>BSBM01000484.1:2604285-3255357 GCA_027924585.1 Larix kaempferi | reverse complement strand
TAAATCAATTCAGAAATCAATCAATTTATCACTGAGGATCATTCGAATCTATTTATAATTTTAACTTCTATGTACTAAAGTACGGCACTTACTGTGTGTGGAAAAATACAGAGAAGTGTTTCTTTAAAACATACTACAATTCTAATCTATTCTTTCATTAAACCGGAAATAAATTATCATTCTAGTAGTTAAAACAATTTTTAGAAATAGATAACAGTCCAGAATTTAATCATTCAGAAAAACTAAATCGACAAGAAGTAAATAAGATAACACAATAAGAAACCTGTTAACTGTAGAGGGTGACAAACATCCAAAGGAGCTTGTTCCACCCAACCTTCTCCTAAAGATAGCCAAGTTACTTTCCTTAGGACCCCCAAGCCTGTTCACTGAACCACCAGGACGAAGATGTTGTGTGGAGTAATGGATAAAAATCCTTTGCAACTCAGTAGAAATAATCACTAGTAATACCTTTTCCTTTAGAAATATTGAACTCAGCATAAAGCTATACTAGTTCAAAATGCAGACTTAACTCAATCAATCACTTCCTAGCCTTCCCCTCATCGAATCTTTTGTGTTGTCTTGTTTTTTTTCTTTTCAGAAATTATCACAAGGAAAACTTGATGAGCCTCCTGCTCAATTCGATGGGTGATATAGCATGCCTAGGTCTTTTGGTCAATTTCATAGTTATTGATCCACCTACTTAGTTCCACTTTCTTGGGAAACATGACCATAAAAATAGGGAATTTTTCCTCTGCAACAGCTAGAAGTGAATTGATGATGCTGCCAAGTGTCAGTTTCCTCTCCACCCTAGTCCATTCCTCCTAGTGGGTCAGTGAACACTCTTTTCAACAGTCTCCTTTGGATATTTGTCTCATATTTTATTTATTAATAATAAAATATTAGAGTAATTAATTATAGTCATCCTTGACCCCACTTGGTCAATAATCATAAAACTTTACAATAACATATAACATAATGTTTTTCTCACAACATAAAATGTTCATATTTTGGGTATGTGACAAGCACCCCCTCTTAAGTTCAACATCGTCCTTGATGTTGCTTTATTCATCATCCTCCAAGTCTTCCCGGAACAGAATTAGATATGCCACCCGCATATTACTTTCCAATTCCCAGGTTGCTTCATCTGGACTAAGGTGCTTCCATTGCAGCTTCACCTGTCCAATGGTTTGATTCCGAAGCAGAATTTCCCTCTTGTCGAGGATACAGTTCGGTTTTACTAGAAAATATCCTTCTTGTTCCACCTATACATCATTCCAATTAATCACATGAGTAGCATCATGCACATACTTTTTCAAAACAAAAATGTGGAATACATTATGTACTTTAATATTTGGTGGCAAGGCCAACTAATATTCCACTAGTCCAACTCTGGACAATATTTCAAAAGGTCCACAATACCTTGCTGCTAGTTTAGCATAGCTTCCTAATTTTAAGGAACTCTTCTTGGGTTTTACCTTGATGAAAACATGCTCACCAACCTGAAACTCTTCCTGAGTTCTTTTGAGATCTGCGTGACTTTTTTTGTCTATCTTGTGCAATTTTCAAATTGCCTTGAACATGTTTCACTGTTAGTTCCATTTCTTTTAATAACTCAGGTCCTAACATCAACCTGTCAACTGCATTACTCCATTAAATAGGTGTGTTACATTTTCTACCATACAATATTTCAAATGGATTGAGTTTTGTTGAATCCTGATAATGATTATTATAAGCAAATTCAGCTAAGTGCAGAAAATCTTCCCACTTACCTAGTTGATCTCTAACATACATTATTAACATATCTTCAAGAATCTGATTTACTCTTTCTGTTTTCCCATCCGTTTGTGGATGAAATGATGTACTAAAATTTAAAGTAGTATCAAAACCTTTAAACAAAGACTTCCAAAAATTTCTCGTAAATTTAGAGTCTCTATCATAAATTATGACTTTAGTAATTCCATGCAAACGAAAAATTTGTTTCATAAAAATTTCAACAATGTTAGCAGCCTTGTAAGTTGTTTTAACAGGTATGAAATGGGTTGCTTTACTAAGCTTGTCCACAACTACCATTATAGAATCATTTTGTTTTTTATTTTTAGATAAACCAGTTATAAAATCAATACTAATTATTTCCCACTTCCAATATGGAACTGGTAGTGGCTGCAATAGTCCAGCTGGGTGTTGATGCTCAACCTTTATTTGCTAACATTCCATACACCTAGTAATGTATTCAGCTACCTCATTTTTCATATTTGTCCAAAAGTAATCTTTCCTCAACATGGTTATCATCTTCTGGTAACCAGGATGTCTTGAATAAGGGCTTTTATGTAATTCATTTAAAATCAGAAACTTAACTTCGGGTATATTAGGCACATAAAGTCTATTTTTATACACCATTAAGCCTTTTTCATTTAAGCTGTAATCTATTATTAAATTTTCAGCAACCTTTTGCTGTAATTTAATGTAATTTCCATCCAATTTTATTCTTTCTTCAAGTTGATTTTCCAAATCTGTTTTATAAGAGCTGATTGCTGCCACGAAATTTAAATTCGCATTTATGCTCAAAGCATAAGAAACTTTATTTTATTTACCTTTAATGTGTTGAATCTCAAAATCATACTCACTAAGGAAAGCTAACCACCTATCTTGCCTCGGGTTAAGATTTGGTTGATCCAACAAATATTTAAACCTTTATTATCTGTCATTAGTGTACACTTCCTTCCGATTAAGTGATGGCGCCACATATTTAACGCATGTATCACAGCAGCCAACTCTAAGTCATAAGTTGCATAGTTCTTCTCATGAATTTTTAACTTTCTGGACTCATAGGCAATTACATGACCTTCTTGTGTTAAGACTCCTCCAAGTCCATCATTGCATGCATCAGTGCAAACAATGAAATCCTTGTTTGGATCCGCAATTTTTAGAATAGGTGCAGTTGTTAACAGTTCTTTCAATTTCTTAAAAATTTCTTCACATTTTTAATCCCAAACAAATTTCTTACCCTTCTTTTGTAAGGAGGTTATAGGATTCGCTATTCGTGAGAATCCTTCTATAAACGTATGATAGTAACCTATAATTCCCATAAAAGATCATACACCAGTTACATCTTTAGGGGCAGGACATCCATTAATTGTGTTTATCTTGTCTAGGTCTACTGCGATTCCATCCTTGGATATCACATGCCCTAGATACTGTATTTTATCCTTGTAAAAATCACACTTACTAAATTTAGCATACATTTGATGTTCCCTTAGGACTTGTAAAATTATCTTTAAGTGTTTGTCATGTTCTTCTTTAGTCTTTGAATAAATTAAGATGTCGTCAATAAATACTACTAAAACTTTATCCAAGTAATTATGTAAAACATTATTCATTAGAGACATGAAAACGGTTGGAGCGTTGGTTAGCCCAAAAGGCATAACCACGAACTCGTAGTGCCTGTAACAGGTTCTGAAAGTATTCCTAAAGATGTCCTTATCTTTAATTCTGACTTGATGGTACCCCGACCTCAAGTCTATCTTAGAAAATATCATTGCACCGCGTAGTTGATCAAACAGATCATTAATGTGGGGCGAAAGATATATGCTCTTTATGCTCATTTTATTTAACTAGCGGTAATCTATGCATAAACGCAAAGTTTCGTCCTTCTTTTTAACAAAAATGACAGGTGCTCCCCACGAAGACACACTTGGCATTATATAATTTTTATCAATTAATTCCTTTAACTATGATTTAAGTTCATTAAGTTCCAGAATGTTCATTCTGTAAGGAGCCTTTGAGTTTGGTACTACTCCCGATACTAACTTAAAGGTGAAATCTAATTCCCTTTTCGAAGGTAGTCCTGGAATTTCTTCCGGGAATACATCAGAAAAGTCCTTTAGAATTGGTATATCATCCAGTTTTAACTTATCTTCCTCATTTGAATGTTCGTCATTAATTACATTTACATCAAACAACTTACACCCTTTACGAACAACCTTTTTAACTTGCAAAGCAAAAATCTGTCTAACTAAAATTTTCCTAGGAATTCCTTTTACTGTTACAGTTTCACATTTATCATTTAAACAAGTAAAGGTCTTTTCAAAACAATTTAACACTACCCTATGCTTTTCCATCCAATCCATTCCAATTAGAACATCGTAAGAACCTAATGGTAATACATTCAGCTTAACATGAGTCCTAAACTGATTCATCAATAATTCACAATCTTTTACATAATCAGTTACTTTCCTTTTGGTTCTGGTAGCTAATTGAACCATCCATGACTTTTCAAACTTGTCTATTTTCAAATTGCAACATTTTACTAAATCAGGTGACATATAGCTGAGACTTGCTCCTGGATCAATTAAAATAGAAATGGGTTTATCTTTCAGCATACCTTCCACTTCAACCATTGAATTTTGATGATCAGCATCTCTTTTTTCGAAGGTTGCATTGATCCTGGGCATTTCCCTCGCTAAGTCACCAACAGTAGCCTCCTCCTGCACTGTATGTATGTTGTTGATGGTTCTCTTTCGGAGTGGACATTTTGATGCATAGTGAGGTCCCTGATAGTAACAACATTTAACAAGTTCTTTCTGTTCATTTTTTTTAACAAAAATTTTAGGTGTATCTCTAATTCTTGCAGATGTAAAATTTGATTGTACATTGCCTCTTGAATTATTCCCTTGAAATTTTCTGTTAGAAGAATTATGAGAATTATTATTTCCAAAATTTCGATTAAATGTATAATGCTTCTTTCTTTGTTCAAAATTATTAGGCCTTTTTACTTTCCAGCTTGGTATGCCTTCCCTTTTCTTGTTCTGTTCAAAACAGATATTTGCTTTTCTCATGGCCTCTTCAAGGGTCTTAGGGTCGTCATACTCAATTATTTCCTTTATATGAGAGGGTAAGCAGCTCAAAAATCTCTATACCTTAGGTTTTTCTTCAGTAATGTAAGGCACATACCTCAACAAACTTAGAAACTTGTTGCTTAATTCTTTCATGTTCATGGAACCTAACTTTAATTCATAAAACTCTTTAGCTCGTTCCTCATAATATAGTTTTGACATAAATTTCCTTCTAAAATACTTCTTAAAATTACTCCAGTTTACATTTTTCTCTTTTAATCCTTTTACTCGTTTCAAATCTTGCCACCTAATGTCAACTTTTTCTGTTAGATTATAAATTGCCATTTTCTTTTTAAATGACTTGAGTAGTTGTAAATTTGGAAATATTTATTCATACCGAACAACCATGCTTCGCCTTCCTCACTCTTTTTTATTTCTCCATTAAAATTTGGTGGTTTAATCTTCTTAAATTCTCCAGAAATTTCTTTGTATGGCTTGTACTTATTCTTTCTAGTGTAGCAGTCACTTTCACTACTGTCGCTGGAATACTTGTGCTTTTTCCTGCGTGCTTTTTCATAAAGTTCAGAATAAGAATTGTTGTCATAATTAGTCATTTTTAAATTTTTAACTTTATGTTGGTAGGACATAGTTCCAAATTCATAATTATTTTTTGCTATTTTATCCTTATTGTTAGTATGGAATTTATACAACAGGATTTGATTCATCTCCTCTTGATCTTTTAGAATTCGTTCGTTCTCCTCAACAGTTTTTATTTTTATTTTTAAATCTTTAACTGTCCTTAGTAATTCAAATCAATTATCATTTAATTCAACAAATAAATTTTATGCATTAATATGTCTATGCTCATTATTATTTTGTTCATTATTATGGGACCTGTGCTTAGCTGACTCTTCTGGTCCTTCCATACCTGCAAACTAAATTTATAAAGTCTTGTACAGAAAACAAAAATAAAATAAAAATCAATAATTGCAATTCTATTTTAAATTTTAATTGCATGAGTTGAGCCACTTCAGGCCTAGTATTTGAACTTGTGCTCTGATACCACATGTAACATCCCCAAAATTTACCAAAAATTTAAAATTTTCTATGCAACATTTAATGCTAATGTTTGTTGTGCGCATCGTAATATAATGATAAGATAATCATTTTGATAACAATTTAGTTATGTTTAAGACAACATATGCTTTTTCATTAACTGTCGTCAGCTTGTTTACTTGTGTCGAAAAGTCATAAATTGAAATATTTAATTATGTCGTAATTTATTATGAAGTATTTTAAGTCATATTTTAAAATGATGCATTTATGCGACTAAAATCTTTACTTCGGAAAGGCTTATTTTAAACCTCTATTTGTCAACTTTTAAGTGTTTATGTAACGCTCTTTTAATTAATCAAAAAGCATGCTGACAATTTGATATTCTTTTTGGAAGGGGTCCTATGGGTGACCCGAGGCTTACTTAGCTATCAATAGCTAACGTTCATACTCTTCCTATTACAAGTTCGTAGGTGAGATTTTCTATCCAGTTATTCAAGGATGGAGACCAAGATTATAAAATGTTCCAAGAATAAACTAAGTAGCATTGTGTCAGAATTTTATCATTCTACACATGTGCTAATTAATTAAGATACATTTTTAAGCTAGGGTTATTTTCTTGAAGGACTTATTTATCTAAAGGATAAATGTTGTGTCCTTATCAATTTATCCAATTTGATTATGGAAAGGTTTACATCCTTTGTTTTGTTTATACTGCTATGAATCCAAACCTTTCATTTATTTATAAAATGGGAAAACGTATGCTTATTCCATAGTATAAGAGCTAATGTATAAACGAGTGTGTCGTGCATATACTTAACATTTATAAGTGTTCCTACTTTTAAAAATGCATAATGTTCTTTGTCATCCTATGTAGCTATGTTAAGCAAACAAAACTGATTTTATTATTCCACCAGCGCTAATCTACAAGCTATGGTTTGATTTGTTATTTATGTAGATTTAACCATGCCTAAATTTGTAAACTTCTTATGTATGGAATGTACAGGACCATATTCCCATCATCACGAATAGAATCTAGTGTCAATAAATGGATTTTATATAGTTGTAATGTAACTTAGCATTTAAAATTAGGGTATCGTGGATTGATAATCTGGTGTGGATATTATGTGAAAAGATTTCTTCGACAGAGTATTTACGCCATTTAAATATGTTCTTAGTGGATTTCACTGTGGCGATCCATTTGGCGTTGATCACGTGGTTTGCATTGGTTCTTGGGTAGAAACCCTAATCCTAAAACATAAACCTCTTGTTTTAACTTACTTCTTTTTCATTATTCAATTTTTGGTTCGGTAGGGAGGTCGACAGGCTTCCGAGAAGCTAGGGTTTGGCTGCTCCTTCGCTCAAGGTTTCAATCATGGGTCTGAACTATTAGCTCTGCAACCAAAGAGTAGAGAAGGTAAGATTACCTCCGGGTTATACATTTGTCAGTGTTAAGTTTTATTATTAAAAGTATTATGCAGTAACTAACTCGTCGTAATGGTTGTTGGTGAATGAGTTCCAGGTTTGTTCATCTACGGAGCTTCGTGGGCGAAGTGATGGTCTTCTCCTTAAAAAGGATGGTGAACGCATACCGGGTAAGCTTCGGGCAATTTCCCTGGACTCCCATTGCGTGACTCATAAAAACATTAGTGGTGTTTTAGGCATTGATGCCTATATAAGTATCTCTGCCGAGTTGCAGTTGTAACATGTAATTGGACTTACTGTTTTGTTTGGACAATGATTCAAGCCATTTGGAAAAATGTAAAAGAATTTACAAAGGGTTGGATGCCCTGGAGCTACAGCTCGATGTACTCTCAGCTTGGTTTTAAAAATATTGTTTCTGAAAATTTTTGTAATGAATGCTTGAAAAATATTTAGGGTTTAACCCTGTACTCGTCGTTTTGTATTTTTCCTTATTGGGCATGAAGATAACCCTGTTACTCTTTTCTATATTTTAAATGATTTTTCTGCATAATTTCATCCATCACGTCAATCCTATATTCACTAATTAAATGTACATTTTCATTTAATTTAAAAAACATGATAATTGATTTTAAAGGGTTTATACCCTGAGTTTGGAAACTCTATGTTTTTATTGCTCAACTGCATGAAAATGAATGAGGTAATGAAAGTATATTGTATTCAGGTAATACCCTAGTTTTACACGGCCTCTGTGTTTTTAATGCATTTATTTTAATTACTACTGTGTGTAAAAGTCTTGAAGTCATTACGTCTTGAATGAGATCGACCTAAGATCTCATGATCTATAAACATTTGTTATTAAGTTAACCTGGATTCGTACGAGTTAAGCAGTAAAGTTTTGGGCAGATCCTTACGTGTTTATGCGCTGTAAGTTTGTAAACTTATACATCATTCCTGTGTATATATCCTCTAGCATTAATATTTTAAAAATGTTGTTTGATGATTTTCATATTAAGGTTTTGGATTAAACCCTAACTTTACTTATTAGTATTTTTATGCTTTCAACGATTCGCCCATATTTGATTTGTCGTCGAACTCATGTTTGAAGGATTTCTATACTTTATAGAGAGTTGATGAATTGTTTACAGTGTTTGCAAACTGCATTCATTTTAAAATTCTTTACTATGCAGTCATTATATTTATAAAATATTAATGGGCTCGATACTCTGTATTTTAATTTGAAACTGTGTATTTTAACTTATTTAGTTTTGGAAGTTGTTCGCATTATGAGTATGGTTTGACTCTTGAAAACTAATCAGTGAAGTCATAAAGCTTGTTTCCTTTGTATGAACTCTGAAAATTATCGTGGTAGGAAAATATGATGAAAGCAGTTAATGAATTTGTTTATTATATTAGATAATGTTGTGCATATCCCGAGCTTAAATATTCTCGACTTCAAAGTGTTTGGATAAAACCTGTTGTTCGGGGAATTCACCCTATAGTGAGGAAAGGGACACTATCAACTTAGGGGGAGAGAGGTAAACATAATGATTATGCTACAGAAACATCTATAAATAGAAATAGATCAAAGATCTTGAAGACATACCTTATTACTGACGTTTGATCCTAGCTTTGCTCGATCTCGCGCTCAATCTTCAACTTGATCTTCCACTTCAATAGACCTGCAACATAAAGATACCTTCCTCGACGTATCTTGACTGATATAAAGATGATAAAATTGAAATGCAATTCAAACATCAAGAACAATCAAGTATTTAACCAAATAAATACACAATCCATTAGGAATTATATTTGGGACAGGAAGGAATGTTTCAACCTTTATTGTCAAAAGCATATAATGATTACAAGTTATACCTGATCAATGCAGCATGCTTGTGCAATCGGATTCTAGGATCCTGCTCTTCTCTGACTTGAAATCTTCCTGCATAACAACCCTTCATACAAATTTCTCTTCTTGTGAATGAGAGTCACAACAATGTCTAACCCCTCTCCTCAATCCTCCTTGTATTTATAGGACAAGGAAGGCAGTTTAGATCAAGAGGTGGATGTAATGGAAGTTGGGGAAGTTGCAGAACCAACTGCAACTAATCACAATTCGTCAAATTAATATATTTTTTATCGTATTTTAAGGTGTGCGCGAGTTTTTTCACAGTGGAGTAGCGCACAGTATGCAACTTCAGTTTTTAACAACCAGCGTTTGCAACTTTTTTGAGAGTGTGCGCTAGTTTAATGAAGTGGAGTAGTGCACAGCATGAGATGTGCACTACTATTGAGCCTGTGGAGTACGGCATGAGCACTAGTATGCTGAAGTAGAGTAGCGCACAGCTCAAAACATGAGGTTTTTCATGGTTTTGCTAGCTTGCAGAAGGGTAAGTCAAGTCAAGGTATCATCCAAGGTCATCATGCTCTTCAATCCAAGTTGTCCTTTTGTGTGATCGACAGCTCAAAGTGATCACGGACGGAGAAGTGTAGATTTGACCTATAACAGATGCTCCCTAATGTGTGAGGTCAGAGGGAAACGATGGTCGAAATACATTATAATTCCAAGTTAGAGGAGGAGCAAGAAACCGCAGAACCAAGTCACAGAAACACCTAAAACACAGATCAAGGTCAGCGAGCATTTACAATCTTGACATCATATAGATGTATAGTGTGATACAACATGATCTTCGATACATAACGAGGAGATGTATATAAAGCATGGCCACTTGAAATACAAGAGTGGATCCATGTCAAACTGAGAGATCATAGCCATAACAACAAACTGGATCTATGTCTCATGGAGAGCCAAATATAAGTGAGGCTCAGTCTTGTGCAACTTGGGTGATAACATAATGAGGTGATGTCATCAACATCCCAAGGTCTTCATCCAAAACAACCCAAGGTACAAACCCTAACCATGTGAATAGATGAGTTGATAGTCGAACATGGGGGGTATCATTTGATTACCAGTCCTTGATGTATACCGTTAACAAACGCGAGGGCTTCCACCGATAATGATGATGGGGCCCAAGATACCTAGTACGATCCAACAACTGTGAATAAGTGGACTTGGAGTTGAACACTTGAGGATCCTGTCAAATAAGAGACATTTATATATTCTCATCATTCAACAGCGAGGAAAATTTCCACTGGTGACTGCAATATCCAAGGTACTAACCGAAACTCTAAAATTCAATCCCAGAGCAAAATGAGTTGATGTCGATGGGAAGAAGTCCGTTGGAAGGGAGGCCTTGAGGCATCCTCCATCATCCAACACGAGGGACACTCAACTGGTGTGAGATGATATGGAGTAATATATGTAACAAGACTGACACTAGGATGGCCACCACATGAGGTCAAGGTAAATTGCAGAATGGTCGACACAGGCTATATCCTTGAACAGTAAACACGACACAAAGTGACTTAGGAAGTTTTCAACATAATGGGGAAAATGATATAAACCTGTAACATAGGAGACATTAGCAGGACCTCCATATGGTTGGAAGAATAACCAACCGGAGGAGTAAACAACTCGGAGATCAGGTTCACCCTAAGGTCAAAAACTAAACCCAACCGACATGATAGACTCAAGTAGGTGCTGTGTTCAAAGATAGGACTGACTGAACTGCCTTTGAAACTGAAGATATGATACATCCTTCTTATTCCTTATTCTTTTAGATAAAAGAATACCTTTCTTGTTATTTTAATGAGTCCAAGAAAGAATGAAAACTCAGTAGATCCAACCATGTAAAAAGTTTAACGAGCCCATGGGAGGAAGACTCGGGACCTTCTTCATTGTTTACAGAGTTCAAAGAAGAGATAGAAGATTACTCTATATTACTGATCTATGGATTTTAGTATCGAGCCGAGATTTGTTCTTGCTCGCCGATGTTTTCAATTTTAAGGAGTCTGAAAAACTTAAACAATAACTCCATACACCTACTCGTGGATTTTAATATCGAGCCCAAGTAGGTTAATGCTCGTTGGTGTTTTCCTATTTATAGAGTATGAAAAACTTAAACAATCCTCTTTTTACCCTCTCAGGGATTTCACATCGAGCCCGAGTAGGTGAATGCTCACTTGGTGTTTTCATGTTTAGAAAGTCTGAAACCCTAAAGAAGGCCCCAAAAGGTCCTTTTTCGTAAAGTTAGTCTCCTCCCCCGAAAAAGTATTAAAAAAATGGAAGAAGAACTCTTCTAGCATATACAAGAGTATACCTAGAGTATACATTTTCCGTAAATGATCCACCAAGGCCCGGAAAAGGGGTAATTCTATACCTAAGTGGATGAGCCTTCAGTTCCTTTAACGAGCTTGAAGAGGACAAGTTTGCTCGGCAATCTTGTTTAGGTTTCAATAGTACAAACAAGAGCTTAAAATGACTTAAATGGCAGCTTCTAGGATCATGACTCATGAGCTAGTTGAAGAGGTCTATCATCAAGAAATTTAGTCTTAAAGGATTGATACTACAAATTTTAGTGAAAATTTGAGAACATTAGTTGAAAATTACCTTGGTACCATATGTACCTATTCATTGATTAAATAGCACAATTTGATAGAATTTGAAACTATAGAGATTTTACCAAAGTGGGTAAAAATTTAAAATCAAACTCATATATGTAATTTCAAATTAAAATACTCAAATTTCATTTTGGAATTGTAGGGAAAAAATTGGGAGCAAACCCTTGGATTTCAATCCTTCGTGGTGATCAACTCAAGCAACCAATCGACATTTCGCCTCCACCAAGTAAGTTAATTTCATCTTAACCTGCATTTTCATAGTTTATTTGTCAATTTTTTAGCTCAAAATCAATTTTAAGGCCATGCTCAAAGCGTGCAAATCATGTGCGCTACTCTGCAATAGGAAAATTAGGGCATAATGGAGGTATGCACTACTATTTCTTATGCACAGTAGTGCCCATGCGTGACTGTGTGGCAATAGAGTAGCGCACACCCCTGAAGATGAAGAAAAAAGTGTCGAGACTCTAAAAATTGACCTTTTTGTGGCAGGATAGTACTTGTTTGGAGGGAGAGAGAACATGAGGAGATGGATAGGGTGGCAATGAAAGACCCAGCCACTCTCCATGAACTCTGAAGATGTGGTTTGTTAAAGTTTTACCAAACCATGAACATGAGGGCACTCAATCGATTGCTTCAAAGACTCGTTCAATACCGGGATGTAGATGTCAATGCATTTGATATCCAGGTACAAACCCTGGACCTTACTGTCGACGACATATACTTCATTACCAGGCTCTCTAGGAGGGGAGATGTGGTAAATTTGAAAGGCTCTTCTCGCAATGTGGGTGCCATGTCGGTGCAAGAATATTTGAATGCATACTATGTGGCGGGAGCCGAGAAATTAGGAAGTCAAATTTTAATTTCTACCATTGAAAGCCTCCCTCTGAAGGTTATTGTGAGTATGTTAAACCGAATGTCGGGAAGTGCCACACAACACTTAGCCTCGAGGCATTCCATGCATATCGGTGTCAGATGCTTGCAAGTTCATGTGTAAGATTGGTGCACTAGTTTATTGGAAAATATGAAGCTTCAAATCATGGGTTGTAAGTCTGGGAGTATGAAGAACTTTGGATACGGTAGCATTTTATGTACCTTATTCTTTGAGAGGGTACCTGCTCTTATCTTGGGCATGCCTCTACCTCCAGCCAATCCTCGTGAGCCAAGATTGGGCTGTTGGGGTGACATTTCTCTCCACCAAGGTGGTGGTGAAAGTCACTTTTGCTATCATACTGATGATTTATGGGGGTGATGGGAGAGACAGGTGTCGGAATTCGAGCAATTTCCGTATGCTGGATTAGACTTCTACCATGATCCAGAGTTGGTACTTCCTCCAGGTGGTTCCTGGGGAGATATTGGTATGTTTTTGTTTTGAGAATTATTTAATTTTTCAAATTTTCAATTATATGATTTTTATGATAAGTTTTGAAGTACTAAACAAGTGTCAAATGCAGATACTGGACCTATTCATCCCAAGGGATATCCTACTATCTTCGTGAGGCCAGAAGATGTGGGTGCAGCTGATGCTATGTTAGGGACCATAGAGAGGAAAGTGAGTCGGTTGACTCATGAGGTTCCTGCATGCCGCATGGAGCAGATACCTATTGATATGCAGGAAGATGTAGTTGGGGTGCCCCCAACATGGCTTAGGGTGCTGCGGAAGATAGCTAGGTTGGTCATATGTTATCGGGAGGCAGTTGATGCCGATGAGGCCCCTCCTTCTCCACAGGAGATGGATATTTTATGTATATTTTTTAGGCCATCAAGCCCAATTTTGTACTTTATGACATGACTTGTGATAGACTTGTGATCCAAAACTCATATTATATTTTTTGATGAAGTATCGGATATATATACAGTATTGATTATGTACATGTGTGTGTGTTTAACTTTATGTGTGAAATGCTATTTATGGAAATGTATGATACAAATGCCAATCTAAAACATAATTTTCAAATGAATCAGATAATGCATTTAAATTTTTTGGAATGTGTTGATACATAATGGAATCAAATTGTCTTTCCAATAATCTAACTCGCAAAAACTGTCGTAGCAAAACAGGATCTCTAATCTGGTAAACAATCGTTAACTGAAATACAACTAGTTGTGAATCAAGTCTTACCTCCAAATGTGAAATGCCATGAATAAGAGCATATCAGAGAAGTTCTATAACCGCACTATACTCAGCTACATTGTTTGTAGTGGGACCTGTTGTGGGCACAATAGATCCCATGCTTTGATTAAGCAAGGGAACCCCATTTATAAATAAACGCAAAGGTATTTAAGGTGAGTGATACTATAAATATTAAAATTTTGATTTTCAAAGAATTCTTCATCCATGCCTTTGACTCCCTTGGGTTCAACTGTTTGATTATTTCTTCCAAACTGTTTCGGTTTCAAAAGGCCAAACATTTTTGAGTATTTCGTTCACTGATAGAGTCATCCCGAAATTCAACGTTTGAAGAACCTGCAATCTACAATCCAACAATTGCGGCTTGCGGGATTGTTGTTTTTAAGTTTTGGGTTTTGATGGTTCTGAAACCCGCAACCCCACGGTTGCAGACTACGGAATCACTTTGTAATAAGATTGGAAAACAGTTATCGTGAAATTCGAATCCCACAATGGCAGCATTCAGCTTTTGGGATTTTCTGTTCTTGTCCACTTCATGTTTGCCTTCGCAACCCGTAATTGCGGCATGCAGCTTCCGAGATCGTGTCTTTATGGTTATTTTGCATGCGCTCCCGCAACCCGCAATTCGCATTACGAAATGCGGCTTTCGGAGCAGTTTTTTTTGCTTTGGCATTTATGCTTCCCGAAATCCACCACCCCCGGTCGGTTGTCGAATTTCAGAGTCCTTTTCATTGTTCATCATTTCTTAACAACCCACAACCCGCAAATCCGTACTTTCGGGTTTCGGTTTGCGGGGTTTCGAATAAAGAGTTTCATGAGCGTATTTGAACCCGATTCCACGTCGTCCATCTGCCATGATCGTATGGTTGGTTTTATTTCACTGAATGTATTTGATAGGGTTTTTACTTTTTAGTTTTACATTTTTACTGCTGAAGAAAATAAGCTATTGCATTTTCGTTTTACGGAGGATTGCGTGTCAAGTGCCGTTGTTCAGTCTATTCGTTATTTCAGGTAAGTCCATTGTTATCCTTACGCTACTAGCCTGCATTTTTTTGCTATTTTTGGGCTGAATTTTATTTAATTTTCTACATTGATCAAATATTGCAAAATTCCTCCACTATGTCGAAGAATACACGGTCTAAAACGTCACTTAAAGACGCCCTGAACAAAGACCCAAATTTTGGTTTTCTTTCTGACACCAGTGGAGGAGTTACAGAGACTTACCAAATGGACTGATCCAAGATATACATCATTTTTTATAATGACGACTTTTCCCATATCGAGGATGATAGACTGATCTACGAGAGAATTAGGGCTTCCCAAATCCACGCCATTGTTGCACGCCCTGTCGTCTTACCCTACACAGATGCAGTTAAGTGGATAATTGAGAATTTTGATGTTAAGGATCGTTCGTTCAATGACAGGGCAGGTTGCAGGTTGACGAGCTTTCACCCAGAGGTTTTTGTTCGATCATTTGCTCTGAAACCCTATGTACAGACACTCTCTGCTGATTTCATTCAGTCGCCCAAAACCCGGTATAATTTTAAGCAGATGATTAAGTCTTGGATGTTCAAACCTAATGCCTTTGTACCTAAGTCAGATAACCTTTATCCTATTATCTAGTTTAAAGAAGCCTATTCTCTACTTGCAGCCATGCTTTGCCGACTTTTTGGTCAACCCAATTGTTCTCATTTTAAAGCAGAGTGGGAACCCATAGCACATCATGTGTTACATACAGGTGAGTCTTTCCCGTGGGCCTCTTTTCTATCATCGGAACTGAAAAACACCATTCAAGATTATCAGAAAGCACCAGCTCATAAGAAACCACCCTTCTTCCAATCAGCATACGTTTTGGACGTTTTCTGTTCGGAATTCCAGTATCCCAATTTGGGTTGGCATTGGAATCCTTCAGACCCACCTGTACATATTTACCATTCGGCACTTTGGGAAGGAAATTTTGCACCTTTGATATATGAAATTTGTGATTGTTTTGTGGGTACCATTTATTTCAAAATATTCCAGCAACAGCCACCTGCATTCTCAGAAGATGCCAAATTTTGTATCAACACAATGGGCGATTGGTATGTGGGAGAGTACTTCACATACATCAGAATCTGGGGAAGTGAAACAGTTCATTTCTTGCCCAAAATAGTCCCAGACAGGATGGTGATACAGGAAGTTTCCTTTCAGAATGTCATTGATGGTATGTATCAGAAACTCATGGGACCTAAGAAGAAGAATTGGCCTAAGTTTGCACTAAATCTGGGTCAATTGGTCATCCCAACCTCAACCTAGGCTATAGTTCTGGGTGATTAGATAGCTGCTCTAAGATTAGATGTTGCCCCGAAAAGGAAACATGACCCCAATAAATTTTTGGATGCACACCTAAAGCAAGTTCACAAGAAGATGGACTACACACATGAAATAATCCCCGATGATTCCATATACCAAGGGGTATACACTTTTTCTCAAGTATTGGCCAAAGTAAAGGACTCTCAAGGACAACATGATATTCTACAATATCAGAAGCAACTGAAGGATAGGATCCTAAGTTACAGGGCCATGCAGATGAATCTTGTTGAAAAAGCAAGAAAGGACAGGGAAGAGAACGAAGCTCAGAATGCTACCAATCCTCCTTTAGTCACCAGTCATGATGAAGACAAAGGTAAAGCTATTCAAGGGGAAATATATAAAAAGAAAACTAATGAAGAAGATAAACTCATGCTGTAGACATCCCATCAATCTAAACAGCAAATGGCACAGCTGTCATCAATGTTACAGACTCAATTGCTAGAACCTCCAAGGCCTGCAGACAAAATTCAGCCACTGGGTATGCTGGATGATCACCCTCCTACTCCAGATACTCTGGAAGATGATGAATTGATCATAACCAAGGCTAATCCAGTTAAGAGACAAAAGGTCATGCCTTCCTCATCACAATTTTCTACTGTGGATGTAATTGACTGTGATGAAGAAATAACTTCACCTTCTCCAGTACCAGTAGTAGAAGAGGTTACTGGAGATGCTAAAACTGACACTGAATTGTTGGAAAATATTGATATGGACCAGTCTTTCCCTGATCAATCGGTGTTGGAATTTAATGTTGCCCTTGGTATCACATCATTAGCAATTGTGTTGCCATCTGTGAAGTCAAATTATATTGTGCCTCTAGGAGGAGAACTTCCCTTTTCATTATCCCATTTGTATGATACCCTCAACAACATCACTACTACATTGCCAGAGTACTCAGTTCCTTTATCCACTTCACCCCGTGTTATTGCAGAAATCCAGCCTTTGATTGTCCCTCTGCAGTCATCTACAGTTGATTCGCCAATAAACTACATCGATGCATCTTCCAAGCCTTCTCCTCCACCTTCACCTAGCAAAGCACAGAGTCCACTTCTATTCCCAGAAGTTGGCAGTCATGTTCAGGTTCTTCTTTCTGAAATCCCTGTCTCATTACCCTCCCCAGACAAACTCTTGTCAGCTCTTGAAATTAGTATTACATCTATAGCTTCCGCTCAAAGTTACTTTACCTATCCCTACTTCTGCTGTCACACAGACTCCTTCTCTGATTTTCACGGTTGGTGTCACTTATGTTCCTGCATTATCCATTACTGAGTATACAGATACAAATGTGGTTCCTCTTGGAAATTATTTCTATCGTCAAGATGACAAGGCAGTGGTTAAAAGAAACAGGAAAATGGGTCAAGGCCAAGGTGGCTTAGAAGCGCATGAGCCAGATCAGGTGAAATGGGCTCCCATAACTAATAATCCAAGAATTGAAGCAATTGAAACAGCAGCAGCCTTAGGGGCTTTTGCCACTGCTAACTGGGATTCAGTCCATGTCTTGGATAAAGAAGTTGACATCAGGGAGGAAGAAATTAGAAACCTGAAAGAAGAATTGGTTAAAATAAGGGAACAACATTGCATTGATGTGGCTGACCTCAGGAAAACTTGGGCAGACAAAGTGCAGGATCTGGAACAGAAGAATGCTACTCTCCTTACTGAATTTAACCTTTTGCAGTCTCAACGTTCTGTCGGTCTTGTAAAGAGAGCCTCTTTAGAAAAGCAGATGGAAGACACAACTACAAGTGCAGCTTCCTCCAATGCTCTCAAGTTCACACCCTTGGACCTCAAAAACCTAGCTCTTGAAGTGAATCAGATTCAGCATGAATTACGGAAGAAGTTATATATTGCCTTAGACGACATCAGGGAAAATTTCATTAATTTTTCTAAGATGTATTCTACTCTTCAGGAACAGAAGGAAAAAAGGCTCCAAGCTTGTAAAGCTGAAGATGAAATTGGTCAATGGAAATTGTATATCAAGAAGGTTCCAAAGGATATCCCAATCCTTAGTACTTTCCAGATGAAGAAAGTTAAGGCATCCCTAAACTTGTGGCTTGATTTGAATGAATCAGCTCAGGAAATCGTTACTAAGTCATAGGATACCTGCACTAGACGATGGTATGCCGCTGATAATATCTTGAACGACTTAGGTTTTCCACTCATGAATCCTATTCTGGAGGCTCTCCCACCGAAGTGCAGACTTGAAGAACTTGACAACAGATGTGAAGAATTCGCACAGAAGATTCGGGGCTTGGAACAAATCAACATCCAAGATGTGGATCGTTTGATTAAAGAACCGGTCATCATGGAAGGAAGGATTCTTATGTACCTGCACATATGGCATAAGTTAGCAAAGCATGATATGGAGAACAATGCATGCAATGCTCAGCTGTCCCTCGAATCAATTGTTTTTCCAAATATAGATGAGTTGTTAGTTGTTTATGAAAAATGGTAGGATTTTCTGGATCTTTAAATTAGATCTGATATTGTAATCCCTATTTTGTAGAATCCCTCCTTTTAGAACTCTGATGTAAATTTAGTATTTAAGGAGGAATGTTTTCCTCAGCAAAGGGGTTGGGAATTTTGGAATTTTGATTCAGTAGGAGTATGGACTGAAGATGCTCTGTCTATTCGAGCCATTGTAATTTTTGTACAAGACTTTTATATGCAGTAAAGATATCTTTTCTCCACCTTCTTGAGTTCTTCAAATTTCTTTGAGAATCGTTGAGTTAAATGTTTCAAATTGTCATCAGTTATGTGTTTAATCTATTGCAGGTCATCTATTGATGTACATGGTCTTTCATATTGATTTTTCTGTATGTTCTGACTCATGCTCCGAATTGTTCTATTAAATTTCTTTGATTAAACAGTTCTCACTTTTATATTTCTGCAAATGATTCAATGCAATTAAATATGCATAATCAACTGTTAATTTTTCAATTAACACCATGATTATAGATCAGTTGTTTGAATGAGCTTAAACACTTTGAAGGATTGTCACTTAATTTCTTAATTGATAAAACTTTAATTAACAAGTGAAAACCCGAAGACATTTATGTTTAAGGTACTTAATCACTTGTCCATCTCACTTCATTTCTGATCTGCACAATATCAACTTCCCCTCTTTAGGTCAGATATGAATTAGGATAGACTCTTTATTTAGGTAGGTTAGGTTAGGTTTGTTAACCAGTGATCACACTCTGTTTTCCTTAAACAGGAAAACTGACCTTTGGAAGATCAAACCTTTTACTCTTAGAGTGCCAGCGGAGACCAAATATCTGTGGGTGATTACCATACCAAACAGCTCGAGGATAGGGTAACTCTTGCGTAGGGTTAACTGAAGCCTTTGGTTGGGTTTTCATCCCCTGTTGTGTGCCTTGGAACCCATTCCAGCACTTTGCACTTACCCTACACACCCGAGAAATCAACAAATGGCGCTAGAAGGAGGGCATGAACTGGCACATTGCCCACAATAAGAGCTAGCTTCCAGTTATTATGATTTCATGGCTCTTTCCCGAATCCTTGCATGGGAATCAGACACTGCACTGATCCTACCAGGGCCTTTACATGAACTCCCTAAAAAGGCAATTAAGATCTTGCCAAAATTTGATGGAGAAGGTAATGTCTCTGTCACTTAGCATATCTGAAAGTATGAATCTATTTTGCATTTATTGAATATCATACATGACAATATTGCATGCAGATTATTTCCATTTATCTTCGAAGGTAAGACTTCTCTTTGGTTTTATTTCTTACCTCTGAATTCAATTTCAAGCTAGTTAGAATTTAAGAATGTTTTCAGATATTCTTTTGAAGATTATGATGTGGTTGAAATTCATCAAAACTTGATTCAAATGCAAGTACTTGATGGAGAATCAATTTGGGATTTCAACACACGCTTTCGACAAGTGTACTATGGTTTACGCGAAGAACACAACCTTGCAGCACAACTCACTTTCTGTTGGTATGTTAGATCTCTTCCCAAGATTATAGCAATGTTTATTTTGAGACAAGGGATAACATATTTCAATGAAGCATGTAAAGAAGCTCAAGTTCTTGAGAGAGACTTGAATGGGTATCCTTCAGATCTCTTTTATCCTCTCCTTTCATATGATCTTGAATGTGTTAATGAAGAATTAAATCCTTCACAAATTGCTCAATTAAATTCTCAAACGAATGATCTGCCTGATGAAGTCATGTCTATAAAAGAAGAAAAGGATATCCAACATACCTTACATTATCTCAAACAAATATTTTTTGAATCCAATTCAAAATCTTCCCCAGATACAAAGAAGGAATTAGGTGCAGATTCTAATAAATGTTTTTCTCTTTCGAATAGATGTGAGTATCATGAATGTTTTTCATCTTCCGTTCATTGTTTGGAACCAGAAACTATTGAAGAAAATCCCCATATTTCTGATCCATGTAATGAACCATTGGTTCGAACAAATTTTGAGCATTTCTCTCTGTATCACAGTGATCCAACTATCAATAAAAATGAAGATTTAAGAATCCATCAAGAGGATCTTCTATCTTTTTCAAATAATTTTGGAAGTCCTTCTTTTCCAACCAATACCCATTTTTCTTCATTTAATCAAAAGATGGATGTTCAAATAGAGAATCTTCAAGATCTTGATTGTATTTCACATTCTGAACAACATAATGATTTTTCTCATCTTACAGAATCTGAAAATTATTTTTCTTCATCCTCTGATCCTGACTATTATGAGCAGAATAAGAACCATAAGTCTTTAGATGATGAGTTAGCTGAGATTGAGATTGAATTTCAAAATATTTGTTCTAAATACACTTTTTCTATAAATCAAATCTCAAATGAAAAGTTGTTTCGATCAAATGCTTTGAAATCAAATAAACTTGGTACACTTGACTTCAACGAGTATTTAAAAGATAAAGTTGATTGTTCACAAGATGTGAATTCCAATACTTCATTTCAATACAATAATAATGGTATATCGTTAAAGGAAATATTCTCCACTCTCAATTTTGATCAAAATATGTTGGATCACGATCTTAATAATTTCAAACATATCTTTTATGATTCGATCTATTTATGGTTGGAACAATCATTTTTGAGCAATTTTCCATGTCATTTTCATTTCCTTGTAAATAAGGAACTTAGTTCATTTTGTCCTATTTTTGGATCTCCATTTTTAAAACTGTTGTTGCTGATTCATAATTTCTCTTATCTTTCAGGCTTAAAGTTGCTTGATTGGCTTCATTGAAGTTTCTAGTATACTTAATTTTGGTTTATTTCAGATTAGTGTACGAGTAGGTGTAGAACAGATCAGTTTTGCTAATTTCTTAAATGAATAGAACACACTTTTGATCCTCTTCAATAGAGCATTTGTGGCGACGAGTTGAGTCTGAGTTGGGTTCCAGTACTGTTCAATTACTGGAAGGAGTTACGTACACCTATCCAGTGAATGCTTTACTCTTCGAAAGTTTTTTTTGTATAGATTGAGCTGATATTTTGTGCATAATTTTTTTTTTCCTTTGTGTGGCTTGTTTCTTTTCCTTCATCTATTTATCTTTTGATATCACAAGCCCCACACATATAGCACTATCCACAAAATCAGTGTATTTCTTGATGATGGGTCCAGTTTGATTTTATGACTATCTGCCAGCTATGAGTTGGAAATTGTTCAACTTAGGACATATGGTTGATGACTGCAAGGCCTCAAATTAATATAGATCTCTACGATGGTCATTATCTTACATATGTATTATTTGTTTAATTGGGCCCTCAGTAATAGTAGATTCTCCATTGTCTTATGTCTCATGGCTAAGTTGCATATCATAATAACCTCTCCTGCTTGCTCTGCTTTGGTTCCTTTTACCATCACCTTAAGAATAAACCTCATAGTAAAGAAAATTACAAGGTAAAGGATCTTGTTGTCAAGCCTTCTCATTAGGTTCATAAGTGCCAAGCAAAATGACATCTTCACAACAAGCTACCAAACTTGGAAGATGACTTCCAGTTTTACTGGGAGTTGGAAGATCCTATCACAGGTCGGTCCATTCATGATCAGCAAAGCACTGGTGAGTAACGTTACCAATATATGGTCACCAAGCCATGGTAATGCCTTGTAATTTTTCAATTTAATGAAACATGGATCAGTGCATATCTTTTGCTCAAAAGATACCTGTGTATATGAAAATGGGGGGATCTTACTACAAGCCAGCCCCGCCACGATCATGAGTTCAATTTAGAATGAGGCTATCAAAACATGGTTACCAATCCATGATAGTCCCTTTCAACAGCCCAACTGAAAGGCAAGGAGTCTCATTGTCAAGCTAGCTTGATCAGTTTCTGAATTTTTCCTGTGAATGGAACTGCCTTTATCTGATCACCAAGTCAGGGCAGTGGTTTTATACACACAGTTATCTTTTATCTTTTCTCCACACAAAAAAAAACGCATGTAAATAATGTCTCAAAGAAACAAGGTGATATGTAATTGGGATAACCAGAAGCATTTTCGAGGGTGCTTAGGTTCAACACAGGCAACCTTCCATGATTACATACAGGTGAAGGGTCTCATGTTATTTTTCAAACCCCTTTATCAGATTTTGCATTATTCTTAATATGACCAGACAATGAGTATTTATTAATCTAGGTTCCATGCTAGTTAGTTTTGTCCCTTGTGATCATTTTCGAAAATTCAGACTGGAGAAAGAATGTCTGGCTAACATGTTTGAATGTCCTCTTTAAAACTGGGTTGTCATTACAGAGATAACTGGTTCTTCCCAGCCAGTCACCATTTGTTGTGGGCACAACAGATCCCATGCTTTGCTTAAGCAAGGGAACCCCATTTATAAATAAACGCAAACGTATTTAAGGTGAGTGATACTATAAATATTAAAATTTTGATTT
Organism: Larix kaempferi; assembly: GCA_027924585.1. NCBI lineage: Eukaryota > Viridiplantae > Streptophyta > Pinopsida > Pinales > Pinaceae > Larix > Larix kaempferi. The sequence goes on along the minus strand of BSBM01000484.1, from coordinate 3,232,160 downwards.
TCAAAGAATTCTTCACCCATGCCTTTGACTCCCTTGGGTTCAACCGTTTGATTATTTCTTCCAAAGTGTTTCGGTTTCAAAAGGCCAAATTTTTTTGAGTATTTCATTCATTGATAGAGTCATCCCGAAATCCGATGTTTGAAGAACCCGCAATCCGTAATCCAACAATTGCGGCTTGCAGGATTGTTGTTTTTAAGTTTTGGGTTTTGATGGTTCCGAAACCCACAACCCCACAGTTGTGGACTACGGAATCACTCTGTAATAAGATTGGAAACCAGTTATCGCGAAATCCAAATCCCGCAATGGCGACATTCGGCTTTTGGGATTGTCTGTTCTTGTCCACGTCATGTTTGCCTCCGCAACCCATAATTGTGGGATGCAGCTTCCGAGATCGTGTCTTTATGGTTATTTTGCATGCGCTCCCGCAACCCGCAATCCACATTATGGAATGCGGCTTTTGGAGCAGTTTTTTTTGCATTGGCATTTATGCTTCCCGAAATCCACCACCCCTGGTCGGCTGTCGGCTTTCGGAGTCCTTTTCATTGTTCATCATTTCTTAACAACCCACAACCCGCAAATCCGTACTTTCAGGTTTCGATTTGCGGGGTTTCGAATAAAGAGTTTCATGAGCGTATTTGAACCCGATTCCGCGTCGTCCATTTGCCATGATCGCACGGTTGGTTTTATTTCACTGACTATATTTAATAGGGTTTTTACTTTTTAGTTTTACATTTTTACTGTTGAAGAAAATACATTGTTGCATTTTCATTTTATTAAGGATTGCGTGTCAGGTGTCATTGTTTAGTCTGTTCGTTATTTCAGGTAAGTCCACTGTTATCCTTACGCTACTAGCCTGCATTTTTTTGCTATTTTTGGGCTGAATTTTATTTAATTTTCCGCATTGATCAGTTATTGCAAAATTCCTCCACTATGTCGAAGAATACACGGTCTAAAATGTCACTCAAAGACCCCCTGAACAAAGACCCAAATTTTGGTTTTCTTTCTGACACCAGTGGAAGAGTTACAGAGACGTACCAAATGGTCTGGTCCAAGATATACGGCATTTTTTATAATGACTACTTTTCCCATATCGAGGATGATAGACTGATCTACGAGAGAATTAGGGCTTCCCAAATCCACGCCATTGCTGCACGCCCTGTCATCTTACCCTACACAGATGCAGTTAAGTGGATAATTGAGAATGCTAATGTTTAGAACTGTTCATTCAATGACAAGGCAAGTTGCAAGTTGACGAGCTTTCGCCCGGAAGTTTTTGTTCGAGCATTTGCTCTGAAACCCTATGTATAGACACTCTCTGCTGATTTCATTCAGTCGTCCAAAACCCGGTATAATTTTGAGCAGATGATTAAGTCTTGGATGTTCAAACCTAATGCCTTTGTACCTAAGTCAGATAACCTTTATCCTATTATCTGGTTTAAAGAACCCTATTCTCTACTTTCAGCCATGCTTTGCCGGCTTTTTGGTCAACCCAATTGTTCTCATTTTAAAGTAGAGTGGGAACCCATAGCACATCATGTGTTACTTATAGGTGAATCTTTCCCGTGGGCCTATATTCTATCATCGGAACTGAAAAAAACCACTCAAGATTATCAGAAAGCACCAGCTCATAAGAAACCACCCTTCTTCCAATCAGCATACTTTTTGGATGTTTTCTGTTCGAAATTCCAGTATCCCAATATGGGTTGGCATTGGACTCCTTTAGACCCACCTGTACATATTTACCATTCGACACTTTGGGAAGGAAATTTTGCACCTTTGATATATGAATTTTTTTATTGTTTTGTGGGTACCATTTATTTCAAAATCTTCCAGCAGCAGCCACCTGCATTCTCAAAAGATGCCAAAGTTTTTATCAACACAATGGGCGATTGGTATGTGGGCGAGTACTTCACATACATCAGAATCTGGGGAAGTGAAACAGTTCATTTCTTGCCCAGAAGAGTCCCAGACGGGATGGTGATACAGGAAGTTTCCTTTCAGACTGTCATTGATGGTATGTATCAGAAACTCATGGGACCTAAGAAGAAGAATTGGCCTAAGTTTACTCTTAGAGTGCCAGCGGAGGCCAAATATCCGTGGGTGATTACCATACCAAACAGCTCGAGGATAGGGTAACTCTTGCGTAGGGTTAACTGGAGTCTTTGGTTGGGTTTTCATCCCCTGTTGTGTGCGTTGCAACCCATTCCAACACTTTGCACTTACCCTGCACACCCAAGGCATCAACAGGACCCAAACAAACCCCCCCTGAAGAGATCAATTAGCCAGCCGATGAGTAAATGACCCATGTTATTGACGCCAACTGTCGAGTGTGGCGACTAGCACCATCAACAAATCCTAAGAAATGTTCAGTCGACATCTGATACATGAAATGAAGACACACATAAGGTTAACTAACAAGTACAAGCAAAAACTAGCTCTACAAAATATACAGCTATGTTACAAGAAAAAGCACAAATTGCTAACACCCAAAAAGTGCTCACTACCTCATCTCCCTCATTACATGACTCATTTGTCTATATTTCCTACCATATTTGCCTCCAAAACCTTAAAAAGCCTCCAAAAGGCCAAAAAACCCCCTTTTTTCCCCAAAATAATTTATATTCCTCCAAAAATAGCAAAAACCCTCTAAAAGGGCCCTAAATTCCCAAAAATCAAATAAAAGGGAATAAAAAATACAAAAAAGAGGAAAAAGAGGGAAAAAAGGAAGCAAAAACCCTATACAATTGACCTAAACCATATGGTGCCAAAAACCATGGGTCAACACTCCACCACTAAAAACCTATAAATAGGTGATGGAGGCTCCCCATTTCATATCCACAATCTTCCATATCCTCACTCTGCCAAAATCACTCCTGAAACCCTAGCTCACCACTTTGAGCTAATTTCACATTTGAGTGCCCCTTTGGCCCACATCCAAAACACTTTGGAGAAGGAGAAGGAACCCATTGGAGCTTGGAAGCATCCCTCCTGGACTACTGCAAGAGCTTCACCAACCTCAACACTTGAGGTAAAGTTAATACAAAATAAAAATCTTATCATATTACTCTCTTTGTATTTCTTGTTGATGCACATGCTAGTTTAAATTTACTTTGCTTTACTGTTTTATTGAACTGCTACTAAGGAGTCCCTTCTCCTTAGTAGGTGCTCATTTGCACAAGCTAAGTTGAAAACCCTAGCTATAGTTTTGGCGACTCCCCTAGTGTTCCTTTGAGTTTCTAGTTATAATTTTTAGAAGTTATTAGTTTTCTGCAAGTATTTTTCTGGTTTCCCCTCACGGCTGTCCCTTTTGGCAGTTGGGTTTGATGTCAAAAATCGCGTATTTTTTCCCCGTAGCTGCGATCCAACCGCGGCTTTCATCCTGTTTTCTGCGATCTCCCCGCGACTTTCATCCTGTTTGCTGCGATCTCCCCAAGGATTTCAACTTGTTTCTTGTGATCTCCCCTCGGCTTTCAGCCTGTTTCCTACGATCTACCCGCAGCTTTCATCCTGTTTCCTGGGATCTTCCAGCGGCTTTCAGCCTGTTTCTTGCGATCCGACCGCGGCTTTCATCCTATTTCTTGCAATCTCCCCACGGCTTTTAGCCTGTTTCCTGAGATCTCCTCGTGGCTTTCAGCCTGTTTCCTACAATCTCCCCACAGCTTTCAGCCTGTTTCCTGCGATCTCCCTGTGGCTTTCAGCGTTTCCTGGGATCTCCCCACGGCTTTCAGCCTGTTTCCTGTGATCCAACCGTGGCTTTCAGCCTATTTCTTGCGATCTCCCCGTGGCTTTCAACTTGTTTCCTACGATATCCCCACGGCTTTCATCCTGCTTCCTGCGATCCGACCGTGGCTTTTAGTCTGTTTCTTGCGATCTCCCCGTGGCTTTCAGCCTGTTTTCTGTGATCTCCCCGCGGCTTTCAGCCTATTTCCTATGATCTCCCTGCGGCTTTCAGCCTGTTTCCTGCGATCTTCCTGTGGCTTTCAACCTATTTCCTGTGATCTCCCCACAGCTTTTAGCCTATTTCCCACGATCCAACCGTGCAGTTTCTCCACAGACTCGCGATCTGTTTTCTGCACTTTTTTACCCTGTTTTGAACCCAGTACTTTGCTACAATATTTTCTGCACTTGCAAAGCCACCTATTCTATCTGCAGCCATACTTACCTACCGCCTTTTCTTTGCAGTTTGCTTTTTGTTCCATTTACAGAATTTTTTAAGTTTAAGCATTTCAATTGAAAAAAGAAAATTTTGCATTACAAGTTTAATTTTTGCATTGTTATTATTAGTTAGAAATTTTGCCACCCCGTGGCACTTTTGATTGGGTTCATTACTTCACACGCACATAGTCTGTAACCTAATTCAAGTGAGCCCTAAAATACTACTTAAACATAACCAACATTCTAACCCCACTTGGGGAACACATAAGAATATTTTAGTTAGGTAGGACAAGGGGGATAGGCATCCAAATAACACCCCTTGGTCGCTTACACTTGAGACATAGTTGTTGTCAATTAGGGAACCAAAATCCCCTAGTATTTTTTGTCACGGTCAAAACTAGTTTATCAGAGGGCCTCTCCCTTAGGAGGGTTGAAGTAGCTAGACTGGTTCCGGAGGCCTAAGTGGAATACTGCAATCCATTCAATAACCGAAGGCTACCTACTCATTGGTCTGCGTGTGGTCATTCCTTTTAGGCCCACACGGTGATAGGATCGGAGCTACAGATTCACCTTTCTGGACATGTCATGAACGGGGTATCTTAGTTGCCTTTCTTCTAGGATTGTCTTACCAGGTGTCCCTCCCGGTAGGGGGATATCTATAGCCACTTGGCTCTACTATCCATATTGTCTGACTTGGATTTCATCACCTTACAGAGGATATGTCTGGTTGAGTAAGAATATTATTTAGCTAGGTGTTTGCATGCTCCCTTACCTCCCTTTGGTCTAGCGAGTCCACTATTTTATTTTTTAGGAAACCTACTGCTTGTTGGTATTCTGACCATTGTTGTTGATGCTCCGCTTATTGTAGCACACCTGTTATAGTGAGTGTTTTGAGCTGGTTGTTGGCCTGAGTGTCGTATTTTTTGTGCTCTCCTTTTTCACACTCGGCTGCATTAGGGTTTTTGAGTTGTTTTTCACTCGACACAACCCCCAGATACTTGACACTACTTGTCACCATTGAGTCTCTGAGACATTCTCGGTGCCTTTGGGGCGAGCCCCTGCAGCACGGTTCACTTGACATCACCCGTCATAGACCTAGAGCTTCATCACTTGACACCACTCGTCATAGACCTAGAGCTTCATCACTCAACTCCATTCGTCGTAGCCATAGAGCTCCGTCCCCTGATCCAGACGCCCCTTATTTCACATCTGATTCTGAGGCGGAGTCAGAAAACCCCACTTATACTGCACCAACCAGCCCCATGGCTGGCATGAATTCCAACCCTTTCTTTGTAGGGACCATTGGTGGAGCATCCACCACCACCCCATCTACCACACCCACTTTGGGTATGCCCTCGATGGGCCCCACTCCCACCATTCTGGTCACTGTTGTTGAAATATTGTAACTTCAAAGAATATTATATTTGTATATTATTTATTCCGGAGATGTTCCATACCTCCGATGTGATTATACTATAAATCCGGAGATGTTTATTCCTCCGAGTTGGGTGTGGTAACTAGGGTTATTAGACCCACCATGTGGGGGTCGGCCCAGTCAGTTATAATGAGGTATTTAACCTAATGGTTAAATATGAGCCTACATGTACTTGTGTAAAATACAATCAGAGTAGTGTATAAATAGAGGAGGTGTGTTCCTCATTTGACACACTCACTCACTTGAGGATAGCGCACTTGTGGAGGAGAGGTCTGCTATTGTGGAGGAGGAGATCATGTCTCAGGGTTTCATCTTTGTATATTGCTGGTCATCTATATTGAGGAAGCTTTGCTGGGTTTTCTACCCCATGAGGGTTTCCCAGGATAAATCTCTGTCTCTTGTGTTTATGTTGTGCTTGTTGTTTCTTCAGTGATCCTATATATGCTATTATTGTGAAATGGAATGTAATGTTGATATTTTATGTCTTAGCATATTAAATCTTAACATGGTATCAGAGCTAACCTGAAGGAAGACAAGGTATGGCACTTACGACACTTGCTTTACTTACGATAATTTGAAGGTTAGGGTTTTACATAGCAAAAACCAGTCTTCGTGGAACTTTCTCTATAAATCCATTTATGCGAATGTTCAGGGTCTAAAAAGTTTACAGGTCGAATATAACATCCCCAGGTACCTTGTGTCCAAAGGGCACTCTCAGATTCGTTGTACTTTATGAGTTATGATCAGTACAAGTTAGGGTTTCTGCCTCTTCCAGATCTCAGTCAAAATCAGGTAACCTTGGCAAAAAGGTCATAACTTGGGATAGGAAGCTCCAAATTAAATTTCGTAAAAAGTGATAGGTAGTACACAGACTTTAATATCTCAGGAAACTTTTTCAGAGGTCGAAGATGAACCAGTCACACGTGGCACGCCGTACAAGTTTGCTCTCCAGTTTTATCCCATAAACAGGTCACGTTGCGACACTTGGCATAACTCTCTCTCAGAGAGTCAAATTGAGGTCAGACCTGTCAAGATGGAAAGATAACAGGGAAAGCTATCTCAAGAAAAGTTTTCAGAGGCCGAAGTTCAAACAGTGACACGTGGCACGCTGTACAAGTTCGCTCTACTGTTTTATCCCATAAACAGGTCACGTTGCGACACTTGGCATAACTCTCTCTCAGAAAATCCAATTGAGGTCAGACCTGTCAGGATGGAAAGATGACAGGTCAGGCTACTGCAGAAAAAGGGTTTCAGACCCTGTGGAGCAAAAATTTCAGAGTTATAGCAGAAACAATCAGGTGCATATTTCTGTCAAAACAGAATTATTTTTCGAGCACCTTTATTCATGGCTTCCGGAATTTAGGGTTTCGGAGAAAGTTAGAATTTTTGGAATCGGAGTCCACGGCTGAATGCTACTCAGGAAAATCAAAATTTAGAGACCAAGATCGAATTTTTTTGTTGGGTGGAAGACCGGGCTTGATCAAACCCCAGTTTGGGATTCTGATCGGAAAGATGGAAAATTAGGGTTTCAGCAAAAGTTGGAATTTTTGAAGTCTGTAACCACGGCTGGAAACTCCTAAGAAAAATAAGAGTTTAGAGCATTGGATCGAACCTTTTGTTTGGGCAGAAGGGTGGGCTTCATCAAACCCTAGTTCAGGATCCTGTCCAGAAGATCCAAAAGTTTCAAAGGCAATTTTGAGGGGTCAAATTTTGGAAATTCCAAAATTGAAGTATGCTAGTTTGATCAGCTCAGCAAGACATATTCTTTCATCCATTCAGAAGTGTGAAAGTCAAAGATTGAATTTTTAGGGTTTCTCTAGAAAACCCTAATCAAGCTAAAGATCAAGTTTCAGGGGGAGTTGAGGCTAAGGCCTTACATAAGAAGACTACAAGAAGTCTCGACAGGTATGACTTAAGGAGGTTCAGGTATGTCTTGAAATCTGATTCTTGATTAAGTTCATAATGTGTTTTGTCTTCATGTTATTTATTAGTACAATCTTGATTAATGTTAGAATTGTCTTATCACCCTAGTAACAGTATGAATGCATGTGAATGATCGAAGACATTAATTGATTAGGGCTATATGATTGTACTAATGCATTATGGTGTTGTGTGAGGTTGATGTTGTCTGCCAACAAGATACAGGTACATCACAAAAGACAAATCAAGTTCCATGACCATGACCACATGAATACAAAGACTCATCCATAATCTTTGTTCTACTTACGAGGTATGTATGAACTTGTTATATTATGCTTAACCTATGAGACATGCAGGTTCTAGCTCAGGATCTCTAAATCAATGAAGAGATTGTTTAGGTATGTTGCACATAACTAAGCAGGTATACTAATCCAGGTATGTTTTCCTATGTCATGTTAGAATCTTACCTTGTGATTAGGATCCCTTATATAAGTATACTTGGTATGATTGGTTATGCTTATTCATAAAGTTAGTAATCAAGGGTTTATGCATATCATGTCTCTTATCTTGGTTGATTATTTAACTAACTAGATCAAACAAGAATATGCATAAGTAAAGGAAGACTTCCCTGAAACCTTGAATATTATCTATAATCATGATTATACATTTTCAAGATTATTTAGAACTATAATGTTTTGATAACATTGAGATTATACTAATGAATGTATGTTTGTGTATGAGATCATGATGATGACACTAGTGCACATTTGAGCATGCACAGTGGTACAGAATGAATAGAAGTTCAAAAGACATATAGAAGATCAAGCGGGAGGCAACCACACAAACATAAAAGATAAGTATTTGAGTTGTTATTTGAAATAGTAAATGATATTGCCTGTAATAGATTGTATGCATATTTGTATTCCTATAATATATCATGTTGAGTGTAAATATTCATAGAACATTGAACAGTATACTACTAATATGCATATGATTGGTAAGTTGGACAAACATTCCATTGTTGCTTGTCTAGAATGAAACCTCTTTGCTGACATGCTAAGAGTTGTGCACACTCTCGATAGTATGTTCTGGTAGAGATGGAAGGAATCTAGATAGCCACTGTATGCATACAGGATATGGGAAAGTGTTGTGCCAAAGTATTGGTCAAAATAGTTGCATCACTATGTAAATGATATCTGTATGCATAATAGGTTATCATGTCAATATGATTTGATGATTATGAAGTATTACTAATCATGTACTTAATTTTTATTTGTAGGAAAGGTCATGAATAATGATGGACACCGTACAAGTGGTGGATGTTCAAACAAGAAGATTTACAAATCAAACAAAATATCGAAGGCTCATGGCTAGAAGATTCTCTTAGAAAGGGGAAGAGAATCATGACAAGATGTTTGCTCCAAGTATGGTGTAATTAAAGAAGAAGTGTGAATCAGGTTCTGTATAGGTACCTAGGATCGATAATAAATTGATAAGCTTAATGATCACCATGGGTGATGTGGATCTCAACCTTTGCTACAAGGTTGAATATGATTTCTATACACATATGACATGGATGCAAGAAGGAACTCACCACAGAGTTCGAATGATATTGAGGTTCATATCAGTAGACCCATCTAACGAGAGATGGCACAGATAGATATGCAGAAGATCATTCAATGCAGAAATGAAAATGAAAGATCTCAAATTGATGCTTTACTTCCTAGGTCTGGAAGTATGGCAAGGCTCAGAAGAAATATTTCTCAACCAGGGAAAGTATGATGAGAAATATGACTTGAGGTGTTGGAATGGCCACTCTTATGGATTCCAACTTGAAGCTGTTAGGGGATAACTCATCAGAGTTAGTGGATATAACTCTGTACAGTCAAATTATTGGGTCATTGATGTATCTAACATATACTAGATTAGATATATGCTTTGTTGTGAACACCTTGAGTCAGTATCTAGTGGAAACTAGATGTGTTCACCTGATAGTTGCAAAGCATGTGATGAGGCACATAAAGGACACGATAGAATTTGATCTATGCTATCTTGAAGATCATGACTTCAGATGGTTATTCAGATTCTGATTGGGCAGGAAGTGTATCAGATAGGAAGAACACATCGAGAGGATGTTATTGTCTGGGATTAGCCATGATCTCGTGGTTTAACTGGAAGCAGTCTAGTGTGGTTCTCAGCACAAGCAGAATATATGGCTGCTTGCTCTGCTAGTTGTGAATAAGTTTGGCTTCAGGATTGCTTGACTTAGAGATAGACCCAACTGTGATCCTATGTGACAAATAGAGTTGTATCAAGATGACATAGAATCCAGTGTTCCATGATAAGTCAAAGATCATAGGGATCTAACAAGATATGACACAGAAAGGAACTATAAAGTTTGAATTTGTAACAGGTTACCGATGTACTAACCAAACCTCTACCTCAAGTGAAGAAGTTACCAACATACTAACCAAGCCTCTGTCTCGAGTGAAATTTGAATACTTTCGAGACAAGCTTGGTGTAGCTCAAAAGGACCCTCCTCGAAAGGGGGAGTAGTATAGTCACTGATGATGAAGATTGTCTCATCGAACAACAAGGTTGATGATGAGGTAACCTGTTCTCTACACCTAGATACTTAGAAATATTTAGATTTAGGACTCGTATACTTAGAATACTTAGTTTTACTTATACATGCTTTTGATGTTATATGTATTAGTAAGAATACATGCTTTTGATGATAGATGTATTGGTGAGAATACATGCTTTTGATGATAAGATGTATTGGTAAGAATACATACTTTTGATGATACATGTATTGATTAATGTACTTGTATGGTTGAGGATACTTGTACTTGTATTGATGAGAATACATGTGAGGATTGTATCATCCTTGAACACTTGTTCTAAAGTGAGCCGTAGACAGGTGTCTCCGAGAAAGAAGAGGGATTGTATCATCCCTGGACTTCAGTTCCTGAATTGATCCGTAGACGTATGGTCTCCGAAAATGAAGTCCTTAGTGGACAGATAGGGATTGTATCATCCCTGGACCTTGGTCCCTGAATTGATCCGTAGACGTGAGGTCTCCGAGAATGAATTCCTTAGTGGACAGTTGAGGGGATTGGATCATCCCTGGACTTTCAGTCCTAAAGAGATCCGTAGACGTGAGGTCTCCGAGAATGAAGTCCTTAGTGGACAGTTGAGGGGATTGGATCATCCCTGGACTTTCAGTCCTAAAGAGAGCCGTAGACGTATGGTCTCCGAGAAGTGGGGATTGTATCATCCCCGGACTTCGGTCCCTGAATTGATCCGTAGACGTGTGGTCTCCGAGAAGTGGGGATTGTATCATCCCCGGACTTCAGTCCCTGAATTGATCCGTAGACGTGTGGTCTCCGAGAAGTGGGGATTGTATCATCCCCGGAATTCGGTCCCTGAATTGATCCGTAGACGTGTGGTCTCCGAGAAGTGGGGATTGTATCATCCCCGGACTTCGGTCCCTAAATTGATCCGTAGACGTGTGGTCTCCGAGAAGTGGGGATTGTATCATCCCCGGACTTCGGTCCCTGAATTGATCCGTAGACGTGTGGTCTCCGAGAAGTGGGGATTGTATCATCCCCGGACTTTGGTCCCTGAATTGATCCGTAGACGAATGGTCTCCAAGAAAGTGATTTTTTTTTGTGGTTACTTGTATCGGTAGGATACTTGTATTAATGATGTGGTTACTTGTATCGGTAGGATACTTGTATTGATGATGTGGTTACTTGTATCGGTAGGATACTAGTATTGATGACGTGGTTACTTGTATCGGTATGGATACTTGTATTGATGATGTGGTTACTTGTATCGGTAGGATACATGTATTGATGACATGATTACTTGTATCAGTATGGATACTTGTATTGATGATATGTATACTTGTATTGGCATGAATACTTGTACTAATGATGTGGATACTTGTATTGTTATGGATACCTGTGTTGATGACGATGCTGATGATCGTGTGATGACGATACTGATGATCGTGTGATGACGATGCTGATGATCGTGTGATGACGATGCTGATGATCGTGAGATGACAATGCTGATGATCGTGTGATGACGATGCTGATGATCGTGAGATGATGCTGATGATTGTATGATGACGATGCTGATGATCGTGTGATGACGATGCTGATGATCGTGTGATGACGATGCTAATGATCATGAGATGACGATACCGATGATCATGAGGATCTAGATGTTGATGTTGTTGTAGCTGTTCAAGTGCTGCAGAAGATAAAGACTCAGTACTGAAGATGTTGATGTTCCAGTATTGAAGATGTTCCAGTAACTGCTTGAGTTACTGATGATGTTGAGAAAGCTTCCAATGATTTATAGATGTATCATGTATGATGTTGATGACTCCTTGCTCGTGCAGATACTGTTATAATATCCTTCTCGTTAAGGGGGAGTGTTGAAATATTGTAACTTCAAAGAATATTATATTTGTATATTATTTATTCCGGAGATGTTCCATACCTCCGATGTGATTATACTATAAATCCGGAGATGTTTATTCCTCTGAGTTGGGTGTGGTAACTAGGGTTATTAGACCCACCATTTGGGGGTCGGCCCAGTCAGTTATAATGGGGTATTTAACCTAATGGTTAAATATGAGCCTACATGTACTTGTGTAAAATACATATCAGAGTAGTGTATAAATAGAGGAGGTGTGTTCCTCATTTGACACACTCACTCACTTGAGGATAGCGCACTTGTGGAGGAGAGGTCTGCTATTGTGGAGGAGGAGATCATGTCTCAGGGTTTCATCTTTGTATATTGTTGGTCATCTATATTGAGGAAGCTTTGCTGGGTTTTCTACCCCATGAGGGTTTCCCAGGATAAATCTCTGTCTCTTGTGTTTATGCTGTGCTTGTTGTTTCTTCAGTGATCCTATATATGCTATTATTGTGAAATGGAATGTAATGCTGCTATTTTCTGTCTTAGCATATTAAATCTTAACAACTGTGCCAATTCCAGTGGCTACCATACCCAACCCATCCCAACTAGTGACTCACACTACACTTGGCAGTGCAGGACCTTCCCATACCACCTTCGTTCCTCTGCCTGGGGGGCAACACCCCCAACCTGAATCTAGCCCTCACACATGGGGGCATCGGTCCCACCATGGCCGCCCCCACCAACATGTCATATCCTTCTACTAGTTTGTCATTCATGGCTAGTCTCAACCTTCTTTACCTGGCCAAACTGACAACCGATCCCATGAGACACAACCCTGCATGGCCTCACATGCCCACCAAGCTCCCATCAGACATCCCTAAGTTTGAGGGTAAGGCAGGTGAAGACCCCCAGAACCATATTATGTCTTTCCATCTATGGTGTTCCTCCAACTCCATAGTGGACGACTCCATCTGCTACCACGAACTCTTACTGGCTCTGCAGCCAAATAGTACATCAAGCAGCCCCATGGGACCCATGCCATCTTTACTTCCCTCGACTCGACCTTCCTGCAGTTCTTTCAGTTATGCATCCACTATGACGTGGGAGTTGAGATCCTACTATCTTACAGACAGAATACGGCCACCCACATCACTGAACACATTCACGAGTGGCATCAACGCCGCAGCCTTTGCAAAATCAAGTTAAATGATCGTATCTTCTTAGATTGGTTTCTAAAATCTCTCCTTCCTGTCAATTCCAAGGATGTGGCATCCCAACGACCCCAATCTGAGGAAGAGGCCATCCTAAAAGCCCAGCAATTTGACCTTATTTACGCCCAGTCTGGTTATCTATAGACCATTATACCTGACCCCCCCCCACGGTGATTCCTCCTGAAATGATGCACCGGGGGCATCCCATGTTGCAGATGGCATCATTGGTTGTATTGCCTTGCATAATCAGCCCTTTTCCCTAGCACACACTAGCCATGGCCCCGACCTTTCATGGGCTACATCCCACTCTGAAGCAACGAATTCGTATGCTCTCATGGCACATCACCACCATTCCCACGGACCCTCATGTCCACCTCAGTGCTTTGGTCATGCATCCCCCGCGTACGCCCCCCCGTTCGCACCTCATCCATATTACCACCCGCAGGACACACAGGCTCCCATATCCTCTCAAGCCCCCCCTACTTATTATCCGCCATAGGCAGGACCTGTGGAAAACACTCAACCCGTCACATAAACGTATCAGCGACCCCCACAAGGTTCAACACCTACAACACCTCCACCCACTTATTATCCACCACAGCCTACTCCCGCACCTGCACAACCCCAAAACCCACCTGCTGCCCAAGGGCAAGTGTATGCCCAATAGAATTCATAGCAAAACCAAAATAACCAACTCCAACAAGGCCAACAAAACCGCGGCAAAGGACGTAACCGTGGGAACAACCCCCCTCCAGACCAAGGCGACCAGCCCCCTAATCCCCCGAACAATAATAACGCGGCACCTGCCAACCAAAACCCCGACAGGCCGCCCAAGCAAGCCAAAAATCCTAATTTACGAACAAACCATCCTTGTTCTATTTGCGGGGTCTATGTCCATTACACACATGCTTTCCCACATTTGGAGTGGGCTCGCCAACTCTGGACTGATGATGCCCACCGCCAAGGGCATGCGGCTCCTCAGGCACCTCCCAACCCCCCACCACCTCAGACTCAACCCTTGGTGTTACAAAACCCTTTACCAACCCAAGGCATAGTGAACACTCAATCGTTGGCTCCCCCTCAAGGGAATGCACCCCCACAATAGCAAATCACTTATGCCGCTCCTAATCAACCCATGATAGACTCAGGGACCCATCACTTGTTAATGATTTCAACCTTCAACTCCGTCGGAACCAATATGGCTCCACGCCTGAAGCCCCTCCCACCGAACACCAATGCTCTTCCCACCGATCAGCTATTACGAATACCTCCGACTCCACTAGATGGCTCCTCCAGAGCCCCTCGCTTCCTACTTCGCCGCATCAACAATAACCTCAATGCTCGCGCTGCGTCTAATTACAACATTGTAGATGATTTAGCTCAGTCCCCCGTAGCCATGTCTGCGTTGGAGGTATTAAAAAACTGTCCTACACAGCGCAAGACTTTGCTCTCAACCATTGGTGCTATTGACCCAACTGATTCACGAATGATGGCCTTCGATTTGGACCAATCCGAACCACGTCTGCCTTCCACATTAGTGTTCCAAGTTTATGTATCCGTTCAGAATCTTGTCATCCATCGGTGTATCATCAATGAGGCTGCCTCTACATGCATTATGTCCACATTCGTTTGGCAGAAGTTGGGATCCCCTACTCTCCAGCAGTCCACCACTGCATTGCGAGCCTGCGAAAGCCATTCGACTCAACCCCAAGGTCTCTTAGCTAATGTCATCGTCCAATTGGCTGGTAAAACAGTGCTTATTGACATAGAGGTCATCAACGCCCAACTTGATTATAACCTCTTACTTGGCCATAGTTACATGTACGCCATGTGGGCGGTTGCCTCATCCGTTTTTCGTACCATGATGTTCCCCCATGACAAACGCATGGTCAAAGTTGATCAACTCACCTATTACAATCCCAATGCCCCCACTGCACTCGAAAACATTCTTCCCATGGTTGAACAACCTGTTTGCAGTGCATCTACCTCATTGGTTTCCTCAGTGGGACCTGGAGTTTACTCAGATACGTCGATGACCTCAACCTTCCAATCCATTCCACCCTCGTCACCAGCGACCGAAGTATCTGACTTATGTACCATTTCCCACAATACACCAACACCCAACCATCAACCGCCCTTGCTACCCCAACCACCATTGGGACCTAGTCATGTTGGTGTTACACCCATCCATACAATCCCCTTCAGGAGTCGTAAGCACCCTGGTTATGGCTACTCTCATCCTCCCGGGGTTAATTTTAGGACTACCTGTGTGGTATATCATGCCTCTCGTTTCCCCCCCCCGACACCAAATGTCGTCCTACAACCGGTGCCACCCATCACCACTACTAGTCAACCACCTCTCGATGTCACTACTCCTTCCTGATCCACTAATCCATCCCCTCTTATCAAGCACACTGGGGGCACAGGCCCACAACCATATGCTGCTTTACCCCCACCCAAAACGGTTAAAAACCCCCCCACATTTCGCGCTCCTCCCAAATGCTCGTTGTCTGATGAGTTGGGCCATGCTACCCATCAATGTCCACAATTACCCACATTACAAGAGCACACACAAATTCTTAACGATGACCCCAACATCCTGGTTGTCCAACTCGACCCTACCCTTAAGCCTCGCGATAAATCACTGCGTACCAATCACCCTTGTGCAATATGCGGTATTTACGGCCATTACTCACATCACTGCCCTGATCTCCCAGATTCCAAAGTCGCTCTTTATGAGATGAATAACTTGGATCTCGAGATGGCTCCCCCCACCATTGAAGAGATCCACCCCCCATCATCCTCGCCAACCGGAGAGATTAACACCATCATATGATCTCTTCTACTAGCACTCCCTCATCAACCGATTTGACGACCCAAATTTTCCATAATGATGAGGAGATTCTTGAGGCTCTTATTGCACCTGATTACCCCTAGGAAGATATGCATCATCATTCCTATTTCCTCCCGGAAGAGTCCTCCCCAACCACAGCCACCCAATTTTCGGTTGAGTCCAAAGATTTCCTCCCCACCAAAGTCGACTGGTTTAAAGATCCCATTCCAGCCCCCGATGCCTTCGAGGAAGGTAACATGGCCAATATCTCACCCACAATCCACATTGATATCTCTACCCCAGCTGGTGCTCCTGAACTCATTACGTTATGAGCCTCCTGCACTGAGTACGAGATCGGACAGTACAAAAAAAATTTCCAAGAGTTCTGCGATGTCTTTGCCTGGTCCTATACCGAAATGCTTGGTCTTGACCCTGCTATCATGGAGCACCACATTGACACATGGCCAGATGTCCCTTGATTGAACACTCTCTCCTTTCCTTGCCATTCCTTTTGTTCGGTATAATTTTATCCATTTTTCGGGCCAGACAAGTCCTTTACGAAAAAGGCACTTAGGGAGTTTCTGTTAAGCTCTTTTCTTACTCCTAAAAGAATGAAAAGATTGCCGAGCAATCTTGTTTCCTTTCATGCTCATTAAAGTACCTGAAAGGGCGTCTATCTAGTATAAGTTTAACCCTCTTCCATACTTGGTAGACTAATTACGAAAAAGGAATACTCTAGTCACACTGTCTAGAAGAGTTCTTCATTGCATCATTTTATGTTTTTTCGGGCCTTGGAGACTAACACACGAAAAAGAACCCCCCTGGAGTCTTCTTATTGCTTTCAGACTCTCTGAAATTTAAAGCAACCACGAGCATGCACCGTCCTGGGCTCATACAAATCCACACAACAATACCATTCCATGATTTCAGAGTCTTCTTATCGCTTTTAGACTCCTTAAAATTGAAAGCAATCACGAGCATGAACTGTCTTGGGCTTGTATAAATCCACACGACAGTAATATTTTGAGCACACTTCTTCTAGCTCCTTAAAACCATGAAGAAGACCCCACCAGTGCCCCTCGGCACTATGATCAATCCTCTCGGCAGCACCCCTAATAAGGTCACCTTTGTTCAGAGTATTCTACAGTCTCCTACCATCTTACACCAACTTGAGTATCACTCATCCCAGTGACCCTCCCTGATCCATTAAAGATATGATCCCCTTCCCACCAATTAGTTTCATATGCTGCCTGATCACCCCCACCATCATACTCTGAACAAAGGAATTTTGAGTCCACCCACTCTATTTGCCCAGTTATTCCCCACCCCCACAGTATGTCAGTCCTACCTTCAGTACTCTCACACTTCAGTTCTTCACCTCGTGCTCCTATCAAGGAAACATCATTGCCTTGCTATTTGCAGGTCTCCCTCTATCGACGATAACCCATCTATTCCAGAGGATATACCCAGAGGTCTCTGCACCTTGGACTCATCACCATCTATGGTGAGTGCCTACGGACCATTTTGAGAGGAGTCATCAGTGCCTCTCCGAATGGTTGTTTCTCACATGCTCGACTTCAACACCTTGATCACATCGTTGAGACTCGTGTAGGGTATATATCCCTTCAGTTCTTTGTCGAAGACCCTGGAATTCCCTCGACTCTAGCACATTGATGAGTCATTTCGGAACACCCAGTTATATGTTCCCATGGATATCCAGGTTGCGTTGGCCATTGTATTCGGAAGCCATCCAGTTATATGCTTCCTTGAGTACCCAATTCAGCTCCAGTTCAATGTACCATTGAGGGTATAATTCTCCGTCATTATGATCTTCCAGTTCATCAGTTCCTTTGGTACCATACTCAGCACTACTATTGATATTCCAGTGTATCAGTTCTTCAGCTCAGACATGGTTAGCCCGGCAGTATGTCCCAGATTTGTGTCCCCTTTTGGACCCTTATGATGTACACAGTGGTTCTCCATGTATCTTTCAGGTCCCCATTTTTGTGCCTCACTATTATTTTTTGTATATATATCTTGATACGAGCATGGGTATGCCCGCCTCGTCCATATATTGAGATTCTTCCTCATTCATTATTTGAGGCCATGTATCTTTCAGGTCCCCATTTTTGGACCTCATTGTTATTATTATAGATCTTGATACGAGCATGGGTATGCCCGCCTTGTCCACATGTTGAGATTATTCCTCATTCATTATTAAGGTCATCTACTTTCCATTTTTACAGTTTGTTCCAGACCGTTGTTCCAGGCTCTAGTTCGTTTCTTCTCCTCTCCACATCCCAGGAAAACCATAAAAGACCTATAATGTCTATCGGCCATATGATGAGCTCCTGCCCTCACACATCAGGGGGCAATCTGTTAACACCCAAAAAGTGCTCACTACCTCATCTCCCTCATTACATGACTCATTTGTCTATATTTCCTACCATATTTGCCTCCAAAACCTTAAAAAACCATTAAAAAGCCTCCAAAAGGCCAAAAAACCCCCTTTTTCCCCAAAATAATTTATATTCCTCCAAAAATAGCAAAAACCCTCTAAAAGGGCCCTAAATTCCCAAAACTCAATTAAAAGGGAATAAAAAATACAAAAAAGAGGAAAAAGAGGAAAAAAAGGAAGCAAAAACCCTATACAATTGACCTAAACCATATGGTTCCAAAAACCATGGGTCAACACTCCACCACTAAAAACCTATAAATAGGTGATAGAGGCTCCCCATTTCATATCCACAATCTTCCATATTCTCACTCTGCCAAAATCACTCCTGAAACCCTAGCTCACCACTTTGAGCTAATTTCACATTTGAGTGCCCCTTTGGCCCACATCCAAAACACTTTGGAGAAGGAGAAGGAACCCATTGGAGCTTGGAAGCAGCCCTCCTGGACTACTGCAAGAGCTTCACCAACCTCAACACTTGAGGTAAAGTTAATACAAAAGAAAATTCTTATCATATTACTATCTTTTTATTTCTTGTTGATGCACATGCTAGTTTAAATTTACTTTGCTTTACTGTCATATTTTACTGTTTTATTGAACTGCTACTAAGGATTCCCTTCTCCTTAGTAGGTGCTCATTTGCACAAGCTAGGGTGAAAACCCTAGCTACACAAATGCCTAAGAGTAGTACTTCTTCAGGTAGAGCCCATTTCTAGGCTGAGGCAGCTTATTACCTTCGTAATCTATTAGCTCATAAGCACCTTTCTTCAGTACCTTAGAAATTATGTAAGGACCGAGCCACATGGATTTGAACTTGCCAGGTCCTAAAGGTTCCTTGTCCTGATCCCAAAGTAGAACAAGGTATCCTTCAAGAAACACCCTAGGTCTGAAAGACTTGTCATATTGTCCTTTGACTCGTTTCTTATGAACTTCGTTTGTTGTGAGCACATCGCGACGTTATTCATCTAGATGTTCTAAATGCAACAAACGTTCTTCCAGTGCTGAAGTATCTGGTAGTAGTTGAACAGTCAATTTTAACGAAGGAATCTCGCATTCAATCGGAACAATTGCTTTTATCCCATGCACAAGCTGGAAAGGAGAGAACCCGGTAGCAGTCTTTACATTCGCTCAGTAAGCCCAAAGAGCAGTGTATAGCATGATGTGCCAATAATTTCGACTAGCATTAACAATTCTTTGCAGAATTACCTTTAGTTTTGTTAACTGCTTCGACTTGTCCATTTGCCTGTGGATAATATGAAGATGAACGTTCTTACCGAAAACCTAACATTGTGTACAGATCGGTCATCAGGCTATTCTGAAAATGACTGTCGTGATCAGTCACAATTTCTTTGGGTATGCCAAACCTTGCAATAATCTTATTCAATACAAAATAAGCGGCAATTTATCCATTTGCCTTGATAGTAGGCATTGCCTCGGACCACTTGGTGAAGTAGTCGACGACAATGATGATATAATGATGTCCTCCAGCCGAAACTGGATTGCAAGTCATATAATCAACCCCCCATTTTGTGAAAGGACCTGCTGTAAGCACAGGATGAAGAGGAGCTAGATGTGCTCTCATTTTCCTGGTGAAAAACTGACACGGACGGCAGCATTTCACAGCTTCCACACAATCTTTAAAGATTGTGGGCCAAAAATACCCGGCACGCAGTATTTTCTAGGTTGTTTCCAACCCAGAAAGATGACCCCCACAGGCTCCACTGTGGGCATCGTTCAATACTGATTCTGCTTCTTCTAAAGTCAAACAACATCGTAAGATGGAATCTATCCCACATCTATACAAAGTATCACAGATGATGAGATAGTTTTTCGCATGACTTTTCAGTTTGCGTCGTTCTTCTCTAGAAAAAGTGGTAGGACACCTCAAAGTTTGGAGATATACTAAAATATCCCCATTCCTCGATATGCTCTAAGTCACTCGGAAACTCTGAGATTAACTCAACGAACACTAGTGATTTCTTCGACTTGGCCGATTGAAAGACCAAATCGAACTCTTGTAAGATTACAATCCATTTATTGTACTTCCCACCGATGATGCGTCGAGTGAGAACATATTAAAAAGGATTGACTTCTTCTATCACAGTAGTTGTTCGTAAAAGGATGTAGTGATGAAGCCTTTGTACCGCATAGACTGAAGCTAGTGCTAACTTCTCAACTTGCAAATATTTAATCTCAGAAGCTATCAATGCACGCGAGAGATAGTAAACGACATGCTCTTGGAGCGTGTCGTCCTCCTAAACTAGTACTATGCTAATTGTGAAGATAGACGCCGCTAGATATAAGAGAAAATATTTTGCATAATCAGGCGGGCTTAACAAGGGGGATGAAAGTAGTGCATTTTTCAAGGCCTCAAACGATGCTTGAGCAGCCTCATCCCACACGAAGTAGGTATCTTGTTTAAGCCGTCTCAGAAAACCTTTTGTGATCTTAGCATAGTTTATGATAAAGCATCGCAAGAAGTTAGACATGCCTTGCAGACTTTGAAGTTGTCGCAAGGTGCAAGGAGGAGGAAGATTTACAATCACTTCAACTTTTAACGGGTCAACCATAATGCCATGACTGGATACAATAAAACCCAGTAAATGTCTCGATTCGACGTAGAATATGCACTTATTAGGATTCAAACGAATCTTATATTGTCTGCATATTTCAAACACCAATCTCAAATGAGCTGGATGATCCCGTCTCTTTCGAGATCGTGATGGGAGGTCATCCAAGTAAGGTTCAACTATGTGCTTGATATCATGGAAAGAGAAATTCATCGCTCACTGGAAAGTAGCTCCAGCATTCTTTAAGCCAAACGGCATCTTCCGGTAAGCAAAGTTTCCCCATGGGAAAATGAAATTTGTTTTATGTTGATCGTCGGGTTTGATTTGAATTTGATTATATCCCGAAAATCCATCCATGAAAGAAAACATCTCGTGTCCCGCACAGGCATCTATGATCTGGTCAATAAATGGTGTGGGATAGTTATCTTTCGGACAAGTTTTATTCAAGTCCCAGAAATCGGTACAGACTCATATGGTACCTTACTTCTTATCAACCGGAACAGGATTTGAAACCCATTCCATCATATCAATCGGGTAGATAAATCTGACTTTAAGGAACTTTTCAACCTCCGCCTTAATGGCGGCCTCTTTTCGAGGATTCATAGGATGGAGGTTCTGTCTCACAGGTTTTGCATTAGGGTATGTTGTGATGACATGCTCAACGATGGCTGGATCAATGCCTAGCATCTCCAAATAAGACCAGGAAAAAATGTCATGGAATTCTTTAAAAATATTGGTATACAGAGCGATCTCTTCTGGAGAACAGTCTGCTCCAATAAAAATGTTTTCCACGACCCCGGGTTTGGTGTAAATGTTAATCGGGATGGTTCTCGATAAATTAGCCATATTCCCTTCAGCGTAATTAGCTCTTGAAGTACAAGGAAAAGATGACAAATCAACAAATCCACCGGGTCTCATAGAGAATTCTCCTCTCTCTATCCTATCTATATTTGGAAGCAGGTAAGACCTGTGATGCATATGTTTCCATGGATGGTCCAGGCCCATCATGGCTTCCAAAATGGCTTCATCAGAAGGTAAAACTGTGTCTAAACAGTCGAAAGAGTGGGTAGAATTCAATGACCATGCGAGAACATAGTCCATATCCGACTCAGCAGAGACTAGCGAAGTCACGATATGTTCCATTGCAGCATGTTGTGCTTCCATGTATGTTATCTCTGTAATGGTTAAAGGCACTGAAGGTTCTGATATAGTAGGAAGGATCCACGAATCAGTCCTAAGACCAACCGTGAAAGTTTCAGTAGAAGTACCTACATCAAAACGCATGAAAAGAACAGGAGAGGGTAGGTCAAAAGTGCCTATTAATAACCTGTAAAGCCCTGCTCCTAAACTCTCGCTTACTGGGGCAGATTGATCAACTAAAGGAATAGTGGTATCCAATGAAGTCTGGTTGTTTTGCCGAGAGAACGAAAGTTGATCGACCATGATGATCTTGCCTTCGTGAGGGAACATAACAACTCGGAAAACTACCGATGCAATGGTTCGCATGGCATATGTCCAACTCCTTCCTAATAACATATTGTAATCAAGTGGAGCGTCCAGAACTTCGATCTCTACAGCAATTGTCTTACCGGCATGTGTAATTTCAAATGTGGGTAGAACTCCGTGTGGACGGAAATTCCTACCAACGAATGTTGA
Source organism: Larix kaempferi (assembly GCA_027924585.1). Lineage (NCBI taxonomy): Eukaryota > Viridiplantae > Streptophyta > Pinopsida > Pinales > Pinaceae > Larix > Larix kaempferi. Next base: position 3,209,489 of record BSBM01000484.1, on the reverse strand, counting down.
TGTATATGTAACTTCAGAATGTATTTCATCTATGTATTTTATATATATTTATTGTACCCTTATAAGAGATGTGTTATTCCTCTATAAGGAAGTGTCGTCATGTGGATTGACAAGTGTCGCAAGTGTGTGTACTTGCCGATGGGTTATTAGACCACCATGTGTGGGGTCAACCCTAAAATATATATTATATTGTGGATGTATCTAGATAGACAAGTCGGCCGCATAAGGTCACTGGGAAAACAGGTTAAGTACAAATAGAGATCAGGAGATCTCTATTTGAATCATTCGGAAAGACACACTTCTCTCACTCAAAAATTGGTGCACTAGTGAGAAGGAGGATCATCTGCTACTAGGAGACTATCTCAAGTGTATTTTGGTTGTACTTTGGTTGAGCCATTGCTCTCTCTATCTCTGAGGAAGTTGTGGGGTTTTTCACCTTAGGGTTTTTCCCACAGAAACTATGTGTCTCTTGTCTCTCATGCTTTTGATTCTTGTGATGTGTTTCATGCTTATTGTGATTGTTATGCATTGATATACTGTATATGTTATTCTCTCAGTAAAGGTCCAAGAGTATTGTGAATTAATGCTCAAAATTTAACATCGAAGGCAGTAAGCAATGTGTTAGAGGGGGCTAACTCGGGAGAGCCTAAAGCTTTCCAGCAAGAAATGGACATCATGCACGTCGACGCGCCCTCATCTACAACAGCCCGTCTAATGGTCAGAGGACCATGAACCACTTCTATCTACAGCGAAACGTGGTACGGAAACCGATATTTGATATCAGACATATCAAAGCGCGCAGTCATGTTGGATGATTCCATACTTCCAATCGCTTCCAGAAGTGCATTTCGTTGTAACGGACAACTTTGCAAAACTTCTAAGGTGGACATAGCACAAGGGGTCTGAGCTATATCTTCAACCACATTGTAGTTGGAAGCATCCCGAGCATTGGGATTGTGCAAGGCCTATTTCAAGACACCTTTCGGGATCTTAGGCAACGAATCCACTGGAATGTGGAGAGGAATGGAAGATTCAGGAATCTCTTTATCCTTGTTCTGCACATCCGAGGTATAATTTCTTGCTCGCGTTTGCAAAAGTGCATCCACGCTAACCATATTAATGAAATTTTGATCAACTGAAGCATGAGTAGTGCCCCCAACTTTGGGGGTGCCAGAAGCTGAACCCTGCCCCTTAGGAAATGGATCTTTAAGTACGGAAGGTTTCTTTTCTTGAAGCATCTTCTGGGCTTCTTCGAGTAGAGGGCATTGGTGAGTGAGGTGATCCTGCTTACAAAGTTTACAAGGGAACTTAACCTTCTTCTTTTCTTTGTTACCCTCCTCATCATTCTCTTTGTTCTTGGGATTTTGTTGGTTCTCCTCTCCTTTCTTGCCCTTGTTTTTGTTGTTGGGCTACCAAGGGCCCTTTTGATTGTTCTGAACCTGGTTTACACATTCATAAGTAGAAGGAGAGGTTGTGACGGAGGTCACTTCTGCAGTCGATTGTTTGATGGATAAGGCATGAACCTGCTTGGTCAATGCTTCAAGAGCTGCAAAATCTATTGAACCCACTATGCCATCAGCATGTGGTCCAGGTTAAGGTCTGCCAAGATCAGTGTTTGATCATGGTGTGTCCGTTAGAATCTCATAAAGTAGCCGAGACTGTGCATAGACAAGATCTAACTACTGGGTCTATAAAATAACTTCTTCCTCAGAGGACACTCCAGAAGTAGCTACTTCCTTAGAAATGTAAGGAAGGAGTGATTTTAGATACCACTCGAGAAGAAATTCTAGAGGTATATTGGCTTTAATGAGCCTCTTCCATCTTCGCCACTCCTGAATGTGATCAGATAAGTGAGTGGATTTATTTTGTCTAAATGTAGACAAAAGATCTGTTCCGGCATCGTACCGAACAGGAAGCTGGAAGTGGTTCAGAAAAACAGTCGCGAGATCCCAAAAATTAAAAAATGTATCTACAGGTAACTCAATGTACCATTTGGATGCAGCACTGGTTAAGGTTCTTTGGAAAAGTCTCAACCTAATGGAATATTCATTCAACGAGTTCGAAGAACACCATAAATGGAAAGTGGTGACATGATCACCAGGGTCTTCACAGGTTTTGCCTTCGAATTTTGGAATAATTGAAGGTAACTTGGTAGGAACTGGTGGCCATGTAGCGTTATGGTACACCGGGTCATTCATCAACTTGGAAAGGTCTGGCAAATTCAGAGTTGCCAGAAATGGAAAATGAGGTCTACAAGATGGCATTTGATAAGCTGGGGTCATAAAGGGGGAACCCACCATAGTTTGACCTGTAAACTGCTGGTAGGGGTTTCCCCCAGCCATCTGTTGTTGTGTGAAATTGTTATTGAAATTCCCCCACCCAAATGAAAGTGGGTTGGTGCTCTGTATATTCGTCCACTGAGGCTGGGTGTTAGCCCCGCCATATTGTTGATTAAGTATGTTACCCCCTCCTCCAGAAAACAAAGCAAAAGGGGTGTTTCCTGCAGGTACATTATTTGTATTCATGTTGTAACCTGCAAAGGTGTTAAAACCAGGGGTAGTCGAGGTGGACGGCGCAGTCATGGTACTCATGACAGGCATAGTTTCAGAGGCGTTTGGCCCTACATTCAGTGTGGAAATCCAAGTACTAGGTATCTGATATGACTGTTGAGTTGCAGGAGGTGGAACAAGATTCACTGTACTACTGGGTCCAAAAGTGGGTGCAGAGGCAGATGCCAAAGTTGTTGAACTCGGCATGCCTAAGGTATCGGCATTAAAGCTGAAGGACGGAATCGAAATAGAAGTTGGTTGTGCTGAACTCGGTGTAGTAGTGGGAGGAGGATTTACAGTATTTGTATTCATACCTATTGTGGGAGTCTATGGAACTCCCTGTTCACCTCCTGGATTAGTCATAATATGCCCAGGTGTGAACAAATATGCACTATAATCAGGTTGCTGGAAACCAACGGGTATCAGAGGCGGATTGTTAAAATCAGTCATAGGAGGATTAAAACGAGTATTAAACTCACCAGAAGTGAGATCCTCAATCTCGACTATATGAAAAGCTTGCTAATCTAGAGTCCCAGGTTGTGGTTCCTCGGGAACCTCTATTTCACTAGTAGTTTCAAAAGGACCACTGGAGTCTGTCCTATGTCATCTTGGTGGCGGTAGTGGTTCCACTCTAAGTGGGAGAAGGTTTTGCAACCTTCGAGACCTACGAAGTTGTTGGTCTTCCATGATTATATATAAAAATAAAATTAAGTAAAAACCTAGTGGCCACTAAGACTATGGGGCAAACAGCATTCCACTAAAAAATCCTAAGTATGCAAACCAGGCAAACAACATTCCTTCCGGAGAAGAGTCTGGGATGATGAGGGCCTAGAACAGATCAACGAATGAAGAAGAACAGTTACCCAGGGTCCACAATACAATGACTAAGGGTGCAAGCGCTGGAATCACCCAACCACCCTCCCAAAGACTTGCAAGGGATTTCCTCCCACGTCTATCCTAGGTACAGCAGCTATAATCCCCTGTTGTCACCTGTGTATGATCCTATAGGTCTGATACTAAGGCTACCATAAGTATGAAATATCTTGGGGGGACAGTCATCAGCCTGATCAAAACGCATGGGCAGGTTAGCAAAGCCCGAAGTCCAGATGGCCCCCTGTACGCGAATCGACCCTGGTTTATGGTTGAAGGGAAAGTGAGGGGATATCCTCAACAAATCCGATCTTCCACGGCCTCGTGCTTAGCTCTGGTTTTAGTATAGTTTCCCAGGAATATTTGATACATATGGGTTTACCTATATGACAGTCGCACTATGATTTTTTAGTAATGAAACAAGCTTTGAGCAGTTTAAGGTGTTTTAAGCTCGAAACGCTAGCCTAGATTAGTTGATGTCGTGTATCCCTAGAAAGAAAATCATTTCTAATTGATTTTATTAAGATTATTTTTAAGGTTACTTTTTACTCAGTGGGGTAATGCATTGTGTGATGTGGTTGCAACAAAAAGTAAAGTGCATGAAATGAAACAACTTTCAACAACAAAAAGAATTTTTATTTTTCGTTTTATATTCTTTCCAAAATGAAGAGTAAGCAAACCTAAACAAATCTTTCTTTTTGTTTTCTTTTCGAATTCTGAACAAAGTAAACTATGGTACTCTGCAAACATTATAAGCCTCACTACTCTAAGCTACCGAACTTATTTTTCTTTTTCTGTTATATATGAACGAAAAAGAACTTGAAAGCGGAAGCAAGTAAGACCTACAAAAGATGTCCAAGTATGGTAAAATGACTCTAAAGTTCACAACAATCGAATCAATCATCCGACAAAGACTTGTGTAATGTCCCCCATTTGGACCCTTGTAATATTTTGGGCTATAATGTAAATAATGTATGCATATTATGTATGATTCCTAGCGTGGAGCTCAAGGCTAAGGCCCCGCTAGTGAACGCTCGATCTAGAAGAGGCAAGTATTTGAAATTATGCTACCCATGTGCTAGTGAACCATGGGAATTGTAAATATGCATCTTAATATAAATGCCCACAACTAGCTATGTAATGCAACAAGAGATGGGGGCATGATATTGCAAGGAATTGGGAGGAAAATATTCAAACCCTTGAGCCAATCAAGTCAAGCCAAGTGTCAATGAGAGAACCCAATCAATCCTCAACTACCCATGTTGACCTTTGTACCCAATCATTCATTTCTCCCAACAGTTGGGTGAAGTAGTTAATGCCTTGGGGATTGGGGAGGTATGGTTGTCGAAATTCAAGTATGGGCAAGCCACCCTCATGGAAAAATGTGTTTCTCCTTCTTGGGCAAGAAAACACCCACGAATTTCCTTTCCAATCCATTATTCATGGTCATACTTCACCCTCTCACGTTTTTAGAGCTTGCTGAGCATTTTTTGGGAGCTTGTTGGGTGTTTTTGGAGCTTGCTGGGTGTTTTTGGCTTGTTGGGAACTCGTTTTTGGTTACTAGCATAGTGGCTGGGAAAAGAGAACCACGAATTGGGGGTTTAATGGAGGTCATTTTTGCTCCTAGGTTGTCCCCAAACGTTTTCTGAAACAAATTCTGCCTTCCAGGGTTTATTCCCCATTCTCCCATTTCGTTTTGGCTGCCCACGAATTTCCAGAATTTATAGTAACCCCATATTTGGGCATCTCACTGCATAAATGTTTCTTCATGCCCATCACTTATATTTTTGCCTATTATGTGCATCCCTGTGCTAGCCATTGAAGGTTGAGTTGTTTGGGATGAAATCGTTTTCCTCCCTGTGATTGTCTTTCCCATTATTAAACATGTGTATCCATGCCCAGTGATTGTGCTTGCTATGTGAGAAAATAGTATGTTTGGGTGTGGGTTATGGGAATCCATTGCTTTGGCTTGGGCTTGAATGCAAGTAACCAGTGATGAGGAGGGTTTAGTATTAGCCTGATAAACCCAGCTATGGACTGGATTGGCTTAGCTGAAATGATGTTTTGGTTGTGTATGAGTTGGATGTCCCATTTTTCCTTGTAGATATCATGCCCGGCTCGGGGGTGGCCTTCGGACGGACTCAGTATATGTTGTGGAAGAGCCTACGGTTGGGTGGAACGTTGCAGGGACATAGCTAGTTGCTTGGGGCAATTGCGAAAGGAAGATAAGTGTACTCTATCTCTGTATTTTAATCCTGCAATGTCTAATTTGATGTTTATATTGATATGTTGTATGCATATAAAATGTGTGTGGATGATTTTTTTATTTCCAATGTGCATATTCAATTGAGTTGCATCTGCACACAATGGTTTTTAATAGTTTGAATTTTTGAATGGGTTGAGTCTTTTAGGAACAGCCCCATAGATTGGTAGCATATTCCCTTCCAGGAGTTGGGTCCAGGGGAGGGGAAATTACAGTTTGGTATCAGAGCTGATGGTTGCAGCATTGGGCCTTCATGGGCTACCTATTATAGTTGCAAAGGTAAGTATGCTTATTGCTCAACTGTAGTCATTAAGAAAATTTGAAAAATTTTGAAAATTTGAAATTTTTATAAGTATTTTTGAGCTTTCTACTAAGTCTGTATCGGTGGCGAGACTCGGCAAGTTCATCTACAACAATGGAAGGAACTTGCGAGTGTTTGCCGAAATGGCAGAAAGGTTGACGAGTTTTTCCACAATGGCGGCAAGACTCGGCGAGTTCATCCACAATGGCGGAAGGAACTTGTGAGTGTTTGCCGAAGTGGCAGAAAAGTTGGCAAGTTTGCACTACAATGATGGAGGAAGCTGGTGAGTTACGCCGAAGTTGGTGGCAAAACTTGGCCAGTTGCTCCACAAATGAAATGGCGGAAAAGTTAAGAGTTTTGCTCCGCAACGATGGAAGAGATGGGTGAAGTTGCTCCGCAACGAACCGGTAGAGAATCCATAAGTTCACCGAAAAAGAAGGAAAAAAAAATTCCGATGGAAGAACTCGACGAGTTCATCCGCAATGGTGGACATAGCTGGCAAGTTTGTGCCGAAACGGCGGAAAATATTGGTGAGTTACCGCTGAAAGGACTCGGCGAGTTGGTCCGCAACGGCGGAAGGACTCAGCGAGTTGGTCTGAAAATTTTTCTAAGTGTCTTTTGTTGGAAGGAATTGGCAAGTTACGCCGAAGCGGCGGAAAGAACTGTCGAGTTTGCGTCAAAGCTACCGAAATGGTCGACTGGAAGAGATGGATGAGTTCATCCGCGACACCGAAAGAAACTCAACAAGCTCGTCCGCGACACTGGAAGAAACTCGACAAGTTCGTCCGCGACACCGGAAGAACTAAGTGAGTTCGTCTGCAATGGTTGGAAGAGAATTGCCAAGTTTGTCGAAACAGGAAATTTCAGTGGCTTTCCAGGGTGAAATTCAGGCGCTAAAAGCTGAAAATGCTTGTGAATTTATGCACCAAATTGCGCAAAATTGAAGAATTTAAAAAAAAAAATGAGGGTGCTTCCCTCGACCCGCCCTGCAATGGCGCAGGGAAGCCACAAGAGGGCAAGCCCCCTTGACCCCCATCGTCCTCCGGAGACAGTCGCTGAAAGTGTGAAATGCACTCTTGGGATGAGTAGCACGTATTGCATAAAGGGTGGTGGAATTTTTAGCAAGAGTAATGGGTTGTAATATCCATTATGGAGAATGAAAGGGAAATTCCTCACCTTAAACTATTTATGGTTATATCATAAGAATTTCATGTTTGGAAAATAGAAAAAATGAATGTTATACATGTATATATATATTGAATTGCTAATTTGTGCAAATATCATAGCTAATGATTGCTTGTGCGCATGGTAGAGAGCCATGAAATTGGATCAGCTATGATGTGGAAGAGGAAATCCCATGCTACAATGAGGAAATTGGAAAGGGAGAGTTCCTTAACTCCTCTCTTACTACCGTTTTTGTATTTTACAAGTTTTATATGCATAAAAACTATGGCATAGGAATGCTGAAAATGCAAAGGATCGTATAGACGAAGTAAATGTGCACTAGTTGGCACATTAATAGATATTGCATAGTGCATAAGAAGGTGTTTATGCATAAGCATGATGTTGCATATAGGTAAAAAGGTAGTGAAGTTACACATGTCATGGTATTGCCTAAGGTTGATCACCAGTAATGTTGTTAATAATGGTTGTACGAATCATACCATAGAAGTATGATTGAAAATGCAAGAGGATAAATAGATGAAGTGAATATGTACTAGCTGGAATACTAATATACATTGCATAAGTGCATGTAGAAATGTTTGTACATGTACACGATACTGCATATTGGTAAAATAGTGAAGTTTTACATATGCAATGAGCCACTTAAGATAATTATTGTGGTTGCTAAAAATTAGGCGTGCTTGCATTGGTTGTAGGACCAAAGACAACCAAAGCAAAGCTAAAGACGTTGATGATGTTGTTGCATAGGACCAACAATCTTACGAAGAAAGGATGGTGCAACAAATCGATGATTAGGAGGATGGAAAAAGGACTGTGTAACCTTGGTGAGAGGCCAACTGATTAGGTAACATCAATAGATGTTAAAGATAGCCATGTAGGTAATGGTTATTTGTGCTTAAAGTGCATGAATGTTGAAAAAGGATTTGGTAAGATCCCTTCAACTATGATTAAACTATGTTGATTTGGTTTGCATGTGATATGGAGTGCCTGAATGTGAATGTCAACCTACCAAGTATGGTGAGGTGTGGGTATGGGTGCACATGTTGAGACACATTATGGAATACATGGTTGTGGTGTATGTTTCATGCATTTAGATAATAGATGAAATGGTGAACCATTGTTAATACTGAGAGAATTTCATGAGCTGTTGTGAATGCAGGAGAACGATTGCATGAAGAAGGTAGACATGTTGATGGGCTACCAAGAGTGCACTGTTGAAAGGACGGATTTGTATGGATACGAAGTAATGAGTATCCAAAGCTTCGTTTAAATTGTATAAATGACGTGACTGTGTCTTGCAATTTCATTATGATAATGGTGCATATATATATATATATATATTTCATTGCATTTTAAGATGTTAACAACTGGAAATGTTTGAATTATGGAGTGGTATAATTCTGAAAATACTCCAGTGACTGTGGCAGCAACGAAATATTATATGCATAGAGACTTACAAAGCGTTTGGCTGATTGAAGTTTTAGATTTTAGGTAGATTGTTTTGGGCATGGAAAATATGGGTAACTCCATGATGAAGATTGGGATCTACCATGAGAAAGATCCAGACGATATGAGAACAGACTCATGGCTAAGCAAATCAATTCTGCAGAGGACAGAATTGCAAATTCATATTTGAATTTAATTATTGATGTCATCATTTGATTAAGGAAAATCAGATTTGAATTCTATTGTTAAATGCTGCTAACTGTTTGGCTATTTGATAAATGTGCCAGGAAGACACATTGTAGGAAGACCGGGAGTGATGGCCTGCAAAATCCAAACTAGATGGGAAAGACCCCATGCTTTGGAAATGGGTTTCGGGTGAAACGCCATTGATAATGTCTCATCCAAACCGCATGTCAGTAAACCATGAGAGTGAGATGGTAAAGCTATGCCAAGAAGGCATGTGAGATACATCTGCAAAATGAATGAGTATTCTGTGACCCTAGATTAGAACATGCATGTCTAAATTATTAGGGTTAATATGCAGAGCATGCTCTATTTTGTTTATATCATTGCATACTGCCTGAGTATGATTAAGGCCTACATGGCACACATCGGAAAGGGGGTGCATACCTTTTCTGGTGCTGGGTCATGATAGGGTTTTCAATATTGACTACACCCTAAGGGAATGGATGCATTCCTGGTGTTTCAATACTTGATAGTGAATGATATGGATTATGGTTACAAAAATTGAACAGCAATACTGATGAGCTTGCTTATCCTTCTTGTGTTGTCATCTTACGCAGATGCAGATTGATACTGCACATTGAGAGGCAAATTGAAGAAGGGTACACAAAAGGACTGTATAGGAATTGGTAACCTTTTTATGCTCACACGAAATATTACTATAAGGGATGGACAGGCCCAAAGAGTTGTGTAATAAGAATAGGTATCATCCTTGTGTGAGTGGGGCCATGTTAACCTGTAGTCAAGAAAGTCACCTATAAAGTTCCTAAAAGGAACCACCGATTTGCACAAGAGAAGGAGTGGCGTCCTTGTATGAATGAAGAGTTGATGTGTGTGTGAAAGGTTATGGTGCAAGAAGGTGTGGTGACATTGGTGAAGGCATAAAATCTCTATTGGGTCAGCAATAGGAGTTCGGGCGCCAAGAATGACTGAAGACCCTGAGATTCCTATGGCTCCATAGTAGAGCCTTGACCTATAATGGTCAGGTGGTGCAGTTTCCTTCCATTGGTCGATGAACCAGACAAATGTGTTGGCTCGGCACTGGAGAGGGCCAACTAGGTATGGGATTGGTTGGGCACCACCAAATGCTTGGTAAATCCAGTCAATGGGGAGGTGTACTAGTTAAGCATTAACTATATCCAAGTCCATAGGCGATTCCAAGGTTTGCAAAGCGAAGCAGGACCCTGTGGACCAGAGGGGAAACACACTATACACATAAGTATTCATTTTCATTTATGTCTTATTTGGAATAATGAAGATTTCAGGTATAAATCTTCTAATAGCTAAGATGATACACTATTGTTTCTTTGTTGAAAACCTTGGTCATTGCATGAAGGCAAGACCCTGAAAGACTATAAATTGTTGGTAAATCCAGAGAGTAGATGAGTGGGCAATATAAATTATTGAGAAATACAGGGAGTAGCTGGTTGAACGCTATAAAGTTCTTGATAAGTCCAGAGAGTGACTAGTTGGGCATTAACTACTTGATATGGTAAAGCAGTGTGTATGCTAGCCCAACGCCCCTTAAATAATTGATAAAAGCAGTCGGAGCACTGGCCTAGCATATTTCTAAAGGAAATGATTGCTAAACCCAGTCGACATACTGGCCTGGCATTGCCTATTCGAATGATTGTGGAGTAGCCTACGTGCTGGCCCAACATTCATAATTGTGTCCACGAGAAATCCAAGGCTTGCAAAGCAAAGAAGGATCTCGTGGAATAAAGCGAAGACATCCAATACATATAAGTATCTGGTTACCTTGTAGATTCTTGCTTATGAATATACGTGTGTATATGATTTGGTTATGATTTCTCAAACTCTTGCTTAGAGAAGAACCTTATGAAATAAACTAAACATGTGAATTGATTCAATGTTTGAGTGTAGGTATTGTTGGAAGCAAGGACCAGGAAGGCATCATAGGGATGCATATGGACATATGACTGTCCTAAAGAGCTCAATATGAGCAATAAAAAAAGAAGGTGCTAGTGAACATGAGTGGGTCCTAGAAACCAAGGGTTCTGTAAGCAGAATGGGAAGGGGTACCCAATTTGAAAAGCTTTAAACAGACCTTAGACACTAAGTGTCATAGCCAATAAAGGGAAATTCAAGCATTCACATTAAAGTGAAAGAGACTAAGGAGCATAAAACCACAGTGATGGCATAGCTCCGTAATAAAACAAGACTAAGAGGGAGAAACTCTTACTCTTCTCTTTCCTTTTTATTGATGCATTTATAAAACAAAGAATTGTTGAATGCATGTCATGACTAGAAGAAGAATATGTGTATTTGCTTGAATTAAATTGTGAATGATAGTTATTTCACTGTGAAAGATGAACATGAAATAGATCATGTGTATGTTGGGAAAGCATGAAAATTTTGGAAGTCGCATGAGTGAAGCATGTATGTTCCATGTCAATTGGGAAATAATTGACTAATTTTAATATTTATATTATGCTTATCCTAACAAAGAGTTTCCATGATAAATTTCATAGGGAGAAATTGAAACAATTGGTTGTAGCCGACACAAGCAAGTGTTGCTAGTAAGTAAAGAGTGGTTAGTTGTGCACATTGACCATGGCGGTAGACCAAGGGCTATTAGAATTGGTTTAAATTCTTCTTCAAACAATTGCAAAAACGTAAGAAAATCTTGGAGAGATGCTCAAGCTACAGAGGCAACAGAATGAGATAAACCACGAGGTTTTACAAGACTCTATTTGTCTGCAAAAAGAGGTAAAAAGCATTCTAGGAGCAATCAGCAAGGGAAAGGAAAGTGGATCAATGAAGAAGCATTCATCCAATCTTCCGATTAAGAAACGTTCCAAGTGGGAAGACTCAAAGAAATCTGAGCAGGAAAAGGCAAAGCAACCAGTGAAATGTTGGGGATGTGACGAAAATCATTTCCTCCGCAACTGCCAAATAATGAGACATCAAGAGGATAGCCGCCATAAAGTTTCCAGACGTGTAAATCAATGGGAAGGGATTGTTTTGGAACAATGCCCTTATGCAGAGCTAGAGGGTCCCAGGTAGTAGGAACAGTTTGTGAAGGCCAAAAGACTTGGTCCTGAAAACCCAAGTAAAGGGTGAGATGCAGAACAGACCTACCATATTTTGTGAATTTTGGACATGTATATAGCGTGTATGTATTCATAGGTATTGAAACACCGAGGATGGTGTTATTTCAAGGGGAGGGGAATGTAATGTCCCCCATTTGGACCCTTGTAATATTTTGGGCTATAATGTAAATAATGTATGCATATTATGTATGATTCCTAGCGTGGATCTCAAGGCCAAGGCCCCGCTAGTGAACGCTCGATCTAGAAGAGGCAAGTATTTGAAATTATGGTACCCATGTGCTAGTGAACCATGGGAATTGTAAATATGCATCTTAATATAAATGCCCACAACTAACTATGCAATGCAACAAGAGATGGGGGCATGATATTGCAAGGAATTGGGAGGAAAATATTCAAACCCTTGAGCCAATCAAGTCAAGCCAAGTGTTAATGAGAGAACCCAATCAACCCTCAACTACCCATGTTGACCTTTGTACCCAATCATTCATTTCTCCCAACAGTTGGGTGAAGTAGGTAATGCCTTGGGGATTGGGGAGGTATGGCTGTCCAAATTCGAGTATGGGCAAACCACCCTCATGTAAAAACGTGTTTCTCCTTCTTGGAAAAGAAAACACCCACGAACTGCCTTCCCAAGCCATTATTCATGGTCAGACTTCACCCTCTCACGTTTTTAGAGCTTGTTGGGCATTTTTGGGGAGCTTGTTGGGCGTTTTTGGAGCTTGCTGGGCGTTTTTGGCTTGCTGGGAACTTGTTTCTGGTTAGCACAGTGGTTGGGAGAAGAGAACCACGAATTGGGGGTTTAATGGAGGTCGTTTTTGCTCCTGGGTTGTCCCCAAATTTTTTCTGAAACGAATTCTACCTTCCAAGGTTTATTCCCCATTCTCCCATTTCATTTTGGCTACCCACGAATTTTCAGAATTGATAGTAACCCCATCTTTGGGAATCTCACTATATAAGCGTTTCTTCATGCCCAGCACTTATATTTTTTCCTGTTTTGTGCATCCCTATGTTAGCCATTGAATGTTGAGTTGTTTGGGATGAAATCGTTTTCCTCCCTATGATTGTCTTTCCCATTGTTAAATATGTGTATCCATGCCCAGTGATTGTGCTTGATGTGTGAGAAAATAGTATGTTTGGGTGTGGGTTATGGGAATCCATTGCTTTGGCTTGAGCTTGAATACAAGTATCCAATGATGAGGAGGGTTCATCATTAGCTTGATAAACCCAGCTATGGACTGGCTTGGCTTATCTGAAATGATGTTTTGGTTTTGTATGAGTTGGATGTCCCCTTTTTCCTTGTAGATATCATGCCCAGCTCGGGGGTGGCCTTCGGATGGACTCAGTATATGCTGTCGAAGAGCCTACGGTTGGGTGGAACGTTGCAACGACATAGCTAGTTGCTTGGGGAAATTGCAAAACGAAGATAAGTGTACTCTGTCTCCGTATTTTACTTCTGCAATGTCTAATTTGATGTTTATATTGATATGTTGTATGCATATAAAATGTGTGTGAATGATTTGTTTATTTCCGTTGTGCATATTCAATTGAGTTGCATCTGCACACAATGGTTTTTAATAGTATGAATTTTTTAATGGGTTGAGTCTTTTAGGAACAGCCCCATAGATTGGTAGCATATTCCCTTCCAGGAGTTGGGTCCGGGGGAGGGGACATTACAACTTGTCCTACAAGTTTTTTCAAAGGAAAAAACTCTTGAACTTAGAAGCAAAGTGGGGAGAAAACAAGGATGAAAGATGCTTATAACCGGAAATCAAACTTAGAAGAATGCTCCAAAGCACCAAACCCTAAACAAGAACACTAAGCCAAGTAATAGGTAGGCAAGCAAACTAAAGTCAACCTTACTAACACAAAGGCTCAAAGGTGAAGCAAACTAAAGTACTTCAAACTCACTTAATACTGGAAATGACAACGAGGTCAAGACATGTCGGGACTCAAAAAGATTTGGAAGACACCCCAAAGGCTCCAAAAAATGGGTCAAAACCCTAAATCAAAGGATGAGACACCCAAAGAGCATACAAGTGTCGCAACAAACAACAAATGCTAAACACAAAGGTTTGTATACCTGCAAGACACTACTAGGGTATGGACGAGCAGCTATGTTCACTAAGGAACAATGCACGGTCTCCAAAAAAATCACAAATGAACAAGACACTTCAAAAGTAATAAAGTGACCAAAAGATTACCTAAGGGACTCAAAAGAGGCTAAAGAGACTCAAAGACGGATTACAGACCTCAAAGACCAGTTAAGAAGGCCAATAACAAAGTTAGAAACCAAACCAAAACAAGTGGAAAACCAAACCTTACATCAAACAGAGAGCTACAGGAATGTGCTCTACTGTGTAGTAGGAAAACTAGCGCACTCTGGAAGGTGTGCACCACTGTGCAGTAGATAAACTAGTGCACAAACTCAGGTATGCACTACTGTATGTACAGTAGAGTAATGCACATGTCAGGAAAGGTCAAAAATCAAACTTTGCAGAGGTGTAAAAAGTTGAGTCAGACAAAAGACAACAGGTAGGGATGATCTACAAGGACCCTCAGAGGATTAAAGGGATCAAAAAGTACTGGAAAGACAACAAAATGGGTTTCCTAGAGCAGAAAAACAATCGGCTCCCCAATGGAGTCGCCAGTCTGTTGTTCGGGAAATTCACCCTATAGTGAGGAAAGGGACACTATCAACTTAGGGGGAGACAGGTAAACATAATGATTACGCTACAGAAACATCTATAAATGGAAATAGATCAAAGATCTTGAAGACATACCTTATTACTGATGTTTGATCCTAGCTTTGCTCGATCTCGCGCTCAATCTTCAACTTGATCTTCCACTTCAATAGACCTGCAACATAAAGATACCTTCCTCAACGTATCTTGACTAATATAAAGATGATAAAATTGAAATGCAATTCAAACATCAAGAACAATCAAGTATTTAACCAAATAAATACACAATCCATTAGGCATTATATTTGGGAAAGGAATGAATGTTTCAACCTTTATTGTCAAAAGCATATAATGATTACAAGTTATACCTGATCAATGCAGCATGCTTGTGCAACCGGATTCTAGACTCTTGCTCTTCTCTAACTTGAAATATTCCATCATAACAACCCTTCATACAAATTTATCTTCTTGTGAATGAGAGTCACAACAATGTCTAACCCCTCTCCTCAATCCTCCTTGTATTTATAGGACAAGGAAGGCAGTTTAGATCGAGAGGTGGTTGTAATGGAAGTTGGGGAAGTTGCAGAACCAACTACAACTAATCCCAATTCGTCAAATTAATATATTTTTTATCGTATTTTAAGGTGTGCGTGAGTTTTTCACAGTGGAGTAGCGCACAGTATACAACTTTAGTGTTTAACAACCATCGTTTGCAACTGTTTTGAGGGTGTGCGCTAGTTTACTGAAGTGGAGTAGCACACAGCAGGAGATGTGCGCTACTATTGAGCCTGTGGAGTAGGGCATGAGCGCTAGTATGTTGAAGTAGAGTAGCGTACAGCTTAAAACATGAGATTTTTTAGGGTTTTGCTAGCTTGCAGAAGGGTAAGTCATGTCAAGGTATCATCCAAGGTCATCATGCTCTTCAATCCAAGTTGTCCTTTTGTGTGATCGATAGCTCAAAGTGATCACGGATGGAGAAGTGCATATTTGACCTATAACAAAACCCTAAAATTATTTATTTTACTTCTAAATTATGACAGTAGTATTATAGCTTGTTTATAAGAATGAATAAATACGGAGTTATATTTATTAGTTGATGTTTGTGAGATAGGCTATACTTCTTAAATGTTTTCGATATAGGAAAAGAGAGCTCTGTTTTGGTTTAGAGGCTGTATTTTATATATATACTTATTTATCTATTTCCCTAAACAGTAGTTATCATGTTTAGTAAAGGACTAATAAATAGATATGAACTCGTTCTATGAATATATACTTAGTACTTAAAATGACTGTATAATGATTGTATAATATTTGCAGTACCATAGTTCTGAAATCGATACGAACTTTTCTAATAGAATCACAGAATTTGTTTATTCTGATTATTTTTCAATATCTGTTTTACATTTATATCTTATAACATTTGTCAGAAAAGCATATTATAAATCAATTCAGAAATCAATCAATTTATCACTAAGGATCATCCGAATCTATTTATAATTTTAACTTCTTTGTACTAGAGTACGGCACTTACTGTGTGTGGAAAATACAGAGAAGTATTTCTTTAAAACATACTACAATTCTAATCTATTCTTTCATTAAACCAAAATAAACTATCATTCTAGTAGTTAAAACAATTTTCAGAAATAGATAACAGTCCAGAATTTAATCATTCAGAAAAACTAAATCGACAAGAAGTAAATAAGATAACACAATAAGAAACTTGTTAACTGTAGAGGGTGACAAACATCCGAAGGAGCCCATTCCACCCAACCTTCTCCTGAAGACAGCCAATTTACTTGCCTTAGGAACCCCGAGCCTGTTCATTGAACCACCAGGACGAAGATGGTGTGTGGAGTATGTTAGATTTTGAGCATTAATTCAACATACTCTAGGATCTTTACTGAGAGAATAACATGTACAGCATATCAATCATATCAAGAATATCAATCAATCACATAAGATAATGGACACACAGAGTTTCACTGGGGAAAACCATAAAGGTGAAAAACCCCACAAGTTCCTCAGACATAGAAAGAGCAATGATACAACCAAAGTACAAGAGCTATTCTTCTACTAGCAGCTACTCCTCCTCCTCAACTAGTGCGCCACTTTTCGAGTAGTGTATAAGTGAATAATGAGATGATCAAATAGAGAGCTCTCGCTCTCTATTTATACTTGTCCTGACCAGTCTAATAAACTAGTAGGGTCGACTTGTCTAACTCTCTCTAATAACCCATGGTTACATTAATCCGAGCCGACCCCTCACTAAATGGTCTAATAACCCATCACAGCAAGTTACGACACTTTTCTATACAAATGATGACACTTTCGTATAGAGGAATAATACCATCTCTATAGGAGTACAATATACATAGGTGAAATACATTCTGAAGTTACATATACATCAACACTCCCTCTTAACTAGGAAGGTATTTCTTGACACAGATATGCTAGCACAAGTCTTCTTCTCTGGATCATCGTCACTATATCATCATCATCAAATCATCATTACTACTACTATCTCAATCAATCTCCAATCTACTCATCATAGGAAGTTCTACAGAGCCAATCCTTTTTCATACTGGATGTAGGCCTACCACCTGCAGGTCTTCATCATCTACAGAGCCAGCCCTTTTCCATGTTGGATGTACATCATCAACATCTCTGTGAGTAAGACATCAAGCAGGTACACCTCAGGACTGATTACACTGCCTCTACAAAACCTGTAATATCTCCCAAGACTGATTACACTACCTCTGCAAAACCTGCAAGAGAATCTCGGGACTGATCATATGCCTCTGCAAAACCTGTGTACCATACTATCACATCATCGTCTTCAGATCATTGTCATCATCCACAGAGCACAACCTAGATGCACACACACAGCACTTACACTCACTGGCATGGAAGGACTTTCCTCTAACCATCCGAGAAAGGCTCGGCACTTACACTCACCAGCATGGAAGGACTTTCCTCTGACCATCTAGGAAAGGCTCACAGCACTTACATCAACGAACATGGAAGGAATTTCCTCTAACCGTGTCAAAACAGCTACAACAATTACATCACGACCATGGAAGGACTTTCCTCTGACCATGTTGGAAAAGCCACGCCCAGCACTTACATCTCGCCATGGAAGGACTTTCCTCTGACCATGAGAGAATGGCCCAGCCCTTACATCTCACCATAGAAGGACTTTCCTCTGACTATGTGAGAATGGCTCCGCCCAGCCCTTACATTTCACCATGGAGGGACTTTCCTCTAACCATCTGAAAATGGCCCAGCCCTTACATCTCACCATGGAAGGACTTTCCTCTAACCATGTGAGAATGGCCCCGTGTGCATCTGTGTCTCCGGAATCATCACTTCCCCTTGGAAGGTATCTTGATCTGAAGTACACCAAGTCTTCCTCTGAAGTATTCAAACTTCACTCTGGCTAGTGGCTTGGTCAACACATCGGCTATCTGCTCGTCCGTCGCAACATACAGGAGCTTCACTGCTCCTCTCTGCACCATATTCCTGATATAGTGATACTTGATCTCAATGTGCTTCGACTTGTCATGGAACACTGGGTTCTCCGACAACTTCACAAAACTCTGGTTGTCACAAAAGATACCAGTAGCCTCCAATGGGAGATCAAATAACTCAGACAGTAGCTTCCGGAGCCATACTTCCTCACAACTAGCCGAACAAGCTGCAATATACTCTGCCTCGGCTGTACTCAGTGCTACGCAGGACTACTTCCTGCTAAACCAAGAGATCATACCAGATCCCATACTGAAGTAGCACCCCGAAGTGCTCTTCTGATCAATGGCACTACCTACCCAATCCGAATCAACATAACCCTCCAGGTTAAACTTTTGATTCACCTCATACTTGAGCCCATAGTCAACTGTACCCTTTAGGTACCTCAAAATATTCTTTGCAGCTATCAGGTGAACATGACTCGGATATGTCAAGTACTAGCTCAAGGTGTTCACCGCAAAGCAGATATATGGGATCGTATTCGTCAGGTACATCAAGGACCCAATCATCTAACGATACATCGTAGCATCAACTAGATCAGAAGAACCATCACACAGAAGCTTCAAGTTCGATGCATTCCATCATCCCGAACCTCTTCAGGATCTCTACTACATACTTCCCTTGTCCAAGGAAGATTCTATCTGCACTCTACCACACCTCCATACCATAAAGTAGTGCATCATACCCAAGTCCTTCATCTCAAACTCGGCAGCAAGCTTCCTCTTCGTGTTGGAAATCAATCTATCCTCACCTATCATAAACAGGTCATCCACATACAATAGTAGTATCACTGGATTTCCTTCCTCAACCTTGTAGTAAAGGTTGGAATCCGCTTTACTCTTGGTAAAGCCCAAACTGGATAGGAAGCCATCTATCCTGCCATACCAGGTCTTGGGTGCCTGTTTCAAACCATATAAGGCTTTCTTCAGTTTGCACACATGTGACTCTCCGTCATGTGTCTCAAACCTGTGGTTGCTCCACATACACTTCCTCTTCAACTACACCATTCAAGAAAGTTGTCTTGACATCCATCTAGTGTACCTTCCATTTCATCATTGCAGCCAGAGCAAGTACTGATCTAATGGAAGTGTATCTGGCCACAGGAGCAAAAGTCTCTTCATAATCAATCCCTTTTTATGGGAGAAGCCACGAGCTACAAACCTTGCTTTATATTTCTCTATGCTGCCATCTGCAGCATGCTTGATCTTATAGATCCACTTCGAAGTCACCACAAACTTCCCATCTGGTCTTGGGACCACATCCCAAACATCATTTGTCATGATCGACTGGTATTCCTCGACCATGGCATCCTTTCATTCTTTATTCTCTTATGCTTCTTCATAACTGGAAGGTTCTTTGTTCATTATGTCACAAAGTCAAGCAACATAGCTGGTATGTGATCTTGTCCTTTTCCTTTCTCTGTGTTCCTCTTCTGGAATGCCAAACCTTTCTGCATCTTGGATGAGCTCTCTAGCCCATGCCGGTTTCCTCTTGTGAGATACCTTCTTATGGGGTGGATCTATAGGTTGTTGTGGATCTTTTATTTCACGATCTTCTTCAGGAACTGCTTCATTCATGGTGGTGTCTTGAGTTCTAGATATTATGGGTTCTTCATTATCTTCAACTGGTGTTTTCCTTGATTTGATGTATGCTAAGCTTTCATCAAATGCTACATCCCTACTGATATCAATCTTCTTGAATCCTAGGAAGTAGATTCGGTAAGCCTTCGAGCTTTCACTGTAACCCACGAATATTCCCTTCTTTCCTGAAGGACCTAGTTTTGTCCTCTTTTATTTTGGAATGTGAGTGTATACTAGATAACCAAATATTCTGAGATGGCTAACTTCTGGTTTCTTACCAGTGAACACTTCTTCTGGTGTTTGTTGTTAAGTATCTTATGAGGTGTTCTATTATGCACATATACAGTTGTCCTTGCTTCTTCAGCCCATAAGTGCATAGGTAGATCTTGGTCATGAAGCATTTCCCTAGATGCTTCCATGATTGTTCTATTCTTCCTTTCGGCAACCCCATTCTGTTGTGGATTGTAAGGAGTGGTCAACTCCCTCTTAATTCCTGAATCACTGCATAGCTTCTTGAAGTCTCATGAAGTGAATTCTCTGCCATTATGTAATGTCCCCCTTTTTGACCCCCTTTGTATTAAATCATAAATGATGTAAATATTGTAATTTAATCATGGTGAGGAGCTCAAGGCCAAGGCCCCACCATTGATTTAGCGTTTCATGTATCGGCAATTAAAAAAATAGATGCCTATGGTTCTTGTGCGAAATGGGCACAATGTATATAAGACATCATGTAATTACGAATTTTTAATGAAAAACCCACAACCGGCTATGCAATGCAACAAAAGAGATGGGGCATGACTCTACAAGGAAAAAGGGGGGGGGGATTATTCAAACCCTTGAGCCAATGGTATTAATCCATGTGTCAATGAGGAAACCCATAAACCACCAACTACCATTTTGTCTCATGCACCCAATCATTTAATTCTTCCAAGAAATTGGTTAAGGCAGTTAATGCCTTGGAAATGAAGAAGTATGGCAGCCAATTTCGTGCATGGGAAAGCCATCAACCTGGAAATTCGTGTTTTGTCTCCTTGGGCAAGAAATCACCCACGAAATGGTGCCCAAAGCCATTGGGAAGGGCAGTCTTCACTCATGCACGCAGTTGGAGCTAGTTGGGTCTTTCCCTACATGTTTTTCATCCAAATCCGGCATTTTTCAATGCCTGGGAGTTCGTTTTTGCATATACAGTAGCTTGGGAGAGAAGGGCCACGATTTGGGGACTGTATGGAGGTCATTTTTTCCCCCGAATGTCCAAGGATGTTTTTCTAAAACGGATTTGGCTTCCCTGGGTTGTTCCCCAACTTCCCATTTTCATTTTTGTGGGTTCCCACGTTTTTCTGAGTTAGCTGAAACCCCATCTCATGCATCTCACTGTAAAAATGTTTATCCTGCCCCATAATTGTGTTCTGCTGTTGTGTGCATCCTCATTTTTTGTTTGAACCTGTGAACTGAAGTTTTGGAGTGGTAGTGGACAGAAGTGGCTTGATAAACCTAGTGGGGGAGACAACCTCTCAAGAAGATCAAGAGGGCTTTGGTTACTCTTCTATGCATACCCTGAGAGCACTAGATAAGGAAGGTATGGCTTGAGGGACTGTACAGCAGTGAAAAGAATACTTCCTTGTGCTGGGTGTGTAGGTATTGTGGGTGCCAAGCTAGATAGATCTTGCAAGGTTATCCCTGGCCCTGTGCTGGAGCTCACTAGCTTAGCAATTCTTCCCTTCCATGTCCTAGCAGCTTGATAAACCCAATTGCATATTGGCTTGGCTCATTTTGGTGTATGCTTGGCTATGTGTGAGTCTGTTGTTCCCTGGTTCCTTGTAGAGATCATGCCCAGCTCGGGGGTGGCAGTGGTGCTGAGAGATTGAGGAGCACACTGGCCTATGGTTGGGTGGAACGTTGCAGTTGCATAGCCAGTTGCGTGGGACTACCTTTTTGAGATAAGTATTTATCTTATGTTGAATTTATAATTATCATTTGATGAATATTTTGAATGTATCACGGATGTGCTAATAAATTTGCTTCCGTTGTGTATTCAAATGATTATGCATTTCCATATGATCTTTTATACTTCTGTAAAGATCTTTATTTCATGGTTGTCACAGAATCTTGAAGGTGTGCTAGAGATCAACAGTATTTGTTTAATTACCGTCGTGTTTCCATAGCATGCACATATACATGTCTTTGCATCAATAAACTTAATTAATGAATATCGGGCTAATTGCCCGGATTGAGCACCACGTCCTCTCTATCCTGCTGTATGGTAGGAGGGGACATTACACATTGTCGGATCTAAAGATCTTGATCTTCATGTCAGTTTGGTTTTCTATCAAGGCTTTGAATTCCTTGAACTTGTCAAATACTTCATCTTTGTTCTTCAAGAAGTAAACCCAAGTCTTCCTAGAGAAATCATCAATGAAGGAAACATAGTATACATACCCACTCAAAGAACTAGATGACATCGGACTGCATACATCAGAGTGGATGATTTCCAAGATTCTTTTTTCCTTGCTTTCACTGCTTGGAAATGTCTTCATTGTGTTCTTTCCCTTTGCACAACCTTTGCAAATGCCTTCATGTTTTGTCTGGATTTCAGGAAGACCTTCTACAGCTTTGCTTGCAATTGGTAATGCCCTATAGTGCATGTGTGCAAGCCTTCTATGCTAAAGTTCACTTGGCTCTACTGAATCATGGACCATGGCTTGATTTGGTTGGCCCTTCAATTTGTATAATCCTCCCTCTTGCTCTCCAATCACAACTACATCATCTATAGTCTTACCTTTTGGCCACATTAGGACTTGGCCATCTACAAATGCAACCCTCATGCTTTTTGAATAATATGCAGATATGGAAAGCAGATTCTTCTTGAGACCTGGAACATATAGTACATCTTTCATCTTCATAGACTTTCCAGAGTCTAGTTTATAGGAGGATTCACCACTCCCTTTTATTGGATACTGGTAGTCATCCCCAAGTTTCACCTTGTGGGGTGATTCATGTTCAGATAGGTTCATAAAGGATTCCTTGAATCTTGTCATGTGTTTAGAAGCCCCACTATCTATAAGCTAATCATTACTTCCATGAGTAATGTTTCCAGTGAAAGCAGAAATCAAAACATATTCTTCATCACTTGAAAAATCTTCACTGTCTTCTCTCGCCCTCTTCCTGGGAGGTTCATCATCCTCTGCAGCATGAGCATGATGTCTTCTTTTGAAGTTCTTCTTCTTGTGAGAACTATCTTTCTTATTTATGGGACAATCTCTGGAATAGTGTCCCTTCTCATCACATGTATAGCAACGAACATAGGACGTGTTCCTTTGAGGTTTGGGACTACTTCTCTGATTCTGATGGTGATGTCTTTCTTTCTTGCCATGATGATGAGACTTCTTGTCACCATGTATTTTGGAGTTTGTTGTGAGAGCTTGGTCTTCATTCCCCATCTTCTCTTCTCCAGCTACAATTCAAGCTTATTCATGTGAGCATTCTTCCCACAATCTACTGAAAGTGATAAGTTTCTTCCTAGCACAAATCCCTTGGATGAAGGAATCTCATGACCTAGGAAGGCCATTAAGAGTGGTCATTACCACTTCTCCATTTTCTATATCTTCTCCCACAGCTTCAAGTTGTTCTTTTATCTGGGAGACCCTTGAGAAATAAGACTGCATAGTCTCCGCATTCTGGATCTTGATATTGATCAATTGATTCCTCAAGGTCATCTTCCGATTTATGTTCTTCCCTTCAAATAACTTGGTCAAGGAATCAAACATCTCCTTTGGTGTCTTTAGGGATGACACATGGGGTATGAGATAATCTTTGATATAATCAGCAATGATCCTCTTTTCCTTGACCAAGTTCTTCTTGTGAAGAGCCTTAGCCTCTTCTTCCTCTGGGATAGGAACCACTTCACTTATATAAGTGTCCACCTCATTTTCTTCCAGGATTAACCCAATTCTATACTTCCATGCTCGGAAGTTATCATCCCCTTCAATATTATCCTCAAGCTTACTGTGGTGATACATCTTAAAGAGTACTTCAAATGGAAATAGAAAATATTTAGGTCTTATCACTTGATTTGCTGAAAACTGGATATGGTCCCGGTTTAGGGTTTGTCAGAGAAACCCTAAAAATTCAAACCTTGAATTTCAAACTTCTGAAAGGATAGAAATATGTGCCTTGATGATCTGATCAACCTGGTATACTCAGAATTTGAAAACTGCAAAGTTTCACCCTTCAGAAATGCTTTTCAATCTCTCAGATTCACTTGGGAGGACCTTGAATTAGGGTTTGAGTTTCCTGGAGCTTCACCCAACCACAAAGTTTGATCCAAAGCTCTAAACTTCGATTTTTTCAAGGATCTTCCAGCTATATCTTCAGATTTCAGAAATTCCTATTTTTGTGGAAACCCTAATTTTTAGGGCCAAAACTGAAAGTGCTCAGAATTCAATTCTGATTGGACAAAAAGATTCACCTTGCTGAGGAGAGTCAATCTATCATATTTCATTTCCAAAATTTGTGGAGAGAAACCCAATAAACAAGATACCCTAGTTTCCACCACTGCACAATGTCTTCTTCTCAGGTTAGCTCTGATACCATGTTAGATTTTGAGCATTAAGTCAGCATACTCTAGGATCTTTACTGAGAGAATAACATGTACAGCATATCAATCATATCAAGCATGTATCAAGCATATCAAGCAATCACATAAGACAATGGACACACAGAGTTTCAGTGGGGAAAACCATAAAGGTGAAAAACCCCACAACTTCCTCAAAGATAGAAAGAGAAATGATACAACCAAAGTACAAGAGATAGTCTTCTACTAGCAACTACTCCTCCTCATCAACTAGTGCACAACTTTTCGAGTAGTGTAGAAGTGAATAATGAGATGATCAAATAGAGAGCTCCCGCTCTCTATTTATAATTGCCTGACCAGCCTAATAAACTAGCAGGGCCGACTTGTCTAACTCAGTCTAATAACCCATGGTTACATTAATCAGGGCCGACCCCTCACTAGGTGATCTAATAACCCATCACAGCAAGTTACGACACTTGTCAATACAAATGACGACACTTCTGTATAGAGGAATAATACCATCTCTATAGGAGTACAATATACATAGGTGAAATACATTCCGAAGTTACATATACATCAACAGTATAATGGATAAAAATCCTCTGCAACTCAACAGTAGTACTCACTAGTAATACCTCTTCCTTTAGCAATATTGAACTCAGCATAAAGTTGTACTAGTTCAAAATACAAACTTAACTCAATCAATCACTTCCTAGTCTTCCCCTCATCGAATCTCTTGTGTTGTCTTTTTTTGTTCTTTTCGGAAATTATCACAAGGAATACTTGATGAGCCTCCTGCTAAATTCGATGGGTGATATAGCATGCCTGGGTATTTTGGTCAGTTTCATAGTTATTGAGCCACCTGCTCAGTTCCACTTTCTTGGGGAACATGATCATAAAAATAGGGAAGTTTCCCCCTACAACAACTAGAAGTGAATTGATGATGCTTCCAAGTGTCAGTTTCCTCTCCACCCCAGTCCATTCCTCCTAGTTGGTTAGTGAACACTCTTTTCAACAGTCTCCTTTGGATATTTGTCTCCTCTTTTATTTATTAAAAATAAAATATTAGAGTAATTAATTAAAGTCATCCTTGACCCCACTTGGTCAATAATCATAAAACTTTAAAATAACATATAACATAATGTTTTTCTCATAACATAACATGTTCAGATTTTGGGTATGTGACATACATAGACACACCATGCCATTCATTCAACTTCATGATATCTAGTTCAGAAATTTGGTATCCCATCTTTCTTAAGTTTACTACTAATTAGATTACCCTTTTCGAGAGTTTCTTGGCTAGCACATGCCTTCGGAATAATAGAGAAGGTAAACTGACCAAGTTTCGTACCTATCTGTTGTAGTTGTATAAAGACTTTTAGGCCTTAATATGCCCTTGTTGAGCATATATTGCAATCATCCTAGTCCATGAGACAACATCTCTTAGAATAATTTTATCAAACACATTGAAGGCATCTTCGACACTTCCACATTTTGCATACATGTCAGCAAGGGCACAACCCCCCAGCCAAAACATCTCCAAGATTGTTAACGATTTATGCATTATATATCCTTTCCATTATTGATAAGAATGAGTATCTAACATGTAAATAGAACATCCACCCACCATCCCAATGGGTTAGATAAACCAAATGTCAACAATGTTGATGGGAATTTGGCTAGTTCTATGCCAACAGGAGCACGGTTCAAATTCTAAGGGTTTACTAGAGATTTCATCCACAAATGTGGACAATAATCGCTTAGGTTTCCCCGTGAGTTTTTCCATGGAAAAAGGAAAGGACCTTCTACCTAGTAATCTCCAAGATTTCCTTGTGAAAAACATATCATGGTCATACCTATAAAATTCAAGACTAATCTCTACTGACAAGAATGTCATCAACATAAGATAAATTAGATACAACAATCTCTACATTGTTCTTGTAAATGACATTATGTGGAATATACAAAGAACATCTTTTATATGGCATACACCTCTACATTAAACTAAAGTGTTTTCATATAAACGTACTCATTATGGCCAATATGAACCATATATATATTTCATTAATGATAAAAATTATATTACAAGTAATATAAATTTGCAGTCCTTTTCTGTACACTCAAATAATGATGCACAAATAAGTCAAGTAAAAGGGAAAAGTGCCAAAGCATATTTATAGAAAAGCAGTCAAGAGAGGAGCTTTCTATATGCACAAGGGAAGACATATAATAGCACCTTTAAGGATTTAAGGATTTTTGGTTGATAGAGAATAAAAGAAAACGTTAATGCTAATTATCCCTTCTCTCTTGTGGACCAAATATTACTAACCCTCGTCCATTCACAGCTCCTTCACAAATTAATAGCCTTCAATTTTCATCATATATCCCAATGTGGAAAAAACACTCAGACACAAATGATGCTCAACAAGTTCCAAATATACGCTCAACAAACTAGGTCACTCATGATGCAAATATGTAGGATTACATCCCTTTGAAATAACTTATAGAAGGGTTTGTCTTGGAGACTCATGGAATAGTATGGTCTCATGACTAGTTTCTTCACATAACAATAATCTTGGTTCTATCAGAAAGTGATCGTGGTAGGTAACCTGCTAGAATCATATTAAATGAAATTGCTCAAATATACAACCTCTAAGGTTTAAACATTCCTTGTTGGATTTTAATATTAAGTGGGTATTTGGTGAGTAAAAGGTGATAAGAAAATGTTATCATAAGATTTACAAATTTATGAGTATTTTATAGCATTAGTTATGAACATATATGTTCTATCCTAAGTCAACATCAACTCGATTTAGTCAAACTATGCTCACTTGACACCCAAGTGAACATATATAGTTTGACTTGGTGATTTAAAAACTTAAACCATGTTGGCATTTGAATCATCTTGGCGATTCAAAACCTTAAACCATGTTGCCATTTGAATCATCTTGGTGATTCAAAAACATTATCATATTGAACTTATATTCAACCAAATAATTAAAAAATGAAAAACTTTACCAAAGATGACTCTAATTTGACTTGATTGTTGGAGAATTTGTAAACCTGACATATCTGGCCATTACATTTAGTGGGAAAACCAAAATTTAGAAAGACTAGTGATATTACTGAGCATATATTTTTGAACCATGTTAAAATTTCACTTGGATTGGTGATTCAACAGATCGTCATATTGAACTCTTAACCAAATAATTCAAAATAAAGTTGACTCAAATGTGATTTGTCTATTGGATAATGCATAAATGTGACATATATGTCCATAAAATTTTGTCCGAAAATCAAAATTTAGACAGAACAATGGTGTTACAGAGAAGATATTTCCAACTATTACAAGTCAAAATTTCAGTCATTGAATGATAAATCTCAAAGATCGGCTTGGATATCATTTCCCATTTCAAGGCTTAAAAAGTTATGTCAACGTAAAGTTGTCATAACTTATAACTGGAGGGTTAGATTTAAGTGATTCAAAATCATTTGGATAGATGAAAGAGAATATTTGATTCTCAATTATATGTTTGGTGCAACTTGAAGAATTATCATGAATTTTCTATATTGGAATTCACAAGTGTAAGCCTTTGTGAAAGAGGGCATTATTATTTTTGAAGAAAATAGAACATTTTCTACTAGAATCCTCATACTTCTTGTGCCCACTCATACATTTTGTATTTTTCCCATTAGATTAACTTTTGCATAATCTTTATGTAATGCACCATGCATGTCTTTGATGAGAATGAAGAATTGATTCATTTGATTTTCCGGAAATATCACGAGAAGAAAGAAATTATATTGCAGGAATCTTATGACAAACTTAATGATGAAGTTACTCTATTATGGGACTCTACACAACTTTGTAATGAAGTTGATTATTTCCATGATATTAATGGAAATCAGTGGGGCCCTATTTCTTAGCTTCATGTCAAGGAGTAGAAGATGGCAAGGAATTGTTCTCTGAGATCTCGGATGGCATATCCAATGTTCAAATAGAAATATTCCTTGTCATCAAATTTTCCTCCTTCCTTTTGTTTGGGAGGAGATTTTGACTATACTGAAGAAGGATAAAATATTCTCATGATCTATTCACGACTCGGGACACCATAATGAATATCTTTCAAAATATCAAGAAGGTGGAACATTTCAAAGAAACCCTCATCTCTATCGACCACCAATTTATCTGTTTTAGTTCCATGAACAACATTTAATATCCCCTTCTTCTTCTATGTTGTTTTAAACTGACATAAAGGGCCCTAACCACCATTTAACATGCAATTTATAATTTGATGGATTCTAGGATGCATGTTGTATACTCTGTGAAGGGAAGTGAGTTCCATTGCCACGACCTACAGGCATTTATTCTGTCAAATTTGATGAGGACTTGCACCTAACCTAATTCATTGAGATATGTTTCATTTGTGTTCGTCAAGATCGTTGGGACTTTCATCTAGTCTTAGATGCAATAGTTAACTCAGTTGACCACATTAGCACAACAAATTTCCTTCCAGGGGGTTTTGATCCAAGATCTTAGCACTGGAATTGCTTTGATTTAACCACTTTAGCACAAACCACTTGACTATGCTAACCCAAGCCAATCTATCAACATTTAATGTAATTTATGGGGGATTAAATCTCAACAAGTGGCTTGCATGACCCAATGGCAGGATCTCTGAAGAATATTTTTCTATTCATGAATCATGTCAAAATAGAAATTACATAAAATTGGCCAAAAAACCCTACAACAAAGGGGAAAATGGAGCGATGTACAAACCTCTGCCTCAAGAATCATCTGATCCACATAACTCTTTGTATTGCTAACCCTGAGGGACTCTATGAAGAATTAGAATTGCTCCTGCCTGACTTAATAGTCCACATCAAACACCACACCTGGACCAAAGTGGGTACATTGAACTAATAAACCTCCTATCAGCTCAAATCGGACATTAGGGTTTTGAAGAAGTGTTGTGACACCTCAGGGCCAATGAGAAATGTTACAATTTTTATAAGGAGATTAATGATGAACATGTTACCCAGCTTGGGGTATGGGGTACTCTTCTCTGAGCATCACAATGGGGCCTTTCAAAAACTTCATCAGACCTCTAATAATGGTCTATCCAGAGAACACGGGAGTTATATACTTGGAGGATCGAGAGCCTAATAGTTTTGATACAACTTTTGCAAGTATTATGGTTGTTTTTTCCTACGAGTTCATACAACTTTTGCAAGTATCATTGTTGTCGTTTCCTACAAGCATGAGACTTGTTTAGACATACATGTTTTGTATGAATTCCATCTTGATATCAGATTCTGAAGCCTCTGTGGTGCTAAAGTCAAGAACCCACTTGATATTGTTCAAATGCGAATGCCTATGAGTTCAGATCACAGAATTCTTACTGAAATGGAATGGAGGAGGAGGCCCTCTCATTTTTAAACTATCCCTAATGGAGAAATTGTTGACTCAAAAAATATTAAAAAGAACTTAATAAATTAACTATAATAAAATTACTTTATACATAAATAATAAAAATTTATTATTATTTTAATATATAAACATATAATAAATTACTTTATAATTAAATAATAAATTGTATTATTATTATTATAATATACAAATGTAGGATAGTTTTATTTATCCTCACCCCCACTTAGAAATCCCACAAGGTACACCTCATCAATGGCTCACTAGTCTTAATTGTTATTCAAAACTTGTGCTCATAGCATATAACGTAACATTGAAATTATTATTATGTAAAAGATATAGTAAATCATCTCATTAAAATGCTATATCTCATTATTCATTCATAATAACACAATTATTCAACAATAATTAACACACATTTTACATCATGCTATATCTCATTATTCATTCATAATAACACAATTATTCAACAATAATTAACACACATTTTACATCAGCATTTCTCAAGTATTGTTTACCTTAGCTTTTATAGATTCAATCATAGGAGTGATCATTTGCATTACTTCCCTTTCTAAACTCCAAATTTTTATTCTTCAAACTACTTTTATTTCGGATAGTTTGAAAATAAAAATAAAAACTCCTATACACGCCAACAAATATTATGAGAGATAAGTTGTTGTATCTTTCTTAAGCAAGACTTACGTCACAGTGAACTTGGATATATGGGCATCCAGTTATAGAACATGTCCTCCCATGTCGAAAGAATTATATCGATAAGTAGGTATGTAGTTACCATTAGCTTTGTCTACAAATTCATAACTTGATCACACAAATTTAACCTAGTTGCAGTGTGTCCTCTTGCTCTTGATTTTATGCATTATCCACACAATTTGTTGATAATTTTATATTCTAATCTACAATAGCCATATTTCAATTCTTTAAATAGTCTAAGAAATAAAATAATATAAAATATTTAACAAAAAATTCAAGAACTGAGTGTAAATCAGGTGGTTGGAAGAAATATTGTTGTCCTCCCCACCTAGATTCAAATCTAGTTTTGTGACACTTGCTCCTTGGGAGTTGACTTTGGCTATGTAATAGTTGTAACGCTGGCCAGACCTTGATTCTCCGGAATAACAAGTGTTGGAAATTTCCCGATGGATGTAGCCCTCTAACAAATAGTGAACCATCATTTAAATATAATAAACATAAATATTAGTAACTCGCAATATGTAAAACGACACATTTAATATGTAAACAAAAGAATAAAATAACGCAGAAAATATGTTTACATTATATAAACATAAATTGAAGGAAATATTAATAAAGAAAGAAATATGATACTAACAACAACATATATACCAAACCTGACGCTCTATAGAATTTGAAATTTGGTCGTATTGGTACTTCCTGTATATTTATCTTCTTATGCCAAACTCGACGCTTTATAGAATTTGAAATTTGGTCGTATTGGTACTTCGTGTATATTTATCTTCTTATGCCTCCTTCTAAACATAGTACCATAATTCGGTCGTATTGGTATTTTGTATATGGAAATTCATAACAAATTTGAATTCGTTGGATTTTCGGTGTAGGTGTAATATGAATATGGATTCTTACCAGTGAATAATTAATTTTTGAAAAACAATTTAAAATAAAAAATAAATTTTAATTATTTAAACATTATAAAACAAAAATATCATTCAATTTCATACTTTCTTATTAAAATAATTATTAATAACTAGTTGTGGTCTCTCACACTTCTATATCTCAAGTTGTTGAAATTTTATGTTTTTGTTATTTTAAATATATATGCTAAATTTTAATATATAAATGTTTATGTATATTTATATTTAGATATATTTGTGAATATTTGATTAAAAGAATTATATATAAGCAACTTATTTTAGAATTTTTTCATTAAACCAAAAAAACCCATAAATATTTATTCAAGAATGAATGCAAGAACTAACAATATAATCTCACTGAATTGTTGATATTGGTGCATTTAACGATATACAACGTTCACCATGGATTAATATCCTTTACTGCTTTTATATATGCAACCCTTTTCATTACTAGTCAACGCATAGTGCAAGGAATTAGTCGACGAACTTGTGGATTCTGGCTAGTCATATTCTTTGTCAACAAAATAACAATATCACACATTTCTTGCATGGCTTGATCTCCAAATATTTATATAAGCTTTTAATTAAATATGCTTAGGACTTTGAGGTTTGACTTTGCCTTCCACTCATCTGCATACCTGGTCTTCGTGCTTATGAGAAATGGAGACTTTAGACTCATACACATAAGATATGGAAAGGTCATTTAGAAAAGATGATGGATGATGGTAATGCACAAATGCTTCCCTTTCTAATATATGAAAAATATGAACGCTTTGTGAAAAGGGTTAAGGATACATATACAATATTTTTTGGAGTGTCATAATATATAAAAAGCCACTTACAGTCCGTGAATTTAGTATTTGGAAAATATAAACCTTTTTGTTACGAAGTAAAGACAAAAAGTATCATAGGTAGGTAATCTTAAAATCATGGACTTTATGATATATATATATAAAAGATAAAGGTGATAGGGGTAATAAGAATGGAAGGTAAAGGAAAATGTGAGGGGAAGAAAAGCACAAGCCCAGGTACCAAAGGAAATCAAGCTTCTTTAAGTCAACATCTTCATCAATTTATGTCGAACAATAATATGTACCACAACAACATGTAATTTGTCTGTAGAATGTAATAATGAGCAACAAATTGTCATAAGCTCAAAATGTTTCATTAAAAATTTCAAAGACTTTTTAATGGTGGAAACCCAAATCAACGTCGAATCAACTAGAGACAAAGGTTAGGATTGCATATAACTTGGAGGCGGTGACTCGATAGGCATTGTGTATTATGGAAATTTGATATGTAGGAGAGCTTGGCAACTCTTTGTCGGCTAAGTATGGTTGGTGACGAGAATTGTCATCAACGTAACTTTGTAACCTTAGGTTCCACTTTGCTGCAATTCTTTCAGTTACCCATCCGATATGACGAGGGAGTTGAGTGTTAGAAAAACAAGATCGCAGAGCAATAAACAATAAACAAGATGCAAATACAATCAAACAAACATATTACAAGAGAGACACCAATATATCATGGTTCACCTAAGATGGGCTAGGTCCACACTAAAATTGCCAGTCCTTATTATTATACCATCCAGCAAATTAAGAGATACAACCTACAGCACATCTGCTGCACTTCCTCTTCACTGTCTCACAGTCTCTCTTTCACGATCTCAGAGATCTTTACAATGCATAATACCCAATACATCAACCCTATCTGTATTACAATGTCTTTTTTATAAAGGGTAATACCATGAGAAAATACCACGGGTTACCCAAAACCATGGTCTCGTAAAACAACCGCAAAAATTTTCTTCGGGGGCTTCGCCCCCCCCCCCCGCCCCCCGCTAGGGTGAGTGTACAGTCCTTTTGCATATCATATAAAGCTGGGGTACAAACACGGCTGAATAATAATATCTCTAAATATGGGAGATCAGGCTCCACAACCAACAATCTCCCACTTGGAGACTGATCACAACAACTCCACTGCTGCTACACTTGCTAGACCTTGGACTTGGTAAATTTCTCATCTTCACCTTCACGCTAGAAGGCCAACTGAAATCGAGCAGGAACTCAATTTCTCTCTGGTCACTACCTTTGTGAACATGTCTGCAGGATTCTTGCTAGTATATATCTTTTCCAACTTCAACAGTTCATCTTCCAGAATAGAGCATATGAAATGGTACTTGAGCTATATATGTTTAGTCCTGAAATGGAATGTTGAGTTTTTTGTAAGATGAATGGCACTCTGGCTGTCACTATACAACCTTCTATCATTTTGCTTCTTACCCAATTCCTCCATAAACCTCTGCAACCAAATCATCTCTTTACTAGCCTCTGTAACAAAAACATACTCTGCTTCCATTGTTAAAAGTACAACAACCTTTTGCAGTTTCGAAATTCAACTTACTGTTGTTCCAAGTACAGTAAACACATACCATGTGGTGCTCCTCCTACTATCCTTATCACCTGCCATATATGCATCAACATATCCCTATAGAACAATGTCTAAACCTCCAAAAAATAATGCCTGAGTGGTAGTACCTCTCAAATATCTGAGAATCCACTGTACTGCCTTCCAATGTTCTTTACCTGGATTGTTCATATATCTGCTCACAACTCCCACTGCATATGCAATATTTGGTCTTGTGCACACTATGGCATACATCAAGCTTCCAACTGCTGATGAATAGGGAATCTTGGACATGTAATCTATCTCTTCTTGTGTCTTGGGACATATTTCCTTACTTAGTTTGAAATGGATAGCCAAAGGTGTACTAACTGATTTTGCATTCTGCATTCTGAACCTCTCCAACACCTTTTGTATGTACTCACCCTGAGACAATGTCAATTTGCGATTTTTCCTGTCTCTTGTTATTCTCATACCAAGGATTTGCTTTGCAGCACCCAAATCCTTCATCGCAAATGAATTTGCTAACTTCCTTTTGAGCACATTTATTTCCTGCATGTTAGACCCTGCAACAAGCATGTCATCCACATACAATAACAAGATAATATAACTTCCATTATCTAGCCTCTTGAAATAAACACAGTGGTCAGAATGACATCTACTATAACCTTGTTTTGTCATAAACCTGTCAAATTTTAAATACCACTGCCTTGGAGCTTGCTTCAAGCTATACAAGCTCTTTTTCAACTTGCATACCAAATTCTCCTTCCCTTTGACCTCATGCCCTTGTGGTTGCTACATATATATCTCTTCTTCCCAATCCCCATGGAGAAAGGTTGTTTTTACATTTAACTGTTCAAGATGCAAATCTTCTACTACCACTAGACTTAAAATAGTCCTAATTGAAGTCATCTTAACAACAAAAGAAAATATTTCATCAAAATCTATACCTTTCTTCTGTCCAAACCCCTTTACAACAAGTATGGCCTTGTACCACTTCTTTCCTCCTTCTTCTTCCTTCAACCTGTAAACGCATTTGTTATGCAATGCTCTTTTACCAGCAGGAAACTGAATCAAATCCCAAGTCTGGTTTCATACCAATGAGTCCATCTCATCATTCATGCATTGCTCCCACTTCTTCCTAGTCTCCACCTGCATTGCTTCTTCATAACATTCTGGTTAACCAGCATCAGTCATCAATAAATAATACATTGAAGGAGAGTATCGTTCAGGGAGTCTACTTAACCTGGTAGATCTTCTTACACTTGTAGGAGTTTCAGGTACTTGTTGTTGTTCTTGATTTTCTGGCACCTTTGGAACTTCATTTTCTTCAATTTCATCTACTGGGTACTTTGTGTTTTCATTTTCATGTTTCTTTCCCTGCAACTGATCTTTATACATGACCTTTTCATTGAATATCACATCTCGACTCATAATGATTTTGTGATTTTCATAATCCTATAAGCGATAACCAAAATCATCAACCCCATATTCAATAAAGGTACATTTCTTGGATTTAGCTTCAAGCTTTGTTCTATTTTCTTTATCAATATGGACAAATGCTTCACAACCAAAAGTTCTCATAAATGAGTAGTTTACCTTTTTACCTACCCATG
Source organism: Larix kaempferi (assembly GCA_027924585.1). Lineage (NCBI taxonomy): Eukaryota > Viridiplantae > Streptophyta > Pinopsida > Pinales > Pinaceae > Larix > Larix kaempferi. The sequence goes on along the minus strand of BSBM01000484.1, from coordinate 3,174,121 downwards.
CCTCCTCTGGAATACCACCATCCAAATCACTTGAAGGCCCTCTGTTTATCAAGTAAACAACAGTATTTACAGCATCTGCCCAAAACTGTAAGGGCAACTCTGCATGCAATCTCATACACCTTACACGCTCCATGATCATTCTATTCATCTTTTCGGACACACCATTTTCTTGCGGTGTTCCTGGGATTGTTTTCTCTCTACGAATCCCATGGAATGAACAGTAACTATCAAACTCCTTGCCGCAGTACTCACCTCCATTATCATATCTAAGACACTTCAACATTTTTCCTGTCTCATTCTCAACCAAAGCTTTCCACTTCTTAAAAGTAGCAAACACATCAGATTTATGTCTAATGCAATAAACCCAAGTTTTTCTAGTTTCATCATCAATAAATGTAACATAATAATGAGAGCCACCAAGAGATTGTACCTGAGCCGATCCCCATACATCTATACACACAAGCTCTAACTTTTCATTCTTCTTTTGTTTCCCAACCCTGAGAAATCTGACTCTCTTTTGTTTTCCATAAACACAGTTCTCACAGAATTCCAAACTTACCTGCTTCAAATCTGGCAGCAACTTCTTTGAGTGGAGAATCTGCATCCCCTTCTCACTCATGTGGCCAAGCCTATGATGCCACAATGTTGTATATGTTCCTGTGGAAGCTAAAGAGATAGAATGGTCAGTATTATGAGGACATAAATACAACATACCTATCCTGTCTCTTTTTTCTATCACCATTGATCATTTAGTGATCTTCCACCACGTTTCTCCAAACATAAATAGACAACCGCCATCTCCCAACTTCCCTGTTGAGATCAGATTTATTTTCATAGCAAGAATATGCCTAACATCTTTCAGTAGCCATTCAGTTTCATTCTTAAATTTTATCCATACCTTACCCATTCCAACAATTTTACATGGCTCATCATCACCCAATAAGACATGTCCAAAATCACCTGGAACATAATCATGAAAATATTTCCTATGGGGTGTAGCATGACATGAAGCCCCTAAATCTACTACCCAGTAATCACTAGTATTATCTAAAGCAAGAATCAAAGCATCTTGTAACACATCACCTGCTACATTTGCTTCCTGAGTAGTCTCCTATTGTCCATCTCCTTTCTTCTTTAGAGATCTGCAGTATTTCTTCAGATGTCCTTTCTTTCCACAGTTCCAGCACTCTATCTTTCCCAATCTGGACTTGGATCTGCCCATTTTAGACTTTCCACAACTACCTTGGCTCTTTCCTTTCTCCCTTTGTCTTCCCCTGCTCTCCATGGTCAACGCATTACCTGATGTCTCACCTGTGCTTTTTCTTCACATTTCCTCGCTAAGATTTGTAAGAATCTGCAAGAGATCTAGCAGTTGTAGCAACTCACAATCAAACTATCAAGTATGTTGCAAAGAAGAAGAGAAGGAGACACTCAATGATCACTCATAAACACAGAATAATAGACCAAATATCAGTATCATACAATGAATAAGAATGTAAGTGAATGAATACAACAGCTATGATGATGGCATCATATAGGATTCGAATTAGCCAAGTAGGGCATTCGAATATGATCTCTAGTCTAGCTTGGATAACTATGGAGACATCATCCAGTCAAATGTATCAGTCATCAATGGTAATAGTTAGTCAAGTGTGGCTAACTGAGTCTAATAGAACCATCTAAGCATGAATCAGGGAATGGAGATTCCAAGGGAGGCACATTAGGCTGTCAAGAGGGTCAATGGAACTCCAGAACTTTCTAACTAGGAGTTGTAGGTAGGTAGAATGAGCAATCAGTGGAAGAACTGAATGATAACTACTGGTAGGTGAGCTAAGGCGCTCTAACTGAGTGATAACTGACTGGTAGGTGAGCAAGGGCACCCAACTGGTTGTGGTAGGTGGGAAAGGCGCACTTGGCATGCAGAAGACTGAAATAAGGTGCATTAGGTAGGTGGGAAGCTCCCTGGGGGCTATAGACAGGCTCTAGAGAGCTAAAATCAAGCTCTAGGTGCTGGGGGGACCATCAAGATGATGACTAGATACATGCAGATGAATGTATGCATGCAGAATGCATACATGCATGAGAAAATAACTGAAGAATAAGGCCCTGGTGACTAAGACCAAAGGTCACCCCATACAATCAATCTAAATAAACTAAGTGAGGAAAGAGGGAAAAACCCAGTGGGAAGAAAGCCCTCCCTCAAAATAGACTGAAAGATGCTAAAGAAGCATATCATCTCACCCCTGAAGGAGGTAAGTGTCCTTATTTTTCGAAGAAGGATCGATCAATCTACAATGGACCAGTAATGTGAGAAGGATGAAACCTTCCATGCTGAAAATGTGATCTGGTTCTTCTATAAACATGTGGATCACCAACCAAATCACCGGCAGATCGAAGTGTAGCGGATGCCCATCGAGGAAGAGGAGGAATATCAAGTGAGAGATCTTCAGGTTCTTGTGGATCTGGATCTAGCATTCTATCATCATCATCTCTAGTTGCTAAACCTTCAGGTTCTTGTGGATATGGGTCTAGCACTCTCTCATCATCTCTATCTTCAGATTATGAATCTGGAATATCATTTGAAGATGCAAGTAAAGTTGACTTATGCTTACCATGTGCAAACTCTGAATCTGAATTCTCATGAGAAAGTAAAACTGACTCATGCTCGTCATCTCTTGAAGAAGGATTATAATCAAAACTGTTGATGGCATGAAACTACTCAAGAATATGCATGTAATCCTCCTTTGAACCATCATAACAATAATCAATAGAAGAACAAGAACTGGATGATGATGGATCTTCATTGAGATCAAAATACGAGGTCCATTCTGAAACAGAAGCTGTAACTAGCATTCGCACTTCTTCAAGAGCAGACTCCTTTGAGAGAGGTATGAAGTGAGAAAACTCATAGAGTTTTGACTTATGATTTGCAACTCCTTTTGCAATGATTTCCCCTGAAACCATGTGTTGTACTTCGACTTCATATGGAGTAAATATCACTCTTTGAGGTTCTCCAGTATGAGTCATATGATACACTGAAAGGACATTGGGTGCAAGAGAAGGAACATAAAGCACATCAAAAAAGTGGCCATGATCAAGATTGGTTCTTCCAATCCCTTGAGAGGAGACTAGTGAATCATTGCCCAAACTGACGGAGGGGCCAACAAAGCTTTCAAGACTCGAGAAGAGATCTTTGGAGGAAGCCATGTGACATGATTCTCCTGAATCTTCGATGAAAGAAGAATTGGTTGATGCACTTGCTATGAGAGCATTACACCTTTATTTGTCTTCGGATCTTTCTTCCTTGCACATGCTGGTACAGGAAGGTTGTTCTCTTCAAGTAATTTAGCCATCAAATCTATAGCCTTACGCATGCAAACACTCTAAGGATGGAAACCTCTACGGCAGTAAGTACACTCTGATTTTCCTTTTTGAGAATGCTTGGTCTTCCTAGAGTTCGAAACCCCATCTGACTGGTGTGAACTATCTGTAGTCCTTGTATCATTCGATCTCTTGTCAAAAATATTTTTCTTTCCTTTACCATTCACTCCCTCTGCAATTGTAAGGGTTGAATCCAATTTGGGTTTGATCATTCCCATCGAAATCAACTTCTCTTTCTCTTGAGTAAGAGATTGTGTAAAATCATCAAATGAGGGAAACTTCCATTTTGGAATGGACAACCTAGCTGACTGGAAAGTAGAGACAAAAACTGACAAGTTTGCCCCCAACTTTGAGAGAATGGAAAGTATAAGTTTCCTATCTTCTTTCACTATCTCATATCTTTTCAACTGGGATATCAAGCTTTTGAATTTGGTGAAAAAGGCATTAATAGATTCGAAGCTGTTAGGACTCAAACATATGAGCTCATTCTCCAATTTGTGTTCTTGCATATCATCTTTCAGTCCAAAAAGAGATTCGAGCTTGTCCCAAACCTCTTTAGGAGATGTAAGATCGATGACATGGAAGTGAAGATCTTCAGAAATTGAGAGAAGGAGGAGACCAATTGCTTCATCAACCTGACCCAAGTACTTGGACTTTTCAACTGCACTGAGAGGTTCTACCATCGTTTCGTTGAGTATTCGGGTGAAGCTCTTTGATCTCATGAAGAGAGTCATTTTGGATTTCCACTCAGCATAGTTGGAAGATGTAAGCTTTAGATCCATCTAAACAGAGAAAGTCGAATAGTTGTAGCAGATTCTAAATAGGTGAATAAACCTGCAAAACAAGAAAGTTGTGCTGATGGAGAATGCTATACTTCGACTAAACACTACCTTAAAAACACTTGGCACATAGACTAAGTCCTACACACCTGGCTAGACATCATTGGATTTCTCCAATGAATTCAAGTAATAGCACCAGGATTTTCTATGGAAACTCAGAGGCTTCTGGTGCAAAAGTGAAAGATAGTTGCTCAAAGAAATGTTGTAACTGCTGCTACTGCAATGGCTACAATTCGAATAGTTGCTTCCTGCTCTAATACCATGTAAGAATCTGCAAGAGATCTAGCAGTTGTAGCAACTCACAATCAAACTATCAAGTATGTTGCAAAGAAGAAGAGAAGGAGACACTCAATGATCACTCATAAACACAGAATAATAGACCAAATCTCAGTATCATACAATGAATAAGACTGTAAGTGAATGAATACAATAGCTATGATGATGGCATCATATAGGATTCGAATTAGCCAAGTAGGGCATTTGAATAAGATCTCTAGTCTATCTTGGATAACTATGGAGACATCATCCAGTCAAATGTATCAGTCATCAATGGTAATATTCAGTTAAGTGTGGCTAACTGAGTCTAACATAACCATCTAGGCATGAATCAGGGAATGGAGACTCCAAGGGAGGTGCATTAGGTTGTCAAGAGGGTCAGTGGAACTCCAGAACTGGCTAACTAGGAGTTGTAGGTAGGTAGAATGAGAAATCAGTAGAAGAACTGAATGGTAACTATTGGTAGGGGAGCTAAGGCGCTCTAACTGAGTGATAACTGACTGGTGTTGATGTATATGTAACTTCGGAATGTATTTCATATATATTTATTGTACCCTTATTAGAGATGTGTTATTCCTCTATAAGGAAGTGTCGTCATGTGGATTGACAAGTGTCGCAAGTGTGTGTACTTGCCGATGGGTTATTAGACCACCATGTGTGGGGTCGGCCCTGAAATATATATTATATTGTGGATGTATCTAGATAGACAAGTTGGACCCATAGTGTAACTGGGCAAACAGGTTAACTATAAATAGAGATCGGGAGATCTCTATTTGGATCATTGGGAAAGACACACTTCTCTCACTCAGAAAGTGGCGCTCTAGTGAGGAGGAGGATCATCTGCTACTAGGAGACTATCTCAGTGTATTTTGGTTGTACTTTGGTTGAGCCATTACTCTCTCTATCTTTGAGGAAGTTGTGGGGTTTTTCACCTTAGGATTTTCCCCACGGAAACTTTGTGTCTCTTGTCTCTCATGCTTTTGATTCTTGTGATGCTTGTCATGTTTATTGTGATTGTTATGCATTGATATACTGTATATGTTATTCTCTTAGTAAATATCCAAGAGTATTGTGAATTAATGCTCAAAATTAACATGGTATCAGAGCTAACCTGAGAAGAAGACATTTTGCACTGACAGAAACTTGAGTTTCTTGTTTATTGGGTTTCTCTCCACAGATTTTGGAAAAGCAGAATAGTAGATTGACTCTACTAATCACGGAGAATCTATCTATCCAATCAAAATTCAATTTTGAGCATTTTCAGATTTGGCCCTAAAAATTAGGGTTTCCACAAAAATAGGAATTTTTGAAATCTGAAGACATAGCTGGAATTCCTTGCAAAAAGCGAAGTTTAGAGCTTTGGATTGATATTTTTGGCTGGGTATATCTCCGGGAAACTCAAACCCTAATTCAGGGCTCTCCCTAGTGAACCCAGGAGGACAAAAAGGCAAATCTGAAGGGTAAAACTTTCCTGATCTCAAATTTTGAATGCACCAGGCTGATCAGCTCATCAAGGTGCATCTTTCTATCCTTTCAGAAAGTTGAAATTCACATTTTGAATTTTTAGGGTTTTTCGGACAAACCCTAATCTGGGACCAGATCCAGTTTTCAGCATTTCAAGTGATAAGACCTAAATATTTTTTATTTCCATTTGAAGTACTCTTTAAGATGTCTCACCACACCAAGCTTGAGGATAAGCTTGAAGGGGCTGATAACTTCCCAGCTTGGAAGTATAGGATTGGGTTAATCCTGGAAGAGAATGAGTTGGACTCATATATAAAAGAAGACATCCCTATCCCAGAGGATGAAGAGGCCAAGGTATTGCATAAGAAGAACTTGGTCAAGAAAAAGAGAATCATTGTTGATTCTATTAAAGACCATCTTATACCACATGTGTCTTCTCTAAAAACACCCAAGGAGATGTTTGACTCTTTGACCAAGCTATTTGAAGGGAAGAACATAAATCGGAAGATGACCCTGCGGAACCAATTGAAAGGAGTAAAGTTTCAGAATGGAGAAACCATTCAATCTTATTTTTCTAGGGTCTCCCAGATTAAGGAACAACTGGAAGCAATAGATGAAATAGTGGAGAATGGTGAAGTTTTCATGACCACTCTGAATGGCTTACCTAGGTCATGGGACTCCTTTATTCAAGGAATCTGTGCAAGAAAGAAGTTGGCATCCTTCAACAGACTAAGGGAAGAATGCTCACACGAAGAAGCAAGGCTTGTGGCATGAGAAGAAAAGATGGGGATTGAAGATCAAGCTCTTGCAGCTCACACCAAAACAAACAAGCCCAAGAAGGAGCACTCTCGCTACAAGAGATCCTATCAAAAGAATAAGAAGGATCTAAGATGCTTCACATGCAATGAGAAGGGTCACTTTGCTTCAGATTGTCCCAAGAACAAAAGGGATAATAACAACAACTCCAGCAAAAAGAAGAAGGGCAGCAAAAGAAAGTTCCATGCTCATGCTGCCGAGGATGATGAACCTCCAAAGAAGAAGGCTAGGGAAGAAAGTGATGATAGTGACGATGACTCATCAAGTGAAGAAGAGTATGTTCTAATATCTGCTCTCACAGGTACTATCTCCCATGGTTGTAATGATTGGTTGATTGACAGTGGGGCTTCCAAACACATGACTGGGTTTAAGGAATCTTTTGTGAATCTATCTGAACATGAATCACACCATAAGGTGAAACTTGGGGATGATTATCAATACCCAATCAAAGGAAATGGTGAATCCTCCTACAACCTAGATTCTTGAAAATCTTTGAAGATGAAAGAAGTCATTTATGTACCTGGGCTCAAGAAGAACTTACTCTCCATCTCTGCATTGGATGCAAAAGGTATGAGGGTTGCATTTGTGTATAGCCAAGTCCTAATGTGGCCAAAGGGAAAAACCATAGATGATGCAGTAGTGATTGGAGAGCAAGAGGGAGGTTTGTATAAATTGAAGGGACAACCTGAACATGCCATGGTGCATGAATCCATGGAGCCAAGTCAACTTTGGCATAGAAGACTTGCTCATATGCACTATAGGGCACTTCCAATTGCAAGCAAGGTTGTAGAGGGTCTTCCTAAAATCAAGACCAAACATGAAGGTGTTTGCAAAGGATGTGCAAAAAGTAAGAACATTAAGAAGGCTTTCCCAAGCAGTGAAAGCAAGGAAAAAGACATCCTGGAAATCATCCACTCAGATGTATGTGGTCCTATGTCATCCAGTTCTTTGAGCGGGTATGTTTACTATGTCTCATTTATTGATGACTTATCCAGGAAGACTTGGGTATACTTCTTGAAGAACAAAGATGAGGTGTTTGATAAGTTCAAGGAATTCAAAACCTTGATGGAGAATCAAACTAACAAGAAGATCAAAACATTCATATCCGACAATGGTGGAGAATTCACCTCAGGTGACTTCAAGAAGCTTTGCAGTGATTCAGGGATTAACAGGGAGTTGACTGCTCCTTATAATCCTCAACATAATGGAGTTGCAGAAACGAAGAACAGAACAATCATGGAAGCAGCAAGGGCAATGCTGCATGACCAGGATCTTCCTATGCATCTATGGGTATAAGCATCTAGAACAGCTATATATGTGCAGAACAGAACTCCCCACAAGATATTGGACAACAAGACACCAGAAGAGGTCTTTTCTGGTAAGAAACCTGAAGTAAGCCATCTCAGAATATTTGGTTGTCCGGTATACACACATGTCCCAAAGGAAAAGAGGACCAAGCTAGATCCTTCAGGAAAGAAGGGTATCTTTGTGGGTTACAGTGAAAGCTCGAAGGCTTACAGAATATACTTTCCAGGGTTCAAGAAGATTGATGTCAGCAGGGATGTAACATTTGATGAAAACTCAGCATTCATCAAATCAAGGAAGGCACCTATCAAAGTTTATGAAGAACCTAAGGAAACTAGATTTCAAGACACTACCATGATTGAAGTTATTCCAGAAGTTGTTCGTGAGTTTGAAGATCCGTAAGAACGTGTAGATCCACCCCATGAGGATAACTCTCATAAGAGGAAACCTGCATGGGCTAGAGAGCTCATTCAAGATGCAGAAAGATTTGGCATCCCAGAAGAAGAACACAGAGCAAAGAAGAGAACCAGATCACATACCAGCTATGTTGCTTTACTCTGTGACATTATGAACAAAGAGCCTTCCAGTTATGACGAAGCAGCGGAAAGGAAAGAATGGAAGGATGCCATGGTTGAGGAATACCAATCAATAATGAAAAATGATGTTTGGGATGTTGTCCCAAGACCTAAAGAGAAGTCTGTTGTGACTTCCAAATGGATCTACAAAATCAAGCATGCTACAGATGGCAGTGTAGAGAAATACAAGGCAAGATTCATAGCTCGTGGCTTCTCTCAAAAAGAGGGAATAGATTATGAAGAAACTTTTGCACCTGTAACCAGGTATACTTCCATCAAAACAGTACTTGCCCTGGCTGCAGCAATGAAATGGAAAATACACCAGATGGATGTCAAGACTACTTTATTGAATGGTGTAGTTGAAGAGGAAGTATATGTGGAGCTGCCACTCGGTTTTGAAATACATGACAGGGAGTCATATGCGTGCAGATTGAAGAAAGCCTTGTATGGCTTGAAACAAGCTCCCAGAACCTGGTATGGTAGGATGGACAGTTTCCTATCTAGTTTGGGCTTCACCAAGAGTAAAGCGGATTCCAACCTTTACTACAAGGTTGAGGAAGGGAATCCTATGATTCTACTCCTGTATGTGGATGACTTATTTGTAACAGGAGATGACAGATTGATTGCAGATACTAAGAGGAATCTTGCTGCCGAGTTCGATATGAAAGATTTGGGAATGATGCATTATTTCCTAGGTATGGAGGTGTGGCAGAGTGCAGGTGGGATCTTCCTTGGTCAAAGGAAGTACACAGTAGATATCCTGAAGAGATTCAAGATGATGGATTGCAAGGCCATGGCCACACCTATGGCATCGAATCTAAAGCTTCTATGTGATGCTTCATCTGAGCCGGTTGATGTCTCTATGTATCGTCGGATGATTGGGTTCTTGATGTACCTGACGAACACGAGATCGAATATTTTCTTTGATGTGAACACATTGAGCCAGTTCTTGACGAATTCGAGGAGTGTTCACCTGGTTGCAGTAAAGCATGTTCTGAGGTACCTGAAGGGTACAGTGGATTATGGGCTCAAGTATGAAGTGAATCAAAAGTTTAACCTGCAGGGTTATGTTGATTGAGATTCGGCTGGCAGTGCTGCAGATAGGAAGAGCACATCTGGGTGCTGCTTCAATATGGGATCGGGTGTGATATCTTGGTTTAGCAGGAAGCAGTCCTGCGTAGCACTGAGTACAGCTGAGGCAGAGTATGTTGCAGCCTGTTCAGCTAGTTGTGAGGCAATATGGCTACGGAAGCTACTGTCTGAGTTATTTGATCTCCCATTGGATGCTACTGGTATCTTCTGTGATAACTAGAGTTATGTGAAGCTATCCGAGAACCCAGTGTTTCATGACAGGTCGAAACACATAGAGATCAAATATCACTATATCAAGGATATGGTGTAGAGAGGTGCTGTGAAACTCCTGTATGTTGTGACGGACGAGCAGATTGCAGATGTGCTGACGAAGCCACTAGCCAAGGTGAAGTTCGAGTACTTTAGAGAGAGGCTTGGTGTTCTTCGGATTGATGACACTTCGAGGAAGAAGTGATGGACACATTTGCTGAAGCCATTCCAAGCATGTTGGAAGGAGGATCCTTCACATGGCTGTGGATGTAAGCGCTTGATAATGAGCATCAGGATGATGTTCTAGCTTCTGCTTTTTATGATCAGTTGGATCATTTTTATATGTATGTATGCATCATGTTGGATGCTGGATATGATCAGTTGGATCATTTATATGTATATGTATGTACGCATCATGTTGGATGTTGGATATGATGAGTTGGATCATTTATATGTATGTATGCATCATGTTGGATGCTGGATATGATCAGTTGGATCATTTATATGTATGTGCACATCATGTTGGATGCTGGATATGATCAGTAGGATCATTTGTATGTATTTTGTATATGCATCATGTTGGATGCTTGGACCATGTATCTGTATATGTATCAGGTGGATACATTGTATGATCTGGTGGATCATGTATGGTGATATGTATCATGTGTTTGTATTTTTATCAGGTGGATACACTGTATGATCAGGTGGATCATGTATGATGATATGTATCAGGTAGATACTTGGTATGCATCAGGTAGATGCATTGTATGATCAGGATGATCATGGATGACGAGCTTCAGGATGTTGCTCCAGATGACATGCAGCAGGATGTTGCAGTGATGATGATTAGGATGATCATGTGTACATCAGGATGATGTATGGTGAGTATTAGGTTGATACTCTATGGCCGTGGATCAGGTTGTACAGATGAGCATATAATTTGGCCCTGGGAGATTTGCAGATAGCCTTTCGAGGTTTTTCCTATGGCATATAATTTGGCCCTGGGATATCTAGAAAATGCTCTTTCGAGGTTTTGCTCTAGGAGGACATATAATTTGGCCCTAGGAGATCTGCAGATAGTCTTTCAAGGTTTTTCCTATGGCATATAATCTAGCCCTGGGATATCTGGCAGATGCTCTTTCGAGGTTTTCTCCTATGGCATATAATATTCCCTGGGAGATCCGATAGGTTGAGTTGTGTGCTCGTAATAAGTCCTGGGATGCTCTTGCGAGGTTTTGCCATGACCACATATAATCTGTCCCTGGGAGATCCTATAGGTAGAGTTGTGTGCTCGTAACATCCTGGGATGCTCTTGCGAGGTTTTGTGGTGACCACATATAATATGTCCCTGGGAGATCCTATAGGTAGAGTTGTGTGCTCGTAACAGTGTGGGATGCTCTTGCGAGGTTTTGTGGTGAGATCACATATAATATGGCCCTGGGAGATCCTATAGGTAGAGTCGTGTGCTCGTAACAGCCTGGGATGCTCTTTAGAGGTTTTGTGACGCACGTAATAAGTCCCGAGGATTCCACAGTATGGCCAGTGATGACGAAGACCTGCAGGTGGTGAGCCTACATCCAGTATGAAAAAGGACTGGCTCTGTAGAACTTCCGATGACGAGTAGAGTCAGAGATTGGTTGAGATAGCAGTAGCAGTGACGATGATGATGACGATGCATCGATGACAATGATCCCGAGAAGAAGACTTGTCTAGCAGATCTGTGTCAAGAAATACCTTCCTAGTTAAGAGGGAGTGTTGATGTATATGTAACTTCAGAATGTATTTCATATATATTTATTGTACCCTTATTAGAGATGTGTTATTCCTCTATAAGGAAGTGTCGTCATGTGGATTGACAAGTGTTGCAAGTGTGCGTACTTGCCGATGGGTTATTAGACCACCATGTGTGGGGTCGGCCCTGAAATATATATTATATTGTGGATGTATCTAGATAGACAAGTCGGCCCCATAGTGTAACTGGGCAAACAGGTTAAGTATAAATAGAGATCGGGAGATCTCTATTTGGATCATTCGAAAAGACACACTAATCTCACTTGGAAAGTGGCGCATTAGTGAGGAGGAGGATCATCTGCTACTAGGAGACTATCTCAGTGTATTTTGGTTGTAATTTGGTTGAGCCATTGCTCTCTCTATCTCTGAGGAAGTTGTGGGGTTTTTCACCTTAGGGTTTTCCCCACGAAAACTCTGTGTCTCTTGTATCTCATGCTTTTGATTCTTGTGATGCTTATCATGTTTATTGTGATTCTTATGCATTGATATACTATATATGTTATTCTCTCAGTAAAGATCCAAGAGTATTGTGAATTAATGCTCAAAATTAACAACTAGTAGGTGAGCAAGGGCGCCCAACTGGTTGTGGTAGGTGGGCAAGGCGCAATCGGCATGCAGAAGACTAAAAGAAGGCGCATTTGGTAGGTGGGAGGCCCCCTGGGGGCTGTAGACGGGCTCTGGAGAGCTAGAATCAAGCTCTAGGTGCTAGGGGGACCATCAAGATGATGACTTGATGCATGCATGCAAAACTGAAAAATGATGGGGAGAATATTCCAACAAGAATAACACCAATAACATCATCAAATTTCAAGGTGTTTGAACCAGAGACAGAGTTACTTACAGCCATGACCAAGCTATTCCATTTTTTTGGCAATGAACACAAGATTAGAAGATCCCTAACCTCATCATCAAAGTTCACACTTACAAAACTTAGTTGATTTGTAACAGTATTAAATTCATTTAAATGATCAACAACATATCACCTTCAGACATATTCATATTAAATAAACGCTTCATTAGAAATACCTTGCTGGAGGCTGATGGTTTTTCATATAGCTTACCCAATACGCTCATCAAACCCTCCGTTGTCTTTTCTTTTGAGATATTGAAAGACACCAATGAAGCTAGGGACAGACGTATTGTTCCTAGTTCCTTTCTGTCAAGAACCTCCCATTCTTCGTCCTTCATATTTTCCAGCTACTTTGCTCGTCCTCCCAATGGTAGGAATAGATCCTTCTGGTACAGATAGTCCTCCATTTGCATCTTCCATAACTGGTATTTTTGGCCATTAAACTTCTCGACCTTAAACCTTCCCTCTTCTGCCATTGCTCCCACTCGAACTACAAACCCTAGTTTCCTGTGGGTTTATCTACCAAATAAACCTTTGGATCTGATACCAATTGTTATAAAAACAGGATCGCAGAGCAATAAACAATAAACAAGATGAAAATACAATCACATAAACATATTACAAGAGAGACACCAATATATCGTGGTTCACCCAATATGGTCTATGTCCACACTGAAATTGCCAGTCCTTATTATTATACCATCCAACAAATGAAGGGATACAACCTGCAGCACATCCGCTGCACTTCCTCTTCTCTACCTCACAGTATCTCTTTCACGATCTCAGAGATCTTTACAATGCATAATACCTAATACATCAACCCTAGTCATATTACAATGTCTTTCTTATAAAGGGGAATACCATGGGAAAATACCACGGGTTACCCAAAACCATGGGCCCATAAAACAACCCCAAAAATTTCCTTCGGGGGCGCTGCCCCCGGACCCCAGTGGGGGGAGGCTTCACCCCCCCCCACTGGGGTGAGTGTACAGTTCTTTTTCATATTATATAAATTTTGGGTACAAACACGGTTGAATAATAATATCTATGAATCTAGGAGATCAGGCTTCACAACCAACATTGAGATCATCTTGTCTTGCCGCCAGAATACAACTACCTACATCACAGACCACATCCATGAGTGGCACCGACGTCGAAGCTTGTGTAAAATCAATCTCGATGATCGGATATTCTTAGATTGGTTCCTCAAGTCCCTACTCCCTCCCATCACCAAGGACATAGCCTTTGAGCACCCACAATCTGAGGAAGAAGCGATCCTCAAGGCCTATCAGTTCGGCTTGATCTATGCATAGTTTGGCTACCTCTACACCATTATTCTTGATGTTCCCCATGGAAACTCCTCCCAGAAAGATGTCTCGAGGGCATCTCATGCCGCCAATGGTGTTATTGGCACTATCGCATCACAACCTAGGTCGTATGATCCCTTCACCTCTACAGCGACCAACCTCACATATGGCAGTAACCCTAATGTTGTGCATCCTTCGACGGGTTCATTTCCTACACATGGTTATGGACCTAATCTATCACATGCCTCATCCCAATCCAAAGCGACACCCTCTTATGTGCCTCCTACCCCACATGTTCATTGACCTTCCTATTCTAGATCTACATGTGGCGGTATCCCACAAGGATATACAGCCCCTCAAGAACCTACTTTTTACTATCCTTACCCTATCCAACCTGCTCCAGCTCTTATGCCAAATCCTTCCCCTATTCCACCTTCTTTGCAAGGACAAGTTTATGCAGAGCAGAACATGCCCACCCAAACCGCCCCCAATAACCAACAAGGGTAGGGTAAGCATCGGCGAGGGAGAAGCCGAGGAAAAAATCCACATCAATATGGGGGAGGACAACTTCCACAACCCCCTGACAATAACATGGATAATCCTGCACCTAAAAACCCCAATAAACCACCTACACAAGGAAAGAACCCACAACTTTGGGCCAAATCACCTGTGTTCCTTCAGTGGTGTTTATGGCCATTATACACATCACTTCCCCCACTTCGCTAGAGCCAAACAGCTTTGGGATGAGGATAACAAATGCCAAGGGGAAATATCCCCTCAAGCACAGCCCAACCCCCCACCTCAACCAGGTCAACAACCTATGGTGTTACATAATCCCTTTCCTGGTCAAGGGTTCATTGCCACACAACCCATGGTCACATACCCCACTACACCTACTTCATCGATTCAGCCCCCTGATTCGATTTTCCACCACCTTTCAAAGGAGATATCAAGGAACCATCTACACATTCTTGGAGTTGATCCTACCTCAGTTGGTTCGAAATTCAAGCTCCAAAATGGTCTACATATTCATGCATTTGTTTTGTTCAAGAGAAAGTTCAAAGAGCTTCCAGATTCGCTTGCATCCACTGATGGAGAATTCAAGCACATGTTTTTGGAGAATGAACCACTTCTTCCCAAGAGGAAGATACCTCTATACATCTGATCAAGTCCACACTTGATTAAGTTTGGAGCAGCAATAATTTTTACTGTGCACATGTCCATTGTTTAGGGAGGGTTTTATTCCCATGAGGTTTTCCTTGTTTCCTCAGTTTACATGGGAATAATAATTGTAATGGGGTGACCATAAGCCTTGTTTATTGGTCCCTACACACACTTTACGCACTCTCAATCAGGCTTAAGGGGGGGTGTTGGAACATTAAAATCCCACTTTAGACTTAGGATATTATACATTAATCATTTTGATTAATTTCCTAGTTTAGACTAGGTAGTTGGCCTAATTTTGACTTCTAGTGCCACCACATGCCATCATGAGTCACTAGGACGCACTTGGGTAGATTATGGATAAGATATTTCCTTATTCTATCTGATTTCTTGCTATTCCTATCTTAGAAGTGCGCTTTCTTGCTTTAGACAGCTTTATCCTTCTTTCTATGCCTTCTAGTGGATAAGGTAAAGCTAGTTTGACTAGGAAACTGTCTTTACTTGGCCAACTCGCCCTCCTTGCTTTATTCTCTCCAAAATTCATGATCACTTTCATTTTTCTTCACTCATGAGCTTCCAACACTTCTTTTTCCAATTCGTGAGCCTTTAGACTGATTTGGAAAGTGTTTTTGCCACCTAGGGGGTTTTTTAGCTTTTAGTAAGCCTGTCTTTTGTGAGATTTTCAACTTGCCTTTAAGGCATTCTATTTTCTAAGATGTATTATTTATTGTACTCTTGTTGATCAATAATATCATCATGGAATTGACATTAATTGTGTTCAGTCTCACATAGTTCTATTTCAATTTTTCTTCTCAATTATGCAAATCTTTGAGCAATCTTTTAGTGAGGACTTCTTTGTTCAATATTCTTGGCTTGTTGAGTTCATACATGGTATCAGTACCATATAATTCTCATATTTTGCAGCTACAAATGCAGCCATCAATATTATAGGAATGGTCCATTGTTTGTAATTAAGTCTCAGTTTGATCTTCCATATATTTATTGTTCTTATTTTGCTCTTATGTGTCAATCTACAATTAATGGCAAATAAAATCAGTTTATCTTTTATTAATATTCTATAAGAGATTCTAGAATTCAGTATGTGGGTCATGATACATAGTTAAGATGTGTTATGGCCAAAATACAAGGTCCTAGAGGAAATTTGAGTCGTTTTGGTTCTGTTTGGAAGACCGCGGAAAAGCAGTGTCTTGTGCCCAATTTATGTGGTTTGAGCACCTAGTTTGAGTCTAGTTATCGGATATCCACTGTCATGAGTTTAGGCATCTGAACATGTTCCTCAAATATGAATTATTAGTCCTTATTATTGTTCTTTTTTTTTCAGTCTTGCACCAAAAGCAGAGAAGTTTCCACATAAGTCCTAGGGTCATTGCATCAGGTCATTTTGTCCATCCCAGGTGTGATGCACTTTGAAATGTGCAATTCTCGAATCAAATCCTTGAGTGAATTTCTTTAGGTGTATGGGATGTGTATATTTTGAGTTGTTTAGAGTCTGTAGGTGTTCTAGAAACTTTTCTTGAAAGAATTAGTAATAGTCCATCGGTGTTTGGAAAATAATTTGTAAATCCTAGTCCAAGTTTTCCATGTTGTGAGTTAGTGTGCCTAAATCTATGTTTGGGTACATTAAAGTGGTATCAAAGCATGTTCATAGCAACCATGGGAAATAAGAATAACTTTGAATAAAATTTTAAGATCACATCTCTCAAAAGAAAAAGGTTGCAGACATGAAGTATTGGATACATTGGATTTTGAAGAGAGCTTGGCATGGGAAGAGTCCTTTCCTGAAGATGATTTCATTTATCCGATGGAATATTATGAAGGATCTGGAACCATAGATGGAGGCTTGCATGTTTCACATGAGGAGGATGATTCCTTATGTGACTTCATATACAGGGATGGTAGGAGGCATAGTCCATCAGTGGCTAGAATTGTTGATGGCAGAGTATTCCTTGGAGGACAACTATTAGATATTAAGTCTTCGGACTACTTCCAAAGTTATCAAGCATTAGGGAAAGAAATCTAGGAAGTTATGTCTTTTCGATACTGCTGCACCTATAATATTGGAAGTTTGTTCAAGAATGAGGATTATTTTGGTAGCGTAAGGAAAAATTTGATAATAGATCATCTTGTTGAGGAATTGTGTAGAGAGGTGGAGAATCTACATGGGAGAATATACAAATGATGTAGATCCCAGAACATCCAAAGATGAAGAAGCATCAGTTTTCCTCAAGAATGATAACAAAGAAGAATATGTATACATGGTGGCACCAGGTGAAGACAAATTTGGATTGAGTACATTTGAGCCTGAGGAAATTTTTGCATAAGAAGATTCACCTTCTGGAAATGTGACACGAAGGTATGAAAAAAATTCTGACTTTTGCAACATTTATAGTCATTTGTATCATTATAGGAAAGCAACCATTTCATGTAATTATGATGATCTTGTAGAATTATCTAATGTTGCTTTGGATGTCGAAGATGAAGTATGTGTTGTGGATTCATTCCATGAACATTCTGATTTTGTATATCAATCATTAGAGGACAATGAAAGGGTTGATTCAAACTATGGGATCTTGCATGACCCACATGAGTTGGGTGATTCCTCATGTGATAGTATTCACAGTGTTGAAAGGATGACATTGCATGACTTAGAGAGCCAACTCTTAGTCACGGAATAGAAGATGTTGCAAGTATTGTCAAGAACTGATGGTGCACACAAATTTATTGAACACCTTATATGGAGGACCCATTTGGAGGAGAGACATAGAGGATTTATTAAAGGGGTCTGTAGTTCTAAAATTTGCATCATAAAATAAGAATTGGAAAGAATGAATTCAAATTACTTGCATCTATTTATGGACAGATACCTTGCTCTCAAATTCGCTGAAGATAAGGCCATGGAGGTTGAGCAGCTTGGTATGGAGTTGGGAAGATCACATCCTTCATCCAACATCTCAAAAAATCAAATCTATATGGCTCATAACATCCATGAATTGATGGAGGAACCTCATGGGAAGGTTGAGAAAGTTAAGCACTCGTATTTGTAGGTTCTTGAGGAGGAAAGTGACATGGAAACTATTGACCAAGCACTTGTCTTGCATCAAGAGGATTCAAAGCTACCTCTATGGGAAAAAGACTTAGCCATGGAAGAGGTAGAGGAGTACATTCCATATGGACCAGCAAGAAAAGAATTATATCCATACATAGATTGGGTGGATAGATACATACAGAAATGAAGGTTCAAGGGAGAACAAGTACTGCTTCCATCAGTAGAAAATTAATTAACACATCTTTTATTTTCCAGTCTTGTGAACAGCAGCATAGGCATCTATGGCTTCCATATGGTGCATTCATTGTACATAGAAGGACATGGAAGTTCCATTTAATTCGGTTGGATGAAGAATAAGACATTGATGTAAATAATAGAACCATTGTGCAGAATGCACAAGAGGAGTTTATTTTTCTATCGGAAATATTCATAAAGGTTCCAACAAGCATTGGAAGTGGTGTACTTCCAATATGGTTGTGGTATCCAGGCATTCCTTGGAAAAATAGATTATTCCATATGGAAGTGATGTTTGGAGGGGTGCAGCATCGATAGTGGGACTAGGATCCTGGTATTGTTTGGTTCTACATTTTAGCAGCTGGAAAAGGAGAGCAATCCAGCCATCAGTTTCAGGAGTCTATCCATGTGGAGTAGTGGAATTGTTTCCTAAGTGGGAAATTTTATGAAGGATGGACACAATACTTTCATGTTTTTTTTATTTGGGAGTCTTCAGAAGGCTCATTATGCCGATAGTATGCATTGCATACATGGATGTAGCAGACACCTTGCAGTTCTTAGGTTCATTTGGGACCCTGGGATCATTATGGGACTTAGTTGTTTCAGCTGGGTTGGACATACAGTAGCATGGGGAAAGGAAGTACCATTTGATGGGTTGGTTAGAGATCATAAGTAGCTGCAAATTATTACTAGTAAAAAAGATAGACTTATTTTTTGTAATATCCCCATTTTTTTATAGCACCATGGTCCACCACTAACCCATTCAACTTACATGGTTCCTAGTGCAAAATAATTAAATAAATTACTAAGGGGGTTAAGTTTGACAATAAAATTTACCTTATGCAAATAATTAATTCATGGTGGGCCTAAATTTTGTTTTATTTAATATTTCTAATAATTATTTATGATTCTTCCATGGCTTAGGTAGCCCAAGAGGGCGCATAAGAGGAGGATAAGGGAGATGATTTGTCTCCTCATAAAAATATGAATAGAAAGCAACCAAAAGCAGGAAAAGTAGGAAAAGAAGCAGAAAAGCTAAAATGATAGAAGTTTCTTGATTTTGAACGATAAGGTTCAGGAAAGTTTAGTAAAAGCAAAAAGCTAGCAAAAAGGCTCCAAGAAATATACAAAGGACAATTTTAGCCAGTGAGGGAGAATTCATGAAGGCAAGTAGGTCCAAGGTAAAAGCAACATTCCAAAACAAGCATTCATGCACCTATTGTTTGAATTGCATTGATGGAAAGTCCTAAAAGGTAGGCAAAAAAGATGACCAAGGTCAAAAAAAGAATGATACACACACATTCACATATTTTTTAACTTTGATATTTCTTCTTGAGAGCTTTGCACATATCAAATGCTTGGGTGATGTGTCCCTTTGTTGGAATATTCACACCATCATTTATGTATTTTGCATGCCTACATGCAAATCTGCATGCCAATACATGCATCCAATCATCATCATGGTTCTCCCCAGCACCTAGAGCTTGCTTCTAACTCTCCAGAGCTTGTCTTCAACCCCCAATTGGCCTCCTACCTACCTAATGCACCCTCCTTGACTTTTCTACTTGACAAGTGTGCCTTTCTCACCTACCATATCCAGTTTGGGCGCCTTTGCTCACCTACCACCAGTTATCACTCAGTTAGGGCGCCTTATCTCACCTACCGAGATTTATCATTCAGTTAGTGCATTGATTGAACAATTCTTCCACTGATTGCTCATGATGACTACTTGTAGCTTCTAGTTACCTAGTTCTGGAGTTCCACTTGACTATTTGACAGCCTCATGCGCCCCCCTTGGAGTCTCCATTCCCTGATTTATGCCTAGATGGTTTGGTTAGACTCAGTTAGACACACTTGACTAACTATTACCATTTATGACTGATACTATTGACTGGATGATGTCTCCATTGTTATCCAAGCTAGACTTTGAGTTAGATAGCCTCATGCACCCACCTTGGAGTCTCCATTCCCTGATTTATGGCTAGATGGTTCTGTTAGACTCAGTTGGTCACACTTGACTTACTCTTACCATTTATGACTGATACTACCGACTGGATGATGTCTCCATAGTTATTCATGCTAGACTTTGAGCTCAAATTTGAATTCCCAACTTGGATAATTCGAATCCTATATGATGCCTCATCATTGATTATTGTAACACATTCTCTACATTCATTATTCATTGTATGATATTGACATTGTCCATTATTCTGTGTTTATGAGTGATTATTGAATGCATGCTTCTTCTTCTTTGCAAATAATCTTGAGAGTTAGATTGTGATTTTTCTATAGTTGCTAGATCCCTGCAGATTATCACATGGTATCAGAGCAGTCAGCAGCTATTCAAATTGCAGCAATTGCAGCATTTCTTTGAGTAGTTATCTTTCACTTGTGCACCAAAAGACTATGAGTTTCCACAGCAAATCTTGGTGCTATTACTTGAATTCATTGTAGAAATCCAATGAGGTCTAGCCAGGTGTGAATGACTTAGTCTATGTGCCAAGTGTCCTTAAGGTAGTGTTTAGTCGAAGTGTAGCATTTTCCATCATCAAAAATTCTATTATTTTGTAGGTTCATTCACCCATTCAAAATCTTCTTCAACTATTCGAATTTCTCTATTTCAGATGTATCTAAAGCTCACATCTTCCAACTATGTTGAATGGAAAGCCAAGATGGCTCTCTTCATGAGATCCAAGAGCTTCACCTGAATACTCAACGGAATGATGGTAGAACCTCTCAGTGTAGTTGAAAATTCCAAGTACTTGGATAGGCTTGATGAAGCAGTTGGTCTCCTCCTTCTCTCAATTTCTGAAGATCTTCACTTCCATATCATCGATCTTACATCTCCTAAAGAGGTTTGGGACAAGCTCAAATCCCTTTTTGGACAGAAAGATGATATGAAAGGACACAAATTGGAGAATGAGCTCATATGTTTGAGTCCTGACAGTTTCGAATCTATCAATGCCTTCCTCACCAAGTTCAAAAGCTTGATATCACAGTTGAAAAGATATGAGATAGTGAAAGAAGACAAGCAGCTTATACTTGCCATTCTCTCAAAGTTGGGGGAAAACTTCTCAGTTTTTGTCTCTATTTTCCAGTAGCTAGGTTGTCCATTCCAAAATGGAAGTTTCCCTCACTTGATGATTTCATCCAATCTCTTACTCAATAGGAAGAGAATTTTATCTTTATGGGAATGATCAAACCCAAATTGGATTCAGCCCTTATAGCTGTAGAGAGAGCGAATGGTAAAGGCAAGCAAAGGATTTCTAACAAGAGATTAAATGATACAAGGCCTACAGATAGTCCATACCAGTCATATGGGGTTTCGAACTCAAGGAAGACCAAGCATTCTCAGAAGAAAATACCCAAGTGCACCTATTGTCTTAAAGGTTTCCATCCTGAGAGTGCTTGTATGAGGAAAGTTATAGATGCGATGGCTCAGTTAATTAAGAAGAACAATCTTCCTATGCCTCCAAGTACAAAGAAGAAAGATCCTGATACTGAACCTTCTAGATCTGAATTCAAAGAAAGATGTCATGCCCTCATGGAAAATGCATCAACAGATTCTTCTTTCAGCATAGATTCAAGAGCATCGAGACACATGTCTTCCTCCAAAGATCTCTTCTCTAGTTTCGAAAGCTCAATTGGCCCTTCCATCAAATTGGGAAATGATTCAAAAGTCTCCTCTCAGGGGAGTGGAAGAATCAATATTGACTTTGGTTACTTTTCTAATGTGCTTTATGTCCCTTCTCTTGCAACAAATTTACTTTCAGTGTATCAAATGACCCATGTTAGAGAGCCCAAAAGAGTGATCTTTTCTCCAAATGAAGTCAAAGTACAAAACATGGTTTCAGAGGAAATCATCTCAAAATGTGTTGTAAATCATGAGACAAAATTCTATGAGCTTTCCCACTTCTTACCTCTCTCAAAGGAGTCTTCTCTTCACTCTCATATTCATGAAGAGAGTAGACTATCTCATTTCAACCACAAGCTATCTCAAGGTGTGGTTGAAGGTCTTCCAAATAGCAAGATTGCTCATGGCACCTGCAAAGATTGCTTTAAAGGCAAGGAATGATCTAAGAAGATTGAGAAAAAGAGGGATATTGAAGAAGTGCGAATGTTAGATCCAAATCCACAAGAACCTGAAAATCTAGCACCTATTGGTTCAACTCCTATGGCCAAAAGGGACATCACTGCTACATCCACTAGGGATCTTGTTGAAGATCCATCATCAGATTATAGTTCTTTTGATAAAAATCTCACCTATGATGGCTCAAGGGAGATATCAGAGATCTACATACAGCTTCAGGAGCAGTTTCATGACGTTCCCACTTCATCAGATTCAAATTTTAAAAGTGATGATGAGGCAACTTCACTTGCTTCTTCACATAAGCTTTCAGATTCAGAGTTTGAGAGTGATGATGAGTTTCAAGAGAGCAAATCCCCATCACATGATAGTTCATATTTGGAGTATGTGACATCAGCTTCACATGTTTCTCCTCATGAGATTTCAGATTCAGAGTTTGTATGTGATGATGAGCTAGTTCTACTTGATTCTCCTCACGAGAGTTCAAATTTAGAGCTTGGATGTGATGATGAGCTATTTGTGGATACATCTTCACATGATACTTCAGATTCAGAGCTTGGAAGTGTTGACAAGCTCCAAAAGAGAAAACCATCATCACATGGAAGATCAGAATCAGAGTATGACAATGAATATGATCTAGCAACTGCTAATGAGGATATGGGAGATCCAGTTCCACAAGAACTTTATGATCTCTCAACTGATTTTCCTCTGCTTCCAAGACGGGAAACCACTACTCTCATTGGTGATCCAGCTGATCGACGGAGAACCACATCATATTTTCAGGATGGAAGGCTTCATCCTTCTCACGTTACTGATCCTTTTCAGATCGATCAACCCTTCTTTTGAAAAGAAGGACACTTGCCTCCTTCAAGGGTGAGTGATGACATGCTACTTTAGCATCCTTTCAATATATTTTGAGGGAGGGCTTTCTTCCCACTGGGTTTTCCCTCTTTCCTCACTTAGTTTATTTAGATTGATTATACAGGGTGACCTTTGGTCTCAATCACCAGGGCCCTATTTTTAGATTTCAGTTATTTCCTCATAGTATAGCTTGCCGGGGGGTGCTAGAATATTCACACCATTATTTTTGTATTTTGCATGCCTACATGCAAATCTGCATGCATCCAGTCATCATCATGGTTGTCTCCCCAGCACCTAGAGCTTGCTTCTAGCTCTCCAGAGCATGTCTTCAACCCCTAATTGGCCTCCTACCTACCTAATGCGCCCTCCTTGACTTTTTTGCTTGACAAGTGCACCTTTCTCACCTACCACATCCAGTTTGGGTGCCTTTGCTTAGCTACCACCAGTTATCACTTAGTTAGGGCGCCTTATCTCACCTACAGGGAGTTATAATTTAGTTAGTGCATTGATTGATTAGTTCTTCCACTAATTGCTCATGATGACTACTCTTAGCTTCTAGTTACCTAGTTTTGGAGTCCCACTTGACTATTTGACAGCCTCATGCGTCCCCCTTGGAGTCTCCATTCCCTGATTTATGCCTAGATGGTTCTGTTAGACTCAGTTAGACACACTTGACTGAATATTACCATTTATGACTGATACTATTGACTCGATGATGTCTCCATTGTTATCCAAGCTAGACTTTGAGTTAGACAACCTCATGCACCCACCTTGGAGTCTCCATTCCCTTATTTATGGCTAGATGGTTTTGTTAGACTCAGTTGGTCACACTTGGATGACTCTTACCATTTATGACTAATACTACTGATTGGATGATGTC
Organism: Larix kaempferi; assembly: GCA_027924585.1. NCBI lineage: Eukaryota > Viridiplantae > Streptophyta > Pinopsida > Pinales > Pinaceae > Larix > Larix kaempferi. Next base: position 3,149,883 of record BSBM01000484.1, on the reverse strand, counting down.
TCCATAGTTATTCATGCTAGACTTTGAGCTCATATTCGAATGCCCTACTTGCCTAATTCGAATCCTATATGATGCTTCATCATTGATTATTGTAACACATTCTCTACATTCATTATTCATTGTATGATATTGACATTGTCCATTATTTTGTGTTTATGAGTGATTATTGAATGCATGCTTCTTTTTCTTTGCAAATAATATTGAGAGTTAGATTGTGAGTTTTTTACAGTTGCTAGATCCCTGTAGATTATCACACCCTTTCCATGCATTGGGTGATGTGCCCCTTTGAAACCTTTATCTAGCTGAGAGATTGAGAGATCCTTCTATTGGATGTTTGAGGAGGAAGATGTACAATATTATTCACAGAGTCTAATGCATCCATGAGATTTTTATTTGCAGGTTTTATCCATCCCATAGCATGATGAGTTTAAATCTCAAGTGAATGTGAAAAAACTAGTAGAAGCAGAGTCTAAAGTATGATATGTTTTGGCCATTGAAGAGGGTGAATTGAGCATTTGTGCCCCCTGTAAGCTATGGAATTTGTTCTTGTTCCTTTAGTGAGATGAAACATGGTGTCTTCCTGCCCATGGTGTTGATCCAATTGTGAAGAACTCTTCTATTGCTCTCAAAGGCCCTATTGTTGCTACTATACTATAATAATCTATGAGATAATGGACTTTCTGTGAATTTGAATTCCTTATACTATTGTTGGTAATTATGAAATCCTGATTAAAGTTTTTTACTACTCATAGGAATGCTGTTAAATTCATCTATGATATGATTTAGAGAATTTGTGACCCTTCGATGTTGTTTGTAAATCTTTGTTTTCAATGCTTGCGCCCCAGTGAGGAAATAATGGCTAGTTTTATGCTTTGAAGGCCCTAACTGTTAATTATGCATCTAATATCTGATATAAAGGTTCAAATAGATAAATATTTTGTATTAGAGCCCCTTCAAATTCCTAGAACAGAAATTAGGAAGTTCCAGAGGCCATTCAAAATTATTTGTAAATCATCACGTTCACTAGTCCAAGTCTAGCCCTTTTGCAATTAGCTGGAATTTTTATTGTTAGACCTTTATTGCCAAGTCCTATTGTGTCCATATCAGGTTGGGGACAATCAATTTAGATTACCTAAGGTTTGATTACTTCCATACTACACCAAAAGCAGTGGATTTTCCACTGAACTCCTGGGGCTACTGCCTTGAAGCCTTTGGCCTAGCCAAAGGAGTCTACCCAGGCATGACATACTCCCGAAAGTGAAACTATCGAAGTATTGACCTTGATGTCACCTTATTTGTAGCCTTGTAAGTGTGTCAACCCTACCATATGTGTGTCGAATCTGTATATTTTAGCTAGTGTGCCTAGTAGGGGGTTTGGGTACATTACATTTTTCCAGTATTCAGAATCAAGTATGGCAGCAAAAATGTAGACTTCACTTGGATGTTTATGCAGGCCACTACCTATGGTGGTAGGTTCAACCTTTACAAAAATGTCAACTTGAGGAATCATGTGTGGAAAAAGCAGTTAGAGTATGACAGTTGGATGGTTATAATTAGAGTTGGCGTAGCAAAAACATGATGGATATTTTGAGACTAGATTGAGATCTTGAAAATTCAATGCTTGACAATTCAGTATTAGGTCCTAAGTACCTTGAAGGGCCATACATTGAGCAGAGGATAGTTCACCTCCTTCCGATTAGAATCATGATATCATTTTCAGTTTTCATGTGATTCAATTTGTGGAAAATAAAGTTGGTGATTTGGTTCACTTGAAGTTACAACCATCTAAACAGTCACCACTTAAGGAGGAGGCAAAGAAATGATTTGTGCATAAAGTGGGGAAAATAAAATGGGTACTTCTACACTTAGATTTAAATTGCTTAAGGACAAGCAATCTTGGGCGGGGAGGACTGTCATGTCCCCAAATTTTTACTATGGACCACTCCCTTGGACTAAAGAATGAAATGGCCATAGTCACTTGGAAAAATTTATGAGAAATCATTAAGGTGGTGATGCGGGACATAAATTTGTAAGGAATAATATTATATTGGTCCAATATTTGTAAATAATTCAACATTATATTAAATTAAATCATGAAATGGTGATGTAGGTCCACAAACTCAAATATTTAATTGTCTAATATTTGTTTAATGCGTTAGAAATGGTCTAGGTGGCTCAAGAGGGTGCATAGGGGGATGTATGGGGGCCATATGAGTTGTCTCCCTCAAGGAATATGAGAAAAGTAGCTAAAAAGAAGGGAAAGCAGTGGAAAAGCGGGAAAGGCAGAAGTTTCCATATTTTTGCTAATAAAGCTCAATAAGGAATAGAAACAACCAAGAAATCACCAAGGAATCTCATTAAAATCTATAGGGTTCAAATTTATCCAGGGAGGGTGCACTTGATGAGAGAGAGAGTAGGTCCACATGTGCCAGTAACTTACCAAATATTCCTCAAAATATCTAGGGCTCGAATTCTAAGAAAGCGGGTTCTAGGAGGAAAAAAACAACAGAAGCTAATAAAAGAGGTATGGGTGCTATATTGGAGAACTTTTGACCATTTTTCATTTGTATGGAAGAGATCTACTCTTTTCATAGCTTGGGTGATGTGCCCCTTTGCAACTAGTAAACCAGTTAGGAAGATTGAAAAGTCATTCTAGTTGTAGATTGAGGAAGAGAACACCCAGTTCTATCATGGAGCTTCAAGGAATCAAATTACATATTTTTTGGGTCTGATTTGAGTCTCGGTATTATGTGATTGAGTTCCAATTTGGTGTGGTCGAGTTCTGGTAGAAGCAGTGTCCAATTTGCGGTGTGTTTTCGGAGCTAGTTTTGGTTTTGTGTGTTTTGAGCTGAGGAGGGCACACCTGTGGGTGATTGAAGGGGTATTTGGATTCCTAAGGGATGAATTTTATCTGTATTAGGTGGAGGGAACACCCTGTGGTGAATATCTGAATATTTGGGGGTCAAGTTTCAGCAGAAGATTAAAGATTTGTAAGAAGAAAATTCTCTAGGAGCAGAAATTATCTATCTTCCTTCTATAAATCTCTAGTTTCTCTATCTATCATTTGTTTCAGATTATTCTCTAGCTTGTAGCTACAAATATAGCCATGAATATTCTAAGAATGGCCCACCTTTTATAATTATGTCTCAGTTCGATCTTCCATAAATTTCTTGTTCTTATTTTGCTCTTATGTGTCAATCTGCCATTAATGGCAAATAACCTCAGTTTCTCTTTTATTAATATTTTATAAGAGATTCCAGAAGTCTGTATATGGGTCATGATACATAGTTAGGATTTGTTAGGGTTGAAATACAAGGTTCTGAAGGAAATTTGAGTCGGTTTCGTTGTGTTTGAAAGACCCCGGAAAAGCAGTGTCTTGTGTCCAATTTCTATGGTTTGAGCACCTAGTTTGAGTCCGGTTCCCAGATATCCACTGTCATGAATTTAGGGAGATGAACATGTTCCTCAAATATGAAGTATGATTCCTTATTGTTGTTCAATTTTTTCCAGTACTGCACCAAAAGTAGAGAAGTTTCCACATAATTCCAGGGGCCATTGCTTCTAGTCATTTTGGTCATCCCAGGTGTGATGCAATTTGAAATGTGTAAACTGTCAAAGCAAATCCTTGAGTGAATTTTTAAGGCATATGGGTTGTGTATATTTTGATTTTCTTAGAGTCTCTATTTGTTCTAGAAACCTTTCTTGAAAGAATTAGTAATATTCCAGCAATGTTTGGAAAAGAATTTGTAAATACTAGTCCAAGTTTGCCCTGTTTTTAGTTAGTGTGCCTAAATCTTTGTTAGGGTACATTACTACTCACTATGTGGGGTCAATGAAGATGGTGTCGATGATGGGGATGAGGAGGATTATGATGATGATGATGATGGTAATCATGATGATGATGTTGACACGGGCATGATGAAGGTTGATATAAATGAAGACGACGTTGAATTAGATTATGCGGGGACATCAGTTATCCTTGAGTCTTGAAACACTGGCATACCATCAAGGCATGCACCTAGTCTAACCATGTCAAATTTCAATGCATAGAGGCATAATTTGAAGAAATTTCAATGTCGTCCCCGTTCACTTGTCAATATGTGGGGTCGATGAAGATGTGTTGACGATGGGGATGAGGATGATGATGATGTTGTTGATGGTAATCATGATGATGATGATGAGCCGTGCATGATGAAGGTTGATAGAAATGAGTATGAAATCGAATTATATTATGCAGGTACATGAGTCATCCTTGAGTCTTGAAACCCTACCATATCGTCAAATCATGTGTCTAGTCTAACCATATCAAATTCCAATGCATAGAGGCACAATTTGAATAAATGTCAATGTTATCCTCCGTTCATTGCTCACTGTGCGGGGTCAATGAAGATGATGTTGACGAGGGGGATGAGGATGATGATGATTATGATGATGGTAATCATGATGACAATGATGAGACATGCATGATGAAGGTTGATATAAATTAGGACGGCATTGAATTAGATTATGCAAGGACATGATTCGTCCTTGATTCTTGAAACCCTACCACACCATCAATGCATGCACCTAGTCTAATCATGTCAAATTTCAACGCATAGAGGCACAATTTGAAGAAATTTAAACATTGGCCCCATTCACTGCTCACTATGCGGGGTCGATGAAGATGATGTTGATGATGGGGATGATTATGATGATGATGGTGGTGGTGGTGGTGGTGGTTGTAATCATTATGACAATGGTGAGACATGCATGATGAAGGTTGATAGAAATGAGGATGGCATCAAATTAGATTATGTGGGTACATGAGTCATCCTTGAGTTTTGAAACCATGCCATACCGTCAAGGCATGTGCCTAGTCCAACCATGTCAAATTTCAATGCATAGAGCCACAATTTGAAGAAATTTCAACATGGACCCCGTTCACTGCTCACTGTGCAGGGTCGATGAAGATGATGTTGATGACGGGGATGAGGATGATGATGATGATGATGATTATCATGATGATGGTAATCATGATGACGATGATGAGACATGAATGATTAAAGTTGATAGAAATGAGGATGACATCAAATTAGATTATGTGGGGACATGAGTCATCCTTGAGTCTTGAAACCCTGCCATACTATCAAGGCATGCGCCTAGTCTAACCATGTCAAATTTCAATGCATAGAGCCACAATTTGAAGAAATTTCAACATTGGCCCCATTCACTGCTCACTATGTGGGATCGATGAAGATGATGTTGACGATGGGGATGAGGATGATGATGATGATGATGATGATCATGATCATGATGACGATAATGAGACGTGCATGATGAAGGTTTATAGAAATGAGGACAACATAAAATTAGATTATGTGGGTTCATGAGTCTTCCTTGAGTCTTGAAACCTTTCCATGCCTTCAAGGCATGCACCTAGTCTAACCTTGTCAAATTTCAACGCATAGAGGCACAATTTGAAGAAATTTCAACGTTGGCCCCATTCACTGCTCATTGTGTGGGGTCAATGAAGATGATGTTGACGATGGGGATGAGGATGATTATGATGATGATGATGGCAATCATGATGATGATGATGAGACATGCATGATGAACATTGATATAAATGAGGATGATGTTGAATTAGATTATGTGGGGACATGAGTCATCCTTGAGTCTTAAAACCCTACCATACCGTTAAGGCATGAACCTAGTATAACCATGTCAAATTTCAACACATAGAGTCACAATTTGAAGAAATTTCAACATTGGCCCCGTTCATTGCTCATTATTCGGGGTCGATGAAGATGATATTGACGACGAAGACAATGAAGATGATCGTGAAGATGATGATGATGATGATGATGACGATGAAGATGATGAAGATTATCATGAAGATCATGATGATGAAAATGAATATGAGCTTCTCTTCATTTTGAGAATAATTTATTCTCTACTGAACAGGGACAACCACATGAAGGTGGAAGCTCATATTCCCCCCCTCACATCACTCTCAATTCCCCAAAGCCCAATTTGACATAATTAACAACATTTAACATACAACATAGAAAATTGTATAAACTTGAACAACACGTAATTAACCCATATAAGTAAATTATTTAAAGATAATAAAAGGAAGGAAAAATATAATTACTACATACCTTGTATATTTGATCATTTTAATATATTTCTTGATCATCTTCTTCATCCAACTCAACATCTGACATATCATCTAGTTCAGAATCGATGATCAAAGGATTAACCATACCAATATCATTATCAATGTCACTTTCGATTGTATCATCATCGCCACCATCATTATGAACATTATATCCCACATTTGGTTCAACTTCTTCAGGTTCTTCGTCTGACACATCTACTACATCCTGCTCAACCTCTGCATCATCTTCTTCTTCACTATCAAGTACTTATTCCTATACATGATACTTTACAGGCCTTCCTCTTGGATCGTATCTAACAACAACTGACCAACCCGCTCTACCTAGAACCTTTGGGTAAAATACTTGTTCACATTGGCTTGGAAGAACATAGGGCTTTGTGTCTGGATCAACCATCCTTGTATTAACCATGGTAAATCCATTATTGTGTTCAATAACAGTTCTCTCACGATCACATTCATTCATTTGTAACCTGAACCATTTGATGTCAAACAAAACTAATTTGAAGGATCCAAAGTCACACTCAAGTATATCATCCAAATACCCATAGTATCTATTTTCACATTCTTTTGGATGTTTGCCACTCCTAGAGGAAACATTAATGACCTAAAAGAATGTAGTTATCCCACAATAAAAAAATTTCCTCTTTTCATCCAACTTTTTAATGTGAAATTTACGACCATTGTACCAAATAGCCTTGTGGTGTTTCAATTGCAGTATGCCAAACCCGTAAAAAATGAATTGTCAATTAATAAACATATTACTATAACTTGGAAAGTATCACTTGCAGAAAAGAAACACACCAAACACATTAATATGATAAAACAAAAGTTGATATTCTTGTTTGTTTATCTTTCAAACCATATGCTAAATCAATTTCCCTCTATGTAAGATTAGTATCTTTATCAAGATGAGATCTTTTAACCAATGTATACACCCCTTCCCATGATAACCTTCCATAATGTTGTGTACATTTTTCAATCCATACCTCATCCAATCAATATTATTTGAATGTATAAATGTAGAGCATCCCACTCTCGACCAACTGTATGAAAAAATAATAATTCACCAATAATTAGATACCATGCTAAAAGAGTATGATATAGACAAAAAGCACAATATACCAATAATAAGTACGATAAACAAAAAAACCTAAAGTCAAATAAGTATAAGATATCATGCAACAGACAAGAGAAATGGAATGTTAGGTTCAAAAAAAATTGTAAACAAAATACCTGGAACAATCATTTCCAACATAATGTGCTCCCTCTTTATTGACATCCAAGGAGGAATGTTATTGTCTATAAACAAAATTGCACACAATAAGTAAATAGACCTGAGCTCACCAATTGGATTGACACTGTCAACTACCAATGAAAGCCTAACATTACGAGGTTTTCCTTTGAAAACTAGTCATTTTTCCTCGATGTTCCTAAATGCATAACCATATGCATTCATTTGAAGAACACGATATCCACTTATGATCAGTGCATGGTAATCCATAAACTGTGTTACACTTTTGCACCTGGATAATCGCTTCAAACATGGAATTATGGGAATGTGATGAAGAACCTTGTGAGGCACCTTTTTTGTTAGTTGATCAGTTTGATACCTACTGATATGAAATTTTGGGTATTTGTTTCTGATGCATATTTTCCATAATATATAATATGATCATTGGGACATGCACCAATAGCTTGATACTCCATTCCAATATATTTCATAATGGAATATAAATCTTTGTATGTGAGAGGAAATATATTTGACTTTGGTAACAGAAATTCACCTAACAATCTACAACATAAAAAATAACTAGTTAATGTAAAGAACATTAATTGTACTAAATATTGCATTCTTATTTTACACGACATTAACTAACACAAAATAGAGAAAAAAAAGTATAAATTTATCACAATGTGATGAAACATAACTTAGGATCTGTGTCATACAATTGTTTGAAAAACCATTTAAAACCTGTAAGTTCACCAACATTAATCTAGTGGAGAGAAGATTTGCTCTTGAAACTTCTTAAAGTGGTTGTTTTTCCTTGTCAAGTAGAGGTATATCATGAATATCATGAAAGTTGTCATGATCCATTCGAACGAAAATATATTGGATCAATCTATTTGTCCCATCATCTTCAACTATGTTATTATTATCATCTTCTTCCATAGGATCATTAACTTGATCTTCAATATTCACTCTATATTGTTCGGCTTGTGCAACATTATATCTACTAGTACTTGGCACATTTTTCAATGTCAAACACCTAGGGGGCTTTGTCTTTATAATTCAAAACAATCAAGCAAAATTAGTGTGTCAAATATTATCAATATAAAGACATATAATGAATAAATATAACTTACCAGGGGATGATATTCATTCCCCCCTTTGATGTGTCCATTTTTTCTACAACGTATTTTAGCTCTTTTTATCAAAATTATTCTGAGATTGAAGCCCCCGCATTCAGCACAAGGGAAATAACATTTTCCATTAGCCCTTTCCCTGAAATCCACCCGCAACCTATCAAGAATCCGTTGGTTTTCTTCTACACCAATGTTATCCGACATTCTTCCCTACCAAAATAGAGTGATGACTATATTATAGAATGAAGTGACTGTGAAAGATAAAATAAATTTGCTTTATGTTCAAAAAAAGGTCCTTATAACCTTTCTGGACTATCTCAATTATAGAAAAACATCTATTAAATAAATTATATTTATAAATATTGCAATCGTCGGTCTTCTGATGTTTGTTATCATAGTTAACGTTGACTTTTTCAACATTCACCATTCAAAAGTGATTGTTGCAAAAGTTCAATGGTTATCCCTCTTGCATCAAGGGTCCGATGTTTTACTATCAAAATACCAACTAATACACCTTAACTGTCGAAGGTCTTGCATTTCAAGAACAAATTCTGATAATCTGGCATTTGGACGTGGCAATACTTATAGTTTAATTATAACCCTCAGTCGATCGACGAACGCGAGATAAATTTAAAAAATAAAATAAAAAATAAAAAATAGATTTTTAACAAGTATTTTCGACAATCTATCTGTACCATCATATTTTTTTGCCGAATTTAAGCCAAAATTTTCTAGTGACTGTAGACAAAGAGAAGGATCAGTACTCAAAGGAGATAGAGTACATAACATTTCAATTCTGAATGCTCATGAAATTATTTTAGATTTGTAATGTCCCCATTTTGACCCCCTTTGTATTAAATCATAAATGATGTAAATATTGTAATTTAAGCATGGTGAGGAGCTCAAGGCCAAGGCCCCACCATTGATTTAGCGTTTTATGTATCGGCAATTAAAAATAGATGCCTATGGTTCTTGTGCTAGATAGGCACAATGTAAATGAGACATCATGTAAATATGAATTTTAATGAAAAGAAAACCCACAACTGGCTATGCTATGCAACAAAGAGATGGGGGCATGATTCTACAAGGAATAGGGAGGGAAATTATTCAAACCCTTGAGCCAATGGTGTTAATCCATGTGTCAATGAGAAAAACCCATAAACCACCAACTACCCATTTTGGGTTATGAACCCAATCACTTAATTCTTCCAAGAGTTGGTTGAGGCAGTTAATGCCTTGGGAATGAAGAGGTATGGCAGCCAATTTCGTGCATGGGCAAGCCATCAACCTAGAAAATCGTGTTTTGTCTCCTTAGGCAAGAAAACACCCACGAAATGGTGCCCAAAGGGATTTTGAACAGTTAGTCTCTCCTCTCTCACGCAGTCTGAACTACTGGGCCTTTTCCCATCACGTTTTTCACCATTTTTCCTGCATTTTCCATGCCTGGGAGCTCGTTTTTGCATTGGACAGTGGCTGGGAGAGAAGGGCCACGATTTGGGACTGTTATGAAGGTCGTTTTTGCCCCAAAATGTCCATGGACGTTTTTCTAAAAATGATTTCTGCTCTCCAGGGTTGTTCCCCAATTGCCATTTTCATTTTTAAGCTTTCCCACGTTTTTCTGGGCTGGTAGAAACCCCATCTTTGGGCATCTCACTGTAAAAACATTTTGATCATTCCCAACGCTTATACTTCTGCTGTTATGTGCATCCCGGTTTTGATTTGAGCCTGTGAGCAAGAAAATTGGACTGGTAGTGGACAGAATTGGCTTGATAAACCTAGTGGAGGGAGTAACCTCTCAAGAAGATCAAGAGGGCTTTGGCTACTTTTCTATGCACACCCTGAGAGCAATAGAAAGGAAGGAATGGATTGAGGGACTGTGTGGCAGTGAAGAGAATACTTCCTTGTGTTGGGTGTGTAGGCATTGTGAGTGCCAAGCTGAACAGATCTTGTAGAGGTATCCATAGCTCTGTGGTTGAGCACACTAGCTTAGCAATTCTTCCTTTCCAGTTCCTAGTAGCCTGATAAACCCAATTGTAGATTGGCTTGGCTCATTTTGGTGTATGCTTGGCTATGTGTGAGTCTGTTGTTCCCTGGTTCCTTGTAGTAATCATGCCCAGCTCGGGGGTGGCAGTTTTATCAAGAGGTTGATAAGCACAACTGGCCTATGGTTGGGTGGAACGTTGCAGTTGCATAGCCAGTTGCTTGGGACTACTTGGTTATAAGATAAGTATTCTCCTGTGTTGACTTGCAATTATTTATTTGATGAATATCTTGAATGTATGATGAATGTGTAATTTATACTACTTCCGCTATGTTTTTCATATATTATACATTCCCATATGCTTGATTTCAAGTATGTGAATGCTTGGTTAACAGTTCATGGGGCTAGATGCTCGGTTTTAGCATCACGATCCTCTCTATCATGCTGGTATGGTAGGAGGGGACGTTACAGTTTGGTATCAGAGCTGTTGGTTGCAGCATTGGGCCTCTATGGGCCAAATCCAATCACAGCCACATGGGAAGGTTCTTTCCTAATTACCACAGATAGCAGCATAGGGCCTAAACTAGCTAAGTTGGATAGTTTGCAGAGGTAAAGTTACCTCCTACTGAGCAACATTCATCCCTGAAAGAAAGAAAGATTTCAAATTTTTCCTAAGTGTTTTTGAAATTTTTGTTTAAGTCTGTTTCAGGAAGAATTCGGGAAGTTGTCCCGAAACTGCGGAAAGATTCCGTGAATCGTTCCGCAACGCGGAAGAGTTCGGGAAATCGTTCCGAAATTTGTCGACGAGTTCCGCGAACCGCCCCAAAATTTGCGAAAGGAATTCTCTTCCGAAATTGCGGAAGGAATTCTCTTCCGAAATTTGCGGAAAGAATTCTCTTCCGAAATTGCGGAAGGAATTCTCTTCCGAAACTGCAGAAGGATTCCGCGAGTTGTTCCGCAATTATGGAAGACTTCGGCGAATCGTTCTGCAACTGCGGAAGACTTCGACGAATCGTTTCGCAACTGCAGAAGACTTCGGCGAATCATTCCGCAACTGCGGAAGGCTTCGACGAATCGTTCCACAATTGCGGAAGGCTTCTGCGAACCGCCCCGAAACTGCGGAAAGAATTTCCCAGTGCCTTACGAAACTGCGGAAGCATTCCGCGAATGGCTCCACAACTGCGGGAGCATTCGCCGAATCGCTCTGCAACTACGGAAGCATTCCGCAAATGGCTCCACAACTGCGGGAGCATTCACCGAATCGCTTCGCAACTACGGGAGCATTCCGCGAATGGTTCCACAACTGCGGGAGCATTCGCCGAATCGCTCCACACTTGCGGGAGCATTCCACGAATGGCTCCGCAACTGCGGGAGCATTCCGCGAATGACTCCGCAACTGCGGGAGCATTCGCCGAATCGCTCCGCAACTACGGAAGCATTCAGCGAATTGCTTTTCAATTGCGGAAGCGTTCAGCGAACCGCCCCGCAATGGAGGCGAGATTTGTAAACAAGGGGGCAAGCCCCCTTGACCCCCTTTTGTTTTTCCACCCTCATATGTCGTTGATTGTGAGAAGAATTCTATGATTTGACAATTGTCAATGTAACCTTTTCCCATGAGCATGAAGGTAAGTTATGAATTCTGAGGATATAATTCAACTAACAATTGTGTAGATGAACACATTTTACAGAATCACAGTTACATCAAGGCAGCACTCTAGATAGTACAGTTGGAATGTCAAAACCCAAAATTTCCGAAAAAATTTAAAATTTTTAAATTAGCAAGTAATATTAATAAATGCATTCATTGATTTGTTTGATTTGTTAACATGATCTTAAATGTGTGCAAATAATCTGTTGTTATACTTAGATTTCGTTATGAGTTTCTTTACCGTTGCTGATTGTTTTTCTGCTTTTCAACCACAAGGGGGAGTTGTCATAGAAGACTAGGCTTACTTAGCTTCCGAGTTAATGCATCAAATTGTCTTTCTCTTACAGATATACAGGTAAAGTACGGGTCGCTGCAAATAATCTTTAAAGCATTAAAATTCATTTAAATGTACCAAATCATTCAGTAAAAGTCTAAACATGCTAGACAGGTTGTCAAGTGTTTAAAGGTAGAAATCCCTTCCTGTGATATTCATGTAATCTTACTGATACAGAGTTGGAATTTATATGAGAATATGATAGCTATTATTCTTGATCAAAATGACTTAAGTATCCCTATGAAGTATTGTTTCTTTGATATTATTGTTGTATTGCAATAACATCTCTTATCTAGCACTGTATAGTGTCACTGTATTATGATATTCAGACCACTTTTACTTATCTATTGTTACTGTATGATGCCAAGTTAATAGACTTGAAATATAATTTCGATTTACAACTTGAATGCACAGAAGACATCTGATACAAGTCTTCTCCTATCATGTCATATTTAAAGTTAGACTTTGTTTAGACTTTGCAGCTTCAACAGTAAAAGACCTGGAGTTACCAAGAGTCTTGAATGAGATGCAGTATCTGTTGTCGTTTTTCATGAAGCTAGGGTATAAGGAATATTGGTGATAAGTTATTGTGAATCACTTATAGTTTAATGTTACGCCATTATCCTTATAATTTTTATGGTGCAATTCCATCTCCTCTATATATAGAGTGCTTAAAAACTGAATTTGATCGATATCTATAATTCATGGTTTAAATGAATATAAGGCAATAATCCAGATTCCAAGTATTATCCTAATGTTTTTTATTGTTAAAAGGATTACAAGAGAACTGGGGTAATACCACCATTAAAAATAGCCATGTGATGATTTTGTTTACCCATACTATAATTTTTAATAGTCAAAAAGGATGGTAACTCTTCGAAGTTTTGAACACTAAAGACAATACATGCTTTTAATGATTGTAGGGCAAATGTGAATGTTCACAATACAAGTTTCAAAGGCATTGCTCTCATCATGAAATAATGGCAATTTTACATATGGTATTACGACCCTAATGGAATATCCACGTTATCATTTTAATGGACAAACAAATGATGAAGTTCTCGTCGTAGAAACTATGAAAGGTTGACCCACTGCATGGGAAATATTTAAAAGGTTACGTGGCTGTTTCAGCACCGAGTGTTGATGATATAAAAGGTTGACTAACCATAATCCTTTCATTTCTTCCCTTTCCTTCGGGCTCGGCCGCTCTGTGAATTCTCCTGTCCAAAATTCGCTGAAACAATGGTGGTAACAGCTCTCATGCTACTACAGCTCTTCATGCCTGTCTATTTGTATGGTTTGGGAGTCGTTGCGTTTTGCTATTAGCAGCTATAGGTTTGTGAAAGCCCTAGGGTTTATCCCTTTTGTTACCAGCTCCATCCCTGTCGCGGCTTCCATTGTCTGCATCTTTTGACTTAGTTCTGTAACCGCTTCCATTATGGAATAATCCTTTTGCTTCTGCCAGTTGCTCATTCGGCGACGAGGAAGGGTTTACACCTTCTCTGCTCGTGGTTGACGGGATAATTACTGAGTTTGGAACTCCATTCAAGATTGCTGGTAAGTTATAACAATTGCTTCGTTGTTTTAATTTTAAAAGAAAATTGTTTATTTTTAAGAAACATTTGTAACTGATTCAAAAATTGTAATGTGCAGGCACTGGGTACTCCTGAAGGTGTACAAGGCACAACCTTCGGCACTTGGCTCCTACCGGGTAAGCCTGGTTTCACCATGGCTTTTCCTCCTTGTGGTGATTAGGATGGTTAGGGTTTGGTCTTGAAAGACCACCTTTATGGCTAGCTCCATGTTGTTTGGTCTTGTAGCTGTTTGTTACCAAAGTTCATGGACATGTTTAACCCTGTGCTGTGTGTGAAAGGTTATGGCGGCAGTCATATGTAATTTAATCATCTTGTTTGAGGTATTTAGGGTTTATAGATGAATTAATGTGTAAAAGAAAGGTTGTGAGCCTGCTCAGAAAGATGAGGTTACGGCCTCAAGGTTTTAATACTGTACCCGTAAAGTTACTCAGGGTTTCTACCCAGGGTTTTGGAATTTAACTTATTAAATGTTTCTCCTATAAATTTTGAGCTGGTGTGTAGCGTGTATTTCTAATTCTATGTTTTCTTTTTCTTTTTTAATCACTTAAACAGTGATCCTTGGCTGCGGTCGTAGGTGAAATCGTTGTCCTAATTCTAAATGTTTAAATACCTGTAAAGTCTGGAATGATGGGGGGGTTTAATCCGAAACGACAGTGGTGATTTTTCTTAAGTGTTGATTCAGTAGTTACGATTTTCTTCTGTTGGTAGTTTGAGAAACAAGTGGAAGATATTGTGATGATGTTAAAGCTCAACAATGAGCTGGAAAACTATTCTGTCTGTTTCGTTTTGTTGTGGAATTAATATCTGGGTTATTTGTCTGCTGATAACATTCTCGTTGTGGAAACTGGAGTGGTTGGGTTCGACTCAAACACCACGTTCGTGCTTTTGTGTAGTGACTTGTTCGGTTGTTGTGACTATGACTCTGTCGATACTGTGAGTCAAGTGAAGGATATAACTCCCGGTTCTGAGTTCGATAATGAGCTAAGATACCGTTCTGTTACATCGATCATGAATCTGTTGGTACCTGAAAGTTTTAAGGGAATATAATACTATAATGCTTAAGCTCGATATTGAGCTAGCTATGGTTCTGTTAATTCTATTGTTCCTAAAACAATATCTAATTTATCTATCTGTAAATAATTCCTATGTGATGTAGTTCTGTTAGGGTTTTTGCACAATCGTTTTGTTTGATAGATAATGAATGGATTTGTGTTTGATTTATATAATGGATTAAAACTGATTAAACCTTTACTAGGATTTGTACCCTGACATTCATAACCTAACTGTGACTACAATTCTCTGCAATGTTAATTATCTTGATATCAGTATTGTATCTTCTATTGTTAAAATTATCATTATTGTTTCCTAAGATTGTTTATTAAATTTTGTAATATACAATGTACAATTATTTATATATAATCCTTGCTTGTCTTATTCAAGAATTATAATTAAACTAGGTTTTTAATGATATTAATAAACTAATACAGAAAGTTTTACAGTTGTATTGAATACATGATAGATAGATGTTATAAATGTGGTAATAAGTTACTACTTAATATTACTATTATACTGAATACAGTATATGTGTCTAGTTAATAAATATTTACTTATTACTAGGGATGTCGATAAACACAATAACTCTACCAAATCTATTATGACTATTCTGAGATTTAAATTTCTAATTAACTACTCCTCAGACACATAGGAATTTAAACACAGCATACATCCATTCATATTTAATAAACATAAATAATAAAATAACAGTCATAAGGAATAAAATAACAGAACCTGTAGAAGCTGTGGACAACAACAGCAATGGGAGGTTGTTCCTCCCTACCAACTCCTGGAGAGTGCCCAGACAGCACTTCTCAGGACCCCCGAGCTTGCTCTGATCTCCCTGGTTGGAACTAGGTGCAGCAAATAATTCACTCAGCCCAAACAGCTACAATGGAACCAAGTTACTGCAGCATTCCTCTCAAACAACTTCCTTACTGTATATTTCCCTCTTCCTCAATGGGACTCCTGAATAACATTCACCTGAATGTATTCTCCCTCCAGAACAATTCGAACCCCCAGCTCAGTTCATTGAGTACTATTTAAAAGATTGCCTAGGTCTTTGTTGGGTTAACTGTCATTAATGAGCCACCTGCTCTGATTCCACTTTCTTGGGGAATCATGACCCCAAAATATAGGGAAGTTGCCACCTGCAACTTAGGAAGTGTTTGAGGATGCTGCCACTTGTCTTTTGCCTTTCCACCTAGTTCCATCCACCAGTTTGACCAGTAACCTCTTTTTAACAGCTCTCCCATGCTATTGTCTCCATAATTTATTTATTAATAATAAAATATTCTGAATTACATTCCATTTCCAGTGACTCTGCTGAGTCATCAATTCCTACTTAGCATTAAATTTAACATAATGTCTCAGGAATATAATAAAACAATTACATATTTTTTACAAAATTGGGGTATGTGACATGGAAAGTTTTGGATCTTGGTTGGGCCAAGAAAATGAACATCATGGATGATGCACAGGATCCCTATGAGCCTGAGACAGATGCCATGGGGGAAAACATACATGTTGAAAATGCTGAAATAGAATCTAATGGGAGAAGAAATCAAGAGACTCCTCCAGGTATTGCAGACACCATGAGAAGCCTAAGGGTGGAGTTGCAAAGCTATAGAGAAGTTAATGAAAGGATGATTAAAGCTCAGGAAGAACAAAATCAGTTGAATGCAGCCATGCTACATAGTTTGACAGACATCCAAAGGAAAATAAACTCTGGGCATCAGACGTCAAATCCATAAAGGGGTGGGAGTAGTTCTAGAAGGAATTACCGTAAGAGGGCCAGTAGCCCAAGAAGAGTTTCTACGGACAGAACATACACTCCAGAAACCTCTTCTAATGAATCATCTGACTCTGAAGAATCCATTGAGGGTTCAAGCTCTTCAACTCGCATGAGTAAGAGGAAGAAGCACTACAAGAACAATTCACATGGGGAATTTAAGAAGGCGAAACCTCCTACATTTGATGGAGAGGTAAAGTTGGGTCAAGAAGCTGAAGCTTGGCTTCTTGGGATGAGAAAATATTTCCAAGTCCAAGACTACTCTGGGAATATGAAGGCAAGGGTATCCATCTTCAACTTGAATGGAAGAGCATCTATATGGTGGGAACACACCAGGCAAGTGAAGAAGATCAATGAAAGGAAGATTGTGTGGGAGCAGTTCAAGAAATACTTCAAGCAGAAGTACCTCTCTGATAGGTGCTATGATGATAAGATCAAAGAGTTCCAAGAGCTGAGGTTGGGACAATTGACCATGGAATAATATGCAAACAAATTCTTGGAGCTGCTAAGATATGTCAAGTACATTCGAGACGATAAGGTGAAAATTCAGCGTTTCCTGAGTGGACTACCCCAGTCATATCAAGACAGAATTGAGTTCGATGAACCTCGAACTCTAGAGGAGGCCATAAGAAACGCCAAGTATTGCTTTGATCAAAACAGAAGCAAACCAGAATTCCATAAGGCATGGAAAGATAGGAAAAAGGAAAAGTTTGATCAAAGGAAGAAGGGTTTCAAGCCTCCTCAATTCCGGAATCAGCAAAGGCAACCATCACAGGTTGTGACTAAGCCAACTAGGATGATGGGAGTCAAGCCAAGAGATCCAAAGGAACCAAGAGAACCACTTCAATGTTGGGGTTGTGGAGGAGACCACATGCTTAGGAACTGTCCACATCGAAATGGGAATGCAAATCGAGTTCACAACATCCAAGGAGCTAAAACTGTGGGTCAAGTGGCAAGGACAATCCCTAGAATCTATGCAGCACTAGACAACTGCTAGGCAGATCATCAGTCAACTGTGGTTGAAGTTGAAGGTAAGATTGCTAAGCAATCTGTTTCTATTTTGATTGATCCTAGATCTACTCACAGTTATGTCACTCCTAGAATTGTTGAGATTTGTGCTTTCAAGAAATTAAAGCATAGTAAATCATGGTTAGTTCAACTAGCCACTGGAACCAAGAGAAAAGTTAGTGAAATAGTAAAGAAATGTCCACTAGAGATGGATGGGCTATTCACTCATGCAGATCTGAATATTTTACCACTGGGTTCCTACGATATTCTCATTGGAATGGATTGGTTAGAAGCACACAGGGTTAAACTTGACTGCTACAATAAGACATTTGAATGCATGGATGAAGAAGGAAACCCGAGGGTTGTAAAAGGCATTCCAAAGGTGACTTCTGTCAGACAGGTTTCAGCCATGCAGCTGAAGAGGTTTTGTAGGAAGGGATGTCAATTGTATGCAGCTCACATTTTAGAGGCAGCAGAGCATGAAACTCTTAAATTGGAGGACTATCATGTATTGCAAGAATTCAGGGATGTTTTCCCGATGAGATTCCAGGACTCCCTCCAAAGAGAGACATTGACTTTACAATTGAACTTGTGCCAGGAGCGGCACCAGTGTCTAAGACACCCTACAGGATGAGTACACCGGAATTGCTAGAATTGAAAATGCAATTACAAGAGTTGCTAGAAAAGAGATATATTAGGCCAAGTGTGTCCCCATGGGGAGCACCTGTTCTATTTGTGAAAAATAAAGATGGAACACTCAGGTTATGTATTGACTACAGGCAATTGAACAAAGTCACTGTGAAGAACAAATACCCATTACCCCGAATTGATGACCTTTTTTACCAAATGAGAGGAGCAAAGGTATTCTCAAAGATTGACTTAAGGTCTGGTTACCATCAGGTAAGAATCCAAGAAGAATATATCCATAAGACAGCCTTTAGAACAAGGTATGGACACTATGAGTTTGTAGTGGTACCATTCGGTCTCACAAATGCACCAGCTACATTCATGTGTCTCATGAATAATGTTTTTAGCAAATATTTGGACAAGTTTGTTCTTGTATTCCTAGACGACATTATCATCTATTCTAAGAATGAAAAAGAGCATGAAGAACATTTGAGAATGACAATGCAATTACTAAGGGAGCATAAGTTGTATGCCAAGTTGAGAAAATGTGACTTTTATAAAGATAGAATTCATTATTTGGGTCACATCATCTCCGATGAAGGAATATCTGTAGACCCTGAGGAGATTGAAGCCATTATGAATTGGCCAACTCCAAGGAATGTGACTGATGTGAGATCTTTTATGGGCCTTGCTGGTTATTACAGGAGGTTTATCGAAGGATTCTCCAAGGTTTCAAACCCGATCACTTCTTTGCAAAAGAAGGGGATAAAGTTTGAATGGTCACCAAGATGTGAGAAAAGTTTTCAACGGTTGAAGAATCTTCTTACAAGTGCACCAATTTTGAAAATTGCAGACCCAGAAAAATACTTCGTGGTGTGTACCGATGCATGCAATCAAGGACTTGGAGGAGTTCTTATGCAAGACAACCACGTAATATGCTATGAATCAAGAAAGTTGAAGGAGCATGAGAAGAACTATGCTACTCATGATATAGAACTTGCAGCCATAGTACATGCTTTAAAGATGTGGAGGCATTACTTAATGGAAAGAAAATTTGAGTTAAGGACAGACCATTGTGGTCTGAAATACTTGTTTGATCAGCCAACCTTAAATGCTAGGCAAGCTAGATGGTTGGAATTTTTGTGTGAATTTGATTTTGAAATCAAACACATAAAAGGAAAAGAAAACAAGGTAGCTGATGCACTCAGCAGGAAGGTACGTGAAATGTATGTGGCAGTGCTTAGTACTTGCCAACCAGATTTGAAGCAGCAGATTGTTACCATATGGTTGAGGATGAAGTGTATGAGCAGATAAAGGACAAATGGCAGCAGCAAAACCTTGAAAATAAGTATGAGGGCTATCATTTGGAAGAAGGCGGACTTCTTACTTATAAGAATAGTGTCTATATTCCAAATGCGGCAAATTTAAGGAGAATGGTTATGGATGAGATCCATAAAACTCCATACTCTGGTCACCCAGGATATCAGAAAACAATTGCTACAGCAAGAAAATATTATTTCTGGCCAGGCATGAAGAAGGATGTCGCTAAATACATCTATAAGTGCATGGAATGTCAGCAGGTCAAGGTTGAACACCAACACCCCGCAGGTTTATTGCACCCAGTGCCAATTCCAGAATGGAAATGGGAAGTAATATCCATGGACTTTATTACAGGATTGCCAATGACTGTAAGACAACATGATTCCATCATGGTTGTGGTGGACAAGCTAACAAAGGCAGCACATTTTATACCGGTTAAGTCCACACACAAAGCCGATGCCATTGCAAATATCTTCATGAAGGAGATTTTCAGATTACATGGGTTGCCTAAGGCAATAATTTCTGATAGGGATACCAAGTTCACTTCCAATTTTTGGAAAGGTCTCTTTGCAGATCTGGGTGCACAGCTAAGCTTTAGTACCGCATACCATCCTCAAACAGATGGGCAAACAGAAAGAGTAAATCGGGTGCTTAAAGACATGCTCCGCATGTATGTAATGGACAAACCATCCAAGTGGGAGGATTATCTACACTTGGTAGAATTTGCATATAACAATGGGCAACAAGCATCGTTGGGAATGAGTCCTTATGAGGCTTTGTACGGCAGAAGGTGTAGGACACCAGTGACTTGGGACAATCCAGTGAACAGAATTGTACTTGGGCTAGAATTGCTTAAGGAAATGGAACAAGAAGTTGCCAAGATCAGACAAAATTTAAAAGTAGCCCAGGATAGACAGAAAAGCTATGCAAATAAGCATAGGATCCATAGGGAATTCAATGTTGGGGATCATGCATATCTTAGAGTGAAATCAAGGAAGAGTTCCTTGAAGCTTGGGAGTTGTGCCAAGCTATCACCTAGATATTGTGGGCCATTTGAAGTGCTTGAAAGAATAGGGCCAGTTGCATATAGACTTGCATTGCCTATTAGCACTAAAGCTCATAATTTTTTTCATGTCTCTTTGCTTAAGAAATATGTACATGATCCTAACCATGTGATTAATTAGGATGTGATCCAGGTGGAACCCGAGGGAGAATTCCAAACCGATCCATTGCGCATCCTAGACAAGAAGGTAACATTGCTCCGGAACCGAGCCATCGGATAGGTAAAGGTGCAATGGAAGCAATACGGTCCCGATGAGGCTACATGGGAGCTGGAGGATGCCATGAGGGTGGCATATCCATTTTTGTTCAATTTTAATGAGCACTGAGGACAGTGCTAATGTAAGGGGAGGGGAATGTAATGTCCCCATTTCGACCCCCTTTGTATTAAATCGTAAATGATGTAAATATTGTAATTTAATCATGGTGAGGAGCTCAAGGCCAAGGCCCCACCATTGATTTAGCGTTTTATGTATCGGAAATTAAAAATAGATGCATATGGTTCTTATGCTAGATAGGCACAATGTAAATGAGACATCATGTAAATACGAATTTTAATGAAAAGAAAACCCACAACTGGCTATGCTATGCAACAAAGAGATGGGGGCATGATTCTACAAGGAATAGGGAGGGAAATTATTCAAACCCTTGAGCCAATGGTGTTAATCCATGTGTCAATGAGAAAAACCCATAAACCACCAACTACCCATTTTGGATTATGAACCCAATCATTTAATTCTTCCAAGAGTTGGTTGAGGCAGTTAATGCCTTGGGAATGAAGAGGTATGGCAGCCAATTTCGTGCATGGGCAAGCCATCAACCTGGAAAATCGTGTTTTGTCTCCTTGGGCAAGAAAACACCCACGAAATGGTGCCCAAAGGGATTTTGAACAGTTAGTCTCTCCTCTCTCACGCAGTCTAAACTACTGGCCTTTTTCCATCACGTTTTTCACCATTTTTCCTACATTTTCCATGCCTGGGAGCTCGTTTTTGCATTGGACAGTAGCTGGGAGAGAAGGGCCACGATTTGGGACTGTTATGAAGGTCGTTTTCCGCCCCAAAATGTCCATGGAAGTTTTTCTAAAAATTATTTCTGCTCTCCAGGGTTGTTCCCCAATTGCCATTTTCATTTTTAAGCTTTCCCACGTTTTTCTGGGCTGGTAGAAACACCATCTTTGGGCATCTCACTGTAAAAACGTTTTGATCATGCCCAGCACTTATACTTCTGCTGTTATGTGCATCCCATTTTTTATTTGAGCCTATGAGCAAGAAACTTGGACTGGTAGTGGACAGAATTGGCTTGATAAACCTAGTGGAGGGAGTAACCTCTCAAGAAGATCAAGAGGGCTTTGGCTACTTTTCTATGCACAGCCTGAGAGCACTAGAAAGGAAGGAATGGCTTGAGGGACTATGTGGTAGTGAAGAGAATACTTCCTTGTGCTGGGTGTGTAGGAATTGTGAGTGCCAAGCTAAATAGATCTTGTAGAGGTATCCATAGCTCTGTGGTTGAGCACACTAGCTTAGCAATTCTTCCTTTCCATTTCCTAGTAGCCTGATAAAGCCAATTGTAAATTGTCTTGGCTCATTTTGGTGTATGCTTGGCTATGTGTGAGTCTGTTGCTCCCTGGTTCCTTGTAGTAATCATGCCCAGCTCGGGGGTGGTAGTTTTATCAAGAGGTTGATAAGCACAACTGGCCTATGGTTGGGTGGAACGTTGCAGTTGCATAGCCAGTTGCTTGGGACTACTTGGTTATAAGATAAGTATTCTTTTGTGTTAACTTGCAATTATTTATTTGATGAATATCTTTAATGTATGATGAATGTGTAATTGATACTACTTTCGTTGTGTTTTTCATATATTATACATTCCCATATGCTTGATTTCAAGTATGTGAATGCTTGGTTAACAGTTCATGGGGCTAGATGCCCGGTTTTAGCATCATGATCCTCTCTATCATGCTGGTATGGTAGGAGGGGACGTTACAGTTTGGTATCAGAGCTGTTGGTTGCAGCATTGGGCCTCTATGGGCCAAATCCAATCACAGCCACATGGAAAGGTTCTTTCCTAATCACCACAGATAGCAGCATAGGGCCTAAACTGGCTAAGTTGGATAGTTTGCAAAGGTAAAGTTACCTCCTACTGAGCAGCATTCATCCCTGAAAGAAAGAAAAATTTCAAATTTTTCCTAAGTGTTTTTGAAAATTTTGTTTAAGTCTGTTTCGGGAAGAATTCGGGAAGTTGTTCCGAAACTGCGGAAAGATTCTGTGAATCGTTCCGCAACGTGGAAGAGTTCGGGAAATTGTTCCGAAATTTGCGGAAGAGTTTCGCGAACCACCCCGAAATTTGCAGAAGGAATTCTCTTCTGAAATTGTGGAAGGAATTCTCTTCCGAAATTTGCGGAAGGAATTCTCTTCCGAAATTGTGAAAGGAATTCTCTTCCGAAACTGCGGAAGGATTCTGCGAGTTGTTCCGCAACTGCGGAAGACTTTGGTGAATCGTTCCGCAACTACGGAAGACTTCGGCGAATCATTTCGCAACTGAGGAAGACTTCGGCGAATCGTTCCGCAACTACAGAAGACTTCGGCGAATCATTCCGCAACTGCGGAAGGCTTTGGCGAATCGTTCCGCAATTGCGAAAGGCGGAAGGCTTCCGCGAACCGCCCCGAAACTACGGAAAGAATTTCCCAGTGCGTTCTGAAACTACGGAAGCATTCCGCGAATGGATCCGCAACTGCGGGAGCATTCACCGAATCACTCTGAAACTGCGGAAGCATTCCGCGAATGGCTCCGCAACTGCGGGAGCATTCTCCGAATCGCTCCGCAACTGCGGGAGCATTCCCCGAATGGCTCTGCAACTGCGGGAGCATTCCGCAAATGGCTCCGCAACTGCGGGAGCATTCACCGAATCGCTCCGCAACTGCAGAAGCATTCGGCGAATTGCTCCGCAATTGCGAAAGCGTTCAGCAAACCGCCCCGCAACGGCAGTGAGATTTGTAAACAAGGGGGCAAGCCCCCTTGACCCCGTTTTGTTTTTCCACCCTCATATGTCGTTGATTGTGAGAAGAATTCTATGATTTGACAATTGTCAATGTAACCTTTTCCCAAGAGCATGAAGGTAAGTTATGAATTCTGAGGATATAATTCAGCTAACAATTGTGTAGATGAACTTATTACGTGCGTCACAAAACCTGGTTGGAGCATCCCAGGCTATTACGAGCACATATCTCTACCTGTCGGATCTCCCAGGAGCACATTACATGTGACCCATCACAAAACCTGGCTGAAGCATCCCAGGATGTTATGAGCACACAGCTCTACCTGTCGGATCTCCCAAGAGCACATTACATGTGACCCATCACAAAACCTGGTTGAAGCATCTGAGGCCTTTTTCATCTTGTCCAGATCTCCCAGGAGCAAATTACATGTGGTCATGGCAAAACCTGGCTGAAGCATCTGAGGCCTTTTTCATCCTGTCCAAATCTCCCACGAGCAAATTACATGCCATAGGACAAAACCTCGCAAGAGCATCTCTGGATGTTACGGGTACACAACTCTGACCTGAAGATCTCCTAGGGCACAAATTACATGTCCTCCCAGAGCAATGTCTCGAAAGACCATCCCAGGCTATTATGGTTACGCAACTCCGACCTATAGGATCTCCCAGACATGCTCATCTGTACAACCTAATCCACAACCACAAAGTATCATCCTGATACTCACCATACATCACTGCATCGACCTGATGCATGTCATCTAGAAAAGCTCGTCATCCACGATCATCCTGATCATACAATGCATCCACCTGATGCATACCAAGTATCTACCTGATACATATCACCATACACAGTGTATCCACTGGATACATAGATACATGATCCACACAATGTATCCATCAACATACATGATCTACATGATCATACAATGTATCCACCTGATACATATACAGATACATGGTCCAAGCATCCAACATGATGCATATACAAAATACATACAAATGATCCAACCGATCATATCCAGCATCTAACATGATGCGTACATACAAAATGATCCAGCTGTTCATATCCAGCATCCAACATGATGCATACATACATATACATATAAATGATCCAACTGATCATATCCAGCAGAAACTAGAACATCATCTAGCGCTTACATCCACAACCATGTGAAGGATCCTCCTTCCAACATGCTTGGAATGGCTTCAGCAAATGTGTCCATCACTTCTTCCTCGAAGTGTCGTCAATCTGAAGAACACCAAGCCTCTCCCTGAAGTACTCGAACTTCACCCTGGCTAGTGGCTTCGTCAGCACATCTACAATCTACTCGATTGTCGCAACATACAGGAGATTCACATCTCCTCTCTGCACCATATCCCTGATATAATGATATTTGATCTCTATGTGTTTCGACATGTCATGAACTACTGGGTTCTCGGACAGCTTCACACAATTCTGGTTATCACAAAAGATACCAGTAGCACCCAACGGGAGATCAAATAACTCAGACAGTAGCTTCCGTAGCCATACTGCCTCACAACTAGCTGAACAAGCTACAACATACTCTGCCTCAGCTGTACTCAGTGCTACGCAAGACTTCTTCCTGCTAAACCAAGAGATCACACCTGATCCCATACTGAAGCAGCATCCAGATGTGCTCTTCCTATCTGCAACACTGCCATCCCAATCTGAATCAACATAACCCTGCAGGTTAAACTTTTGATTCGCTTCATACTTGAGCCCATAATCCACTGTACCCTTCAAGTACCTTAGAAAATGCTTTACAGCAATCAGATGAACACTCCTCGGATCTGTCAGGAACTGACTCAATGTGTTCACAGCAAAGCAAATATCTGGTCTCATGTTTGTCAGGTACATCAAGGACCCAATCATCTGATGATACATAGAGATATCAACTAGCTCAAATGAAGCATCACATAGAAGCTTCAGGTTTGATGCCATAGGTGTGGCCATGGCCTTGCAATCCATCATCCCGAATCTCTTCAGGATATCTACTGTGTACTTCCCTTGACCAAGGAAGATCCCATTTGCACTCTGCCACACCTCCATACCTAGGAAATAGTGCATCATTCCCAAATCTTTCATATCGAACTCAGTGTTGATGTATATGTAACTTCGGAATGTATTTCACATATATGTATATTGTATTCCTATAGAGATGTTATTATTCCTCTATACGGAAGTGGTTTTATTCCTATAGAGATGTTATTATTCCTCTATACGGAAGTGGTTGTATTCCTATAGAGATGTTATTATTCCTCTATACGGAAGTGTCGTCATTTATACTGTAAGTGTCGTAACTTATACTTGATGGGTTATTAGACCACCTTGTTGGGGTCGGCCTTGTATAAGTCATGTGGGTCAAAGGGTTATTAGACCACCCTATTGGGGGTCGGCCATGTGGGTCAAAGAGTTATTAGACCACCCTAGTGGGGGTCGGCCTAGTCAGCATTATGTTAAGTGGTTAAGTTGAGGCCGACCTAGTTGAGTAAAGGTCAAGTCGAGTTAGTGTATAAATAGAGAGTGTGTCTCTCTCATTTTACACATTCTATTCTCTCACTCACACTTTGGAGAGTGGCGCACTTGTGGATGAAGAGGCTCTATTGCTAGGAGAAGACTATCTCTTGTATTCTGGTTGTATCATTGCTCTATCTATCTCTGAGGAAGTTATTGGGGTTTTTCACCTTTATGGTTTCCCCAAGTAAACTCTATGTCTCTTGTGTGCTTGCATTATTGTGTCCATGATTGATATGTTGTAGATTTGTTGTACATGTTGTTCTCTCAGTTAAGATCCTAGATCAGATTTAAGTAAATTCTGAAAATTTAACACTCGAAAGCAAGCTTCCTCTTAGTATCTGCAATCAATCTGTCATCTCCTGTTACAAATAAGTCATCCACATACAGAAGTAGAATCACAGGATTCCCTTCCTCAACCTTGTAGTAAAGGTTGGAATCCGCTTTACTCTTGGTAAATCCCAAACTAGATAGGAAACTGTCCATCCTACCATACCAAGTTCTGGGAGCTTGCTTCAAGCCATACAAGGCTTTCTTCAATATACATACATATGACTCCTTGTCATGTATTTCAAACCCGTGTGGCTGCTCCACATAAACTTCCTCTTCAACTACACCATTCAAGAAAGTTGTCTTAAAATCCATCTGGTGTATCTTCCATTTCATCACTTTTATATTTCTCTATGCTACCATCTACAGCAAGCTTGATCTGAGAGATCCATATGGAAGTCATAACAAACTTCTCTTTAGGTCTTGGGACTGCATCCCAAACATCTTCATGATCGACTAATACTCCTCGATCATGGCATTCTTCCCAGATCCTGGGAACTTCAATATCTTCAATATTTTCAATAGATAACTTTGTTGCTGAACAAATGTTGTAGTCCTTCTTTTGTAGGTGATGGTATACGATCTTTCTACACAACAAGTTAAATTGCATGATTAGAAAACATCTCATGGTTTTCAGAACAAATTCTTACACATAAAGAAATATGTCATACAGTCATGCAATTATCTTAGCCAAAGCTTCAATACAACATTTATCCATATCCCATAACTTTCTAGATGCCTTCCAATCTCTACCAGAACATTGTTAAGAGTGTGCACAACTCCCAACATGTCAGCAAAGAGGTTTCATTCTATATAAGTAGCAATGGAATGTTGTACAGTGCCATAGGCCACTTACCCATCACACGCATATTAGTAGTATATTGTTCATTAATGCAATCATTCTAATATGCACAATACATATCCTAAGTCTAGGAACATGAGCATATACATCATTGAACAATTTTATTTAAACAAACAAATATGCAAGAAATGATAATTAAAATACTTATCTTTGTTTGTTTGTTGGGTGGACTCCCTATGAGTCTTTGCTTCCTTGCAGGAGCTGTTGGAGTCCTAATCTGAAGTAGCTTCTTCTACACCTTTCTATTGTGGAATGTAGAGAGATGGTCAACTCCCTCTGAATATCTGCATCCTTGCACAAACCACTGGAGTGTGCTCCCTCTTGATCTTTGCTTCCTGGATTACCTGTTCTTGAACTTATATTCATTCTCGATCCCTATGCATGCTTATTAGTATCATGATTGTGTTATCCTTGTGATCTCATACAAAATCATATATTCATTAGTATATTCTCAATACTATCAAAACACGATAATCTCAAGCATGTATAGTCATGATCATTTCAAACAGAAATAATAAGCATTAGCATTCAAGGTTTATATAGGACTCTTATGGTTAGTCATAACATGTATAAACCTGTGATTACTCAAACCTATGACTCTTCTGGTTAGTCATAACATTAAATCAGGTAAGACACGTAATATGCATATACCCATGATTATTCAAACCTATGACTTCATGAATAAACATCATCAATCATGTCATGCATGCTTATATAATAGATCCTATGATATAAGAAACACATACCTGGTCACCATATTTGCTAGTTATGTCTAGCAATGTGTTCTTGTTCTCTTCAATGACCTGCATAACTCATTAGTTAACTTTTGCAAAAACAAATTATACATACCTCTATGTGATCCATGAATATGGATGAATCTTTGTCTTTATGTCACCATGGCATGTTCAGGTTGTCCCTTCAATTTGTACAACCTCCCTCTTGCTCTCCAACCACTACTGCATCATCGATTGTTTTACCCTTTGGCCACATTAGGACTTGGCCATCCACAAATGCAACCCTCATACCTTTTGCATCCAATGCAAAGATGGAGAGAAGATTCTTCTTGAGCCAAGGTACATAAATTACTTCTTTCATCTTCAAAGGTTTTCCAGAATCTAGGTTGTAGGAGGCTTCACCACTTCCTTTGATGGGATATTGATAATCATCCCCAAGTTTCACTTTATTGGGTGATAAATGTTCAAACATATTTACAAAATATTCTTTAAACCCAGTCATGTGTTTGGAAGCCCCACTGTCAATTAACCAATCATTATAACCATGGGAGATAGTACCTGTGAGAGCAGAGATTAGAACATACTCTTCTTCACTTGATGAGTTATCATCATCACTTTCTGCTCTAGCCTTCTTCTTGGGAGGTTCATCATCCTCGGCAGCATGAGCATGAAACTTTCTTTTGCTACCCTTCTTCTTGTTGTTGAAGTTGTTGTTGTCCTTCTTGTTCTTGGGACAATTTATGGCAATATGTCCTTTTTCATTACAGGTGAAGCATATTCTTCTTTCTTTATAGTGATGTAAAGATTTCTTGGAGTGAGATGGCTCTCTCTTGGACTTCCCTTTCTTGGTGTGAGCTGTGAGAGCTTGATCTTCATTCCCCATCTTTTCTTCTCGTGCCACAAGCCTTGCTGAAGGATACCAACTTCTTTCTTGCACATTTTCCTTGAATAAAGGAGTCCCATGACCTAGGTAGGCCATTCAGAGTGGTCATGACAACTTCACCATTCTCCACCATTTCATTCACTGCTTCTAGTTGTTCCTTGATCTGGGAGACCCTAGAAAAATAAGATTGAATGGATTCTCCATTCTGAAGTTTTACCCCTTTCAATTGGTTCCGCAGGGTCATCTTCCGATTTATGTTCTTCCCTTCAAATAGCTTGGTCAAAGAGTCAAACATCTCCTTGGGTGTCTTTAGAGAAGACACATGGGGTATGAGATGGTCTTTGATAGAATCAGCAATGATTCTCTTTGCCTTGACCAAGTTCTTCTTATGCAATACTTTAGCCTCTTCATCCTCTGGGATAGGGATGTCTTCTTTTATATATAATTCCAACTCATTCTCTTCCAAGATTAACCTAATCCTATACTTCCAAGCTCGGAAGTTATCATCCCCTTCAAGCATATCCTCAAGCTTGGTGTGGTGAGACATCTTTAAAGAGTACTTCAAATGGAAATAGAAAGGATTTAGGTCTTACCACTTGAAATGCTGAAAACTGGATCTGGTCCTGGATTAGGGTTTGTCGGAAAAACCCTAAAAATTGAAAATGTGAATTTCAACTTTCTGAAAGGATAGAAAGATGCGCCTTGATGAGCTTATCAGCCTGGTGTATTCAGAATTTGAGATCAACAAAGCTTTACCCTTCAGATTTTCCTTTTTGTCCTCCTGGGTTCACTTGAAAGAGCCCTGAATTAAGGTTTGAGTTTCCCGGAGATCTACTCAGCCAAAAATCTCAATCCAAAGCTCTAAACTTTGATTTTTGCAAGGAGCTTCTAGCTATGTCTTCAGATTCCATAAATTCCTATTTTTGTGGAAACCCTAAGTTTTAGGGCCAAATCTGAAAATGCTCAGAATTGAATTCTGATTGGACAAATAGATTCTCGTTGATGAGTAGAGTCAATCTACTATACTTCTTTTCCAAAATTTGTGGAGAGAAACCCAATAAACAAGAAACCCAAGTTTTCGTCACTGCACAATGTCTTCTTCTCAGGTTAGCTCTGACACCATGTTAAATTTTGAGCATTAATTCACAATACTCTAGGATCTTTACTGAGAGAATAACGTGTACAGTATATCAATGCATAACAATCATAATAAGAAGGATAAGCATCATAAGAATCAAAAGCATGAGAGACAAGAGACACAGAGTTTCCATGGGGAAAACCCTAAGGTGAAAAAACCCCACAACTTCCTCAGAGATAGAGAGAGCAATGGCTCAATCAAAGTACAACCAAAATACACTGATATAGTCTCCTAGTAGCAGATGATCCTCCTCCTCACTAGTGCGCCACTTTCTGAGTGAAAGAAGTATGAGTTTCCGAGTGATCAAAATAGAGATTTCCCGATCTCTATTTATACTAACCTGTTTGCCCAGTTACAATATGGGGCGGACTTGTCTAGCTAGATACATCCACAATATAATATATATTTCAGGGCCGACCCCACACATGGTGGTCTAATAACCCATCTCCAAGTACACACACTTGCGACACTTGTCAATACACATGATGACACTTCCTTATAGAGGAATAACACATCTCTTATAAGGGTACAATAAATATATATGAAATACATAGATGAAATACATTCCAAAGTTACATATACATCAACAACCAGGAGTAGACAAGGAGTGTGAATTGGGTTGATAAACCCTAGTGAAGGGTGTAACCTCACCAAAGATCAAAGGGATTTGGCTACTTTTCTATGCACACCCTGAAGAGCACTAGAAGGGAAGGTATGGCCTGAGGGACTGTGGAGCAGTGAAGGGAATACTTCCTTGTGTTGGGTGTGTAGGTATTGTGGGTGCCAAGCTAGCTAGATCTTGTAGAGGTACCAATAGCTATGTGGTTGAGCTCACTAGGTTAGCGATTCTTCCTTCCTACTACCTTAACAACCTAATAAACCCAGTTGTAGACTGGCTTGGATGAGATGTGTATAGACTTGGCTATGTGTTATTTGTTGTTCCCTTTTCCTTGTGGAAATTATGCCCAGCTCGGGGGTGGCAGATGTGTTGAGATATTGATGAGCACAACTAGCCTATGGCTGGGTGGAACATTGCAGTTGCATAGCTAGTTGCTCGAGACTACTTCATATCAAGATAAGTACTCTCTTGTGTTAATTTTGCAATGTCTTTAATTGTTGATTGTTATGATTATGCCGATAAATTCATGTTAGATGTGTATAGAGTTTATTTCCGTTGTGTTTACTTGCATTATGCATCAGCACACATGTGTCTTTTTTAAATGAATTTTTTAATGATGAATGGGGTTGAGAAGTAGATTTTTTTGAAATCCCAAATTTTTAGTCATGTCCCCTTCCTTGATCCGGATTGAAGTGAGGGGACGTGATAGCTAGGAGGTGGAAAGTTTGGGTAAGCATGAGAGAAAATGGGTTGTGGTGTAAGAGAGAGAATCCTCTAGGTGTCTCCTTCGCCTTGGTGACCTCATAGATCGGCTTAACCTCATATCCCAGCTTGGGGGTGGTATCTACAACTGATACATACTGTTGGGTGGAAAATCGCTCTTACACTACCAGTTGCTTGGATTTTCTCGTTAAAAGATAAGTATTATCTTTGTATATGAATGTGGAATGATTTAATTCTCTTCCTGTGATGAATATGGATGTTTATGCATGATGTGTATGTGGATAGAGTTTTATTTCTATTTTGTTTTGTACTCTGCATCTACACATACAATTTTTATTTGTGAATTTTTATTATGGCCATGGGGTGAAATTTAGAAGCTTGTAATTTGTAAATACCCCCTTTTCTTGGTCGGGATGATGGATGGGGATATGAAAAACTAGTGAATGGATATGCATGTAGATATAATAAATATACCCTCTATGGATGATCTGTAAACTGTCGTGGATATTCCACTAGATTAGTTCATCACAACGGATCTTACAACTTAGTTCATTGTGTTAATTTAATTTCATAAAATAATGAATACAATGGAACTGAAATAGAAACCAAAGTAAATAAGTAAAAAATACACACAATAACAGAAGATATACCCTAGGAAAACCCACTATGGGGAAAATCCCAGCCACAAATGAGGACTATGCCTTTCTCTTTGTGAGTATTTTGATCACAGAAGATCTAGGAGCTATGGAGAACCTCACAAAATCGAATTAATTTGCAAAAACAGTGGAAAAACTTGAAAAAGGAGATAATTTTACACACAATGTAAGCTCAATATTTTCATTAACTAACTGTCTAACATCTGAAAATGTTAGTAACAGGTTTTTTTTACATCCATGATAAATTCGAGAGCATTAGATGGCTCAAGATGAGTGTACAAGTCAAAATTGCCAAATGGGCCTCAATCCCCCCTAGGTGGGTCCAACTCAATCCCAATCATCCCAAACAGTCATGAATTCAGGTGTGAAGGTGGTTGAAGCATGCTGGGTCATTAATGAGGCCAAGGCAGGCGTGGGTGAGCAAGTAGAGGAGTTTGGGAGGACCAAGGGAGCAATAAATGCTCCAAATCTAGCCAAAATTGGGCAAAATCCACCCTAGCGCCCCTAGTCAACTGAAATTCCCCAAATCAAGGAGAGAGGGCGCTCCAGCAATTAATGAGGGCGCACTTGTGGATAAAACAGGAGGCTGGGTGAACTGGTTTGCTTGGAAGTGGGTGTGAACACTCTCAAAAGTGGGTATTTGACCAACTAAAGTCACCTAGTCCAAACTATGGTGTAATTAAGCACATGAGCAATAAAAATTGACTATGGTTGTGGACTATGGTACTAAGTGTGGATTACTGTTCTAACACTCTTCATATCAAAATGCAAATATAAAGGAAATGCTACTCTCTATGGAGTTACCTATGAATTTACAACCAGAATGGATACTAAAGGGTCTCCTATCTCCTCTATTATGCTCTAAAATACACTCCCATGTTGTTTCTCAACTATGGAACAATACAATACATCAAAAGAATGGCTCCCCTTCTTCTTCTAGCAAGCTAGTATTTAACATAA
This sequence comes from Larix kaempferi, assembly GCA_027924585.1. Taxonomy (NCBI): domain Eukaryota; kingdom Viridiplantae; phylum Streptophyta; class Pinopsida; order Pinales; family Pinaceae; genus Larix; species Larix kaempferi. The sequence continues at coordinate 3,116,506 of BSBM01000484.1, read as the reverse complement.
CTTGATAGTCATCTAGGGTTAATTTTAGTTTTTTTGCATGCCTCAACAACCAATTAGGGTTAGGGTTTTGGTCCTTCTAGAATGTTCTTGAAGTTCCACACATGACTATATCCACATGTATGAAAAATGAGAGCTCACATGGAATCCACTCGGTACCATGGTGGTCAACTGGATATGTCAACTTGTAGGAGGCATAACTTTTGCATACGAACTCTGAATGAGGCAATCTTTGGACCGTTGGAAAGGTATGGGAGTGTAGAATCACCGCATGGCCCATGGAATTAGTGATGGGTTGTTTAGCCACAAAAAAAAATTCATTTAGACCCTCAAACAGGCCCGAGAAGGTTTCAGACCCCAAATCTGCAAAATTAGTCATGCCCATAAAATGGGTCCTACAAGCAAATTCATTTGATATTTCAACACCAAAATATCCAAGTAGGTGACAAATTATATATTGATCCATTTCGGATCAATTGACTTGTCATAGTCTTACCATGATGCAATCAAACTATGTAACTATTAGTTTTTAAGGTTAAAACAAAATATATATTGGTCCAAGATGGTTGTGGAAGAGCATGAGAGGGGATATGATTCCACTAGAGTGGAAAAGGAGAGGGGGGGTATGTGAAAGTAATCTTATATTTCCAAGTTTCAATGTATGAACTCATCATCATGTGCCGTAAATGAATCCATTCTCCTCTTTGACTTAAAGAGATAATGATGAAGGTATATGGAGGTTAGTGAGAAATTGAATGAGTACAATGATTATGAAGAAATGTAAGAGTACTTCAATCTCCTATCAAAATGTAAATAAAGCATATTATTATTCTTCACTTTATTCTCATTCTCATACTCATCCTCTCTACTTCTTATGATGCATTTTCCATTGTTACTCGGGAACCAAATATGAAGGTGATGGAATCAGTGCTTTACAAGAAAGAATTGCAAATATTGGACAATAAATAGATGGTTGTAGGTGATCATAGAGGTTTGGAAATATAGGAACCCTTCGTTGATTATGCATTTTCTATTCATTTGATCTCGAGAGCCAAGTTGTATTCTTCCAAGTTAATCCTAGAAATTATTTAGTTGATTGGACTCTTTCTACCAACATTGAAGAGTGTTGGAACAAGAAAATATCACCAAGAAATTATTGAGTAGAAATGGAATAGCTTCCTTGTGTTGTGTAGGTAAAGTGGAAGGGAGTTCAATAGTTATTTTATGGAAAGATGAGGTCCCTAGATTTTTTTGCAATGAGAAGGTTCGCTAATCCATGAAAACAATTAGTTGAGTTAAGTGATATACAAGCTTGTAACTTCTTATCTTCACCTTGGTGACCTCATATTTTAGATTGGGGGTTGCATCTTCCTTGGATACGTATGGTTGGTTGTAAAATTAGACTATTTTCTACTAAAAGACTAGTGTTTTTTCCTTTGTTTGTATCTTTGCAATTAAATTTAGTTTTCAACTATGGAAATTTATGTATTTTTCTTGCTATGTGTCTAAATGTGATAAACTAGGAATAGGGACATTTGTTGCCATGATTCCCTATTATTCCATACTCAAATATATTTTTCCATTTTATTATTTAGCAACATACATGAATTTAAATAATTATAGTCCTCCATAGTATACCTTCTCTCTTGAGATTATGGTGAAATAATGTCTTGAGGGTTTAAATTGTAAGCACTTAAATGTGTCTACCTACCACATGATTGGGAGTGTAGGATGAGTATGTCATAAGATCAAGCTTCAATAAATAAATATTTGTTAGGAGATGAAGCCAATATCCAAATATCCAATATTCTAGATGTATTGTTCTCGACTAATCCCACACACAATTCATATGTGTCAAGCGTGTGGGGGGGGGACCAAGACCCCTACTCTCTTGGGGTTTTAAGGCAGATCCTCCAAGGAAAAAAATTCTAGACCCTTATATTGTATTTCAATTCCTTCTAGAAACCTCATATGTATTGTATAAAATGGGAGTGACCCCCCGAAATTGTAATACAAGAGAGATAGAAGAAAGCACTATAATCTCTTTTTTGAGTAATAAAAAAAGACCCAATCTTCCATTGCCCCATGGTTTTAACTCATTTAGTAGGGTTTCCATTTAAATCTTGTGTTATGTTATGTTTACTTCTAGTTTTTTATATTTTTCTAACATCTAGTATCAGAGCCTGAAAAACTTGTAGGCATAGGGTTTTGTGCAAGTGGAAGCTACAACAATGACTGGAGGTTTCACCAAGTTTTACATTGAGAAGTTTGATGGCAAGGATTTCTCCCTATGGAATATGAAGGTGGAGGATATGTTAGTTCAAAATGACCAAGCCCTTGCCTTGAAAGGGGCTGCAAAAAAACCAAGCAGCATGATAGATGAGGACTTGATAAAGTTGGAAAGAAAGGTGGTTTCTACAATTAATCTTGGCCTAGCAGACTCTATATTGTTCAATGTTGTTGAAGAAAATACCACAGAATCCCTTTGGGGAAAACTTGGGAAGTTGTATGAGACTAAATTGAAAACAAATAAGGTTTTCATAAAAAAACAAATTTATCATCTAAGGATGAAGGAGGGTTCAACTGTGGAAGATAATATGAATGATTTTAATACCCTAATCAAAAAACTACTCTCAGTTGGTGCAAAAACGGAGGATGAGGATAGAGAAATCCTTTTACTTTGTTCCCTCTCAAATACATGAGATCATTTGGTGGTTTCCATCACCAACTTATCATCAGGAACTTTGAAATTTGATAATGTGGTAGCTTTTTTGTTGGGACAAGAGCTGAGACAGAAATCATCTCTAGATCCCTCTACTGGTGAAGCCTTATCTGTGAGAGGGTGATCTAGCAAAAGGGGCCAACAAGGGAGATCGTATTCTAGATCCAAGTCCAAAGGGAACAAGAAAGGGAAGCGATAGAGTTGTGGGAAACCAAACCACTTAAGGAAGGACTGTTGGTATTTGAAGAAGGAAAAGAAGGATGAAAAGTCAAATCAACCATAAATTGAATCTAGTACAGAAGATTCATAAGCGATGGAAACATGTGAGGCTTTCTATCTTAGTAACAATAGATCTCTATTATATTCTTGGGTTATGGACTCAGGTGCATCTCTCGACGTGTCTCCACATAGAGATTGGTTTGTCAAATATCAACCCTATAGTGGTGGAATGGTCTACTTGGGTGATGATCGTCCTTTTAAAACTGTAGGAAGAGGGGAGATTATGATCAAGTTGGATGATGGCAGAGAAAGGAATTTGTGTGATGTACAACATGTACCAAATCTACGGAAGAATTTTCTCTTAATAAAGAGGATGGATAAGCCAGGGTATTTACTACCTTTGGTGACAATTGATGGAAATTTACCAAAGGATCCCTTGTGGTAGAAAAGGGAGAATATATAGGAGCCTATATCATTTGTGCAATGATATAGTAACAAATCATGTAGCACTGGAAAACTCATGGAATGTTCAAGATGCATTGATGTTGTGGCATCAATGACTTGGACATAAGAGTGAAAAAGATTTGAAAACTCTACATCATCGACATATGATTTTTGGGATTAATCCTTGTGATGTAGACTTGTGTGAGAACTGTACTTTTGGTAAACAAAAGAGAGTTCAATTTATTGCAATCTCTAATAAAATTTCTTATCTTTTGCAACTTAGTCATTCTGATATATTCGGACCAGTCTCCACTCTGTCTATAAATGGTGCTAGATATTTTTTACTTTTATAGATGATTATTCTAGAATAAGTTAGAAGCATTTGATAAATTTAAAGAGCTCAAATCACGAGTATATAAAAGTTTGGGAAAGTCTATTTTATGTATCAATAATAATGGAGGAGAATACTCCTCTAGGTAATTTGATAAATTTTGTACGTGGGAAGGAATTAAGCACCAGAAGATTGTTGCATGTACTCCACAACAGAATGGTGTGATTGAGAAAATGAATTGCATAATCATGGAACATGAAAGAAGCATGCTCAATGAATCTTTCTTGGATAATGGATTATGGGCAGAGGTTCTTAATACAACTATATATCTTATTAACAAATCACCTACAACTAAATTAGATGGAAATATTCCATAGGAGGTTTGGTGTGGTAAGCTAATGAATTATTCTCATTTTGCTTATTTTTGGCTATGATACACTTTCCCATGTGCATAAAGAAAAGAGGTCCAACATTGATCCAAATTCCAGGAAATGTGTTTTTCTCGATCAATAAAGGGGCATAGATTGTTGGATCCTACTAACCACAAGGTAATTGTTAGTAAATATGTTATTTTTAATGAAAAATCCATGTAAAGGAAGGAGGTACAACAGATACTTGAGATTATATCAGTTGAAATAAGAATGAATGAAGATGAAAATGATGCTTTTGGTCAGCATGAAGAATAGCGATTTCAAAAACCACAACTCAGAATATCTACACATCCAAAGAGATGTCCAAAAAGGTTTTCTTCCAATTCTCTGCCTTCTTTTGTTTTGTTGATCCATATCTTGAGGGTTGAGATCTAGAAGGATTTAATGTCGGGAGAGGAGGAAATAAAATATGAAAAATAGCAAGAAATTCATAGAAGGAACAATGACAAAAAAAATATGTAAATGAAATACACCATGAAAATACAAAAGAAAGTTAGAAAAGAAAGATTCTATTAAGAGGAACCATTACACGCAATGAGACCAATTTTAGGACCTTTTTTTCCCAATCCTAACTTTCTCCCTATTACCTTTTTATAGGATGTTTTGTTGACCATGTCAACTTTGATTAACTAACTCCACTAATTACATGTTCATCACGATCCCTTTTACACTTAATAAAAAATATGGTTTTATGACTTTTACATCTGAACTTAAACTATATGCCTCTCTAAGATTCAGATCAATCCTATCCCCTTACAAAATGATGGGCCCCATCATTTCACCAATCAAAAAAACAAAACCCCTTTATGTATAGTACCAACATGTTTACATTTGCTAGTTGACAATGAATACAAGGGTTTTGTGTGGTTTACCCATAACATTGGGTTTGTGGATGACCCATAAGAGTTGGTGATGGAAATATTTATCTTGGTCTCAAATTATAACATTGGGGAATTCCACATTCCTAGTAAATTACATTGATAAAAATAAAATTACAATGGGATTTAATAAATCCAAAAAATAAAAACTAATGAGAAATTCATGACTTTTGGTGTAGTTGATGTATGGTTGCAATTCATAACTTTGGTTGCAAGAAATGAAATCAAATTCCATCGAAGCCCCATTTGATCTCACTGAGATATATTTCAATCAATATATTAAGCTTGTATGTAGTAGCCCAAGGATTGATAAAAAAATTGTTGAAATTGAAGGTGCACATGGCCTTCTTAGGACAAATACATGGAGATACTCAATCAACAATATCTCTCAAACCGAGAAACAAAATGAAATTCCGTGAAATGTTCATTTGAACTAAAAAAAAAATAAAAAAATAAAAAAAAAAATTAATTAATTAATGAGCTATGGTGGACCCTATGAAATTTTGTATAAATTTTGCAGCATCTGTCTAAAGTTTGGAAAGGAGGATTAGCCTCCAATCCATCCATCAATGTGCTTCTATGACATACATACAATTATGGATAGGTTGAGAAAGGGTTGGAATTAGGTTTCCCAAGATTCAATATGCATGCAAAAAGAAATTTAAGGTGTTCTATGACCATGTGAAGATAAAATAATGCTCGATGTCAAAGTCTTGAGTGTGGAGGGCCACAAAGGATGCAAGGGGTTTGTAGAGTAGCATGGGTTATTGTATAGATAATGGAACCTCCATATGCAACATAGAAACCCTACAAATTTTTTGAAAATGTTGCAGACCAAAGGATGTACTGATATCCATGTATGATTCCCCTGCAATGGTGAATGGATATCCGAGAGTAGAAACAAACCCTATAGTGCATATGGACCAATTGTGATGCTTACAGTGTATGCCCAACAAATGGACTCCGAGAGTGCCAAAACGAGGTTGGATATTGCTGCAAATATTTGAACCCCAACTATGCTTCAAACCCTCATTCTCATGGAGTGGTTACCTTCTCTAATACCAATGATCTAGATCTTGAGGGATGAGATCTAGAAGGCTTGAATGTCGAGAGAGGAGAAGAGAAAATATGCAAACTACCAAGAAATTCATAGAAGGAACATTGACAAAAAAGTATGTACATGAAATGCACCATGAAAATACAAGAGAGAGTTGGAGAAGAAAGATTATATTAAGAGGAACCATTACATGCTATGAGGCCAATTTTAGGACTTCTTCTTCCCGATCCTAACTCTCTCCCTATTACCTTTTTATAAGGTGTCATGTTGACCATGTCAACTTTGATTAACCAACTCCATTAATTACATATCCATCATGTTCCCTTTTACACTTAATAAAAAAATATGGCTTTATGACTTTTACATCCGAACTTAGACTATATACCCCTCTAAGATTCGGATCATTCGTTAACTAATGATGGTGAACCTAGTTCATTTCAGGAAGCTAGAGAATTTGAGAATGAAGATAAATAGAGGAAATCCATGAATGAAGAAATGAAAGCATTACACAAAAATGAAACATGGAAACTTGTGGATCTCCCACTGAGAAGAAAAGTCGTTGGAAATAAGTGGGTGTAAAAAGTAAAGAAGAATAATGATGGGTTGTTGGAACATTATAATGATCGCTTGGTAGAAAAAGGCTATGTGTAGAAGTCAAGTATAGATTTAATGAAATATTCCCTCTAGTTGTGAAGCTTACTACTGTAAAGGTTTTACTTGTACTTATAGTGGTACAATATTTAGAGTTGCAACAACTAGATGTAAAACATGCTTTCCTTCATGGTGGTATTGATGAAGAAATCTATATGGATCTGCCTAAGGTCTATAAATAAAGAGGCAAAGAGAATTTGGTTTATAGACTTAAGAAATATGTGTATGGATTAAAATAGATGCCAAGGATGTGGTACATAAAATTTGACACCTTCATGAAAAGCCAAGGTTTCAATAGAAGTGAAGCTTACCGCATATTATAAGAGGTTTGATGATGACAGTTTTATTATCTTGATGTTGTATGTTGATGATATGCTAGTTGTAGGCCCTAACAAGAAGAAAATCATCGATATCAAGGATCAATTGTCTAGGACATCTGAAATGAAGGATTTAGGAGTAGCAAATCAAATTATAGGGATGAAGATACATAGGGACAAAAGATGTAGGAAGATATGGTTAAGTCAAAAGTCATATATACAAAATATTATACACTGCTTTAGTATGCATAATGAAAAACCAGTTAGCACCCTACTTCAATGCACACTTCAATTTGTCTTCTGAACAATGTACTAGCATAGAATCAAAGAAGACAAGCATGTCTCATGTATTGTATTCATCAGCAGTAGGGAGCATATGGTGAGCACCAGATATTGCTCAAGTAGTGGGAGTTGTTATTCAATTCATGGTGAATCCTAGTAAGGAGAGTTGGAATGTTGTGAAGTGGATACTCAAATATTTAAGGGGCACTTCATATGTTGTTATTTGCTACAAATTGTTGGATTTACAAACTAAAGTTTTTGCAAATTCTAATTTTGGTGGAGATAGAGATGGATGAAATTTTACTACATGATATAATTTCACTCTTACTGGTGGAGCTATAAGCTGGACATATAAGTTGTGGCTAGTGGTGGATTTATCAACCATTGAAGCATAATATGCGGTAGAAACTAAGGCCAGTAAAGATCCAATATGGATAGAGAGACTGATGGATGAATTCAAGATGATATGAGGCAAGATCACTTTGCACTATGACAGTCAATGTGCTATTCACTTGGTGAAGAATCCATCATTTCATGATCACATGAAGCATATTGATATTAAGTACCATTTCATAAAAAAAGTGGTTGAAGAAGGTAATATCTTATTGGAGAAAATTTATACTAATGATTATATTGTAGATATCCTTCTGAAATCGGTCAGGACATAGAAGTTTGAATGGTGCAAATCTTCTATGGACTTGTTGAAAATGTGATGAAAGCAACATTGGGAAATGGCATGTGTTTGGAAAACATTGGAAAGGAACTTCTTGTATATTGAATTCAAGTGGGAGAATTTTAGGAGATGAACCCAATATCCAAATCTCCAATTCTTGCAAGGCCCCTAAGGCGAAAATTTCTAGACCATTCTAGTGTATTTCGGTTCCTTATGGAACCCTCATATGGATTGTATAAAAGGGAAGCGACCCCTTGGCATTGTAATACAAGAGAGATAGAAGAAAGCATTGTAATTTTTTTGCAAAGTAATAATAAAAGATCGAAGTTATCATTACGATGTGATTTTACCTACGTACAACAAGGTTTCTGTGTAAATATCTTGTTCTATTGTTATTGTTGTTTTATTATGTTTTTTCTATTTTTCTAACAATAGTCTCATCTAGGATACACTTAGATTGGAGGGCCATTAATATAACCAAGATAAACTTGGGATGTCAATAGAAAACTCCCACATGAATTCATGTTATTATGTATTAAAAAAGTCCAAGCTCAATGGAAAATTGCTCACTAACAGAAGAAATGTTCATAAAATTATGAATTAGGGCTTGCTACACACACTAAAAAAAAGTTCACAACATTGTGCTACTAGAAACCACTCTCATACTCTATAAAACCAATAAAAATGGCAAGCTAGGGTAAGCTCATTCCATTTAATGTGAAATGGTAATACTATGTTCATTGCAATAGATTAGGTGTCATCATCCCAAACAATAATTGTAGTACTTCAAAGAGGAGGTTCATTGTAGTACTTTGAAGAGAAGGTTCAAGGTGCCTTGGGCCCCTCAAATTTAGTAAACTGGAAAACAAAACCAACAATAGCATGCACCGTTATAATGTAGATGCATTAAAAAATATCCCTAATGAGACATAAACGTAATGAATAAAATTTCTTGACCCTAAAAATGTGTTGCGAAACATTTCAAGGGAGAGTCTCATCTTTGGAACATAAACTTTGAGAAAACAAATACTTTAACATCCCCTTTAAAGTGGTGAAGTTATATGACGTTTTTGCAACCAAGTTGCTAAGTGAGTTGTTAAGCATGGGAAGCTCAATCCTAAATCTTTGATACCATATTAAAATTAGAACTTTAATATAAATAAATGACTTTATAATATCTAAAAAACAAATATACAAAATTTAGTTACACAACTTTGTTATATAATAATAATAATTTAATTTTAAAGTTATGGTCAATCTAGAAATCAAATTGATATATGAGACTCCTTTATTTGTGGACAAAGAACCCCCTCCACATAGCAATTCAACTGTCAAATAATACAAAAAATATATTTAATGATTACATTAGAGTACAAAAAAATATTTAATTATTATAATAGAGTGTGATACTCCTTTACTAGTCCTTGCCAAAGTTAGAAATATACTTTTCATTTGTGAGTCAAAGTGTTTTGAATTTACATTAATTCTATTTCATGTTATAAAGTTTTTCAATGTTTTCAAAAAACAATTTATTAAAATATTTTATTAATTAAAAATAAATTTCAATTTTTTTAAATTTTACACATTCCATTTTTTATTGCTCAAAGATGTTGTCAATGGAACATAATATGTGGAAGTGTGACTTTATTTTTAAAACATGGCCAAATAAAACAGTTAATATAGAATTTTGTAAAAGTGCTATGTGGCAACTTTCACAAGTATTGTTAACTTTTGTTCTAAAAACATATTGTTGTTACTTTTCATGTGATGTTTTGATTTTAATAATGACCAATTTTATATATTTTAACTTTAATGTTTTTATGAGGACAATTACTCATTAATGTGACATTCTATAATTTCTTTTATATTCTTATGATTTCTTATTTACTTTATTGATTGTTATACTCAACATAAAACTTGTTCTCATTTCTACAATTATCTTCCAACATATGTAAGAATCAGTTGTGTTTATTTTCCTTGTTTACAAAATACACCTAATCTCCTCCTACGACATCCTCTCTACATTCACACCATACGTGGAGATTTCCATACCAATATTCTTATTCAATTCCACAACCTCTTTCATGAACATAAACCATATTGTAAAGAAACTATTTTCAACATAACATTATATCACTAACATGCAATTTTAGTGGATACATTCATATCACTACTTAATTCCCGTTCAACATCTGTACAGACTTAACTACTATACAACTTTATTTATTATTTAGATATGTTTTTAACATAATATTAACTATGCCAAATATCTCTAGCTCATTCGGTTAAGGTGTGGGTCTCGTCAGCAGGCGACCTGGGTTCAATTCCCCTTAGGGGTGAGCTAGTTGGGAGGAGACACCCAAAAATCCAACCAATTGAGGGTTGGTGTGGCCTAGGCCGGGTGCAATCCCCAGGTGATTTCGATAGCTTAGATGCCCCTAGGTCATGGTTTCTTAAACTAAATGTCACTCCCACAAATCAGGGAGATTCTAGCAAACAAAGAAAAACATAATGCTGACTATAAATACAAGACCACTAAATATAAATATGTTACTAAAAAATTACATATACATATTATCAATAAAATTACAAATTAAAACCACAAAACACAACTCAAAATCACATATGTCATACTTATCCATGCCCACCATAAAGATCTTTGAAAAAATTAAAGACATTATTTAATACTATAATCCCCCACAATTAAAAAGTTAGTTGAGGAAAGGTGTACCAAAACTTTATAACTATATTTTTATAGCAATACAATAACATGACAATAACACCAAAAAAATTTAAATGGTCTATAATTTAAGTAATTATATAAAAAGGTAAAGAAAAAAATATATGATTTAGTATAACATGTTAGTTACATAATTGTATCGAGAGTAGTGAGATGCTTTACAATTTAATATAGGGAAGATGTTATGACATATATGATAAAATAAAGTTATTTGATAACATATGTCAACTCAATTTTAAATTTTAAATAAAAGCTAGAAAATTAAAACCAACATAGATCTATCTTATTTTCTAATCTATTGAAACTCTAAGAAGGATCAAATTTCTTGAGGTGTAAATTCTTTATCTTAAAATTTTTACAAATCAAGAAAAATATTTAAACCTCAAGAAATTTGATCCATCTTGATGCTTAATAGAACATTAAAGTGTGGTCAATTTTGTTAGAACATATATTTTGAGTAAGGATTATTTGAAGTGTTGCAATGTTCTCTAAAACTATTGCATTGCATCAATGGATTGCAATGGATGTTGGTTAAAAACATAGTTTATTATTTGTTGCTAATTGGATTTAGCTTATGTCACATAAACCACTGGTACTCTCTTCTCTTGGATTGTGATTGGACTGCAGGAAGCATTACAGGCTTGGATGAATAACTTAGATTATATTTTATATAGAGCTCTACCTTCCTTCCTGATATGGGGGGCATGGTTAGCTAGGAATAAGGCCATTTTTCAGGACATCCATATTCCCCCTCACGTATATGCAGCTAAGAGTCTGGCCATTCTTGATTTTTTTCCCCAATTTGAAGCTACAGGTAAGCAAAGAAGGGTTATAGAAGAGACCATTGACAAAGAAGGATGTTGGGCTTATTTTGACGGGGATTCCCAAAGGAGGCATGGAATGGGGGGCGTTGGAGGTCTCCTTTTCCTAGATGATAACCACTAGTTCAAATTTGTTGTTGGCTTAGGCAGAAGCTCCAACAATCGAGTTGAACTCCTGGCTTTCAAATTATTGTTGAAGATGGCACTCTTAAAAGGGATCCACAAGTTGCAAATATTTGGTGATTCCATGATGGTCATTGAATGGCTCAAGAAGAAAAAGCCTCCAAATAACATTTTCCAAAATCCAATCTATGAGGAGGTCTACAAAGTAAGCAGTACCTTCTTGGACATCTATTTTCACCATATTTATAGGGAGAGGAACTCAAATGCAAATTATTATCTAAGCAGGGATTGTTGTTGCGTGAAGGTACATGGAAGATCTGGGAGGGTGATGAAGGTAATATAACAGAGATGGAACAAGAACCTCACCTAGGATAAATCGTAATGGTTAAGGGGTGGTTTTTTTGTAGGCTTTGATAGTCTTTTTTATAATGACAAAATATACAGGAAAACAATCCTTTATTGGATGATTATTTTTTATTTCATATATATTGGATATATTTTTATCTGATGACCACAATTACCTATATGAAGTTGGTGATTTTTTGTAAGGCCATAATCCATTATGAACAATGTGGTTATATATATATTGATAAAAAATTGGATTTAGTAAATAGTTGAAAAAGAGAATGTTATCCTTTTCATCCAAAATCAATTCTTATAAGTAACCTGTTAAGTTCTTAATTAATATATTGTTATATTTCCTCAAATATTAAAAAAAAACAATTTAAAAAAACACAAGGTAGGTAGCTTTTTCGCTAAAGCAAAATGATCTTATATTGAAAATTAATCAAACCATAAAACCCACAAATTAAAAATAAATAAAAATTAAATCACAACTGAATGACTCTAACAACAAAACTAAATTTAAATTATACCTGAAGTGTAAGCATGACCATTACTAAAGGGATCCAACCTTTTTACCAAATCAAGAAATGTATTACAACTTGTATTTTTAAAAAATACTACAATATTTATTTAGTTGGTATATTGGTTGGATTGAAATGTGAAAAGAAAAAGGGAGACCATGCATCCTATCGTCATGCATGATCTCATCATCCTATATTATCCTAAGTCATGGAAGTTAGCATGAATAGGTTGACCCTTAACCAATTTTATTATCCGAAGTTAGCATGAATAGGTTGACCCTTAACCAATTATGTAAAGCAACTAAATGGTACGTGGCTTATATTATCCTAAGTCATGGATGTTAGCGTGAATTGGTTGACCCTTAACCAATTATATTATCACAAGTTAGCATGAATAAGTTGACCCTTAACCAATTATGTAAAACAACTAAATGGTACGTGGCTTCTAGTAAGTAAAATATATATTAATTTTTTAAAATAAAAATTCAATTATAAATTTTATTTATTTATTTTTATTATAGAGATCAAATTATAAAATATTTACTAGTCAGAAGAAAATATTGTAAATTATTTATAACAGTGATAAAATTTATTTTTACATATGAAAAAAAATATCATTAATTATATATATAATTAATTTTATTTTCCAATATTTTAAGTGATATTTTTTAAAGTACTCCTTCATTATTAAATAACAAAAGTTACATTACTATTAGAGAGGAGATACTACTCTTTATGAGATTGTTTAAGATTATTAAAAAAATACATACCAAAAATTGACTTAGGATGTTTCATATTATAGAAAACTCATACTTACTTCATTATTAATATACAAAAGTTACATAATTATTAGAGAGGAGATACTACTCTTTATGAGATTGTTTAAGCTTATTAAAAAACTACATACCAAAAATTGACTTAGGATGTTTTCATATAATAGAAAACTCATACTTACAGATGTTTTTAGTATTTAGTGTCAATGATTTCAATATCAATATCAATGATTATACATAATAATTTTAATAGTTAGATATAACATAATTTAATAATAGTAAAAACGTAATTAGATAATACACATAAATTTATCTTAGAAATTCTTTACAAGGAAAAATCAACAAATCAATGAATTTTAACACTCATCTATTAACAACACTCTTAGACAGTGTTTATAACAACAATTTATAAGATTGCAATAGCTCAAGCGTGAATTCACTTACACTTACTTTCAACCCATACAAGTACTTACTTATCCTTTCACATTACATCATATTTTATAGATGCAAAACACACTAACTTGAGATACCTGAGTTAGTTATAACTAATTATTCCATTAGTGGTGATCCATAACTTCTTAACAACTTCCAGATATTATGTCACAATCGACTTGACTGAGTCAACCGTTAGTTGAGTTCCTCGTCGCCCAAGTGTTTGTCAAATTATTTCCCTCTTTATGCTCGTCGACTAGTCAGGGTCATCAACCAGTCGTGGCCATCAACCAGTGGACTATTTTAGTCGGTCAATCGACCAGACTGCCACCATCTTTCAACTTCAATTCCAGTCGACTATTCTAGTCGGCTCATCGACTATACTTCCACCATTTTTCAACTTTAATTCCAATCGATTTGTTGACCAATCGACTATAAACGTTGACTATCAATTAACATGCAAAGAATATAGAATTCCCAACATTCTCCCACTTGTTGTTTTCTTTGCATACATAGGGGATTTCATAACTTTAGTTCAAATTCCAACTTTGTAACCTTGGCTTTATATCCCTCCATAGAGCTCTTATAGTCCAGCATCTACTTGTATACCCTTTCCTTCTCTTCCTAACTATCTATGAGCTTAGGAGTCTAGACATGGTCCACATCTACCTTCTTCAAAAAAATTTAAGGACTTATATATCATTGTATTTTTCATGTATCGGTGATTAAATAGGATTTGGGTTGTTAGGATTAGCTCCCAAGGATATTGTCTTTTGTTTTAGCTCTCTAATAGTATTTTGCTTGGCCTTCGTAGCCACCTTCTCTTGTTTGATTTGTTTCTCAATATTGCTTACCAGCTATTGCATCTTCATATCATTTGTTGTAGATTGTAACACATCTCTACATAAAAGTTCACACTCACGACCAGGCCTGACAAGCCCATTGATTCCCAACCCCAATTAAAATTTTGCTTATAGACTTGGTTAGTGAGTCTGTAGTATTCTTCACCTTATCTACCTTTTCCAACAACACTTTTTGGTTCTCCACCATTTCTCTCACAAAATGGTATTGTACATAAATATACTTTGTCTTTGAATGGTATGTTGGGTTCTTTTCTAGTGAGATTGCACTTTAACTATCACAATTCAACCCAAAAAATTGTTGTTTAAACCCAACCTCTAAACACTATCTCCGCAACCAAACTGTTTCTTTGCTTGCATGAGTAGCTTCCATGTATCCAACCTCAATAGCCTCATGATACCCAAGTCACTTACAAGTAACTACTCCATTAATGGTGATCCATAACTTCTTAACAACTTTCAATTATTCTATTACAGTCAACTTGACTGAGTCAACCTTGGTCGACCACCATTGGAGCTCCTCTTTGTCCAAGTGTTCATTGAATTCTTTTCTTACTTATACTCATCAATTTTTCGTCACTTAGTCGTGGTCATCGACTAGTTGACTATTCCAATGAGTCAGTCAACCAGACTTCCATCATTTGTTGACTTCAATTCTAGTCGACTCATTGACCAATCAATTATCAAATTTGACATCGATTAAAATGCAAAGAATATAACATTCCCAACATTTAGCAGTTTGAAAATATCTTTATATATACAACAAAGGATGATCACGGAAATTATGACCTATTGTATACCTAACAATATTATGCTATAGGGAAAATGAATAACCATTTGAAATATATTCGAGAAAACTAGATAAGAAATGATAGAACTTGACATGTGATAATCCCATCAGTCCTCCTTAGAATCAAATTCTACAAGGATGTAGATAGACCGGCTATTCGCATGATTGGTTTATGCATGTTGGTCCTTTGGTGATTTGTTCACAACCACTACCTCTAATCCCCAAATAACCTTTATCCAACATCACATTTTTTGTCCATAAAATAAACGTGTCCATAATTTCCTTCTATAGAATCCACTTCTCCTATATCATATGGGAAATGAAAAATTTGTTAAACCAATATATCCCACCATCTTAAAGAGTTTTGTGTCTCAACTTGGTGAGAATCTTGTGTTTGGCATCCACTGAAGCAAATCCACATCAATTTCCTTAGTTGAGGTCCTACTTCTCTTTTCCCTAACTTTTTTTTTTTCAATTTCCTCCACTTCTACCTTGACCTCCTAAAAAAACCTCTTATGGTAATGGTTAAGCACCTATATGGTTTCCTTCTTGGCTCTGGTAATTCTCTAATACCCCCTCATCTCATGCATATTTTTATAAGATTTGGGTCATCCCCTTTTGGAAGCCCCACTCCTTTTGACAACCTCTTCCTTCACATACTAGTTTCCACCATTTTCCCTTAATAAGATTTATAAATTACTACCTTTCCAAGCCTTGGAAAACAGAGGCTGAGATAAATGGAAGTCTCGAGAACCACCACTAATACTCTGTTGCAAACCCTAATTCTCACAAACTACTATTCTATGAAACTCTATAGCAGGGAAGATGGACCTCCTTGTTTTGCTAGACCTAATGAAACACAAATGCATGCCCCAATGATTCTTACAACTACCAATTATTCCCCACAAGATGGGTTCCAATGTTTCCAACCCTCTAGTTACACAAAGAAAATAGAAGACACACATGCCAATCTCTAGCACCACTAACCTTATTCTGAGTGATAGTTGTGGTGCAACAATTTAACTACTTAGTTTACAAAGGTGTAGATACCCTACCCCCTCCGGGTTAGAACCTATAACGACTAAAAAGAAAATAAATGATCTTGACTATTAAACCCATTCAAACTGTACCATACTATACATATCACTTTTATCAATTAAAAAAATGAATGAAGATTAAAGTAAGACTTAAAATCTTAATCATATGTAAATATAAATTGATTAAAAATATTTAAATTATATAAATACAAATTCTTAATTTATAATTAACATTTAATCAATAATAAATTTATATATTGCTTATTTTTAAATAATTTAAAAATAATAATAAACGATAACATTTCATTTCATTTAATATCTATAACATATTTACAAAAGAAAATTAAAATCAAACAATTGTGAGTGAAGTGTACATATGTAAAGATATATACCCTATTCCTTTGTAGTGCAAAGCACCCGTGATTTTGGTATACCATATTCCATGGCATCATTTGCACTAATGACGATGGTAACACAATTGATAATGGAAACCTAGGGAAAACAACTCAAGAATAATTAATATTTACCTTTCCTAGTTTTTTTTATGTTACTAAGGAAAGTATCTTTGGTGTGAATATAACATATCCCATGGCACCATTTTGTTCGGATAACAATTCATCACATAGTTGACAGTAAGAATTTATGAAATCAAATTGAACCATAGATTAGTTATTTATAGATTATGCAGTTAAGGAAGAATATTTTGATGATAGTTATTTATAGATTATGTAGTTAAAGAAGAGTATTTTGATAATAGTTATTTAGTTTGAGGAAAAAAAATTGAACCATGATTACTATTTACCATCCGAAGCAAGACATCTATTTTGATTATGTAACTCTAGCATAGTATTAGAAAATATTTATAAAAAAATATGATAGTTATTTAACTTTAAGGAATGGAATATAAGATGTTTTAGTTTTTTTTCCACACGTAAAGGTTATACTTGATATTCATAATGAATCAAAGTATACATATATGGTCTCGGTTATAAGAAAAAACCAGCTCAGTCGTTGTTCAACTCCATACAAAGAGATGAAACACAACAACCAGTCATCTATCTGTACCAAAGTGCCACAAAACGAAAACAACAGAGCCCAACAATCCTGGGCAAAAAAAAGGCTCTCGAGAAAACCCCCGAAAAATGCACCCATAGGCCACTTGAAGGAAGCACACACCAACGCCATCGTCATCGCCGTCACACACAAGGGCACTGAAAACGACGCCGCAAGAGACCTCCAAGGTGAATACGCCACCGCAGAGGAGAGAGGACACCGTAGGAGATCGCCGAGGACGTCGCCGCAGAAGAGAAGCGTCGTCGTTGTAGGGTAGAAGCACCGCCACCAAGATGAGAATCCCGGTCTCAAAACATAAACGTTGCCACTGCCACACAAACGCCGTCACAGATGAGAAGGGTCGCCGATGGAGACCACCGAGGAAACGTCGCCACAGAGAAGCGTCGTCGTCATAGTGTAGAATCGTTGCCACAAAGAAGCGTCCGATGTAGTGTAGAATCGCCGCCACTAAGGTGAGAGTCCCAGAGAACTCATGAGAAGCCCGAAGAATGTCGAAGAGGAAACACAGAGAAAAGGAAGGGGAGAAATGGGTGGGAGAGGCAGCTAGGGTTCAGGCAACTAGGGTAGGAACCCTAACTGCTAGTAAGGGTAATAGAGTCGACTCTCAAAATGGAAAGGAGGGTTTTGCAGAGTGCCTGAGGTGTAACATCCCCCTCACCCAATCCGACCATTGGGAGGGGATGTTGGAAAAACGTGGGCTCTAATAATTTGCCCCAATGCATAATATGATTTTCTAATAACATTGAATGTGTGCAAAAATGCAATAAACATGCACAACGAAAAAATAAAATCTAATTACACACATCTAGCATGCAATTACCAGCATAATCATTACCAACATAAAATACAACAGTTCAAATTCAAATACATGGGAGTACTTATCTTTAAGAAACATAGATCTAACAACTGGATGTCTAAGAGCACTTTTCCACCCAACCATAGGCACTCAGTCCAACGTATACTCTTTCTGCTGCTAAGGCCACCCCCAAGCTGGGCTATGAGGCCACCAAGAAAAAGGAAACACCTACAGGCTTCAATCTCTCAGCCCACAACCCATTCTGCTCTATGTGCCTAGTCAAATGCTCATACAGAGCTCTACAGGGGTCTAACTCATCCCTCATAGCCTTGGCTTCCACAGTACATGCCCCACAGAACACCCTTCTAGCTCAGGCATCCCCTTCACCAATCCACGGTTCTCTTGGGCAATCCATCTTGTTGGGTTCTTGTAGTGTGTGCATAGAAGAAGTCCAATCTGATATGGCTGCTATAAAACCACATGTAGCCTTGATTTGTGACTTCACAAGAACCTATAGGCAGGAGAACTCCATGGGTAAGGTTCCTAGCTGCCCAACCTCTCTGCTCACCTACAACCAATTGTTTTTCCCTTCCAAAAATGTAGCTCTGTCCTCTAATTCGAATTTATGGGTTAAGCATACAGTCTAGTAATGGACATGAACAACCATGGTAACTCTGCGTAGTGCAATAGCTTGCATGAGAGAATGAGAATGGAATAATGATAAAAAAAGTGTTGACTCCAAGGATATGAGGTGAGGGTGAAAAGACAGCTGACATGGCTTCTAACCGTAGAAGAAATAGGACTGCTGACAACTGACATAACTTTCACAATCCCCATGCTCAATAACTACATGAAGTGACTTTTCTCACCAACCTCACATGTGCAATAAATGATTGGAAAATGATCAAAAAATGAGATAATTGGCTTATTCTCATCACATGATAGAATTTAGGGTGAGTTCTAAGGTTGACACATGGCAGCATAGGATTGGGTTTCCCATAAGCCCCCTTTCTCTTCCCCTCTAGTGGAACCATAGCCCCTTCGGTGCTCTTTACACAGCCATTGTTGGACCATTCTATTAATTTTCAGCATAATCTTTACATACATTTTGAATTATGCATAAAAGCCAATCATGTAATGTCCCCATTTTGACCCCCTTTGCATTAAATCGTAAATGACGTAAATATTGTTATCTAATCATGGTGAGGAGCTCAAGGCCAAGGCCCCACCATTGATTTGGCGTTTTATGTATCGGCAATTAAAAAAAAATAGATGCCTATGGTTCTTGTGCTAGATAGGGACAATGTAAATTAAGACATCATGTAAATACGAATTTTAATGAAAAACCCACAATTGGCTATGCAATGCAACAAAGAGATGGGGGCATGATTCTACAAGGAATAGGGAGGGAAATTATTCAAACCCTTGAACCAATGGTGTTAATCCATGTGTCAATGAGAAAACCCATAAACCACCAACTACCCATTTTGGGTTATGCACCCAATCATTTAATTCTTCCAGAAATTGGTTGAGGCAGTTAATGCCTTGGGAATGAAGAGGTATGGTAGCCAATTTCGTGCATGGGCAAGCCATCAACCTGGAAAAAATGTACTTTTGCTTATGGGGCAAGAAAACACCCACGAAATGGTGCCCAAAGCCATTATGAACCAAGGGTCTTTCCTCTCTCACGCAGTCTGAGCTAGCTGGGCTTTCCCCATCACGTTTTTTTACCAATTTCCTGCATTTTTCCATAGCTAGGAGCTCGTTTTTGTGTTGCACAGTGGTTGGGAGAAAGGGAGTCACGTTTTGGGGGTTTATAGAGGTCGTTTCAGCCCCTGGAATGCATATAAACATTTTCTAAAAACGAATGGCTCTCCCAGGGTTTATTTCCCATCTACCAGTTTGTTTTGGTTGCCCACGTTTTTCAACACTTGTATTTTTGTTGTTGGGTGCATCCCTGCATTGGTTTGAACTGTGAGCAAGAAATTAGGAGTGGAAGTGGACCTGAATTGGCTTGATAAACCTAGTGAGGGGGATAACCTCTCAAGAAGATCAAAGGGTTGGTTGCTCTTCTATGCACACCTTGAAGAACACTGGAATGGAAGGTATGGCCTAAGGGACTGTGTATTAGTGAAGGGAATACCTCCTTGTGCCAGGTGTGTAGGTATTGTGGGGACCAATCTAGATAGATCTTGCAGAGGGTGCCCATATCTCTATGGATGATCCCACTAGTTTAGCAATTCTTCCTTCCATTGCCTAATAGCCTGATAAACCCAACTGTAGATTGGCTTGGTTGATTTGGTGTATCTTTGGGGCTATGTGTGAGTCTGTTGTTCCCTGATTCCTTATAGAGATCATGCCCAGCTCGGGGGTGGCAGTGTGTTGAGATATTGATAATCACAACTGGCCTATGGTTGGGTGGAACGTTGCAGTTGCATAGCCAGTTGCTTGGGGCTACTTTGTTATAAGATAAGTACTCTCTTGTGTTAACTTTGCAATTATTTATTTGATGAATATCGTGAATGTATGATGGATGTGTTATTGAAATTACTTCCGCTGTGTTTACTTATAATTATACATTTCCATATAACTTTTTATATTATGTGAATGCTAATTTAAAAGTTCATGGGGCTAGATGCCCAGTTTTAACATCACGTTCTCTCTATCATGTTGGTATGATGGGAGGGGACATTACAAATCATATGGTCCAAAATAGAAATATAACATCATACATGCCTAAACATTCACTAGTCGGGCCTTGGCCTTGAGCTCTGCACTAGGAATTCATACTAGAATATTTACATCATTTACATAATATTGGATAAATAGATTCCAAGTCAAAACTAGGGGTATTACACGAGGTGAGACCTACCTTTTAGTTATAATGTAGTTATGATGTAAGTGAGGTTAAAAAAGTGAATATCCAATACTTTTAGTAATCTTTAAATTGTGTTCGATGTTGGATTTTGTTGAGAGATTGAGATTTAAGCCATAAAAAGGTGTTAATGGATACAATTGTTGGATGTTGTAAAACTTTGATATGTAAGTAAGTTTTTTGAATTTATCGATATTTTATTTTAAGGTGATTAGTTATATTTTGTTTTAAGGTGATTGGTTAGTACATTAAGAAGAAAAACTACTATATTAAGGTTATATTCCAAAAATAACTAAAAGAAGTTTAGAAGTATTGCGTTGAGACCAAAAACCTTATTTAAAACACTAATTTATGTTAAGCTAGTTTGTTGATGAAATTAGTTAAAAATACCATTATTGTTATGCTCTTTCTTAAAACTAAAGAGCTAATAAAAATAAAAATAATAAAAAATTTAACCACAATAAAACAAAATAAAATAAATAATTTTGATAACAACACATCATTGAAAACTAACCTAACACCTATAAGGCTTTAAGGCTTCATCTTTTCTTTTAAAGACAAGCAATAGCAATATGTAGTTGGACAAACTAATCTTATAATTCAAGTTTGAGTAATTATCCATCCATCACACTCAAGGGCGTTTATGTTACTATAAAATTATTGAAAACAATAATTTTTTATTTCATATAAGAAGATAATAGATCTATGTTTAAGGTAGACTTTGGAATCTTGTCCAAAAGTTTGATATATGGTTTTAAAATCTTCCTGTCATAATTTGTTTTCATCATAAAAGCATTTAATGAAACAAAAATATCCATGGTAATTTCTTCATAGTGGAGGGTTGAAGTTTTATAGTGCCAAACAAAGACAAGCTTTCACATTGGATGCTAGCTTTGTTTTTGCCCATCACACTGATTGATTGAGACCCTCATAAACCTTATGATAAAGCATTCACATTTAGGTTTGCATTGTTGCCTAATATTATATTTGTCAAGATTCATCCTTGGTATTTGAAAAGACAGATTCCCACACTACATGAATGAAATGAGGGGTCATGATATTTTACAATGGTAGTAAATCTTGCATTCATAATTGTCCTTTATTTTATAGATCCAAGAAAGTTATATTTTCCTTTTGTTGGAAGGGAACTCCATTAGACAACCTATAACATTTCTAAGTTGAACCAAAAGCTACTCATTATAAATGGTTTCTATTTTCTAACATGCTTTAATTTTCAGAATAAAAAACCTAAGCAAAGATGGTTATAAATCTTTTGCTACAAATATTAAGTTATTTCTTACATACATTTATTTATTTGTTATATACAATTTTTAAAAATATTACGAAGTATACAAAATTATTTTTAAACAATTTTTTAATAAATTTTAAAATTTTAAAATAAATTTAAATTTAGATAATTATTATTATAGTTTGAGCATGCTATTTAACAATTAATTTGATTATTGATTAATGCAAAACTATTATTATTATTAATTTTTTTTTTTTTAAAGGTTGTTTATAGAGGGCTAGGCTAGTCCACTGGAAGAATGCCAACACTTACTATTCAAGCTAGAGAATCAAGGTATGGCCATAAATACAATCATTACAATAGGGGCTCAACAAGAGCATCATGTCACTTACAAGAATTAAACCTGGGTGGGGAGGGAAATAATCATTCCTCCCAACCACCCAAGCTACGACTAATGGACATTATTAAAATTTTTTATTTTTATTTTTTTACTTTATTGTTAAATTGTATAGAGAGCAGAATGAGAAAGTCGATGTACTTTCCAAAGATGGTCTTCTTCTTCCCTTAGGAGTTTGTGAGACAATAAAAAATATGGGAGGACAACAGGTAATTACAAGAAAAATTCTAGACTTCATGGTCTGAAGACAAGGACAGAAGGAACCTTAAGATGTTCAAACTAAGGAAAAAGGATGGATACAGCTATGATGTAATAATTTCTGAACATTGCAAAGCACAGCAAGTAGTTTTGATCATTTTGATGGAAAACACTGAAATTGTAGTTTTGATTATGCTGGAAAGCATTGAAGTAACTTTTCGAAATAGTCCAACTACACCAGAAGAATGTAATCTATACTTCTTATGAATAAATAGGTTACGACTTTTTTCTATGGAAAAAAATATTAATATTTTTTTTTATCACTTTAATTTTAATTATTGTTAAATTATATTAATCTTATTTCTATCATTTCAATTTTAATCACTGTTAAATTATATTAATCTTTTTTCTATAACTTCAATTTTAATTATTGTTAAATTATATTAATATTCTTTCTATCACTTCAATTTTAATTATGTATCTTACAAATGTGGCCCTTGAACCTTTAATTCCTCCACTAATGCAATGTACTATTAATTTACTTTATTTTCAGATAATATATTTTAATGGGGAAGATGGGTGGTTATTTCTGTCTTTCCACCTTTGGTATAGTTTATGATCTCTGGACTTGTTACAACTTCCTCTCATGATTTATGTTTGTTCAAGGATACTTTTTTTTGTATTAAGTGGCAATTTTATATAAATTAAACTGCTTTTTTATTGGGGATAATTGTGGCTCAATGCTTCTGTTTTTGTATTAAGTTGTATCTAGCAAATTCAATCTTACTTTTTTGTAAGATCTTTAATGATCTATGCTAAATGCAATCTATTATCTAATATATTACGATTTTTTTTCCATGGAAAAAAACATATTGCAATTATAAGTACTAAGAAGTATCAACTTAATTACAAACAAGTAGCATGTTGGAGGTGAGAATATATAGAGACTACCTAGTATGAGATTAGACCTCACATGTAATGCTCGATAAACATAATTATAATTGGGCCAAAAATGTTCAAGGAAATGGAATAAGAAATTACTAGAATCGTGCTGAATTTGAAAGTATCCCAAGATGGATAGAAACGTTATGTAGTTAAGAGCATAATGCATATAGAATTTAGTGTTGGGGATCATGTTTTCCTAAAAATTGTGCTAAGTTGAAACCTAGGAATCACACTTTTTTTGAAGTCCTTAATAGGATAGGGCTAGTTGCTTATTAATTTGCATCGCCTTCTAACAATAGAGCTCACACTATTTTCTATTTTTCCTTGTTTACAAAATATGTACATGATGCTTGAACCACGTGACTGAGTGGATTGTGATCTAGGTGGAACTAAAATGAGAGTTTCAAACAAATACATTATGGATCCTCAATAGAAACTAACATTGCTATGGAACTTAACCATTAGACAAGTAAAGGTGTAAAGAAATCACTTTGGTCTCGATGATACTACATGGGAGTTGGACAATGCCATGAAGAAGACATACCCATTTTGTTTTGATCTTGACTTGCACCAAAGCAAATGCCAATCCAAGAGGGATGGGAATGTAATAACTTTTTTTCACCTCTGAAATGTATTGGATCAAATGATGTAAATTGTAAATGTGTGGTTATAACGACAAGAGTCCATCCATGTGACCTTAAAAATGGCCCCATTTGTAAATTATGTAAATATGCTAGTATGGGTTCCCAATGTAGAGATCAAGGCCAAGAAGCTACTGAATGGATATTGGCATGTAGATGCAATACATATACTCTATATGGACTTGTCATAGGCTTACCACGATGCAATCAAGCTATATAAATATTACCTTTTAATGTTTAAATGTAAGATATATTGGTTCAAGATGGTTGTGGAAGAGTAGGAGAGAGTTTATGATTCCACTAGAGGTGAAATTGAGAGGAAGGATATGGAAAAGTAATCATGTATTTCCATGTGTTAGTGTATGAACTCACTGCTGGGATATGGCAATGATTAGTTGATTTGATGAGCTATAAGCTTGTAGCTTGTTTACTTCAACTTGGTGGCCTCATAGCTTGGCTTGGGGGTGACATCTAAGTTGGATACCTATGGTTAGTTGGAAAATTGGACTAATTTATGCTAAAAGATAAGTGTTCTATCTTTGTTTGTTCCTTTGCAATTAAATGTCATCTTTTTCTATGGAAATGTATGCCTTTTGCATGTATATGTCTAGATGTGATCAGGTACTAGGAATAGGGACATTTGTTGCCACAATCGCCTATTATTCCATACTTGAATATGTTTTTTGCATTTTATTATTTAGCATAATGCATGCATTTAAATAGTTATGGGCCTCCATGGGATACCTTCTCTCTCTTGAGATTACGGTGAAATGATGACTTGAGGGATGAAATTATAAGGGCTTAATTGTGGATTCCCACCACATGGTTTGGAGTATACGATGGGCATGCCACAACATCAAACTTTAACAAATAAATATGCTTAGCTTGGAGGGCCATGAATACAAGCAAGATAAGCTTGGTTTTTAGTAGAAAAAATCCCACATGAATTCATGTTTTTGTGTTTTAAACAAGGGCCAAGTTCAATGGAAACTTGCTCACAAAGATGAAATGTGCATAAAGTTATGAGGTACGACTTTCTACACTTAAAAATATTGTTCTCAATATTATGCTGTTGCAAACCATGTTCATACTCTATGAAATCAATAAAAATAGCAAGCTATGGTATGCTCATTATATGTGATGGAAAAGGGTAGCTTTATGTTCATTGTAGTAAATTCAGTTTCATTACCCCAAAAAATAGTTGTAATACTTCAAAGGGGAGGTTCAATGTAGTAATTTAAACAAGAGGTTCAAGTTACCTTTAGGCCCTTCACCTGAGTAAAATGGATAACAAAACCAACAATAGCATGCACAATAATAATGTACTTGCATTAAAAAATACCCCTAATAAAACATAGGTGTAATGAATAAAATTTCTTAACTTTGAAAATGTGTTGTGAAACACTTAAAGGAAGAGTGTCCTCTTTGAACATCAAATACTTCAAGAAATCAAATACTTCAAGATCCTCCTTAGAGTGGTGAAATTATATGACATTGCTGCAACCAAGTCAATGCATGAGTTGTTAGACCTTGGGAATCTAGTCCTAAGTCTTTGATACCATATTGAAATTAAAAATTTAATATAAATAAATAAATAAAGACTCCACGAGATATTTATAAGAAAACTAAATACATAAGATTTGGGTGGATAACTTTGTAACCAAAATATACAATGTATTACATATGAATGACACATAATGTAAGAAGATATATAAATATTATAATAGAGTGTGATACGTTTTTTATTCATGGAGCAGTGTAAGACTCTAAATGTATACAATTTGGACATTTTATAGTTATTATCATCAAAATCTAGTTATTCAATATTTAATCAAAATGCAATTTTTCATTGTTGAAATTGCAGTTTAAAATACATAAATAAATTAAATGCCCTGAAATATCTCTATTACATCATGATTATGCAATCTTAACAATTAATATATACAATTCAAACAACTTTTCTGAATTTTTTACCAAATTTCAAACACACATATATATCCAAATCCAAATCATAACATATTTAAACTACTACTTTATTTATAAATATTTTTTACTTAACCCTAATTCTAAATTAATACCACTAAAATTTTCCCGTAACTATAAATATTACTAAAAATTTACATATATTTTAATCAAATTAAAAATTATGACAACATATGTCATGCACAATAAATATTACAAATTAAGGTCACACATATCATGCTAACCCATACTTATGCATGATCATATTAAAGATCTTTTAAAAAACATTATATAATACTGTAATCCCCAAAAAGTTCGTTGAGGAAAGGTATACCACAACTTTATACCTCGTTTTGCCGAACAATAACAAATAACATGATAACACTTTAGAGTTCCTATAAATTTTATAATTATAATAGAGACAAAGAAGACATGTGACATTATTTTAAAAAAAAACTTATGATTTAGGACAACATGAAAGTTACATGTAAGTTATAAATTGAGATAAACGAGCATTATAATGCATTAACAGTTTGTCTCAATTTTATTAGAATATATATTTTGACTAAGGATTATTTAAAGTGAATAGAACATATATTTCGAGTAAGGATGATTTAAATTGTTGCAATGTTTTCTAAAAATATGAATGGATTGCAATGAATAAATATAGTTTATTATTTGTTGTTGATTGGATTTAATTTAGATGGTTAAGAACGAGGAGTATTAATTTTTTTATCCAAGATCAATTTTACAAATGATATGTTGAGTTTTTAACGAGTATATTATTGTATTGATTTTAAATCTTAAAAATTTTGATTTATCTTGGGTATCATTTTTGTAAAAAAGGGAAGTGCATAGTACATAGTAGTTGTTGGAACATTCTATCCATCTAGACCTTGGTTTAGCATGCATGCATGCATTCCATGCATCAGTCTTGCATTCCATGTATTGGTAATTGAGTCTCCTAGCACCTAGATTGTGTTTTTAACCCCCTAGTGCTTAATTTTGGTCATCATTAGCTTCTTTATCCACTCAGAGCGCCTTATCCACATCACTTGAGTGTGAATGCACCCTCATGCATGATTTTAGGAGTCAGTACTGTCGGTTCCATGAATTAAGGCACCTTGTCCCCTTGATTGCCTTGTTAATTGACCGTTCTACCTAGTTTCATCGAGACAAAGTGTAGGAGCGCCCATTTTTACCACTACAAGTCATATAATGTGCCTGCTTGGGTTATCCTTCCCTATTTTTAGCCTAAGTAGCTCAATCATGCGCCAACCACCTTCAGTTAACTGGCCATTCACCTTTAGTTGCTTCTAGTGCTTGTTGGGAGATGGATCCAATGCAAACTAAGCTTGTCTCTTCATTGGAATTCAAATGCCATCATAGGCTCACAAATTTTCTTGCATGCAATCGTATTTAATAGCCCACATCTCGTGGATGAATAACATGAATTTTTTTTACACTAAGAACTCTCTTTTCTCTATGATATTCTTCTCTATTTTTCTGTAAATCTATGTTAAACTTGTGAGGATAGTTTTATTGTTGGAGATCCACCTGTGTGAAGAATTTCACATGGTATCAGAGCGGACCAACCATATATTTTATCTCAGATACTTCCATTGATGCACCATAAGCTGCGGAGTTTCCCCATAATTCCTTGGGAAAATAACCTTGATAGCCTTGCCTTTGCCAAGGAAATATTCCCAAGTGTGACAAACTCCCAAAAGTGCTCAATGTCGAAGTAGAGATTGAGTGAGGTGATATTAGACTTTCTTCTAAGAGTGTTTTATTGCAGGTTACAGGTCCCAGGCTCATCGGGAGCGCAACTATTGAACAATGGAGCAGTCTCGGCACATTCTCCTTACTCCTCACAATTACTTTGATTGGAAAGCGAAGATGGTGATTCTTCTGAGAAGCAAAGGTCTTTACAGATTTACTAGGGGCACTGAGAATGAGCTAAACTCAACAGTTGAGAAGGCCAAGTGGTACAAAAAAAATGGATGAAGCGTATGGTCTGCTATGCCTCAATACTTGTGTAGCTAGGGTTTTACCCCTAGCTTGTGCCAATGAGCACCTACTAAGGAGAATGGACTCCTTAGTAGCAGTTCAATAATGATTAAATGATTAAGCTAAAACAACAATTAACAAACTACTCTAAACATTGCATGAGACATAAATAAAAGATGTAAAAAATGGTTTTATATTAATGTTACCTTGAGTGTCAAGGTTGGTGAAGCCCTTTGCAGTGTCCAAGAGGATGCTCCAAGCTTCTGAATGCTCCTTTCTCCTTCTCCAATGTTGGGGATGGGCCAAAGGTGGCTCTCAAGGTGAAAATAGTTCAAAGGTGAACTAGGGTTTCGAGAGAGATTTTGGCAGAGTAAGGGTGCTTGTGATTGTGGATATGAAATAAGGGATCTCCATCACCTATTTATAGTTTTTTGGTGGTGGAGTGTTGACCCATGGTTTTGGGAAACACATGGTTTTAGGCAGCGATATAGGGTTTTTTCCTCCTTTTCCTCATTATTTTATATTTTTATTCCCTTTTTAGGGGATTTTTGCTATTTTTGGAGGAAAAGGGGGTTTTTTAGCCTTTTTTAGGCTATTTTGATGGTTTTGTGGCCTTTTGGAGGCATTTTAGGCCTTTTGGAGGCTTTTTAATGGGATTTTTTGGGATTTTAAGGGAAAAATGGTAGGAAAATGGACAAATGAGCCATATAATGTGGTAATGAGGTAGTGAACACTTTTTGGGTGTTAACAGATTGCCCCCTGATGTGCGAGGTCAGGAGCTAATCGTATGGCCGATGGACATCATAAGTCATGAATGGTTTTCCTGGGATGTGGAGAGAAGAGAAGAAACAAACTGGAGCCCGGAACAACGATCCCGAACAACTGCAAGGACTAAAAGTACATAACCTCAATAATGGGTGAGGAATCATCTGATCATATGGACGAGGCGGGCATTCCCATGCTCGTATCAGGATATAACATAATAACAACAATGGGGTCCAAAAAATGGGGACCTGAAATATACATGACCTCAAAAACTGACCGAGGAATAATCTCAATATATGGACGAGGCGGGCATACCCATGCTCGTATCAAGATACATAAATATAACTGTAAGGCCCGAAAAAGGGGGACCTGTAAGAAACATGACCACTGTGTACATCATAAGAGTCCGGAGGAGACACAAATCTGGGACATACTGCTGAGCGGATCATGTGTGAACTGCAGAACTGGTGCACTGGAACAATCAGCAGTGCTACTGAGTGTGGTACCAAAGGAACTGATGAGCTGCTGGATCATAGTGACTGGGGTCAAACTCTCCATGGTACACTGAACTGGAACTGAAACTGGGTACTCAAGGAAGCATGGAACTGGATGGCTTCCGAATACAAACGCCAACGCAGCCCGGACATCCACGGGAACATACAACTGGGCGTTCCGAAGTGACTCACCAATGTGCTAGAGTCAGGGGAAATCCGGGGTCTTCGACTAAAAACTGATGGGATATAATCCTACGCGATCCTCAACGATGCGATCAAGGTGCTGAAGTCGAGCATGTGAGGAACAACCACTCGGAGAGGCAATGATGTCTCCTCTCAGAATGATCCGTAGGCACTTACCACAGATGGTGATAAGTCCAAGGCGTAGGGACCTCTAGGCCTATTCTCTGGAATAGAGGAGCTGTCGTCGACAGAGGGAGACCTGCAACTATCAAGGCAATGATGTTTCCTTGACAGGAGCGCGAGGTACAAGACCGAAATGTGATAGTGCTGATGGCAGAACGGATAAACTGTGGGGGGACAACTGGGCAAGTAGAGCGGGTGGACTCAAACTTCCTTTGTTCAGAGTATGATAATGGGAATGATCTGGCAGCATATGAAACTGACTAAGGGGAGAGGGATCATAGCTGTATGGGATCTGGGAAGGTTACTGGGCTGAGAGAGACTCAAGCTAGGCTACAATGGCAGGAGACTGCAGAATACTCTGAACAAAGGCGACCTGATTGGGGGTGCTGCCGAGATGATAGATCAAAGTGCCAAGAGGCACGGGGGAAAAACTTCTTCATGGTTAAGGAACTAGAAGAAGTAAGTGGATAAAATGATACTGTCGTGTGGATTTTACGAGCCCAGGACAGTTCATGCTCGTGGTTGCTTTCAATTTTAAGGAGTCTGAAAGCAAATAAGAAGACTCTGAAGTGCTGGAATGGTACTGTCGTGTGGATTTTACGAGCCCAGGACAGTTCATGCTCGTGGGTGCTTTCAATTTTAGAGAGTCTGAAAGCAAGTAAGAAGACTCCAGGGGGTTGCTTTTTCGTAGATTTAGTCTCCAAGGCCCAAAGAAGCATAAAAGGATGCAATGAAGAACTCTTCTAGCCGGTGTGACTAGAGTATTCCTTTTTCGTAATTGGTCTACCAGGTCCGGAAAAGGGTTAAACTTATACCAGATAGACGCCCTTTCAGGTACTTTAACGAGCATGAAAGGAAGCAAGATTGCTCGGCGATCTTTTCATTCTTTTAGGAGTCAGAAAAGAGCTTAACGGAAACTCCCTAAGTGCCTTTTTCGTAAAGGACTTGTCCGGCCCGAAAAAGGGATAAAATTATACCGAACAAAAGGAATGGCCAGGCAAGGAGGAAGTGTTCAATCAAGGTTTAGTAATGATGACCAAGAACGAGGGTAGGTGGGAACACTGATGGGCCTCCTTGCGGGGTATATGAAATGGTGGAAAAATAACGAAACGGTTGCAGTATGACAGGAGTGAATGGCTCACGTAAAAATGTGGAACAATCCGATGGCGGCCGATGTGGCACGCAAACCGAGGCAGCAAGGTGTCGGGACACAATGTTGAAATTGTACCAAGTGAGAGCGAGAAATGATCTCAAGCATCATCACGAGCTCGGAAAAATGAATCCGGCGATATAAAGGATGTCAAAAACGGGTGACGGCCGATGGGGCACGCAAACCGAGGTGACGGGGGCATTTTGAAAAATGCCTGGAAAATCTGGAGGTGAGAGCGAGAAATGATCTCAAGCATCATCACGGGTACGGAAAAATGAATCCGGCAGTGCAAATGGTGCGAAAAAATGGAGGGCATAATACTAGGTGTATCAAAGCAAATCAAATCTACAAGTGATATGTGACCTCAAAAATGGTTGAGATCACAAGTGTGAAAAAGTGAGCAAGGTTAATGACTTGCCCCCATGCTATGTGCATGGGGTTTGTGATTATGGATCACATATGTGTGGGTTTGAACAATGGGTTCACTGACATGCTGAGATAGATGTGATGGGGAAAGTTCAAAATGATTGATCATGCCCCCTATCCCAGGGTCGAGGGAATCTGTTATGCCCCGTGACGCAGAGGTGTCAAGGTGGTGCTCTATGATGGCGGGGTCAAGGCCGGGCATCTCAGTATAGGACCGGGCGAAGACATCACGGAACTCTCTGAAAAGGTTTATGTAGTCCTCAATCTCTTGTTTACTGCAGAATGCTCCTAAAGTAATGAGTTCAGGGGCACGACCTGGAGCAGCAATATCGACTTGAATGACAGGTGAGATGTTGGCCATGTTGCCCTCCTCGAAGGCATCAGGAGCAGGAATAGGGTCCTTGAACCAGTCAACCTTGGTGGGGAGGAAGTCTTTGGATTCGACCGCGTATTGGGTAGCGGTGCTAGAGGAAGACGCTTCTGGGATGAAATAGGAACGGTGGTGCATATCATCCCAAGGGTAATCCGGGGCAGTTAGGGCCTCAAGAATCTCCTCATCAGTACGGAAAGTCTGCGTCGTCAAATCGGTTGACGAGGGGGTAGTGGAAGTGTTGGTTGAAGAGATCATGTAGATGATATTAACCTCTTCAGAAGGGGGAGAGACCGGGGGGTAGATCTCCTCAATGGTAGGTGGTGCCGTCTCAAGGTCCAGATTGTTCATCTCATAAAGAGCTGCTCTGTAATCCGGGAGATCGGGACAATGATGTGAATAATGCCCGTAAATACCGCATATGGCGCAGGAGTGGTTGGTACGTAGGGACTTATCTTTAGGCTTAGGAGTGGGGTTTAGTTCGACAGTTGGGATGTTGGGGTCATCATCGAGCATTTGCATGTGCTTCTGCAATGCGGGTAACTGTGGGCATTGGTGGGTCGCATGGCCCAACTCGTCACACAGCGAGCATTTGGGAGGAGCACGAAACACTGGAGGGTTCTTGACTGTCTTGGGAGGTGGGACAGCAGTGTAAGGTTGTGGACCTCTGCCCCCAGTGGGTTTGGGAGTAGGAGGAGGTGTCGTGGAGGACGAAGGGGTAGAGACACCGGGAGGTGGCTGAGTGGTAGTAGCCATGGGTTGCACCGGCTGGAGGACGACATCAGGTGTCGGCGGGCGAACGGGAGGCGAAAGATACCATA
The DNA here is from genome assembly GCA_027924585.1 of Larix kaempferi. Classification (NCBI taxonomy): domain Eukaryota; kingdom Viridiplantae; phylum Streptophyta; class Pinopsida; order Pinales; family Pinaceae; genus Larix; species Larix kaempferi. The sequence goes on along the minus strand of BSBM01000484.1, from coordinate 3,083,523 downwards.
CAGGTAATCCCAAGGTTAACCCAGGGAGGCTAAGGGTAGCCATGACCGGGGCACTGAGGGACTAGGAAGGGGATCGTATGGATCGGTGTAACACCAATGTGGCTAGGTACCAATGGTGGTTTAGGCAACAAGGGTGGTTGAGTGTTAGGTGGTAGGTTGTCGTGGGACAAGGTACATAAATCAGACACTTCGGGCGTAGATGACGGCGGAGGAATGGAGTGAAAGGTGGAAGTCATCGGCGCGTCTGAGTAGACTCCAGGCCCCGTAGAGGAAACAAACAAGGTGGTGGCAGGGGAAACAGGTTGTTCAACCATGGGGAGAACATTTTCCGGTGCCGCCGGAGCACTGGGATCATAGTAGGTGAGCTGGTCAATCTTAACCACGCGTCCTTCATGGGGGAACATCATGGTGCGAAAGACAGAAGAGGCAACCGCCCGCATGGCATACATGTAGCTGCGGCCAAGTAGAAGGTTGTAATCCAATTGGGCATTGATTACCTCTATATCAATAAGAACTGTTTTACCACCTAACTGGACAGGAACGTTGGGCAGGAGGCCTTGGGGCTGGGCCGAACGACCGTCGTAGGCACGTAACGCAGTGGTGGACTGCTGGAGAGGAGGGGATCCTAGCTTCTGCCATACAAATGTAGACATAACGCATGTGGAAGCACCCTCATCGATGATGCACCGATGGATAACAAGATTCCTAACGGAGACTGTAACTTGGAAGGCTAAGCTGGAAGGTAGGCGTGGTTCAGACTGGTCTAAATCAAACGCCATCAAATGTGAATCAGTTGGGTCAATCCCCCCGATGGCGGAAAGTAAAGTCTTGCGCTGGGAAGGGCAGTTCTTCAAGACTTCCAACGCAGACATGGCTGCGGGAGATTGGGCTAGGTCGTCTACGATGTTGTAGTTTGACGCAGCACGCGCGTTAGGGTTATTATTGATTCGGCGAAGTGGAAAACGAGGTGCTTTCGCGGCGCCGTCTATGGGAGGCGGAGGTATACGTAACGCCTGATCGGTGGGATGAGCGTTAGTAGGTTTATCCGTGGGAGTGGCTTCAGAGGTGGAGCCATATTGGTTCCGACGGGTCTGTAGGTTGACGTCAGCGGATGACATCATCAGTAAGTGGTGGGTACCTGAGTCGAACATGGGTTGATCAGGAGCAGCATAGGTGATCTGTTGTTGTTGGGGTTGCACGTTAGCTTGAGGGGCCAACGGCTGAGTGTTCACCACGCCTTGGGTCGGTAAGGGGTTTTGCAGCACCAAAGGGGGTTGCTGAGGTTGGGGGGGTTGGGCGGTGTTTGGGGAGCCGCATGCCCTTGGCGATGGGCCTCGTCAACCCAAAGCTGCCGAGCTCGCTCCAAGTGTGGGCAAGCATGGGTGTAATGTCCATAGACTCCGCAAATAGAACAAGGGTGGTTTGTTCGCAGATTGGGGTTTTTGGCCTGCTTGGGCGGGCGATCAGGGTTTTGATTAGCGGGGGCCGCATTGTTGTTGTCAGGGGGATTAGCCGGTTGACCAGCTTGGTCTGTAGGTTGGTTGTTTCCCCGATTACGGCCCTTGCCGCGGTTCTGTTGGCCCTGGTTACGTTGGTTATTCTGGTTTTGCTGCGGGTTATGTTGGGCGTAAACTTGCCCTTGGGCAGCAGGTGGATTTTGAGGTTGCGCAGGTGCAGGAGCAGGCTGCGGAGGATGATATGTAGGTTGAGGCTGAGCAGGTGCAGCAACTTGAGGGGATTGCTGATAGGACTGCGGAGCAGGTTGTGGATGTGCCGCAGGGGCTGCCTGTGGCGGATAATAAGCTGGTGGGGCTTGTGAAGGCGCAGGAGCCGGGGCAGTCTGCTGATGGTAGTAAGGCTGAGGGGCGACTGGAGGAGCATAAGCAGGAGTCGCATACCCAAAGCACTGAGGTGGACATGAGGGTCCATGGGCATGGTGATGTGTCATGGGAGCATATGAGTTGGTTGCTCCCGACTGGGAGGTAGCCCTCGACAGGTCGGGGCCAGGGGTAGGTCGTGCTATAGAAAATGGTTGGGGATGCGAAGAAACACGGCCAATAATACCATCTGCAGCGTGGGATGCCCCCGGCGCATCATGCTGGGAGGACTCGCCGCGAGGGGCATCAGGTATAATGGTATAAAGGTAACCCGATTGGGCATAAATGAGGTCGAACTGTTGTGCCTTAAGGATGGCTTCTTCTTCAGACTGGGGTCTTTCTGAGGCTACATCCTTAGCAATAACAGGGAGAAGGGATTTGAGGAACCAATCTAGGAAGATACGGTCGTCAAGTTTGATCTTGCATAAGCTACGGCGTCGACGCCACTCATGGATGTGGTCCGTGATATGGGTAGCCGTGTTTTGTCTACAAGATAGAAGGATTTCAACGCCCGCGTCATAGCGGACAGGCAACTGGAAGAACTGCAGGAAGGTCGAGGCCAGGGAAGCAAAGGTGGCGTGGGTCCCATGAGGTTGCTCGATATACCACTTGGCTGCAGAGCCAGTGAAGGTGCGATGTAAGAGACGGAGGCGAACAGAGTCGTCCACTATGGAGTTAGAGGAACACCATAGGTGGAAAGACATGATGTGGTTTTGTGGGTCCTCACCGGCCTTGCCCTCGAACTTAGGGATGTCCGAGGGTAGTTTGGTAGGCATATGAGGCCACATAGGGTCGTGTCGAATAGGATCGTTGGTCAATCTGGCCAGGTCAGGTAGGTTGAGGCTAGCCATGAACGGCAAACTGGAAGAAGGCTGTGACACAGTAGTGCTGTGGACCAAGTTGGGGCCAGTGCCCCCAAGTGGAGGGACAAGATGTGAGGTGGTGCCCCCAAGTGGGGGAACTGAGGTAGTGAAGGATGGTTCAGCACCACCATTGGTAGTGTGAGCTACTGATGTAGTGGGGATAGGTATTCCCGCTGTGGGAATAGGTACCGTGAGGGGAACGGTAGATGGTTGCCCCATGGAGGGCATACCCAAAATAGGTGTAGTAACTGGTGTAGTGGTGGATGTGCCACCAATGGTCCCTATGACAAATGGAGTGGAAGTCGTGCCAGCCATGGGGCTAGTAGGGGCAGTATAAATAGGGTTCTCAGACTCTTCGTCAGAATCAGAGGTAAAGTAAGGTGCGTCACTATCTGGTGACGGAGACCTACGTCGCTGACGAGTGGAGTCAAGTGACAAGGCTCTAGATCTGTGATGAGTGGTATCAACGGACGATGATCGGAATCTATGACGAGTGGTGTCAAGAGAACCGTGCTGTGGGGGCTCGCCCCTGAGGCGCCGAGAATGTCTCGGGGACTCAATGGTGACAGATGGTGTCTAGTCTCTGTGGGTTGAGGTGAGTATAAAAACAGCTCAAAAATCCTAATGCAACCGAGTGTGCAGAAGGAGAGCTAAAAAGCAAGGCACTCAGGCCAACAACCAACTCAAAACACCCACTGCAACAGCTGTGCTACAATAGGTGGAGTAACAACAAAGATGGTCAGAATACCAACAAGCAGCAGGTTTCCTAAAAAAGAAAAATGGTGGACTCACTAGACCAAAGGGAGGTAAAGGAGCATGCAAACACCTAACTACAAGTATTCTGACTCAACTAAACATATCCTCTGCAAGGTGATGAAATCCAAGTCAGACAATATGAGTAGGAAAGCCAAGTGGCTATGATATCCCCCTACCGGGAGGGACACCGGGTAGTCAATCCTAGAAGAATGGCAACTAAGATACCCCGTTCATGACACGTCCAGAAAGGTGAATCTGTCGTTTAGTTCGTTGACCGCAATACCCCTATACAGGGATATCCCGCGAACCGCGAAAGGTAGCCCTTCGGTTACTGAATGGAGTGCGGTATTCCACTCAGGCCTCCGGAACCAGTCTCCCGACTTCAACCCTCCTAAGGGAGAGGCCCTCTGACAAACTGGTCGTGACCGTGCCAAAAAGTACTAGGGGATTTTGGTTCCCTATTTGGACAACAACTATGTCTCAAGTGAAATAACCAAGGGGTGTTATTGGAAGCCTATCCCCCTGATCCTACCTAACTACAATGATTCTTTTGTGTTCCCCAAGTGGGGTTAGAATGTTGGTTTAGTTAGGTACTTTTTAAGGCTCACTTGATTTAATGTGACAGAGTGTGTGCTCGTGAGGTGTTGAACCCAAAAAAACAGAAGTGCCACAAGGGAGGGCAACTTCCAATCTATCAATAATGCTGAAATTGATTTTTTGAACTTGCAAAATTTTCTGAAATAAAAATACTGAAATTTTAAAAAGATTCTGTAAAAGGAACAGAAATTATGTTGCAGAAAGGCTGTAAGGAAGTGGGCTGCAGGTGGGACAGAGGGCTGTTCAAATGTAGAAAATATTGCAGCAAGAGGGGCTGGGCTCAAAACAGGAAAAGAGCAGAAATCAGATCGCGGGTCTGTGGCGGATCAGAACAGGCCGACCGCGGGTTTGAGGGAAACAGCGGCGGTCAGGTCGCGGCTATCGGGCCAACAGAGGCAGTCGGGACGCAGGAAAAATGGAAAAAGAAACAGTCGGGACGCGGCTAAAAGGCTAACAAGCGCAGTCGGGACGCCCGAAAGAGGCAGAAAGCCGCAGGCGGGACGTGTGAAAAAGGCCGACAGGCGCAGTCAGATCGCGGCAAACAGGCTGATTAGCCACGGTCGGATCGCAGGTAACAGACTTGAATCCGCCGGCAGAGCGTCGGAAGCAGTCTGAGAGCCACGGTCGGATCACGGGTAAAGGCCTGAAAGGCGCGGTCGGGACGCGACTGTAGAGGGAAAAAGACGCGGTATGCGGCGGCCGAAAGGGACAGCCGAAAGGAAAAAATTTAAAAACAGAAACCAGAAATTCGAAAACTAGGGGAGTCGCCAAAACTGTAGCTAGGGTTTTACCCCTAGCTTGTGCCAATGAGCACCTACTAAGGAGAATGGACTCCTTAGTAGCAGTTCAATAATGATTAAATGATTAAGCTAAAACAACAATTAACAAACTACTCTAAACATTGCATGAGACATAAATAAAGATGTAAAAAATGGTTTTATATTAATGTTACCTTGAGTGTCAAGGTTGGTGAAGCCCTTTGCAGTGTCCAAGAGGATGCTCCAAGCTTCTGAATGCTCCTTTCTCCTTCTCCAATGTTGGGGATGGGCCAAAGGTGGCTCTCAAGGTGAAAATAGTTCAAAGGTGAACTAGGATTTCGAGAGAGATTTTGGCAGAGTAAGGGTGCTTGTGATTGTGGATATGAAATAAGGGATCTCCATCACCTATTTATAGTTTTTTTGGTGGTGGAGTGTTGACCCATGGTTTTGGGAAACACATGGTTTTAGGCAGTTGTATAGGGTTTTTTCCTCCTTTTCCTCATTATTTTATATTTTTATTCCCTTTTTAGGGGATTTTTGCTATTTTTGGGAGGAAAAGGGGGGTTTTTTAGCCTTTTTTAGGCTATTTTGATGGTTTTGTGGCCTTTTGGAGGCATTTTAGGCCTTTTGGAGGCTTTTTAATGGGATTTTTTGGGATTTTAAGGGAAAAATGGTAGGAAAATGGACAAATGAGCCATATAATGTGGTAATGAGGTAGTGAACACTTTTTGGGTGTTAACAACTTGCAGAGATCATCTTTTTCACCTCGATGGTTTGACCACTCCAAATCAAGTTTGGAGGAATTTCGAAACTCTGTTTGGAAAGAAAAATGAGATGAGAGGCCATCAGCTGAAAATGAACTGCTTACTCTGAGCCCTAGCATTTTTTACTCCCTACAAGACTTCTTCACAAAATTCAAATCCTTGGTGCTCCAGCTCAAGCAATGTGGAGTTGAGAAGAAAGAGGAACAATTGGTTCTACCCATACTTTCAAAGATGGGCTCAGACAACTCAGTATTTGTGTCTATTTTTCATGCAACCAAGTTGTCAGTGAAAAAAGTGGAAGATGCCGTCCTTGGTAGATTTCATGGAGGCCCTCACCCAGGAGCAAGACAAATTGGTTCAAATTGGTACCATCAAGACTTCAAAGGAACAAGCGCTTGCTACAGGTGATTCCAAGAAAGCCAAAGGGAAGAATCATTTCAAAGATAAAAATATGTCAGATGATGAGGGTTCCAATTCAACTGATTAGGTTCAAATTCCAAGAAGAATAACAAGAAAAGAGGATCCAAGTACTCTCATTGCAACAAAGTCTTCCATTATGAGAAATATTATATGAAGAAGAAATTGAACATCATGACTCAATTTCTCTATAATCATAACATTGATGCTCCTGATTTCACAAGAAAGGCAGAACTAGAAAAACATGTTGCTCACCGAGAGCACTGTCTCAGTGCTACTCACCAAGGTAATCATTTTTTTGCTTTCAGTGCTCGATTCAAACAAAATTTTTATGCTTCTGATATTTCTGATTTAGATTCACATTCTAATATATTAGAATAAAAAATATCCATCCCTTCCTTGGAAGAATCTCCAGTCAGTCCACTGAAACCACCTCTCAATCCTTGTGTTTTTTCACATGTTTTTGACCTACCTTCCGGAAACTCTTTCCAAACCCATTCAAATCATTCCTATCAGATATATGATTCTGATTCAGAATTTGCTAAGAAGGTTGTATGTCCCACACTTTCATCCTTCCCACCATTAGATTATGAAAAGACTCCTCAACCCCCAAGTGTGCCACTTGACAAACCCATAGTTTTTGAAACCGTGTCACTTATTTCAGTTGCATTCCAATATTCATATCTTTTAGTGGTTGGGATGCCACCACATTCGCTCTGTTTGTACTTATATTCCACATATTTGGACCTGATATCACCTCTTTTGGTTCAAAGTTCAAGGTTACACAGTCTAAAGACCCCGCAGGTTCACTCAACAATCAATATAATTCTGTTGCACCTAGTTTTTTTTGAGATCCTATTTGACCATGGAGACACTTCACCATTGATGTTTGTTGCTCCATATGATTCTTATTTTTCTGATACATATCTGCATAATATCCATTATGAAATTAAGAAGGTGATCAATCAATTCATAAAGGCATTGCATGGCTACATTGTCCATTCTGTTGTTGCACAAGTTCCTGATCTTATTGAGTTCAATGATGTTTTTTGTTAGGAGATTATAGAACATAACTCTTTTCCATCTTTGATTATGTTATTAGATCTGATTATGTATGTGTTCACATCAAGAAGCATTCATTTGATGCTCCTCCATCAGTAGAAGTTGAGTTCAAAGGGGCTTCGACACTTGTTTTTTGTCTACATTGCATTGAAAAAATTGTGCATGATCAAGGCCTCTACAACATCTTCACCATGTCTCTCACCAAGAAGCAGTATATTTAGCTCATTCAAGTGAATAAGAAGACATTGTGAAGACCTTTTTCTCTATGTCATGCCCTTTTTTGAGGGGAGGTTTTGTTCCTACTAGGTTTTCCTTCTTTCCTCGGTTAATAAGGACAAATAATTTTGTAAAGGGTGACCTTAGCCTTTGTTATTGGACCCTAATTTGCTTTATTTTTTACAATTCAGGATTAAGGGGGGGTGTTGGAACATTATATCCATCTAAACCTTGGTTTAGCATGCATGCTTGCATTCCATGCATTGTTAATTGAGTCTCCTAGCACCTAGACTATGTTTTTAATCCCCAGGTGCTTAAGTTTGGTCATCATTAGCCTCCTTATCCACTCAGAGTGCCTTATCCACATCACTGGAGTGTTAATGCGCCCTCATGCATGATTTTAGGAGTCAGTACTGTTAGTTCCATGAATTAAGGCACCTTGTCCCCTTGATTGCCTTGTTAACTGACCGTTCTACCTAGTTTCACTGAGGCTAAGTGTAGGAGCACCATTTTTTACCACTACAGATCATCTAATGCGCCTCCTTAGGTTTCTCCTTCCCTATTTTTAGCCTAAGTAGCTCAATCATGTGTCAACACCTTTAGTTAACTGGCCATTCACCTTTAGTTACCACTAGTGCTTGTCAGGAGATGGATCCAATGCAGACTAAGAATGTCCCTTCAGTGGAATTCGAATGCCATCATAGGCTCATGAATTTTCTTGCATGTAATCTTATTTAATAGCCCACATCTTGTGGACGAATAACATGAATTTTTTTTACACTCAGAACTCTCTTTTCTCTATGATATTCTTCTCTATTTTTCTGTAGATATGTGTTAAACTTGTGAGGATAGTTTTATTGAGATCCACCCGTGTGAAGAATTTCACAGTAGCTTCTTGCTTAAAGGAAAATGTGTCTCATGTTAAAAGTGATCAAACCATAAATTCATGCAACTCATGATTCTAGCAACAAAACTAAAAGAAATTATACGTGGTGTTATAGTAAATGATCTTACAACATTCATTGAGATGAGAAGTGCAAACACAAATAGAGAGATGAACAAGGAATCAAATCACTGTTACAAAGGTCCCATGGAAGGGTCAAGTATAAGCATTATTATGCCAATTTATATTATGAAAGGGATACAAACTTTTTTACCAGGTAAAAAATGAATTGCAATGAGCATTATTAGAAAACCCTACAATGTGTAGTTAGTATATTGATTTGATTGAAATGTGAAAAGAAAAAGGTAAACAAGGCACCCCATCATTATGCATTATCTCATTATCCTATATTATCTTCAACCATGGGAGTTAGCATTAAAAGCTTGACCTTTAACCATTTATGTAAAACAACTAAGTGGTTTATGGCCTCTAGCAAGCAAAATATATAATCAATCTTTTAGAACTAAATTGAGAATCAAATATAAAATATGAAACCCTTAAATCTAATTTTTATATTATTGAGATCAAAATATAAAATATTTGCTAATGAGAAAAAATATATATATATTTGTATTTTCCAAGGGTAACCTCATGGAAAATCCTCCTAGTACTTCCCCATGATTCATGTATGGTAAATGGGGTAAACTGTCAACCCTAATTACAAATCATATCCTTGAGGGGATCAAGAGAGTCGAACCCATGAGTCGGGTGACCTCCCCAACTTTGGGGGGAGAGATCTCGCATTTGGCTCATGACTGCTTAAACTAATGCTCGAGGATAAAAATTATAATATAGTTATAATAGAAAATATTTTAGATTATTTATAATGATGGTGGAATTTCTTTTTATTTATTAAAAAGGTGTGTGTGTGTGTGTGTGTGTGTGAGAGAGAGAGAGAGAGAGAGAGAGAGAGAGAGAGAGAGAGAGAGAGAAGAAATCTATGCATATATAATTTTACTTTGTGATATTTTGATAGTTTTTTTTCTAAGTTAGGTACTTCTTCACTACTGGAGATACTATTCCCTATGAGATTGTTTAAGCTTATCAAAAAAATACATATCAAGGATTGACCTAGCATGTTTTTAATATAGCAGAACAACCATACATATAATTGCTTTTAGTATTTAGCAATCTAAAATATCTGTAAACAAAAAGCAAATGATGATATTTGCAACTATGACATGATGTATGCCTAATAGAATTATGCTATAGAGCAAAGGAATAACCCTTTGAAATAGATACTAAAAACGAATATACAAAACAACAAAACTTGACATGCGATAAGGCTAATGGTCCTCCTTAGGATCAGAGTCGACGAGTATGTATATGGACTAGCTATTGGCTTAAGTGATTTCTACATGTTAGTCCTTTGGTGATTCCTCCACAACCACTGCCTCTAACCCCCAAATATCCTTTATTAGAGGGTCATATAGTTTGTCCAAAAAATCAATCTCATCCATAACTTCCTTATGTTGGATTTCCTTCTCCTCTATTATATGGGAAATGAAACTTTTGATAGAGAAGAAGGAACTTGTATTTGGCTTCAATTTAGACTCAACGTTTCGATCCCTAGAGTCGGGACCACCATTAGGAGTGTTTTGATCCCATCTATGGAATTAAAACGTCGACTCTAAATTGAATCCAAATGTAAGCTCCTTTTCTTCTATCATTAGATGATTGTGTAAGAGGAGCCATTTAATGAAACTTTTCTTAAACCCATATATTTCCACCATCCTAAAGAGTTTTGTGTCTCAACTTCGCGAGAATCCTATGTTTGGTATCCACTGAAGTAGCTCCAAATATATTTCCTTAGTTGAGGTTCTACTTCTATTTTCCCTATTTTTATTTTCTATTTCCTCCACTTCTACCTTGACCTCCTCATACAACCTCTTATGGTAATGGTTAGCCACCTCTATGGCTTCCTTCTTGGATCTAGTCATTCTCTGATACACTCACCTCTTAGACATATTTATACAAGATTCAAGGGTTAGTAGCCCTAATCCCTTTTGTTTCCTCCTCCTTTACAAGTTGATTGCCACCCTTTTCCATTAATAATACTTCTACCTTACTGCCTTTCCAAGTCTTGGGAAATAGAGGATTGGAGGACAAGGACAAATGACAATGTTGGGAACCACTAGCAATACTTAGCTACAAACTCCAATTCTCAACAACTTCCATTCCAAGAAACCCTACACCAGGGAATATGGGACTCCTTTTTTTGCTAGACTCGATGAGACCCAAATCCGCAGGCCAATGATTCTTAGAGATACAACCTCTTTCGTACAAGATGGGTAATGTTTTCAACCCTCTAGTTACACAAAGAAAACATAAGATGTACAGACAAAGCTCTAACTCCACTAAACGTGTTTTGAGTGATAATTGTGATTCAACAACTTGATTACATATTTTATAAAGGTGTAAATATCATATCCCTATGGATTCAAACCTATAACCTTTAAGGAGGACATGCATATTCTTGACCATTAAATCTATTCAAACTCTACACTTTTATTTACAAAAAAAAGCGATAAAAATTAAAATAAAACTTAACATCTTAATACTATGTAAATATAAATTGATGAGAAATTATTTATTTTCACATTAAAGTAGATATTTAAAGAGGACATGACATATGCTTGACCATTAAATCTACTCAAACTCTACACTTTTTTTAACCAAAAAAATAATAAAAATTAAAATAAAACTTAATTTCTTAATAATATGTAAATATAAATGAATGATGAATTATTTATTTTCATTTACATAAATACAAATTTTAAATTCGTAATTACATTACCATATTAATAATTTAAAAATAATAATAAATACTAAAATTTCATTTAATATTCATCACATATTTAAAAAGAAAAAAACAAACAATTTAGTAGAGTGTATATGTGTTTAAATTCATAATTACATTTTAATGAATGAAAAAATTATATATATCACTTATTTTTTAAATAATGATAAACACTAACATTTTATTTAATATCCATCACATTTAAAAGAAAAAAACAATCATTTTAGTAGAATGTAAATATGTATTAATATATATCACATTCCTTCACTGTGCAAAGCTTTAGTGATGTGGGTATACCATAGTCCATGGCATCATTTTCTCTATGACAATTCTAACACATTTGATAATGGGAACCTAGGAAAAACAATTCAACCATAATTAGTATTTACCTTTAGTAGTTCCTTTATATTATATTAAAAAGCACCCTTCGTGTGAGTATAACATATTCCATGGTATCATTTTGCTCTTATAACAATTGACATAATAATTGATAATGAGAACTTATGAAGCATAATTACTATTTACCACTCTAAGTAGGATATTCCTTGGTGGAATGATTATATGATTCTATTTGGTCTTTTAATTGTCTTTTGAAAAACATTAAAACATTTTGTTTCTATGGTTAGCCCTCTCCAATAGGGTGCCGGTCTAGGATTATGAGGTTAAAAAATTTAGCATCAGACTTGGCAGATGCTCTTTATGTAAAGAGAACAATGAGTTTATTACTCATCTTTTTGTAAAACAAAAAATTCTCTTATATCATAAGGACGTGGACTTGTGCTTCACGGGTGGAAGGGACACTTTTTGCATGGAAGGACATTGATATTCAAGATGTTCTTCAAGTATGGTCTAGTAATGGCACTTAATCTTATTATAAGGCTCTTCCCGCCCTAATGATTTGGGGGACATGGCTCTCTATGAATAATGTTATTTTCAAAGATACTTATATTGCATCGAAGATTTATGTGTCAAAAAGTATGGCTATATTTATTTCTTTCCTCAAGACTCTAGGGAAAAAAGGAGAGGCGGATCACCATTGAAAATATAGATAGATCAGGAAATTAGTGTTATTTTGATGGAGCCTTACAAGGGGTTCCGACACATGGTGGAGTAGGTGGTATCTTTTATTTCTCTGATTCTCAGTGGATAAATATCGTTGCAGGTCTAGGATGTTGTACAAACAATTACGCAGAAATGATGGCTCTGGAATTAGTTCTTATCTTGGCTCTTACGAGGGTGTATAGAACTTACAAGTTTTTGGAGATTCTATGTTGATGATAAATTGGATGAGCCTAAAGAGATCTCCAAAAAACATCGTCTTGATGCCTTTATATGAGGAGCTGATCAGAATGACTGAGAATTTCCAGGATATTCACTTTTTCCATAGTTAAAGAGAAATAAATAATGATGTTGATCAAATGTCCAAGCTCGGGCTTTAGATGGATGAAGGTACATGGAAATTATGGGAGCAAACAAATGACTCGCTCATTGAGCATGATCCTGGATTGCATCTAGGATAAACAAATTCATGGCATTGGTTATTAAATAAATATGAAAGACTTAATCTAATCAATGGCCATACTTTTAAGAAGTTTTTTTGATGATACTATGAGAATAGTAATTAATTGGATCATGATATATGTAACAAAACCATATATTGATGATTGCTAGTTATATGTGACATGACGTAGAAACGACTGAGATGAGTCAGTCTACTTTTTTGGATGTGTTTTTTGACTAAAGATTTTTTTTTTTATAATGGTTTCAATGGCCAATGAATAATGTGGTTCATTTCAAATAATGAATTGCGATTTTTTTTCTATAGAAAAAATAGATATTCATTTTAATTAGCTAGTCTTACATTTTCAAAGGTAAAGTTTTATAAAATATTAAAAAAAGAGATGACAATAAATTAACTTCAATAAATAAATAAACATTTTCAAAGGTAGAGTTTTATAAAATATTGAAAAAAGAGATGACAATAAATTAACTTCAATAAATAAAATCTTGTTTCAAATTAAAATATTAGTTTTTAGTTTTTAGTAAGGTTTAAAAAGTGAACATTAATACCATTCATAATGTTTAAATTGTGTTTAAAGTCTAGTTTTTGTTAAAATATTGAGATTTCAATCCATAATAAGCTAAGGAAAAGTAGGCATTGCTATGTTAAAAGAGATGCTAATGGCTAAAGTTATTGGATTTTGTAACAATTTGATATGTAGGTAAGTTTTTTGAACTCATTGATATTTTGTTTCATGGTGGTTGGTTGCCACATCATGGAGTAAAGATGACTCTACTAGTTTTAGGCTCCAACTATCTATATAAATTATTCTAGTTTTTTAGTAGGTTGTTTAAAACATTGAATCTTTAAAAGTGGATTGTAAATGATAATGTCTTTATAATGTATTATCTTATTGTTTGTTGTCTAGATGTGATATCTAATCTATTTTATCTTTTCATTAATGCTTGAATGTTTCTATTGAAAATGACTAAAAGAAGTTTTATGTTGAGTCTACAAGCCTGATCTAAAGCACTAATTCAAGTTCCAATTCAAATTTCCTCAACTTTATCATGGGCTAATTTGTTGATGGGCTAGTTAGAACAACCATTATTGTTATGCTCTCTTGAAACTAGAAAACTAATTAAAATTAAAGGGATAACAAGGAAACAAAAATATAGTTGTGACAATAACATAACTTTGAAAATTAATCATCACCTTTCATTTATTCTCTTCTTAAACACAAGCTAAGTACATAATTAGCTAACCAAACCAATCTTATAATTCAAATTTTAAACTTTAACCATCCATCACCCTCAAAGAAGTTTATGTCACTATAAATGCACAATGAAAAAATAATTTTATTTTATTAAAAAAAGATTATACCTATATTTTAAGTAAACTTTGAATCGTCTCCAAAAGTTTGATCTATGTTTTGAAAATCTTCCTTGTCATAATTTTTTTCCATGAAAATTCACTCCAAAATAATTTATAAAACAAATTAAAACAAAAATGTCCACATTAGGTCCTTCATGCAATGGAGGTGAAGATTTAAGAAGTTTTATAAAGGCAAATAAGGACAACGTTTCATATTGGAGGTTAGCATTGTTTTTGCCCATGATGGCACTTATTGAACCCCTCATAAACCTTATGATAAGGCATTCCCAATTAGGTTTGCAAAGTTTTATGTTTGCCTAATATTATATTTGGTAAGATTCTCATCCTTCGTATTTAAAAGGACAGATTCCCACATTACATGAATGAAATGAGAGGTCACAATATTTTATTTTACAATTGTAGTAAAGCCTGCATTCATAATTGTCCTTTATTTTATAGCTATAAGAAAGTTCTATTTCCCTTTTGTTGGAAGGGCACTTCATAGACAACCTACAACATTTCTAAGTTGAACCAAAACCTACCCATTGTAAATGGTTTTTATTATTATTATTTTTAATATAATTTGATATTTTAACAATAAAATTACAAATATAAATTTTAAGGAAAAATAATTAAAATAAATATTTAAAAATAATATAAATATTTTAATTTAGTTTAAAATAAAATTTTAAATATATTTAAATAAATAATAATAAATATTAAAAAATCTAAAATAAAATTTAATTTAAATAATTGTTATTATCTTTTGAGCATGATATGTAAAAGAAAATTGATTCAAAAAATATTTTTTTTTACTTTATTGTTATATTATAAATTTATATTTTATATTTTAATATTATTATGTTTATCTTTTTTCTATCATTTCGATTTTAATTCTGTCTTTTTAAAAAGTTAAAAAAGTAGACTTAATAAAAATTAAACCTTTGAACTCTTTCGACACTAATGCAATGTACTCCCAATTTACTTTACTTTTCATGTAACGTATCATAATTATAAGTGCTAAGAAATAACAACAATGGCAACTTTATTACAAACAAGTAGCATGTTGGCGACAATAACACATTAGGACTACCTAGTACGAGATTGGACCCTACATGTAATGCACTGAACGTAAAGAAACCAATAAGCAGTATTTTTAAGTCTATGGTATCAATTTCAAGGTGTGGTGGAGCACACAATCACGTTTAATGGGAGCAAGATTTTTAAGCCTATGGTATCATTGACAAGACAATGACTGATCACTCGATCCCATTTCATGGAAGAACAAAGTCCCCCACACCCTCTATTGGAGAGATAATTGACCTTAGGTTTCGATAAGAGCATGTACACTTTCATGTCGTGCTAAATTGTTCATATGTATTTTTGGATTTTAATTGTGATAGCGATTCATTGAACTTCCTCTAACATAAGAACAATCTAAAAACACATATAGAGAACGTATGTTTGAATCTGAGAAGCTTAACACTTAGACCTAACATTGTGTTTATTCTCATTAATATGTTGACTTAGGAGTTGTGCACCAACACATTCTCATTATGCCTAGGAGCTTTGCATTAGCATGATCTCACTATGACATAGGAGATCCACGTTGGCACGTTCTCACCATGACTTGGGACTTGGGAGGTTCTCACCATGACTTGTGACTTGGGAGGCCTACATTGACACATTCTCGCTATGACTTGAGAGGCTTTTACTCATACACTCATGAAAGAAGTGATCTCTATTGGCATGATCTCACTATGACTTGTGATTTAGGAGGTCTTCATTGCCACATTCTCACTAAGACTTGAGAGCTTTGTACTAGCACATTGTCTCTGCTATTTGGGATGTTGGGTTGTTCAATATGACACATTCTCATCATGATTTGGTAGGTTAACAAGTGTGCATTCTTCATGTGATATCCAAGGTGAGAAATTGTGACTGAAGAAGTTATCTTATTATAACTTGAAAATTTTACATTGGACACAATCTAGCATAAAGGTTTACATTAAACATATGTTTACTATCACATTTAGTTTTATAATCATTTCAAACATCGACACCAATTTTTTACAAAAGTTTTAATATCCATGATTCAACTTGATTCATTACATTATCTTTCCTTATAATTTTACTCATGGAGATCTCATCCCATAGCAAACAATTTGAATCAGCTGTAACATTTGGACCACTAATAATTTGATAAAATATTTTATAGATAAGATAGGGCCTAGTAAAAAGGAGTGGGGAAATTATAGAGAGACATGAGGGAGGCATGACCGGCAGGAGTAGGGATTCCCTGCAGACAATCCGCCCGGTGATCGCGAAGGATCATGCGGGCCAACCATTAGGTTTCCCGGCAAAGAGGAGTGGCCGCCGGGCGGCCCGGCGGTCGGTTAGTCGTCGCCGTCGGGCTCCGGCACCCCAACTCAGCCGGCGGCCCGGATGTCCCCTGGATGGGCCGGCGTGTCTCCCCTTGTCCCCCGCCCCCTAAAAAAAATTACTAATTGCGATATCGCGTAACGACCCAGCAACACTACCCTCGTTGCTACCGTCCGATCCCCGCACGAGAAACTCCGTAGCTCTGTGGCCGTCCAATGGCGTGGATGAAGCACGCCGACTTAAGAGACGCGGGGAGAGAATTATTGCAGGGCAGAGGGGCTTTGAAAATGGCCATTCAGCGAAGAAGCGGATTGCGAGTGAGCTGTGCGGGATGAACGTGGGATTTTGATGCCTTGGGTAAGGAAGGAAGGAAAGGAAAAGAGAGGCCTTGCAATTTACTGTAGCGGTGGCTATGGAGGGCCCCTAGTATTAGTACTGCTCATACAGTTGGTTGGTGGTTATGCATAAGGCCCAACTCCTTCCCTTTCTTAGTTTTCTTTACTTGATATATTTGTTGGGTATCAGTGATAATTGGTTCTGGTCCAGTTAGTGGGCTTATTGCTAAGTTTTTGGAGAGAATCAATCATCAAATGGTCTGTCTGATACAGAGAAAGAAGCGTATCACAACAAACAAAAGGGTTTTTTTTTGTTTTTAAATTCTTTTCCCCCAAGGTATGCATCAATGCATTCATGTGGGTTTTGTGTGTTTGATGGTTGTTGGGGTCTGTGATTCTGCTATTGTTTGCTGCTAATTATCATGGGTGGGTACTGGGCATGGCTGTCATGCAATGTGTGTTGGGGAAAGTGGTCTGGTTTAGGCTGTCCATGCTTTTGATCAGGAATTGTGTCTCACATTATTTGATGAGACCTGGCATGGAAGAAGTCATTGGTACTGTTTTGTAATAGCAAGTTTCATGCTTAACGCTCATGTTGGTAGGATTCCTGTCACAGGGAACATCAAGCTTGATTCTGAAATAATTAGTGTCATTCTGAAATTAGAGGCTGATACTGGGAGGCCCTATTGGTTTTGTTTGATTGAAATAATGGATTCATGCTAAGCATCAAACTAGGACATGAATTATTAGTGTTATTGATGCATTTGAAGTCTTTCATGACAAAGATGAGCGTGCTTCGATTTTGGTAGTTTACAGAAAATTATTTATTGAAGCTTCTTTCTCACCAGAACTGCCTCCTGCTTGTTGCAGTTGTTCTTGTCTTTTACCTTTGTATCACTGTCCCATATATTCCTTTGGGCTGTGTATGATTTGCAGGGAAAAGTAAACAGCAGTGTGGAAGGATTGATTTGTTTCATTTTTGTTTTGGTTTGTTGTTCTGTGATGACCCAAGTAGGATTTGAGGATAACAGTGGCGGAGGAGACTTTATTGAATACCAGCATTGCTTTGGAGATTCTCATTCTTATGCATGTAGCCATCCAGTTAGTGCAGCTTACAGTGCTCAGTGTCCTAAATTTGTGAAGGAAGAGAGGTGTCGGAACACATTAATGTCGTCTACGATTAACGTCTATATAGAGGAGGGCTTGAGCAAAGCCTCTCCTCCAGCTTCATCAACTGTATCAGAGAACAACTGTCAGAATAGCTCAGGAGGACTGAAGGAACATGACTACATCGGTCTGTCGGAAGTGTCTTCGTCGATGGAGAGCTCTGTGGTCTCTTCCCAAGATGGTGAAGAGAACAATATGAACCTCAAGGAAACTGAGTTGAGATTGGGCCTTCCTGGCTCACTTTCTCCTCCCAGGGACTCATCTGAGCTGAGTTTGTTAAGCCCTTTGACTATTAGGACTGAAGTAGAAGAGAAAAAATTGTTCCCTGTTGAGATACAGCAACATTCAACGAAGGATGGGGTGGCAGAAGAGAAGAATGGGCAGGAAAAGTATAATATTCAGTCATCTGGAATGGGAAGGAACATGATGAGTGTATCACCCAAGACTATTGTAAGTGGTGCAAAGAGAGGCTTTTCAGAAGCAATGGAGTCGAGGAACTGTTTCCCCGATGCCAGAAGTAATGGATTTTCATCAGACGGTAAGTGGGTATTTCCAACACAGGTTGGAGGAGTTATTGTGGCTGGATCCGAGGCTGAATTGCCCAAGACAAACGCACAGGGAAAGTTTTTGCCACAAGGACTAGCATCTGCTCCTGGAACTCCAACCATAAAGCAAGGGCCTACATCCTGGCATACAGGGGGCCTGGATCACTCAGGGAGCTCTTTCATATCTTCTAGGACTCCCAACGGAACAAACCTCAATGGAAAATCCATCAAGGATGGAGCTGCTTCGACTGGTGTCAAAGATATTACACAGTCTAAGATGCCACAGGAGAGGCCTCGTACTGAATCACAGCATGGGACTAATCAGAATCAGCTGCCTTCTGCAAATAACCCTGGAATGGCTCCTGCTGCCAAGTAAGTATTCAATCGCTCGGTGTACAATCTTGACAAATATAATTTTGGGAACGGTTTTTGCCTGGCTATGGTCCAGTTTAAATGACATGATATCTGCTACCATTTGAAATGAAATTTCAAATGAGAATGTTTTTACAAGACTTTGATCCTAGTTATATTTCACTATATCTGTTTGCACCTCGAATGCTGTATAAAATTAGATGGTCTGCTTATTGAAAGCTCTCCATTAACCTCAGTGACTTAATAGTGGGCATGATTTTAACTGGCAGGGCTCAGGTGGTAGGTTGGCCACCAATTCGTTCTTTCAGGAAGAACAGTTTGGCCGCTAACCCAAAGACAAATGATGAGGGTGATGGAAAATCTGGATCAAGTGCTTTGTATGTTAAAGTTAGTATGGATGGGGCTCCTTATCTGAGGAAAGTAGACCTGAAATTATACAACTGCTATCTTGATTTATCGTCTGCATTAGAGAAGATGTTCAGTTGCTTTACTATTGGTGCGTTCCTATCCTGTATGCATTTAATTGTGTTTCTGTTTTGTTATTATTTTTGATAAGCTTGGATCTGAATAAATAAGGCTTATTGCCTATTGGATGAGTCTCAGGTCAGTGTGGATCCCATGGAGTGCCAGGAAGGGATGGTTTGAGTGAGAGCAAGTTGATGGATCTCCTGCATGGTTCAGAATATGTGCTTACATACGAGGACAAAGATGGTGATTGGATGCTTGTCGGAGACGTTCCATGGGAGTAAGTACCCAAGCTTCCATTCTTTATTTCTTCAAAGTAGTATTTTTTCCATTAGCAGCGATTACCTTCAATATCCAATACATGTGTCTTCCCCGGTATAAATTTGGAAGCCAAGGAATACTTTAATATGTGATCTGCCCAATTTCATGCTACATATCATAAATACCATATCAAAAGAATGTCCAGGCCATACTCACTCTTTCCTCTCGAGTTGTTCTAAATGTCGTCACTTTGTTCCATTCTTATAATGTCATTGCTTTCTTTGCGGCTCAAAGAGTGTTTTAAACCAAACAAATTGCTAATATGGAGTAGTCACTGCAGGATGTTCATTGATTCCTGCAAGAGGTTACGTATCATGAAGGGTTCCGAAGCAATTGGCCTAGGTATTTGAGCAAATCTTTCTCTTGGTCAATTTCATCATCCCTGTGTAGAGCACTTATAGTTCTGGATCTGAAAACTTTAATCTGACTTATCTTTAATTGCTTGCAGCTCCCAGGGCCATGGAGAAATGTAAAAACAGGAACTAGATGTGGAGCATGACCTGCTTCCAAGTCACTGTGGGGGTTGACTTAGGTCCAGATGGAGGGATGTGGAATAGCCAGCGAATGAAGTAGATTATGTTTCCTTTTATGTTCTAAGACTTCATTATTTATCTTGGGCATTAAGGCTTGCCCAGCCAGTCAGCAACAATGTTGCTCAGCTTATCATATATCTTCTTCATAAGTGGGCTTGGACCTTCATTGTTCATAGTATTGTCACTAATCCTTTTGTGGAACTAAAGGGAGAGGGACATGGATATTTTGGCATGGTATGCACAGGTCAAGAAGCAGGTCATGTATATCTGGAAGGAAATTAACAAGGAGATAATTAAAATTAGGACAGTGTCTATTATGTTGTTTTATTAGGAGTTGAAGTGCTTGGGATCAAACTTAGGCTTATGGTTTGATGAGACATTATGTAGACTGAAAATTTTCACTGAATATCTCTGGAGCATATAGATCTAGCTCTTTCAGCGAGGGAATGGACTTATTGAAGGTCAGAGTCGTCAAAATTCCAGTTTACCAATTCAGGAGCTATTTATATTTTGAAATCTGGAGAGATGAAGTGTAAAATCCTTTTCAATATTACGAGAGACATTTGCTCTTGATGTCTTTGCAATGCTTGTGTTGGCTGCTTTAGTATTATGGTTTGAGATGAATCTATTTTCATCCACCAAACGGCATAAATCATGTTTTGTGGAACTTGCTGCTACATTGCCGTTTAGGCTGGCTGAACTCTAAAGACCTGGTAGTTTTATTTGACTGAACAATGAGTTTTGATAAAACTCGATATATCAGTATGCAGCTTGAAGTGTGGCTTTATATATTATTGTATAGCTTTTAATGTTTTAAATGTAACCAATGCTGTTTTTGCTAAAGAGAGGTGTCTGGATGCCATTTGTGTCTAAAATTTCTGTTGCAAACATGTTAATTTACTTATTGAAAGTGCTTGGTAGTAGTGTTTCTTGCGTAGGGATCATGAGATGATGGCCATCGGAATCAGAGCAATTAAACCTTTATGAGAAAGGTTATTATTGGTCATGCATATGCATTTGTTTGTTGTCAAGAGATTTCAGTGTTCTTGTATTGAAATAATGTTAAGAAGAATGCTTGAGAGTTTTTCTTAATAATGGAATACTTCTTCTATTTACAAAGACATATGAAGATTTATTTAATTAGCTTGCAAAGAGATCATGAGCAAGGGCTTGGCAGTGTTCAGTGATATATAATTACTTAATTAGATATATATTGTGTGCTTTGTTAGAAGGCAGCTTTGGAATCCTCTAGACTCTGTTATTCACTTTTGGACTAATTGAGGATTGCAGTGTCTGCAGCAGAATTTTAAAAAAGAAAAGACTAATCAATAAAATGGGTTTGGAATGCACATTTTAGCTACGTTTTTCCTTTTACACTTAATTGAAGTTCACAGTTATATGCCTTGACATGTTTGTTGGATGCATTGCAACTAGGAGAGTCTGCCATTTATCTTTTTGGAGTGGAATGATTAAGGAATGCATAGACTGTTATCACTTGCTATGCTTCTTTTGATTAAAATGTTGTTGAATTATGTCCTTTTAACTCTACTGCCACCTCTCTCTCTTCTGGTCAGTAAAACCTTTCAAGATCAAAGTTGCTTAGATGGCCTTCTCTTGTTCTCTACCATCATTATTGTTGCCGTGAGAGTTGTCTGTGATGGGATGTGGGGTCAAGGAATTAGATGAAGTGGAAAATGAGTGAATAATCTGTTGCTTTCCCCTGTTCATACTTGTTGGTGTGAGTTGCATATATGATTGAATGGGAAGTTGACGAATTAAGTGTGATGGGAAATAGCATTTAGATGATGTTGTTTTCCCTTGTTCTTTCTTGCTGCTGTGTATTGCATTTATGATGGAGTTGGAATTCTGTGGATGACTAGTTGTTTTCCATTTTATGATTGCATGTAGAGTTAAGGATTTGTTAATGGAAAAATGATAAGAAATGAAATGCAATAATTTTAGTCTTGTTTTTCTATTCCTGTTTTACCATTTTTCTTGTGGAGGTGGCATTGTCTGAGTGGAAGAAGTACAACTTAAATGGGTGAATGGTTATTAAGGATTTGTTAATGGAAAAATGATAAGAAATGAAATGCAATAATTTTAGTCTTGTTTTT
The DNA here is from genome assembly GCA_027924585.1 of Larix kaempferi. Lineage (NCBI taxonomy): Eukaryota > Viridiplantae > Streptophyta > Pinopsida > Pinales > Pinaceae > Larix > Larix kaempferi. Next base: position 3,061,361 of record BSBM01000484.1, on the reverse strand, counting down.
CTATTCCTTTTTTATCGTTTTTCTTGTGGTGGTGGCATTGTCCGAGTGGAAGAAGTACAACTTAAATGGATGAATGGTTAAAAACATGTGTTTCTTTCTAGAAAGCCACAAGTTAATAAACTAATTTAGTATAACTAAATTGTGACTTTAAAATAGATTATTTTATTAAAACTATGAAAAAATATAAACATAGAAGGAGAAAATGTCAACAAACTGTCATATTGGATTTACTTATAAATTAATATATATATTTTTAGCTGACAAAGTTCAGGACTCAACTGTAACTCTGTGCTTAGTACAGGCAACCATCGTTATCAGTCTTGATTGGGCAAGGAAAGTGATAACGTAATCCATGAAACACAGAAATAAATCTTTACTGATGTGTGATAGAAAACAATTAATAGGACTGTGTTTTCTTGGGAGTTCTGAGGATTCCGTTCAAGTGTTTGCAGCAAGGGATGGTCCCTACAATTTTTGCTTGATTTCATATATAGATGAAATAAAATTGACTTTGCTGATGAGCTCATCCTGTTTTGTACAGTATCACCACCCATGTGGTGGAGAGCTGACGACCAGATATTCGATTCTCTCTCTGGTAGAGTCTCTAATGTATACCACGGCCTTTTCGCCAGCAGGACAATGAACTCCATCACAACAGCTGTAGTCCTTGGCTCCTTCCCACCAAACCCACCTAGAAGTTTTGTTGAGCGATCCTTTTTAAATGTCAATTTATTTGTTAATCCCTGCTTAATGCCATCTGTTGGGTAAATAACTCCTTGCTGCCCAATCACAACAATTATGCCTCGTCTCCCATGTGATGCATTAAATAATTGAAATGATGAGGGAGACAACACGATATTTCTATTCTGTCACTGCGATCCCTTGTCTGGTTTTGCCCATTTCTTTATCAACTTGACCCTGATCCTCACTGCCATTGTATATCAGATCTGATTACTACTAATTTCCATTGTTTACTCCTCAAACAACGCGTCTTCCCTTTTCTTAATCCCAAGTTCCAACCACCTTCGCAGAAAATACAAGATGGTGGTGAGTATGAAAGGGACCATCTTTTTTAATACATTTTTGGCTACACTCAAGTGTGAGCAGTGGATGAGAATGCCATGGTTGTTTGATGATGAGAATGTTGGCTGGAGTTTAGTTATACATTTTTTTCGGCTACACTGAAGTGTAAGCAATGAATGAGAATGAATGAGAATGCTATGGTTGTTTGATGATTAGATAGTTTGATGGAGTTCAGTTATACATATTCTTTGGCTACACTGGATGCTAATGCCATGGTTGTTTGATGATAAGATAGTTGACTGGAATTTAGTTATACATCTTCTTCCCAAATGTAAACAGTGGATAAGAATGCCATGGTTGTTTGATGATGAGATAGTTGGTTGGAGTTTAGTTATACATCTTCGGCTACATTGAAATGTAAGCAGTGCTACATTGAAGTGTAAGCAGTGGATGAGAATGCCATGGTTGTTTGATGATGAAATAGTTGGTTGGCCTTTAGTTATACATCTTGTTTGATTACACTTGAGTGTAAGCAGTGGATGAAAATGCCATGGTTGTTTGATGATGAAATAATTAACTGGAATTTAATTATGAATAGTTTGGTGGAACTTAAGAGCAATGACTTAAATGAATAACTTATGAGTCTGTAACCAATTTCTTTCACCCTAGTGATCTCAACTAGGTTGATCTCATAGTTTAGCTTGACAATGACATCTGCAATGGCTGCCTATTATAGGAAAACTGACAACCAATTTCTTAGAACTTCTTTAATACATCCTCTCTCAAAGAGTCAAATGTAATATATGTGCAAAATTCTGACTCCTGTAAAGCTACCATTCTGTAAAGTTACCATTCTGGAATATCTTTGTTTTTTGTTTGTTGAGTACGATTCCATAATTTAGAGTGTCACAAGTCATTAAAACAATAATAATTAAAATTTCGAACAATTTTGCTGAATAAAAATCTCAATCATGAATGTCTAACAAAAACAAAAACATTTAATTACATATAAACTTTTCAACGTTGTCCACACAAACTAAGTTTGTCCAGCTCCTTTTGCCTTGGCAGGTTCAGGTATATGCCTGATCGTGATACCTTCTCTCATTGGCCATATAATCTGCATTTGAAAACAGTACATTTTTGTCTTATTGTTTGTCGTAGTTCAATATGATTAATATTTCGTCTATGCACTTTAATTAATATACACTTGGAATGGACTGTTTTCTCATTCCACAGAATTATTTGTAATGTGTTGATTCTGGTTTTTGAATTAATAAAACATGTATTAAATATGTTTATTTATAATTTTTTAACAATAAAAATATTTTTAAAATTATCTTCTTGTCTGTCTAGCATGATTTATCTTAATCTAGTTAAATATAATTTATTATAATAAAAATAACATTACACATTCTACCTCTTTAATGACAGTGAAAGTAATCAATCAACTATTTACATATATATGTCCATGTCACGATGCATTGAATATGGATACCAATCCAAATCCATTTATATTGATAACATATACACATCAAAGTTGTCATCTAGGTTTTGTCATTTTTTTTTCAAGTAGAGAAATGCCAACACTTGCTATTCCGAAAAATCAAGATATAGCCAGAATTACATAGTCAATACATCTGGGCTCAACAAGAGCATCATATCACTTACAAGAATTGAACCTGGTTGGCGAGGTAACAATCATTCCTCCCAACCACCCAAACTATATATATATCAAATTGTCAATAAATTTTGAGGGTTAATTTAAAGGATCATAAAATTATTCCTTGAAACAAATAAAAATATCAAACTATTATACACTTAGAATAAACTGTTTTCTCATTCCACAAAATTATTTGTAATTTATTGATTGTGGTTTTTGAATTAATAAAACATGTAGTAAATTTGTTTATTTATAATTTTTTAACAATAAAAATATTCTTAAAATCATCTTCTTAGAACATTTATTAAAATATCTGTCTAGCATGATTTATCTTAATCTAGTTAAATATGATTTATTATAATAAAAATAACATTAATCAATCAACAATTTAAATATATATGTTCATGTCAGGATGCATTGAATATGGATACCAATCCAAATCCATCTACATTGATAACATATATACATCAAAGTTGTCATCTAGGTTTTGTCATTTTTTTTCAAGTAGAGAAATGTCAACACCTGCTATCACTTACAAGAATTGAACCTGGTTGGAGAGGTAACAATCATTCCTCCCAACCACCCAAGCTATATATATCAAATTGTCGATAAATTTTGAGAGTGAATTTAAAGAATCATAAAATTATTCCTTGAAACATATAAAAATATCAAACTAGTATACACAAAAACCTTAAAATATATATCAAACAAATCTAATTGAAACACATAAAAATATCAAACTAGTATACTCAAAAACCTTAAAATATATATCAAACAAATCTAATTTCACAACTAATTTGATACATATGAAACTATTAACCTAAATGGTTGGGTAGCAGTGTTTGGTTTTTGGTAAAAATGAAGAAATTTTTATAATTTCAAATAATAGTGTTTAAATTTGCATAATCTGATTGAACAACACAAAATCAATTTTTTAATCTGATTGAAGAACACAAAATCAATTTTTTTTAAATCGTCTTAATTTTTTTTTTAAATATTTATTAATAAATGAAAAAACCTTGATATTTAGAACGTTTATCTTTTAATTTTATCATATCACAAAGTTAATATTATATTAGGGATTTAAATTTTGGGTAGTCTAAAAGTTCTACTATTTCTAAATAAAAAATTTGATTTTTCCTGCACAATTTTTAAAAATTATGGCATAAACTTTTAAGGTTATAATTGTCAATTCTGTTTGATTTTTGAAAAATTCATGCATAAATTTTAAAAAATCATAGTTACAACTGTCAAATTCTGAAATTTTAGGTACCCTTGGTGTTTTGATAGTGTTAAATCGTTACTACCATTAAAATCGCCATTAAAACACATTTAATTTCAAATTTTGCAAAAAAAAAAAAAAAACCAATTTAGATGAAAAGCCCGACCAAAACATAGAATTTTTAGACAACTCCTTTAAATTTGGTTGAGGAAAGTAGAACTTACCTTTCTAACTATGAAGACTTTGAATTTGAGATTTCCAAGTAATATGTAACGTGTGGTAGAGAATTTTATCAACATAGAATTTTAAGACAACTCCTTTAAATTTAGGTGAGGAAAGTAGAACTTACCTTTCTAACTATGAAGAATTTTATCCACATAGAATTTTAAGACAACTCCTTTAAATTTAGGTGAGGAAAGTAGAACTTACCTTTCTAACTATGAAGACTTTGAATTTGAGATTTCCAAGTAAATATGTAACGTGTGGTAGAGAATTTTATCCACATAGAATTTTTAGACAACTCCTTTAAATTTGGGTGAGGAAAGTAGAACTTACCTTTCTAACTATGAAGACTTTGAATTTGACATTTCCAAGTAAAAAGTAAAGTGTGGTAAAGAATTTTATCCATAGACAAATATAACAAATAGTTAAAATAATTTTGCCTCGAAAAGGCACATTCTTTGACACGTGTCTTTAAAAAAATATTATAAAAAAATAACATATCGGCTTCAATTATATTTTAAATATTTACAAAGGTATATATAACTACACCCATTAAATAAATTAACACCATAAACCCCTTTCTAAAGTGTAAATGTTGAGGAAAGGTTTACACGTGGAGGAATTCGATTCCTCTCTACGCTTAATAAATCCCCTTTTAAAATAAATCTATGCTAGTATTTAACCCTTCCAACTATATACTCAAACTGGAATTTTAGGAACCAGAAAGAAAGTGATATCTGAGAGCCGTCCTAGTTGTCAGGAATCTCTTAAGTGTACCCGTAGGAGAATTATTGGTCTTTTGGGCCCTAATGCTTGTCAAAGCCTCCAAACTGTACTCAAATTTAGCGGCTTGAGCGCTCACGATGCCAAATTGTTCTGAATTTCACGAGACCAGAAGAGTACGGGAGAAGACCCGGAGAAATCGCTATTATAGCAGGAGTGTTCGGCTAAATATTTAGCGGCGCTTATACAAAACCGCTAGTGTTGGCAGCCAAAATGAGTGGTTCAAGTGGTTTTGTACAGCGGTACTGTATGTGCCAACGTGGCAGTTTGGATTCCATAAAAAGCGGTTTTGGTTACCCTGCGGTTTTCGACAAAAAGCCGTACCGAAAATGACAACTGTTGGGAAGCTATTGGAAAGAGGAAATGATGAATGGGACGTGACTGTTATCGTCATTGGCTTTTTAAATTCCCTGGAAACCGCCGTACGGTCGCCGAAGGCGGAGATTGTTACGAGTCCACGTCTGTCGGGATACCAGGGCAGTTTTATCTAGACGAATCGGTGGTATTCGAGCACTAGAAATGTCGGTGGAACATTTGCCACTAAGGTAGGTATTTCAAGAAGATATTTCTTTTACTTTGCTCATTGTAACATTGAAAAATATATCTCACACGACTTTAGTATCTTCTATAGTATGATGATAATGACTATCTCCTCGAGTGTGGAGTTTGGGTACATCTTTTCATAAATCAACAATAAAACATGTTTACACATTAAAAAGGTTAATTTATTTTTTTAATATTATATTAGTACTAGTTTTAAAACATCCATCATATCAAATCATGTCAATGGGTCTTTTAGGGTAGTTGAAAGGGAATTAAGTTGTGGGACTACATGTAAAAGTTGTGGACCTTGAGACTCAATGGGTTCTAGGAGGGACATGATGTGTTTGTATATACTTACAGTGGGGTTGTTAGGGAACATCTTTCTAGAAACACACCAAAGTAATTAATTGAAGATGGGCCATTGGTTGACCCAAGGAGAGTCAATGCCTCTTCTTTAGATTTTGTATGGTTGTAAATCTATCAAGAGTCCATGAATGGGAAGCAAACAACGCCTTTCAAAACCTTACTTACTATCAGAAGAAAAGTATAGGGGAAAATGCCACAACTTGTACCTGTGGGCCGAGAGGAGAACATGAACGTTTTTATCTGTATTCATGTAGTTAGTCCCTCTCAACTTATAGCCTTTATGGATTTTAAAGTCTTCTAGGTTCATTATGTGTGATGACCTAACCTCTTCCACCAACTACATTAAGTTGTCTTGCTCCTAGTATGACATGGGGGCCTTAGAAGATGATGCCATAGTATAGGATAAAATGTTTAAACTCTCGACCTAGTCATCTTGGGTTAAAAGGTATAAAGTGACCTGTCCTTGCCTGTACACTCATGGGCCATGCAAAAATGCCCTCCTCTTGTACCTATCAGGTACACTTTTGTTTTCATTTGTACTGTTTGTTTTATGTGATTCCTTGATGGAGAATAAATACTTTTTGGTAAATATTCCTATAATCTATAAAGATAAGATAAGTTGGTTTGGATATGGTTAAGCCATATATTGGTAGATTTGAATTTATATAAAGAAATTTATATGACTCGTTTTTTCACTTTCCTTTATTTATTTGTTAAGGGTTTAAGATGGGTTGGTATGGGGATAATGCCATTAAAAGGCATTTTGAAGTTGTTTATGAGCTTAAGATGGTTTTGTATGAGGATAATTTTATGTAAAAGGAATTTTAATCATGAATATATATAAATTTAGTTGTAATAGATAAGCATTTTTTGGGCCTGAATTGGGAATTGCTTTTGTTTTTCTGTATCACAAGTATATTTATTATGTGGTAATCTTGTGTGCATCTTAAGTTAATATTGTGTGGTATTATGTGGGTATTATGTAAGTTTTGGTCATACTATTCATGGTATGTTTGTTATGTCAATGTGGTAGTATTGTAGATCTCGTAAGTCACATGTGTATATCACGACTGTAAAAAGGGCATGATTTAAGATGTACTAGATAACAAATTTCTTTATCTAACTATGCCCATTGAATATATACACTTTCATAATTTTGATAAAAGTATAGTATTAAAGCTTTCTCATTGATCATCAAATTAAGGGAGGTACATAATAGTACAACCAACAAGAATTTAAAGATTGAAACATCTTGTATTTCAAATTCCTTTTGAGGAGAATTATGAGGTAGAACTATTTCCTCTAGGTGACTATTAAAAGAATTGATTCAAGTGCTTTAACAATATATATATAAGACTTATGACAAAAATCATTGACATTCCATAACGGTCTTGAGCGACAATTGACATTCCATAACGGTCTTGGGCGACAATTGACATTCACAATTATAAGTGTGTGCATACACTGCTGAAGTGGGCATGAACAAAGATGGAATTTAGTGCACAGGTTCTAAAGTTAGATGCATGTGGTATTTTATGCTCTAAATGCTATAAAGGTTTTGAGGCATTACCCCTTAATCTTAATGGATATACTTGGCGTGGGGGCGCTTGAAAGCTAATGCAGAAGGATTGGCGCACATAATTGAAAACTTTGAAATAGTTCATGTGCAACTTTCTAAAGTTGCCACAAATAATATTTAGCAAGTATAAGAATTTTTATGTAAAATCCCAAAAAATGATCTCATAAAAATACTCCTTTAAATTAGATAATATTTTATATTTTATAAAAAACCACTTTATTATTAATTAAATGCTTATAAAACCTTTAAAAGGTATAATTCTTGGAATTTTCACATATTAAAAAAAGAAAAGAACTCACAAAAATACCCATTTAAATTACATAATATTTTATATTTTATAAAAAATCACTTTAATTAACAAAGATGGGACTTGGTGCACAAGTTCTAATGTTAGATGCATGTGGTGTTTTATGCTCTAAATGCTAGAGAGGTTTTGAGGTATTACCCCTTAATCTTAATGGATATACTTGGTGTGGGGGTGCTTGAAAGCTAAGGCAGAAGGATTGACACACATAATTGAAAACTTTGAAATAGTTCAGGTGTAACTTTCTAAAGTCACCACAAATAATATTTAATAAGTATAAGAATTTTTATGTAAAATCTCCAAAAAATAATCTCCTAAAAATACTCCTCTAAATTATATAATATTTTATATTTTATAAAAAACCACTTTATATTTAATTAAGTGCTTATAAAACTTTTAAAAGATATAATTCTTGGAATTTTCACATATTAAAAAAAGAAAAAGAACTCACAAAAATACTCCTTTAAATTAGATAATATTTTATATTTAATAAAAAACCACTTTATATTTAATTAAAGTGCTTATAAAACCTTTAAAAGGTATAATTCTTGGAATTTTCACATATTAAAAAAAGAAAAGAACTCACTACAACTCAACCAACCATTTACATCAAATAAAAATACTCACATAAAATGTTTGTAGTATTTTGAATGGTGAAAATGAAATGTATCTTTTCCCATATTAAAATTTAATTATTGACAGTGTAATGGAGCTCAATTGATAAGGACATTAATGCATAAGATGGCCCACAAGAAATGAAAGTGGTTGTGCACCTATCTAGTTGTAATGTATGAGAGGGATGTACATTCGTTTATCCTAACATGATTATTATGAACTTAATATGTGATGTTGTTTGTTTTTTAAAAATAATTGTATTATTGTAGTGGCCCCATATGCTTATCCAACAACAATGGATGTTGCTAGTTGTAAAGTTTGTCTTTGCATATTCACAAATATAAAGGAATGGGAGATGTGATGAAATTAATTTAATGGAATATTTAATATTCAAATTAAATATTATAATTTGTTTTTTATAAATAATATTTATTAATTATTAATTTTTAAAATTTATTGAATAATTTAAATAATATTTATCATATGAAGTAATGCTGATAAATGAGATTAATGGAATATTAATATTCAAGTTAAATATTATAATTTTTTTTATAAACAATATTATTTATTATTATTTTTTTTAATTTTTTAATAATTTAAAAAATATTTATCATGTTAAGTAATACTTATAAAATTGAGATTGAAATTTGTAAATGGAAATGAATTGTAAAATTTTATTTTTTAAATTTGTATATAGTAACCAAATTTCTAGAAATAATTTAGCTTGAAACCAAATCCTTAAGTAACTATAAAGTATAAGTCTTAATAGTAGTAGAAGAATCCATGTTTTTGGTTAACAAATCACAATAATGATAACAATTTTTCATGTTTATATTGTAGTCTTATAATTTAGTAATTTTTATTTTATTTTTATTTTGATGATGATGATGATTAATGTCCACTGAGACTAACTTTGGTCTATCGGACCTTAAGAAGGTTATTACTGGGTTTGTTTTAAACTTTTGTTCATATGCTCAAAAAGCTTGGTAAGAAGCTTTCCAATCTCACTATAGTTTTGGCAAGTTAGGAGGTTAGAAAGGTTTGTATTGTAGCAAATACTATGAAACTCATATCTAATGTGGGTGTAAGTAGGGCACTCTAAGAGAAAGTGATTTTCATTCTCAACGTTCATAGACTCACAAAGATGACAAACCCTTTCCTTCCATGGAGTTTTGGGAATAGACCAACGCCTTGTTTCGCTATGAAGCTCATGGGAGTTCGTTCTAATCTTGGCTATATTAATTTTATTCTTTGAACTAGTTACTATCGAGAGATATTTATGATCTTCCAAATTAGGGTTAATGACCTCTTTATAGTATCTTAGTTTTCTCTTAACTGCTAAATTTTCCTCGCACCACAATTTCTCTTTAAACTTAAAGATAATAATATTTTTGACATTATCGATATTTTGTAAAGTGTCATTTTCATCAATGCCCCAATGGTCTAACCAAGCCATCGTATCTTTACATCAACTCCGCTTGAGGCATAGTTGGTTTTGACTTGAATTTAAAGCAATTTTAGGAAGTCTCTCGTTTCCCATGTTATTTATCTTGAGCTTATACATCAGGTACCTAGTCATAGCCATGCTCTCTATGGGGGAAATACCACTTCTATGAGGAGAATAGGATAAGGCGTATTGATTTTAATTTTGAGATTATAAGTTATAATCCGCTTCTGGATTTGATCAAATCTTTATCCAAGATTCTCTAGAAATGTTGCACCCCCATACTTCACAACTGTATAAGATAACATGGATGACAAGAGTTTCAAAGAGGAACTTTTTTTTATCCCACATGAATAGGTTGGCTAATTTACAATTATTTTCAAGAACAAAATAAGCTTTCCATCCTCCATTAATCCATTTCTCAATGCTATGGTTCCAATTTAGCTTGTGATGAATATCAATTCCAAGGTATTTGCAAGAAGTCACTTCCTCCAGTTTACTGTTATCATAAATAAAAATTGTGTAGGTATCTTTCTTAGATTTTATAATCATAACTTTTGTCTTGTCGGTGTTGATAGTCATACCCATGTTAGAGCAGAAATATTTGAGAATTCTTAATTGTTTATCGAGATCAAAGGGACACCTTGCCATAAGAACAATATCATCAGTATAAAGAAGGAGGATGATAACTATCCCAGCTAAGATCATGCCGGCACAACCTTCTTCTTCTAAACATCTTTCTAGTTTATCGATGTAAATGCCAAAAAGGGCAGGGGAGACGGGGAAACCTTGCTTAACTCCAATATTATAGTTTATCCGTTAACCAACCTTCATTATTCTTAAATTTGGTGATGACATTTTCGTATAACCTTATCGTGGCAGCCCTCAACTCAAAACGAACATTAAGCTCCTCTAGCCTATTCCACATGCTATTTCTAGGCACTGTATCAAAAGCTTTCCTAAAGTCCACAAAGCAACAAAAAAAGTCAGACTTATTATTACGACATTCCTCTACAATAATCCTACGCGTACCGAGGTGGTCTATGGTTGAATGATTCCTTCTAAAACCTGCTTGGCCTTTAGCCTGCTTACCTTCCATTTCTAGACATTTGTTGATCTTCTTTTCTAAGATAATACCGTATAACTTGGCTAGGAGAGGGTTAATCATAATGGTCCAATAATTAGAGGGGTTATTTTTATCACCACTTTTGAAAATATGAATAATGAGGCTTTGAGTCCAAGGTGTAGGGAAGCCTTGCTTGATCACTAGATTAAAGAGTTTGTGGATGTGCGGGATGAGGACAAGCCCCCCAATTTTTAAGATTTCTGCTTGGTAGGCTTCAATGGCTTTGGATTTTCCATTTTCTAAGCGCTTAACCTCGAAATCTATGTCTTCTAACAAGAAAACTTATTTCGTTGTAAGAAGGGTTTGAATGTTATCTCTGATATCTAGGGATTCGTAAATCCTTTTAAGATAGGAATTCCAATCTTTTAAAGCAATGTTGTAATCTTGTTTTGTTTTGCGAGTTAGAATTTGGCTCCATAATTTCTTAGGAGCCACCTTGGAGAAGTGTAAGAGATTTTCCTGTCGTTTACTAAGATAGTGTCTTTTTTCTTTTAATTAGGGTTTTGTAGTGATTTATCTTGTCCATTTTTATCGATTCTCCGGTAGCTGGCTTAATTTATTTTCTCGCATTCTTACACTCTTGGTCATACCAAGGGTTGGTTCTACTATCTCTCTTATTAACCGAGACTTCAATAGAGAACTTGCTAATGGATGGTGAGAGGGTTGTGTAAAATTATGGTAGAGATTTTCTATATTCTCCATACTTTTTTTTTACGAGAATCAGCAACTGGAGACTGGGCTAGTACTCGCGTGACACGGGGTCCAGGGATCCAATCCCGCTACCATTATACCCCTAGGTACCCCACACCGCCCGCAAGCATGGGACATAGGTAAGCCCGAGTGTGATTTGAACTCGTGACCTTTGTTTACAACACGTGACTTCATAACAAGCTAATCGCCAATGAGCCACACCCGTGCGGGCTATATTCTCCATACTAGATAAATGGAACAAATCATCTTTTAAATCATGGAGAAAAAACTCGGTTTTATTTTGATTGAAGATCAGGTGCTTTTGGAAATGATAGTTTTCTTCTTTGGGATCGCTATGCATGGCAATATTGAGAGTTATAATTAAAGGCCTATGATCAAAGTCAGGCTCATGGTCGTTTAAGATGTTGAAATCTATTAACTTGTTGCATAAAGGAATATCATAAATGACATAATCTACCACACCACTGCCAAGCCCGTGAATACAAATCATCCGGCTAAAATTTGGCTATTTTCTTAGTTCACTGCAAATGATAAGATCTTGATTACTACATAATAACTCATCTAAAATAAAAATTATATTTTCATACTTTAATTTTAATTCAAAAAATTATTAAAGTTTACTCTCTTTTATATATATATATATATTTTTAATTTAATTTAATTTTTCATCATAATTTTAAATTTAGATTATTAACATGACTCAACCAATAGTCATATTTCAACAAACAAATAATTTGATTAATTCAATAACCATATTTCAACAAACAAATAATTTGATTAATTCTTTTAAGTATAACATAAAGAATAATAACAAAACATATATTATGATAATGTGAAAAAACATATACATCTTCTAAACCATAATTAAATTTGGAAAATAAATATTATTAATTTGATAATAATTAAATTTAAAAAATTAATATTATTAATTTCATCATTATTTAACGCACAATAAAATATCAAATCTCGTGGTCTACCATGCTAATATAAATATCGCAATAACTAATCAAGTTAAAAAAAACATGTTACATCATCTTAATAATGATATAATCCATCAAAAAGTTAAACATCACATAATCTATAATTAAGACCAACAAACAAATTAAAAGGGATTTTAAAGTAATAATAATGGACAAGAACCTCCCTCAATTTAACACGTGTCCGCTAATAATCATTTTACTTCTGGTTTGCTCTAAAGTTTTTTCAAGTTGAGTCATAGTTAGTAATTTTCAAGTTTTTAGGGAGGAGATGCAATGGCTTAGTCTCTAATTTTCAAAATGGAATAAGAGTATTATGACTTTAATTGGAATAATTAGTCAAACTTTGATAATCACCGTTCTTGTTCATCTTTTAGAGAGTAGGTCTTCACTTCACATATTTTATCTATAATTTTTTTTTTTTTTTTTCATAATTCAAATGTATTATTATAATCGTGTAGTCTAAAAGTTTTACGATTTTGAAATTTTTTATTATAAATTTTTAAAAGTTGTGGTTATAATTCTTAAATTATGAAAGTTTGGGTGTCCTAGGGGTTTTTGATGGTGTTGAATCTGTCTCTACCATCAAAATCGCCATTAAAACACACTTAAATTTAGATTTTGCAAAATAAAAAACCTACAAAAAACTCCATCCAACTAGATCATCAAATATTTAAATGACTTCTTACCATAACTTATAAACTACATGCCATATTAATACTATGTATGACATATTATATTTTTTTAATATGGATTTTTTAACATTTCTTTCATATGATTTGAACATAAATTTCTATTAATTTTTTGTTTAATATTATGTTTAAAATATATTTCAAATCTATTTTCACTTAAAAAAAAAATTAAATTAAATTTTTTATTTTGATATTTTCAGTGACATTTATTATGTCATTTGTTAGATAATTTGAATCATAAAAAAACAAAAGGTTAGTTTTTAATTTAGGTTTTTATAGAATTTTGGTTCTAAACATATTATAAGAATGAATGGGTAATCTTTGAGCCACTCAAATAACAGAAAGGGAATATGGTATTTTTCCTTAAAATTTGAAAGAGAATATGGTGTTTTTATTTAAAATTCGATAGGGAATATGGTATTTTTGTCTTAAAATTTGAAAGAGAATATGGTGTTTTTACTTAAAATTTGATAGAGAATATGGTATTTTTGGCCTAAAATTTGACAAGAATATTTTTAGATTGATGAAATTGCAGATATTAAATGGTTAGATTGCGTAATCTGGTGGCACTAGGGATATTCAAGGGCATTGAACCAATTTTTGCATGGAAAATAACAATGTCATCAATCCAAAATTGCAGCTTTGACAAAGATTGCTTGGCAAGATTTCGATGATGAAAAACTAGGAAAAAATGAAAATGTAAAATGTTTAGCTTTCAAAAAATGTGAAGGATTGACCCTTTTCACGTCACTCAAAATAATGGGAAGGGAAACCGACATTTTTTTTTCCGTGAAATCCGACAAAAATACTTTTGTAATGATGAAATTGTATATATCATTTTTTTTTTAATATTTAGGGGAATCGAGCCTGCTATGGGGCGTAAAATACTTATTCAGCATGGCTTTGGACAATTGTGTCCACGAAAAATTACAAGAGGACGGTGGTAACATCTCGGTTCAAGAGAGGCTAGAACGTCTGTAGGATGGAATGTGCCGTTAAGCCCACAAACATGTGATTGCGGATGAACACGTCAACAACAAACTTGATGCCTTAGCCCGAGAGCTCACAGGGAAGACTTTTCGCAGGCTATCTTAGGCTCATCCCTCGGCTACGCAGTTGGTTTTTCACTGATGCCTTGAGGCTATCAAGCACACTATTAAGAAGAAAAGAACAGGTGCCGACCCTTCCTATGTGGTCATTTCTGATGAAGATTAAATAATGTTATTTCCAGTTTGTTTTTTATGTTTAGTAGGCTATTGTTATGCTATCTTTAACACCCATTTTTGCTGGTCATAATCCCCAGCCTGTGGGGAAACTTGTGTTTAAATATGTCATCATACTTAGTTAAGACAATCATCCCTAGCTATTTTTAGAATTGCAAGACTAGATGTTTGATTGCTCCCAATTTTGGCTCAGCTGCCACATCTCTGCCATCTGGACCCATTATACTATTGACAACACCAGTCATTCACTGTATAGTTCTTGTTTATAGTAAATATAATTCCGAATCTTACAAAAAAAAAATCTAGGGGAATCAATAACTAGTCTAGATAATTTGGCCATAATTTACAATGGGAAGGTTCAAATCCTATTGGTTGTCACTATCCATTTCTACATTGAAAATAACAATTTCATGAATACAAAATTGTAATTTTGAAAATTTTTGCTTAGCGAGAGTTGGTGATGGCTAATTAGAAAAAAGGTTGAAAACATAGAATGTTAACCTTCTATTTAAATTCTATTTCATCATGCCATTTGAGTCACTTGATGCAATTATAATTTTGTAGAAGGCTAAATGTCCTATGCTTTTGGAATTAGGCCATAAAATCTTTATTTAAATTGTATTTTTTATTGTTGATATTGTTGTTTTAATGCATAAATAGATTTAACACCCTCAAATAGCCTTATTGCAATTTGATTTTGCAATCTTAACTATTGATATTACAATTACATCAATCCAAATTTATTCTTACTATATTTAAAAAATTAAAAAAAATGTGTCACTTTCATTATTTTGAGTAAACAAAAAAGTTGGCACTTGCTTTAATTACACCGAGAAGGCACATTTCTACAGCCCGGGTGGGGAAAGTGTCTGTTTGTCTCATTATTTTTTTAAAAAAGTAAAAATAAAAAATAATTATGCATCCCCAGATGCGGGTGTTAGGAGGGACTCACGCCCTCATGCGAGGGGCAGCGTGGATCAAGCTGGAGATGGCGAGGTGTTGAGAGGTAGGACCGCACCTGGAAACAAGAGGGAGGATTAATGACGGGCGTATGCGAGGGAGGAGGAACATTAAGAATTGGGCCGAGGAAGGACCGATGACCTTAATGAGAGGTGACCAGTGGATGATTGAGAAAGATGTCATGAAAGCTCAGTTGGTGCGAATGAGCATGGTGACGGAGGAGAAGTACAAATCCTGTTTGGGAGCCAACATAGACAAGGCTAGGATGGGACGTGAGGAATGTGGGGATATTAATCCCGAATTCCTTTGGGATATTGAAACCATGATGATGGCATTAAATGATCTTAAATCCAGGGAGCCACCAGATAACTATTTAAGGAGGATAATAGGGAAGAAGGATGGGAAGGATAGTGAGTAAGTTATGTGGATTCAATGTAAGCTTGACGCTTTGTTGTTTGAGAGCTCAAATATGACCCTACGCCAATGCATGCGTAGCAAAAGGGAGGGGCAAAAGGGCGCAAGGGTAAGAAAGTGGAAGAGTGTGATTGGGGTGAGGAATGCACGGAGGGCATCCCTTCATGCATCGATGAAATAATTTATGTTATGGAAGAGGAAGAAATGCAGAAGAAAATGGAGGAACTTGGCACATAGGTGTGAAATTCCACAGGGGTATATCACTAAGTTTGAACAAACCTCACAATTTCACTGTGTTAATTGCAGAGAAGAATTAGCAATAAATATGATCAAATTCACTCATAAACTCAAAAGATGTGAGAAAACTGTTCTTGATACATTCATCAGATGTAAGCTGGAAAAAATATGGTAATACAATAGAATGAATTCGATACCCCTAGGAGAGTTTGAATTCTCCTCAAGTCATGGCTTAGTTTGCATTGGAACCATATCCCGATAAGGTCTAGTGGCCACCGATGGTTAAAGATCAGTCAACCGGAGTAGAACTGAGCATAACTGAACCATGTGGGCACCAAAATAAGGGAGGATACTCCAAGGAGGGTGCATACTAGTTGTCAGTGGCCAAGGAGGGTGCTTCTACACCCAGTAGAAGTCAACTAAGAGCTGCAATCAGTTAATTGAGCAATCAAGGGGACAAGGTTCCCTAAATCACGGAACTGACTGATAGATCTCCTAAATCAATGTAGGAGGGAGCATTTGGAACTCCAGTGATGGAAACAAGGGCGCATGAGTGGGTAGGAGGGATAATAATGGAAAAAAAACAAGCTCCGGGGGGCCAAAATAGGGACTAGGTGCTAGGAGTCTTCACTGCTAATGCATGGATGCATGCAGTGCTGCATGGAATGCATGCATGCAAAAAAATATGATGATGGTGATAATATTCCAAAACCCCCCCTAAGCTGGAGTATGAGGAAAAATAACAGAAAAAATAGGGCCTTGGTTACTGAGACCAAAGGTCACCCCGTACAACAATCTAAACAAAATGTGAGGAAAGAGGGAAAACCCAGTGGGAACAAAACCCCCCTTCAAGATAGACTGTAAAAAATCAATCAACCAAGGTATCACTCACTCCAAGAAGGGATCAGAGGTAAGTGAACTTCTTCACTGAGAAATTCTTGGTGAAAATATCTACAATCTGCTCTTCTATAGGACAATAGAGTAATGTAATGGTACGATCATGCACCAATCCTCGGATGTAATGCATGTATATCTCAATTGTTTGGTTATTTGTCTCATAACCGGATCTGTATAAATCCTGATAGCATTTTGATTGTCACAATAGATGACTAGTGGAGAACTGTAGTGAATCCCAAACTCTGTGTAATATCCTGATTTTGACCCCATTGCATTAAAATTGTAAATGATGTAAATATAATTATTAAATCATGGTGAGGAGCTCAAGGCCAAGGCCCCACCATCGATTTAGCGTTTTATGTATTGGAAATTAAAAATCGATGCATCTGGTTCTCGTGCTAGCCATGCACAATAGAAATTAAGACATCATGTAAATATGAATTTTAATGAAATACCCATAACTAGCTATGCAATGCAACAAGAGATGGGGGCATGGTTTTTACAAGGGACAGGGAGGGAAAATATTCAAAACTTTGAGCCCATAGTGTTAATCCAAATGTCAATGAGTGAACCCATAAACCCTCAACTACCCATTTTTACTTATGCACCCAATCATTTAATTCTTCCAAGAGTTGGTTGAGGTAGTTAATGCATTGGGAATGGGGAGGTATGGTTGTCCAATTTCGTGTATGGGAAATCCATCAATTTGGGAAATTGTATTTTGGCTTCCATGACAAGAAAAAACCCACAAAATTGTGCCCAAGCCATTATTCACCCATGGTCTTTTCTTCCCTCACGCAGTCTGAGCTAGCTGGGGCATTTTCCTTCACGTTTTCCATCATTTTCCATAGCTGGGAATTCATTTTTGTGTTGCAGAATGGCTGGGAGGAGGAGAGTCACGATTTGGGGGTTTATAGAGGTCGTTTCTGCCCCTTGAATGCCCATAAACATTTTATGAAATCGAATTGCTCTCCCAGGGTTGATTCCACCATCTAACATTTCAATTTGGGTTGCCCATGATTTTGGAAACTCATGGAAACCCCATTTTGAGCATCCCACAGTCAAAACGTTTTTCTTCATACCCAACACTTGTGTTTTGCTGTTATGTGCATCCCTGTTTTGGTTTGAACTTGTGAGTAAGAATTTAGTAGTGGAAGAGGATTATAATTGGCTTGATAAACCTAGTGAAGAGAGTAACCTCACAAAAAGATCAAAAGGGCCTTGGCTACTCTTCTATGCACACCCTGGAGGGCACTAGAATGGATGGTATGGCCCGAGGGACTGTGTAGCAGTGAATGGAATACTTCCTTATGTTGGGTGTGTAGGTATTGTGGGTACCAAGCTAGATAGATCTTGTATAGGTATCCATAGCTTTGTGGTTGAGCTCACTAGCTTAGCAATTCATTTCCTTCCATTGCCTTAGCAGCCTGATAAACCCAACTGTGGATTGGCTTGGTTGATTTTGGTGTATATTTGGCTATGTGTGGGTTTGTTGTTCCCTTTTTCCTTGTAGAAATCATGCCCAGCTCGGGGGTGGCAGTTGTGTTGAGATATTGATGAGCACAACTGGCCTATGGTTGGGTGGAACGTTGCAGTTGCATATCTAGTTGCTCGGGACTACTTTGTTTCAAGATAAGTACTCTTTTGTATTAATTCTGCAATGTCTTTATTTGATGACTATCATGAATATGTTGAATGCATGCTAGATGTGTAGTATAAATTTACTTCTGCTATGTTTCTTGCACATATATATACATCTACATATGTCTTTTTATCTTCAATGAATTTTTGTTAATAATCATGGGGCTAGATGCCCAGTTTTAGTTTCATGTTCTTTCCCTTACTCGGGAGCGATGGGAGGGGACATGACACTCTGACAAGATGCCCTACAACTAGATGCACTATGTGGTTATATTCACTACACCTTTGTACTTGGCCTCAACTGATGAAAGAGCTAGAGCAATCTTCTTTTTGCTCGACCAATAGATAGCACCAGATCCAATCCTAAAGAAAAAAGCGGATGTAGACTTCCGATCTGACCTATATCCAACCCAATCTGAATTTGTATACCCAACTAGGTTTAATGGATACCCAAATGCATAGTGAATACCATAGGTATTCGTCCCTTACACATAATGCAAGATCCTTTTGGCTACCTTCCAGTGAAGCTCATGAGGCTCCTACATGTATCTGGAGACAACACTGACTGCATAGGATAGATCAAGGAGAGTATGTGTATGAAAAAATATACTCCCGATCAACTGCCGATACAAAGTACTATCCACCAAAGGTGAAGAAGAACCATCCTTAAGGCCGGTCCTTGAAAGAAAAGGAAATGCTGTCGGTTTTCATTATGTCATGTGAAACCTGTCAAGTAGATTTGATGCATATTTGGACTATGCAATATTGATTCCTGAATCACTCTGAGAGGCTTGAAGACCAATAAATTGCTTTAGCAGTCCCAAATATGTCATAGAGAAGGAGTTGTGGAAGGTTGTTTTGATAGATCTAAGACCCAAAGAGAGACTCCCTGTAATTAGTAAATCATCAACATAGAGGACAATAAGGAGTAGATATTGACCATCATGTATCATGTAGATATTCGAATCAGACTTGCATCTTTGAAAATCTTGTGACAACAAAAAGGAGTCCATTTTAGCATATCATGCTCGGGGAGCCTGCTTGAGCCCATACAAGGACTTCCTCAATCTGCGCACTAGTGAAGGATCATCAATGTATCCTTAAGGTTGCTTCATGTAGATCTCCTCCTTTATATATCCATGAATAAAAACACTCTTGAAATCCATGTGATGCACTTCCCAGTGCTTGGATGCAGCAAGAGCCAAAACAAGACGGATGGAGTCCATCTTTGCAACAACAGCGAAAGTCTTTGAATAGTCAATCCCTTGAACTTGTGAGAAACCTTTAGCAACCAAGCAAGCCTTGTACTTGCTTGTGACTCCATATGAGTCAATCTTTGTTCTATATACCCACTTGCATTGAACAAGCTTCCTACCAGGAGGAAGAGAAAGAAGCTCCTAAGTGTCATTTCTTTGAAGAGATTGGTACTCTTCATCCATAGCTGATATCCACATCGGATCTTGGGAGGCCTCAAAGAAAGTTTTTGGATCTGATCCAATCATAAGAAAGCATTTGTCATCAAGAAATGGATTTGTATGAGAGAGTGAAAACCTTGCATTTTTAAACTCATATCTAGTTCTTCTTGGATCTTGTGGATCTTCAGGTGTTGGATCTTCAGGTGCTAGATATTCAGGTTCTTGTGGATCTGGATCTAGCATTCGTTCATCTTCACTTTCAAAGTCAAAATATGAACTTTCATGAGAGGATTATTCTCTATCTTGTTCAATAGGACGTGGTGGTGTAGTTGGAAACCTTTCTTCATTGACATGGTGGGCATCATGCAATGGCCATTCCTCAAACTGAACACTTATCTCAAGAAATTTCAACATGGTAGATAGATCTAGAAGTTTGTAGGCCTTTGCACTCATTGCATAACCAATCAGTATGCACTCTTTGCTTTGTGGCTCCAAGGTTCTCCTTTTCTTGGATGGAATCCTTGCCCAAGATTTGGATCCAAAGACTCTCAGATGAGACACATTTGGTTTGTATCCCATCCATGCTTCGAAAGGAGTTTTACCTTGTATTCCTTTGTGAGAAACTCTATTCTAGAGGTAAGCAACATAGTTGAAAGCTTCATCCCAAAGTCTAGGAGCCAATCCTTTAGACTCGAGCATGCAAGTTGCCATCTCTTTCAAGGTTCTGTTCTTTCTCTCCGCTATGCCATTATGATGTGGTATGTAAGGAACAATGTGTTGCATACCAATACCCTCATTTGCACAAAATAACTGAAACTCATTCTTCACATACTCTCCCCATTGTCAGTACGAAGGACCTTGATCTTCTTATTAGTGAAATTTTCTATAGAATATTTAAAGAAATTGAAGTATCCAAATACTTGTGAATTCAACTTAAGAAAATATACCCAAATGAATCTAGAATAATCATCTATGAATGTTAAGATGTATCTTGCATTATTCAAAGATAGGTGAGGAGAGGTCCTGATATGTCACTGTGAATCAAATCAAGAGGTGATGAGGTTCTCTTTGCCTTTCCTTTTTCAAACGTGTGCTCCTGATGCTTACCAATCAAGCAACCTTTACATGTGCCTTAAGAAAATCTGATGTTTGGAATCCCTTCAACCATTTTCTGATTGTGCAGTTCTTGCAAATATTTGTAGTTGAGATGCCCAAACCTCTCATGCCAAAGTCTGCTCACTTCATTTTCATGAGTAAGAAGTGCACTTTGTTTTGAGTAAGGTAAGAAGTGAGAAAAATCATCGATTTTCGAATGGTTATCTGCAATGTTTTGTGCAATGATCTTCCCAGATGAGATCTCTTGGATTTCAACCACAATAGGAGTAAATATTACCTTCTTGGAAACTCCTGTATGGGTCATTTGGTAAACATAAAGGAGGTTAGCTGCAAGAGTAGGAACATAGAGTACATCATTGAAGTACCCATGATCCAAATTGATCCTTCCAATCCCTTCTAAGGAAACTTTAGAATCATCTCCCATCAGAATAGAAGGGCCAACAGTGGGTTCAAATTCAAAGAATAGATCCTTGCAAGAAGACATGTCTCTGGATGCTCCAAAATCTATGATGAAGGAGGAGTCATTCGAAGTGCCATCCATGAGTGCATGACACCACTCTTTGTCCTCTGATTTAGGATCAACTTCTTTTCTTCTAGCATTTGCATGTACTGGAATATTGTTTTTCTATAGAAGCCGGGCCATGAGATCAATGGTCTTCTTCATGTAAGCACTTTCAGGATGAAAACCTCTGTTGGAATATGGAAATTTGATCTTCTCTTTCCAGTTTTGCTTGCCTCTCTTTGGATTCGAGGTCCCTTCTGACTGTTTGGGAGTCTCCCTTGAATTCTGCTCATAAGTTTTCTTTTCCTTACCCTTCTGCTTCCCTTTTCCATTCGCATTATTTCCTTCACCTACAACAAGAACTTGATCCCTCTTTGATTTTATCAATCCCATTTGCACCAATTTTTCCGGCTCCTTTTTCAGAGAGAGGATGAATGCATCTAGAGTGGGAATTTTCCATTTTGGAAAGGAAATCTTTGTTGTTTGGAAGGTGGATAAAAAAAAAAATAGTTTGAACCCAACTTTGAAAGAAAAGCAAGGATAAGCTGCTTGTCATCCTTCTCAATTCCACTTAGCTTTACCTGCACAACCAAGTTCTTGAACCTTGTGAAGAAATATGTGATAGATTTGAAACTGTTGGGGCTCAGTGAGATCAAATCATTTTCCAATTGATGTCCTCTCAAATCATCCTCTTTCCCAAATAAGGATTCAAGATTTTTCCAAACCTCCTTGGGAGTTTTCAAACCAGTGTAATGAAAGAGTAGATCTCCAGAAATGTTGAGGAGTAGCAGTCCAACTGCTTCATCAAGTTTGTTTAGATACTTGGATTTTTCTGTAGCACCATTTGGTTTGACCTCAGTCCCATGTAACACTCTATGGAGACCTATGTTGAGCATGAATATCTCTACTTTTCCCTTCCATTCGAAGTAGTTGAAGGAGGTGAGTTTTGGAATCAACAAGAGATCTATAGTAGCTACTGAATGCACTTCTGATGATGGAATAACCTACAAAAACAATGAAATTTTTCTAGAGGATTGTTACAGAATCTATTGAAAACTTCTTTAGGAAAGTAGGCACTTTTATCCGGATCCTTCACACCTAGCTAGACCTCAAAGGATTTATCCAATGAATTCAAGGCAATGACACCAGGATTTGCTGTGGAAATCCAGAGGCTTCTTGTGCTCTACTGAAAAACAAATGCTCAATAAACTGCTACAACTTCAAAAGCTCTCACAAGCTCTGATACCATGTGAAATTCCATAGGGGTAGATCACTAAGCTTGGACAAACCTCACAATTTCACTGTGTTAATAGTAGATAAGAATTAGCAAGAAATATGATCAAATTCACTCATAAACTCAAAATATGTGAGAAAACTATTGTCGATACATTCATCAGCTGTAAGTTGGAAAAAATATGGTAATACAATAGAATGAATTCGATACCCCTAGGAGAGTTCAAATTCCCCTCAATTCATGGCATAGTTTGCATTGGAACCATATCCTGATAAGGTCTAGTGGCCACCGATGGTTAATGATCAGTCAACCGGAGTAGAACTGAGCATAACTGAACCATGTGGGAACCAAAATAGGGGAGGATACTCCAAGGAGGGTGCATACTAGCTGTCAGTGGCCAAGGAGGGAGCTCCTACACCCAGTAGCAGTCAACCTGGAGCTACAATCAGTTAACTGAGCAATCAAGGGGACACGGTTCCCTAAATCATGGAACTAACTAATAGATCTCCTAAATCAATGCAGGAGGGCGCATTTGTAACTCTAGTGATGGAAACAAGGGAGCATGAGTGGGTAGCAGGGATAATAATGGCAAAAAACAAGCTCTAGGGGGGCCATAATAGGGAATAGGTGCTAGGAGACTCCACTGTTGATGCATGGAATGCATGCATGCATGCAAAATGCATGTAGTGCATACAAAACAAGACGATGATGGTGAGAATATTCCAACAGGAGGCAAGGTTAATTCCTTATTGGATGATGAGAAAACTGTTGGATATAACCATGATGGAGAGGGAGTGTTTTGGAGACCTAGTCACACAGGTCCTGAATAATCTCAAAGAATATTTGCTGCAGAACCTGGTTGATATGGAAGGAGTTTTGGACCTCGCCAAAGATCCTTTTGGTGATGACATGATGAATACTGAATCCCCCCTTGCAGAACTTGTTCAGACGTCTCCGGATAAGTCTTCTCTAACTGCACCAGAGAAGGCGCCATCATTTTTAGCCGATTATCCTCCAGAGGGAGGTACATCAACTGAGGAAGGGAGAAGGTAAGTGGTCGCATATGCGTTCTGCGTCGAGATTTGGAACTTTGTTTTGTTTTGTTTTGGAATTTTTTGAATGGAGGGGTGTTATGTTCTTCAAAGGGCCTTACGTTGTAGAGTCGGGATATTATGTAATGGCCACGAGCCACAGTTTAGGGAGGAATTCAGGTATAATTTTGTAATGGCCGATGAGCCAAGTCTATGGGTGTCTGAAGGGCATAGTTTTTGTTGTTTTGGTTTGGAATCAATGGGATCCCCATGCAATACACTGATGTCAGGGGGTCTGGGTTTTTTTTCATCGATGGAAATGGGTCGCAATGAGCAAGGACCGCTAGGAAATGGAAGGACCAATCAGCATAAGGTCTAGACAACCGATTTTTGTAACTCTATGTACAATATTTTTTAAGTTTTAATAGAGTTTTCTCAATCTTACTCACAAAAAAAAGAATGCATGGATCGACGTGTTGTAGCATAGTGGAGCCTGGGTGGGGGGAAGGCAAATAAAAAATAAAAAATAAGAATGCATGCATTAGTGTGGTGTAACATAGTGGTGAAAGGGATGTGCGTTGCAGTTTAGTGGTGAAAGGTTTGCATATTTAATCCCTCTCAACACTTTATAGAATCGAATTTAGATGGGTCTATACTAATTTGTATACAACTAGTTAATGATACATTTACCATGGTATGATTTTTTTAAATTTAAGAATTAACTCACTCCATCTAAAACGAACACAATTCTAAAATAATAATAAATTGCAACAAATCTATAGTATTTAAAAGAGGCCATAATAATAACATGGGAAATAGTGAATTTCAACATATGTATATTTTAATATTTTTATTTTTTAATATATCTAAAGTATAAAAAAAAAACATTTTGTTGATTATTATTATTATTTTTTCTTTGATAGAATTTTATTGACTTATGGGAGTGGCCTTTGGTTTAAGAAACCATGAACTAGGGCATCTAAGCTGTCAAAATCACCGGGGGATCGCACCCAGCCTGGGCCACACCAACCCTCAACTGGTTGGATTTTGGGTGTCTCCTCCCAACTAGCTCACCCCTAAGGGGAATTGAACTCGGGTAACCCTCCTGACAAGACCCACACTTTAACTGAATGAGCTAACGAGATCTGACAACATTTTGTTGATTATAAATTTAAAGGAGTAAGTTAAATGGTGGATACACTTAACACTTTTTTTATTCAAATTATTTCCCAAATCTAATAAGAGTCTTCAATTCCACTTGATTGACGATAACTTTTATTATGAAAATTTTCTCTTTAAAATTTGGACTCATTTTATGAAAATCTAAAATGAATGAATAATTAAGAAAATTTACCTCACAAAAAAAAATTAAACTGGATAATTTTTAAACTCACTCCTAAATTTAACTATTTAATATAAAATAATTACATCTTCAAAGAATTTTGAACTCTTTACATAAATATATTAATGATATCAAATATTTTAAATTTAAATATAATAAAATATACAATTAGAAAAATCATCAATTTACATATAAATTAGATAAAAAAAAGTTTCGTTCAATTTCACTCGAACCATACATTTCAACCCATTCAATTTCATAATTCAAATGCATATATAAAAAGTTAACTAATGAAAACACTATTGTTATAAGTTTAAATATTTGAGTCTCCCTTGCAAAATAAATTAACATATAAAGGAGTCCATTGGTTGTAGCTTGGGTGGCTAGGAAGAATGATTGTTACCCTCCCCACCTAGGTTCATTTCTTGTAAGTGACATGGTTCTCTTGCTGAGATCCTATGTATTGACTATGTAATGGTTTGACTAAACACGTGACTTTGGCCATACCTTGATTACCCGAAATAATAGGTGTTGACATATTTCCCGGTGGATATAGCCCTTGAA
The DNA here is from genome assembly GCA_027924585.1 of Larix kaempferi. Taxonomy (NCBI): domain Eukaryota; kingdom Viridiplantae; phylum Streptophyta; class Pinopsida; order Pinales; family Pinaceae; genus Larix; species Larix kaempferi. The sequence continues at coordinate 3,035,518 of BSBM01000484.1, read as the reverse complement.
AAATTGGTGAACCACCCTTGAAAAAAAATTAACATATAAAGGAAAATAGTATGTAAGATATAATAATTTGCATAATGAAACCAAGTAGCTAAATACCTACAAAATCAAGAAATGAAATAAAGAAATGGCACTACATACAAAGGAAGAAAACATTTAAATGGTAAACTTCATTGTTAATGTTATATTGTATTCTCGGTGTGATCACTAATCCCCTAAATACAAAATGAGCCATTCACACCTACATAAGTGTATATTTTGAGAAAGTAAAATTTGTATCAACATCTTCTCTTAATCCTCTCTTAAGATGCATTTGGAAGAAATGTGTTACAAATAAATTCCCTTCATATTTACAAAACTCCCTCCTTTAAGAATTAGGTGGTAGTACAAATGATTAATCTTGAGAACATGAATTTAGATCATAATAAGGTAAAAACATACACAAGGTAGAGTCTTTAAAAGTCATAGGCTCCAAGAAACTTAAAAGGATCTTCAAACGAATTGCTATGTTGACAGGGGTTTTCATAATTGAATAAAGACATAAGTGATCAAGAGTAGGAGTTGAAATCCCATAACACTGAAAAATAATAATGTTTAAAAAATGACTTAGAAAATGGAAAATTTGAGAGTGATTCAACAAAGTTACAAACTAGTATTGAAGATCAACTAGTGTGCTCTAATTAATGTGTTGAAGTTAAAGAGGATTTGATGCAAATGCACAAAGTGGAAAATGGAAAAGTGTTTAGTTATAAACATAAGCACTCTAACTACAACGTTGTGCTAGGAGAAAAGGTTGGACAATGCATTTAAAAAAACCCATAGATTATCATTATAATTATAAAGAGAATATTTCATACTAATCAAGTAATGATAAAGAAAAAGGTTTGAGTGAGCATATTGTATGTGAGGCCCTATGAGAAAAAATAAAAAGTTCTTTCATCAAAGATACTTAGAAAATTATCCAAGTAGAAAAGGTCTAAAGAGTTTTTCCTACCATTAATGGGGAAGCTTAAGAAAACTTTACAATACAAGTATTGAAACCAAGATCATAGTTTATACGCCAAAGATATGGATATGGTTATGGTTAGTGAAGTGTAAAGAACTCTAAAAAGACATTGGAAAAAATCATCCTGGAAAGGTATAGAAAATATGCTTTTCAAAAAGGCCAACAAATATTTGTCAACCCATCCATTGGAAAGCTTATCAAACCATCTTCATAACACAACAATCAAAATCGAAAATAAAGTCTAATATTTTATGCCGAGAGGGAAAAATGGTTTTTGAAAAGGCCAACAAATATTTGTGGATCCATCCACTCGAAATCTCATCAAACCATCTTCACAACAACAATTGAAATCGAAAATATAATCTAAAAGTGTCTATTGTAGTTAAAATAAGGTAACGTCCTCATGAGATATAATGGAATGGGAAAACCTCCAAAAAGAAATGTTCATCATTTTAAAATTATTCTTATTTATCCCTTCAAAGGTATACATGTGTATAAAAAATGTTCCATGAGGAGACTATAACTTGTAGTAAAATATTTTAAGTTTTTACCACCAAAAAGACATTGAAGCCATATCTCTACATGATAATCCATTAAAATGGTTGATTTGAAATCAATAATATCAACTTTAGATGCTATATAGTCCATATAAAATGTCTTTTGAAATTATTGTAATGTCTTTTGAAATGGTTGTGGTATTCTTCAAATAGTCCCCTTAGTGATTATTTAAGTTGTTGAAGTTTTCCCCACCTTTTTGAAGCATAAGCATGAACTCTGTAATGAGGAGGGGTTTCAAGCAAAATTGAACAGAGGAGACAATCTCAAGCAAAATTGACGAATTTTGACTATCTGCACACAGGAACATGATCATAAATAATGAGGAGGGACATCCCATAAATGGTGTAAATCGGCGAAGCGTCATCATGCAACTCCTAAATTCCGATCTTAGGCATTTGTGTACTATAACATGATTTGGCAGTAACAAGGAGGGGTCTCCAGCAAATGGAGAAGATTCATCCGCCCACTTCTTATCTTTTGATCTCATCCATTCGTACAGTAAGAGCCAATCGGGACTTGGCATGAGTGGTCCCTCCTACCAACGGCCAAGATTCAATCTTGATAATGAAGCCGATTGATCATAACCATTCAAGCATAAGGAGAAACTGTTTCCTATCACATATGTGGGAATAAAGAAGATTCTCGGGAAAGGACCACTCTTGCCACCTCAAACTGAATCTCTACAATGACTTAGGGCACACTAGGTAGGCCTGACCAAGTCAACCTTCAATGTCCAATAATAGATGGACACATGTCCCTCTAGTTCATGCCGCAAAATGATAACACCACCCCAAAATAACCACGAATGCCACTTAAATGTTAGGATCTCCGACCATTAATGAAGATATCCTTGGCTTATAACTCTCGAAATGATTGAACTGTGCATTCCATAACATGTTTTAAGACTATTGATATAATAAGATAACCTCAACCGACCAAGCTTACTTACATAATATCCCAAGCAAACATTAACTGAGCCCAGAACATCATCGGTCGTGTACCAGTGACTTCAATTGGCACTTTGCTCTCCAAATTACTAACTTTTGAAGGGGCTACTACTCTTGGCATAGGTTCTTCTCAGGAGGTAGGGCATTAGGTTTCATGGGCTAATGTAATCCAATCAATGGATACCTATGACCCACTAGAGATGTTAAGAGAATAGAAAAGAAGGAGAGCTAAAAATCAACAGGGTATTATGACCATAGATACCATGGAATCTCATGCATTGGTTAGACTCTTACCAAGATATGATCCTACCACCAAACAATTTATTATGACTACCTTGGAACCGCCAGTGCAAAATAAATACAAGGAGATGTAGCCACAAGATTGGAGAGGTTTACAAATAACCTTAGACACAACTCGTATCCCACCCAAGGATGACATTTATATGGATCAAGGACTATAAACACAACATGCCTTTCCCTTGTACTTCCTCTCATCCTATTCCTTTGAACTGAGATATCTAGAGTGAGGTTTTCTAAGCGGTACAACTTGGGGGACAACATGTCGTAGGAAAATTAGGAAACTATGCAACAAAACATCTAAAAATATGTTGACCCAAACATTGAAAAATGTCTTTATGGGTGAAAAGGAGTAGGTCTTATGTTGAATATGTCATTGTGTCTTATGTTGTGTCCAAATTATTAATATTAACAAAAAATAAAATAATGAATAATAAACAACAAATAATAATACGTAGTAGTAATAATATATTGATTAATGATATTGAATGTATTATACAAATTTAATGTTGATTTGGGACATTTTCAATTAAATTAGGTGTCATAGAATCAAAGTAATAACACCCACCACAAAGAGTCAAATCCCCCATCGACATTTTCATCCTTAGTGTCATGGTCGATATTATTGATTATGTGTTATTCATATTAAAACCATTATGATCATGAACCCGCTAATCCTCTTAATCCCTATAATGAATAACCCACTAATCCACTTAATCCCTATAATGAATAACCCACTAATCCCTAAATATAGTAACTCCCTAAGTCACTTTGTGCTTAACATCGATGACCCTTGATGCAATCACCCACAAACATGATATGAACCCCCGTACACACTAACCACCTACTACATATAACCCCCAACCACTATAACCCTAGACACATTATCCCCCCTAATACTTATGATATTTGACATACTCACCTCTAAACAAACCATGAATCCACAAACACTGATCTCCTAATATACATAACTCCCAATCATTATGACCCCATATCATATTATATCCACTAATCCCTATGAACCTTGACATGGTCACCCCTTGACACAATAACCCCTTTATTCACTATTGCCATGAAGGCACTGGCCACTCACAACACTATGATGCCAAACACACCACCCCCTTAATACATTTTGTTATTAACACCCATTACCCATAATATCATCACCCCCTAACACATTGTGACTCCGAACACATTAAACCTATAATAGACCATAACCCCTAATAATTATGACCTCAAAATTAGTGTAACCCTAATCCTTATGAACCTTAACACTTTCATCCCTTGACAAATTATGACCTTGAATACACTAACCCCCAAATACACTATAACCATGAACACACTAACTCATTATGAGGTTTTCTGCACTTGATATGGTTTTCAAGGCCTTGGCCATGGTCCAAGGACACTAGTGTCATAAGGCATAAAAAATGCTTTAAGAGCTCATGAACCATACATATGATAATAAAACACCCTAAAGGCATTGGAAAGGGAATTTTTGTCTTACATATATCACAAGGGTGCCATTACCCGTTATTTTTCACTAGGATGATTCTAGGTGCCATATACATGGTCATATGAGGAAGACCAACATATTATGGCCTAAAATATTATTTTAAGTCACCAAATAGGCTCTATAAAGGGAATCTTTGACCTATAGGTGACATATGGGCACCATTATGAGGCTTTCACACCCGAGATAGATGTTGGGGCCTCGGATATTGTACAAGGATGAAACCAATGACTTGGGGCCTAAACTATGCTTTTAGAGCTCATGGATCTTATACAAGATCCAACACCACCACATATGCCCATAAAGGGAATCTTTTGCCTAAAGGTTCCATGTGTGTTCCCTTAGTATGTTTTGTGTGGAAGGGCTAGTTTTTAGAGCCTTGGGAATGTTAAAAGGAAGAACACTAGCACATTAGGGCCTAAAATTTGTTTTTAGGGATCATGGAGCATGCTTAGGGTGAAAAACCACCACGTAGGCCCCAGAAGGAAATCTTTGACATACCTGTGTCATATGGGAACCAATACAAGGTTTTGTGCAATAGGGATAGTTCTTAGGGCCTTGGACATGGCCCAAATATAAAAATATTGTCATAGGGACTAAAATATGCTTTTAGTGCCCATGGACCATGCACATGATCCAAAACCACCACACAAGCCCTATAAAGGGAAGATTTATCCTATAAGTGTTATATATGTTCCATTATAAGGTTTCACACACTAGAAATGGTTCCTAGGGCCTAATACATGATCCAAGAATTAAATAAAAGTATTAGGTCCTAAAATTTACTTTGAGTTCATGGACCATGTGTATGATTTAAAACCACATTAGAGACCCTATAAAGGAAATATTTGGCCTATAGGTTTCATATGCGTGTCATTACAAGGTTTTATGAACTATGTGTTGTTATTGGGGCCCTAACCATGGTATAAGGAGGAAAACTATTGTCCTAGGGCCTAAAATATGCTTTTAGGATTCATGGACAAATGCAAAAGATAAAAAAGCACCGCACATGTCTCATGAAGGGAATATTTAATCTGCAAGTGTCATATGTGAGATATTATGAGGTTTTTTTACCTAGATATATTTCTTTGAGCCTTATACATGGTTTGAGGATTAAAACTAGCATATTATAGCATAAATGATGCTTTTAGAGGCCATGGACCATGCACAAGTTTAAAAACCACCATACAATTCCTATAAAGGTGATCTTTGGACTACACATGTCATATGGTTGGAATTACAAGGTTATAAACACAATATATGATAAAACCAATGTATTAGTGCCTAAACTGTGCTTTTAGAGCTCATGGACCATGTATTGGATCCAAAACCAAAACATAGGCCCTGTAAAGGGAAACTTTTACCTACATGTGTCATATGGGGGCACTTACAATATTTTTTTCACTAGAGATAGTTCATGGGGCTTAAGCCATGGTGCAAAGAGGAAAATCATTATCATAGTTATTAAAATATGCTTTTAGGGTTCATGGAATATGCACAAGGTCGAAAAATAGAACACATACCTTGTAAAGAGAATCTTTTGTATACAAGTGTCACATGTTCACCATTATATGGTTTTGTGCACCAAGGATGGTTCTTGGGGTCTTGACCATGGTTTGAGGAAGAACACTAGTGTATTAGGGCATAAAATATGCTTTTAGGGGTCATTGACCATGCACAAGGTCCAATACAACCATAAAGGCCTCTGAAGGGTACCTTTGCTTTACATGTGTCATATGGGTACCATTACAAGGTTTTTCTCACTAGGGATGGTTCTCAAGGCCTTGGAAATGGTGCAAGGATAAAAATCAACTAGATTTCCTAAATTATACTTTCACGGCTCAAAGACCAAGTACAAGATCCAAAACCACCACACATGCCCTATAGAGGGAATCGTTGGCTTATATGTGACATATCGGTGTTACTACAAGGAAAATGCCCTACAGTGGAGGTTTTTAGTGTTACGAGATTGGCAAAAATTGTCAAAAATACCTCTTCTACAACCTCCGCAAATGGTACCAGATGTTTTAGAAGAGGTTTTTACGGAAATGTATTATAACTAAAAAAAATCAGCGACCAGAGGCTTTTGCGGATGTTTTTTTTTATCTGGTGCGCTTCATTGGATGGAACACATTGGTGCTAACTAACATAGCACACATCGGTGCTTTCTAAATAAATAATAACACCGATGCACTCAAAATTTTAACAAGAACCGATGCTTTATAACAATATATGGATCGGTGCTTACGACCTATTAAAACGCACCAGTAATAAATGGTAATATATAACAACATAAGCATCAGTGCGTTATATCAAAATTAGCACCAATGCTTACGAACTATTAAAAAGCAATGATGCTCTCTAAATATTACAAAGCATCATTGCCCCAATGGAAGGAAAACACATCGGTAAAGTTGACTGCGACGTTGACGCTCACTATATTTTTAAAATTTATTGGTGCGGTTAATATAAAGTAGCACACCAGGGCATAATAACAGAAAAAACCCCAGGGCATGCGACAAGTATAATGTTGCTCCGGGATTATGTTGTTTTAAGCACCTAGGTGCGACAATTTATGAAACCCACCGGTGCTGTAATGTATAAAATGCACCGGCGCTATCATAATGATGAAAAGCACCACTTTTTATTTTATGTTTGGTGAACCGTGACTACTAACATCGCACTCTAATATACAAATTTTATTTTTATTTATAGTAGTATTCATTTGAATTTTGATTATTGTGTTTGGGTATGATGTTTGGATTAATTTATTATATCATAAATTTTCACATCTATTGTAATATTTAATCATCTATATATTTAATTAGCGATTTAGCATTTCACGACATTGGAGAATGCAATAAAATAAAAATATTCATTTTATTATATATCAATAAGAGGCCCCTTGTCATACAAAATGGGACAACATAGAGTCGACAATAATCAAAATATCAGCATGCACATAATTGTTACACTTATTGGTAACCCATCTTCTTTCAATTGGGACACTATGTCCAGTACATTATACATTAAAAAGTCTGATTTTAACAAACAATTATTTCCAAACATACAACAACTTGCGTTAACATCCAAAATATATGGATCATCATTCTTCGCTGGAACTGTTGTTAGTGCTCAAGCCACTTGCATGAGTTGGGTTATTTGGCCGAATGTTTTTTTCATTACCTCGATTGTTTTCCTCTTCTTCAGCTTCCATCTACAAACATAAAAATAAAGTGTAATGAGTGTATGTTCTACATTGCTTAGAATAATGAAAATTAAAATAGATAAATACATGAATGTAAATTGAAAAGTGACGTCCCATAGAAATAATTGAGTCCTGAGTGATACACATTCTTGTAAAACCAAATCTCATGCCTTCTTTCAACAAGTCTTTTGTTCGCTCCACTCCATACTTTGTTTCCTGCAAGTTTTATTCCGAACTTTTTTTTCTTATGTTGATGTTCCCTTTTGTTGCTGTCAGTCCCTGCATAGCATTCAACATATGTGAATTATATTGTTTGAAAATTATTAACAAATGTTCTTAAGTACATTATTACTCAAAATTCAAGAAAAAATTCATATTGATTTCTTTTTTATTCACCTAATTCATCCCTATGCAAATTTTCCATCACGGTTTTATACTTTTCTACACTTAGATTGCAAATAATCTTATCAATCTTCCTCATTTTATGGCTCTACATGTGATACCGTAACCAACACATATTAGTTAAATTTACAAATAATTCAAACATATTAATCTAATACATAAATTACAAATAACTTGCCTTCTTCGCGACTTTGGATGTGCTCCCATCATGTTGACTAGAATTGTTGTTCATTGAACTCTTATAATGCATTTCCTATCAATAAAAAACCTATACCATTAAATGAATAAGCTATTAAATATATTATAGAAAAAAATACATATCTTCAAAAAAAAACTGTCATTTTGGTGCGTTTCAACATACGAACCACACTGGTGCTTCTCATATATGAACACACTGGTGTGCCGTAATTGAACACACCATTAAAAACAAAAAGGCATATATGCATTTATCAGTATGATTTCTTTATTATAAAGAATCAACAATCAAGATGGTGCACTTTCACTATTAACGCACCGGTGCTTTAGAACAAATCAAATGCACCGAAAAATGCGTAAGTTTTTTTAAATTAAAAAACACACCAAACATGACCAATGCATTATTACTATAAACACACTGGTGCTTTTGGACAAATCAAATGCACCGAAAACTGCGTAAGCATATTTCTTACAATAATTAAAAAAAACTAATAGGGTCAAAAGGGTTTCGGATTCGACCCAAGAGGTCGTCCCATCGCACCCAATGGCTTATGTATAAAACTACAAACCCATTAAATATAAAATCCCTAAAAATAAAAATCTTAATTGTGAAACAATAGAGGGATTTAAATTGTAATGTAAAATTTTGCAACGAGTAAAATTTTGTAGCCACATAAAACTAAAGGAAGTAAGAAGAAAATCTAAATAGGAAAATAATAGTAATAATTTACATACTTGCAATTTCTACTATGCAAAAATTTGTTGACATACCTTACAAATTTCGATCTTCAAAATAATATGGTTGCTCCAAACTCATCCTTGATAAATCTCTCCCAACACTCTCCCCTTGAAATTTAGGCACAATAATGAAATAATGATTAGTTTTTTTTAATACCTTGTAGAATTAGTTTTTAAAATTGAAATTCCCCCTAATTTTTAAGTTGGAAAAATAATTCATCGACTTTTTTGGACATCAGTGCACTCGTTAAATAGACACACCGATGCATCCTAACTTGAAACGCACCATCCATAAAAATTTTTAGAATAGCATTGGGCCAATTAGATATGAACGCCCCGGTACTATTTTTTTTCACGATGCACCGTATTGAAAACCAAAGAAAAATAAAAAACAACATACTATGGTGCGTAAAGAAACTTTGACTGCACCAGTGCGTCTGTATAGAGTAAGCACATCGCTGTCAACAATATTGAAAACAACATAGATAACTATCCACTATCAAACATAGTGGATAGTTTCTTTTACGGTATTTTTTGCGGATGTTCTGTCGCGATGCTTATGTGGTTTAGAAGCATCGGTGCACTCATTTACTCAGGATGCACTAGCGTGGTTTGTTATTACGGCACACCATGTAAATTAAAAATCATTATTGTAATATTGTATTCATTATTTAGGAAGCTCCAAGTAGATATTAATCCAAATTTAGGAAGCTCAAATTTGGAGATCTTGATTGATAATTAGCAGCGGGCGGAACTGTGGGATGCGACCGTTATTGTGTGTAAAATAAATGGGACGTTATTATGATTCCCAACGATGAGAAAATCATTGATAACAGCTGCAATGTTTAATGATAGCTGCCATTTCTATGATATGGGATTTCATTGGTTGGGTTGTTGAATTAGATGGCACCACTTATAGAACCTAGGTATATACAAATATTCCCTGCTCTAGACAATGGAAGAGTGTGGTTTGGGGATTAGGGTGTTAAGGGTTTAGGATTTGTACACAAAATATATTAGTCTGAATTTTAACATTGTTGAAATTCAATTATTAATTCATTCAATTGCAAACCCAACTTTAAACACCTGACCTGCTATTCCCTTCCTTGGATAATGAAAAAAGAATAATGGCTCCTTTTTCAAAAATTAAGTTTAATATCATTAATAACTTTATTTGGAAATTCTTAAAAGTTTTAACAATATTAATTACTTTGTATTTAACAATTATGTAAAAATGACATACATTTTTGTTGAACGTATTTTTGTGGAAATTTGATTTTTCATCATAGTGGTTAAATAGTACACACACACAAGGGAGCATTCTTGTTTCATAAATATACTTTAGCAACTATGAGGAAATACTTTGAGTTAAACTTTGATATTTCAACATAAACCCAAATACATTTATTGTTGAAGTTAAGTTTGTGGTAGTGTCTCTAGGCAACACACAATATTAACGGCAATATTTAGGAATGGTACCATGATTCTCGAAAATAACTCCAAATAGGGGATATGCCACATAGTTCCACCCATCTTTCCTTTATATGGCTTGGAGACTTCTCTTCCTTAGATATATTGAAGGTTGTTGAAGGCATTTGTAGTCATTTTGTTGTTGACGCTATGGGTGCCTCTCTTTGTTCTCATTACTTGAAAAACACAATGTTTGGGCCTACCTTCAAATCTCTAGAACTAGAGAGAGTGGGTCAAGAATATAGTATAAGGCTCCCTACTCATGGTGCATGGAACCCACCCAAGAAGTCAAACAACTAATAAAAATGAACCAATTCCATATTAACAGTTTGGACATGAATAATAATATTAAAATTCACTATGCCCATATCAACATTTTGGACATGAACAATAATATGAAAATGAAAGTTTGCAGAAATCAAAGAACCATCATATCAAGAAAAACTTGTAAGATTAAGTTAATGTTGAATAGTACTTCATACCCCCTTTTTTCTAGTGATATTTTTTAATCACGATTTGTGTCCCTAGTGGCCCTTAACCACCTATGTTGACCATTATAAATAATGATAGTTGATACTAATCCCTTGAGAACATCCAAGAGTCCTTTCATGGCATGTGAAATAAAATGTACGATAATTTCAAAGAATGGGGACAATTCAGTTAATAGTTAAGGAACACAAACAATTGGATCAGAAGAGGAGCAATATAAGGAAAGTATATGTAAGCTATAGGAGGATGTGAATAAATTGTTAATAATATTAAGGAGCAGGGGTTAATTTGGGTTTGGTCCCTGAAGTTCTTGAGAATAAGTTTGTTAGAGAACTAAATTGTTTAAACACAAGAATTTGCATTTTTGTTGATAGTTTAATAAAGAGAATAGGTCAAGACCCCCTTAAAATTGAAGTGTGTATTGTCTAGAAATGTATTGTGCACTTTTGGTTACATTAACCATGGTTATGATAATATTTCTTTCTAGTGTACATCTTGCTTTGAAGACATAATAGTGATTTTCCCTAAATGAAAATCCAAAATTAAGAAGGAACACCATAATTTTGTTAGGTCACTCACTAAAAGATGGAACATCCATTAGCATACTTGGTGGAATTTGAGGTTGTAGTGGAGATTGTTCACTTGTATTTTAAATAATATGCCCCAATGTAAAACAAGAAAAGGATGATATCACTATACATTGAAAAATTGATCCCCTCCCCTTTGGAGGGAACCCAAATTTTAGAGGGAGAGCAACCTAGGGACATGATAGACACTTTAGAAATGAAGGATCCCAACTGGATGTTGAAGGAAAATTAAAATATGAAGCTATTGGAGCTAGTGAGGACTATTCAAAAGGGGACACAGATGTACTCCTATCCATGTGCCATGCACCTTGTTCTAGAAAAATCCCAAGGATTTAATTTATTGAACAAATAAGAAATTTAAAAAGAATTACAAGGTCAATGATAAGTACATGACCAAACATATGAAGGGGAAAGATTATCATCAAGGTAATAAAAATAGTGTTTTCAATGTAAGGTTTATATATTTTTCTATACAATTAGTTTGTAAATATCTACCTTGCTCATGAGGATAGAGAAAATTTTCTATATGAAATAAAAACACTTGACCCAATGCTATTCTATTTGGGGATCATGGGGAGAAAGCTTGATTTTAGATCAAGATCTTTTGAATTTGCTTATGTCCATTGTATTTATATGGTTGTATGGGTTAAGACCCTCTAAATTATTTTTCTATTTTGATTTTGAACGTCTACTTGTTAATATTGTTGTGGCAACTTGAAACTCTTTCGATTCTCAATATGGTCTACATTTATGATGCTTGTTATTTATGTTATATATAACTAATTTTTGTATAAAATAACACTATCATCACTCTCTGGAAAGATAAGAAATAGTCTCACATTGTGCAAGTTATTTTACTAATACAAATGGGTTTTACTTTTACTTATTGTGCGTGATGTTGTAAAAGTAGCAAGTGGTTAAGTTATTGTTGTTGGGAGATAGTCTTAGTTGTAGCCTATTCTATGGAAATAGGGAATAATCCATAGAGTAATTTAATATACCTGATCTTATCTCAGAGGATATCAACTCAATTTCAAACTTTAAAATCAGAAAATTGCATGACATTTAAACTAGTTCTCAAAACTAGTGAAGAAGAAGCCAGTCTAGGTCATTGATTAACCCACCCAGAGCTTGATAGAAGGACACTTTCGGACCTGCAAAGTGTACTAGGGAGTTTGCAGCAACAAGGAAAACAAAATAAATACCATCTTCATATTTCTATGCACAAGATACTAGGGCCATTTATGTTTCAACAACAGCTTTGTTGAAGTCTACTCCAAGGCTTCCTGGGCACAACAACATATGCATACTAAACTTGTTCACTTACACTTGACATCAACTAGAGTGAGGATATCATAAATTAACCCATTAATATACTTATGGACAAGAGTTACCGATTTTTAGGGAATATTTGACTGAGTTTCGGGGTAAAAGGAGAAAGAGGGATATGGTGGACTGCTCAAGTAGTTTGTTTCCAGGCTCTCCCAAACAGGCTGAGAGGGATACGATTTCTCATGAAGAGGATTGGATGGTATTTAGAAATTTATCAGGAACCTAACATGACTAACATAATATAAATTGAGCACCCCAACAACTTTTAATTAAAACTACTGCAAAACTAGTCAATTCTAAATGCCCAATGAGCTAGTCTTGAGAAATATGAATACAAACAGTCATAGAAGGTTATGAAACTATGATTTTTGACTTGGGAAGGATTCTAAAGGAAATTAAACACCTACAACAACTTTCAAAAAATTAAATGGTTTCACATAACTCCATATATTGCAATTTCCTAAAAGCTAGTCAAATAAAAACATTGTAATGAGCATAGGGTGAGTAAATCATTAAAAATAACACCTCAGTTGCAGAATTAGAAGAAGATTGGTATTATTAAATTGAAGAAGAGTACATAAGAATTAAATTACAGTAATGGTAGCATAAATATATTATTAAATGTGCTCCTCCTAGGGAAATATAGACAATATAAAATAATCAATGCATTCACTCACTGAGGGGGAATAATGCATCAAAAGAGAGAAACAAGAGAGGATGTAATCACAAAGCCAAATCAGATCTGAAAATTGTTCATCAATGGATGCACTGGATCATGTGCATAACACTGGAGCAGGAACTATGGGGCACATCTCCCACATGTGGCTAAGGGTGCATCACCAAATCCTAAAGAAGCTTGAGCTTACTCATACACAATTCATAAAATGTTCAAAGACGTGAATGTGGTGCTCCCTCCTTATTTTATAGTTTGGGTGACTTGTTGAGCAATTTAAATTCCTAATGAACCTCCTTGGCCTCATCTAATGCACCTTCCTTGATCGAGTTGGCACTTTCCTGCTTTTCCACTGACTAGCTTTTCTTCTCTTTTGGAAACTACGCCCTCCTTAGCTTTCTAGAAGTTTCTAATTTTCCTCACTTTCCTGCTTTGTACACTTGCCTTCTTTATGCACTACTTTTGTCAGTTTCCTTCTTTTGTCCTCACACCTTGATTTGTGTTGATTTCCTCCAGTTTCCTCTTTGGAACTGAAAACTCATTGAGCTATCCTTATCTCCTTATGCGTGCCCCATGTATGGATCTGGCTAATTAAAAAAGTAGCCATGCTAGTGATATGTTATATGGAATCCTTAGCAGAGCAGGCCGAGGCTCCTGCCTTTCCTTAGAGAGAGTGACACTATTTTGAGTTTGTTATTCCCATTTTGTATATTGATACTTGTCTTTGACTGAGATTGACTCAAACTCACTGATTATTATATTTTTTGGATGTATATATATACATTATCGGTTTATATACATGTTGCTTGATGTGTTTTAATGGTTTATTTTACCATGTATGATACAAATGCCAATTGAGTACATAATTTGCATATGCATAAGCTAATGTATTGTGATTTCTTGAAATATGTTGATATGAAATGTGATCAAAATGTCTTTCAAGTAATATAACCCTAAAAAATTGACGTAGCAATGAAGGATCTCTAACCCGATACTCACCCATCAATTGAAGTACAACTAATTGTGAATCGAGCCTCACTTCCAAACATGAAATGTTGTGGTGAAGAGCATCTCGGAGTAGCTCAAGAACAACACTATACTCAGCTATATTGTTTGTCGTAGATCTTAAACAAGCACCCCCTGACGAAACAAGTTGGCCTGTAGGTGAGTATATCACCCATGCACCTGAAGCCAAGTTACGAGTGTGACGACTAGAGCCATTGACGAATCCTACAAACCACTCGGTTTCCATCTGAAACACAATCCATAAGACACATAAGAAAATACAAAAAAGGACTAACTCTACAAAAAACTGTACATCTATAATACGAGAAAAATCATGTATGCTATGCGTAATACTTTTTCAGGTAGAGCCCATTTCTGGGATCAGGCAGCTTAACTCCATCATAATCAATAAATTCGTATGATACTTTCTTCAAAACTCTAGAAACAATATAGGGACCGAGCCACATAGACTTGAACTTTCCTGCCCCCAGGGGATCCTTATCTTGATCGTAAACCAAAACAAGATCTCCTTCGGAGAAAACCATGGGTTTTACAGACTTTTCGTATTGATTTTTGACTCGTTTATTATGAGATTTATTGGCAATAGGCGCATCTATGCGTTGTTCATCCAAATGATCCAAATGAAGCAATCAGTATTCTAAAGCAGAAGTGTTGGGTAATAGTTGGATAACCAACATTAATGATGATATTTCACATTCAATAGGTGTGACTACCTCCAATCCATGGACAAGTTGGAAAGGTGAGAAACCTGTAGTAGTCTTGACATTAGAACGATATTCCCAAAGAGCTATATACAACATGATGTGCCAGTTTGACCTAATAGCATTAACGGTGCATTGAAGAATGGCTTTAGAGTTTTGTTGATTGCTTCAACTTGACCATTCGCTTACGGATAGAAAGGAGACGAGTGTTCCTGTCTAAACCCGAGCATAGTGGTCAGTTCCGTCATCATGTGGTTATGAAAATGTCTACCATGATCCGTGACAAAATCTTTAGGGATGCCAAACCTAGCAATGACCTGGTTGAATACGAAATAGGCTGTAGTTTCACCATCCTCCTTCACAGTTGGCATTGCCTCCACCCACTTGGTAAAGTAGTTGACGACAACGATAATGTACTGATGCCCCCCAACATATATTGGGTTGCAAGTCATGTAATAAACTCCCCACTTATTGAAGGGACTTGTTGTGATAACGGGGTGAAGGGGAGCATGGTGTGGTCGCATTTACTTTGTGAATAGCTAACATGGGTGACAATGTTTCACGGATTCCACGCAATCTTTGAAGATGGTGGGCCAAAAATACCTAGCATAAAGTATTTTTTGGGTTGTTTCCAACCCAGAAAGATGGCCCCCACATGCACCACTGTGGGTATCATTCAATACTAAATCAGCTTCGTCCAGAGCTAAACAATGACATAATATCGAATCTACCCCTCGTCTGTATAGTGTATCAGAAATGATAAGGTAATTTTTGGCATGATGCCTGAGTTTTCTTCTCTCTTCTCTAGAGAAAACCATAGGACACCTCAAAGTATGGATATAGATCAAAATATCTCCATTTCACAGATCAGAGGTTGCAATGAGGAAGATATGCTCATCAGGGAATGAGGTATCTCCTTCATCGAACTCTACACCACTAGGAAATTCAGATATCAGCTCCGTGAACACTAAAGACTTCTTTGAATTTGTGGATTGAAAGGAAAGATCAAACTCTTGGAGAATGACAATCCATTTGTTGAATTTACCCCCGATGATGCGTCGGGTTAAAACATATTCGAAAGGATTGACATCCGCAATCACTGAAATGATTCGCAATAAAATATAGTGGTGTAATATCTGATTGACATACGCAATGGCTAGTGCTAATTTCTCGACATGTGAATATTTTAGTTCAGGTGTTTCGAGTGCGTGCAAAAGATAATAAATGACATGCTCTTGGAGTTTGTCATCTTCCTGAACCAAAACTATGCCCATCGTGGAATCGGATGCGGCTAGACATAGAATGAAATCCCGGGTATAATCTGGCGGGATTAACAAGGGGGGTGACTATAGTGCTTTTTTCAAAGCCCCAAAAGAATTATGTGCAGCCTCATCCCAAAAGAATTGGGTTTATTGTTTAAGCAGATGCATGAAACCTTTGGGAAATTTTGCATAGTTAATGATAAAATGTCTAAGGAAATTAGACATGCCTTGTAAACTTTGAAGTTGTCTGAGATTATGAGGAGGATGAAACTTGAAAATCGCCTTGACTTTCAATGGATCGACCATGATCCCTCTATTCGACACAATGGAACCTAGCAGTCGTACATACTCGACACAAAACACACACTTATTGGGGTTTAACCGAATTTTATAGTGTATGCATCATTCACACACAATCCGTAAGTTTTTCGGATGATATATTCTCTTTCGAGATTGCACAGGTAGATCATCTAGGTAGGGTTCGACCACATTCTTGATGTCATGAAATGCAAACTTCATAGCTTGCTGGAAAGTGGCTCCAATATTCTTCAATCCGAATGGCATTTTCCTATACGCAAAGGTACCCCAAGGACATATGAAATCTGTCTTATGTTGTTCATCGGTTGGATTTGAATTTGGTTATATCCCAAAAATCCATCCATGAAAGAAAAAATTTCATGGCCAACACACGCATTTATGATTTGATCAATGAAAGGCGTGGGATAATTTTCCTTAGGAAAAGATTTATTAAGGTCCTTGAAATATGTACACACATGTATGGTACCTTGCTTTTGATCGACCAGAACTAGATTGGACACCCATTTTGTCATGTCAATAGGATAAATAAATCCGGCTTTGAGGAGCTTCTCAACCTCAACCTTGATGGTTGCAGCCTTTCTAAGATTAACTGGACGAAGTTTCTACCAAACTGGTTTCATCTTTGGATATGTCAGGATCACATGTTCGATGAGGGAAGGGTCTATGCCTGGCATCTCCTCATATTACCAGGAAAAAACATCGCGGAATTCTTTGAACAAGTTGGTGTACAAACTAATCTCTTACTGAGAATAATATTCCCCAATGAAGATGTTTTCCATGACATTCAGTTTGGTGGAGATATTGATTGGGATAGTTGTTGAAATTTTATCCATATTGCCTTCAACGAAAAATCCCTTGTTCTATTAAAGGGTTGATGGACGAGTCAACATCTCCACCGAGTCTCACAAAGAACTTTCCATTCTCGATCTTGTTTAGAGCTGGAAGGAAATAGGATCTATGATGCATATGTTCCCAAGGTTGATCAAGACCTATCATATATTCCAGAATAGCTTCATCTGATGGTAAAACAATGTCTAAATAGTTGAAGGAATGGGTATAGTCTATTTCCCATGCAGGTGCATAATCTATATTTGACTCAATGGAGACTGAAAGAGTCGAGATATAATCTATTGCAGAATTTTGTGAAGCTTGATAAGTCACTTCTGCAACAGATAGGGGCACGATTGGTTCCTCGTAAGTCGAAAGAATCCAAGGATCAGTATTTTGAACAAATGTGAAGACCTCCTTAGATGACATGATAATGTTACTTATTGAACCGATATAATTCACGGGAGTAGGTAAATCAAAGGTTCCCATAAGCAATGAGTACATACCTACTCCTAAACTTTCACTGGGAGGGTGGTCCTGATCAATCCACAGAATATTAGATTCCAAAGGGGTTGTGTTACTTTTCTGGGCGAAGGAGAGTTGGTCAATTGTGACGATATTTACTTCATGAGGGAACATCAGTACCAGGAACACAAATGAAGGAATGGCTTGCATTGCATACGTCCAGCTTCTTCTCAATAACAGATTATAATCGAGAGAAGCGTCTACAACCTCTACCTCCACGGACACTTATTTTCCCACTAACTCGATCTCAAAAGGGGGTAAGATCCCATGTGGACAGAACGATCTACCATCAAAAGCGGTAAGCAATGTCTTCAAAGGGGCTAACTCTGGGGAGCCTAAAGCTTGCCAGCATTAAATAGACATTACGCACATAGACGTGCATTCATCCACCACGGTTCATCTAATGGTTTTAGAACCATGGACTACTTCGATTTGGAAGGCCAGAATGGTACAGAAACCGAGGTTTTATGTTGGACATATCAAACCTCACCAACAGACTTGATGAATCCATACTTCATATTGCCGCTAGAAGTGCATTTTGCTGTGATGGGAAGCTTTGCAAGACCTCTAGAGCGGACATGGAACACGATGTTTGGGCTAGGTCCTCTACAACTGAGTAGTTAGGAGTAGCCAGTGAATTAGGGTTGTGCGATGCGCGTTTACAGACACATTTTGGTATCTTCGGCATAGGATCTCCAGGTCTCTCAATATGAAGATGAGCAGATGTATCGGTGATATCTTTATCTTTCTGTGACATATCCGGGGGGTAATTCTTTGCTCTCGTTTGTAGCAAATCATGTGATTTAACCATGTTTATATAGGATTGATTGGATTGTGTGGTACGATGAGTGCCCCCATTATTAGAACTGCTAGAAGTTGGGTTTTTTCCTTTGGGAAACGAGTCCTTCAAGACAATAGGTTTCTTTTGTTTTAGCAGCTTCTTGGCTTCATAAATAAGAGGGCATTGATGGTTCAAGTGATCTTCTTTGCAGATTTTGCAAGGAAACTTCACCTTCTTATTTTCTTTTTTTCCCTCCTCGACATTCTCTGTGGTTTTGGGATTTTGTTGGTTTCCTTCCCCCTTCTTTCCCTTTTTCTTACCATTGGGTTGTCGAGGACCCCTTTGAATTTACTGCACATTGTGTGCAGTTTCCATTTGAGAAGGGGATGACGCAACCAAAGTTGATTTTGCTGTCGATTAATTTATGGAAAGTTCATGAACTTGTTTAGATAAAGTTTCCATGGAGGATGAATTGGATGAACCCACAATGCAATCGGCATGTGGTCTAGGTTTAGGATTACAAGGATCAATGTTTGACCTTGGCGTATACAGAATAATTTCATAAAGGATCCCAGACTGAGCATAAATAAAGTCTAGTTGTTGGGTCCTTAGGATGAATTCATCTTCAGAGGTAACCCCGAAAGTCGAGACATCTTTGGAGATGCAGGGTAACACTGATTTCAAAAACCAATCCAATAGAAACTCCAGGGGCATCTTAGCTTTAATGATCCTTTTCTGCCTTCTCCACTCATGAATGTGATCAGATATATGCGTGGCTTTATTATGTCTAAATGTATACAGAAGGTCCGTGTCAGCACCATACCGAACGGGAAGTTGGAAATGGTGTAGAAAAAATGTCGCTAAATCATAAAAGTTGTTATAAGTTGTTGCTGGTAGCTCGATGTACCATTTGGATGCAATGCTGGTTAGGGTTCTTTGAAAGAGCCTCAAATGAATCGAGTCATCATTTAGTGAGTTAGAGGAACACCACAAATGAAATGTCGTAACATGGTACCTTGGATATTCACGAGTTTTACCTTCAAAATTCGGAATGTTTGAAGGAATTTTGGTCGGAACCAGAGTCCAAACGGGATTATGACGTGCAGGGTCATTCATCAGCTTTGAAAGATATGGAAAATTCAATGTTTCCAGAAAGGGTAAGAGATGCTTAGCCGATGGTGTATGATTTTGGGGAATCTGGTAAGGAGAAGTACTTGTACCATAATTCCCATAAGGTTGGTTGGGGTTTCCCCCAGTCATTGATTGTGATGAGAACACGTTTTGGAAAGTGCTCCATCCGTAAGCCAATGGATTGGTCCCTTGAGTTCCACTCCATTGTGGTTGAGTATGGGTTCCTCCAAAAGGATTTGAAGTGTGAACATTACCTCCTCCACCACCAAAAAGTGAAAAAGGAGTGTTTTGTATAGGTACATTAGAAGTTTGGACATTTGATGATTTCCAATTATAACATGTAAAGGGATTCAAACTCGACAATTGTGCAATGGAAGGGATAGGCATCGAGCCTATAAATGGGCATGAAGGGGAAATATGCCCTCCATGCCAAGGGAAACCTTGAGTGAAGGGATTTGAACTGGTAGGGTTATCCTGGAACTGTTGAAGAAATGGGGAATAAGTAAACGATACCATAGGTATCCCGCTAAAAGGGACATTGGATAAACCAATAGTTAATCCAAAATGTATAGAGGTTGATCCAATCTTAGTACTTGACGACCCTAAGGATCCTGTGTTAAAGTTTGGTAAAGTGAATGGAGCAGAAGACATCTGTAACGAACTAGGTATCAGAGTGTGTATATGAGGAGGAGAAAGACCTCCTGGTATAATAGCGGATGTGGGAGTTTGTAAAGCTCCTGATCCGTTCCCACTTTTGTCCATGGTAAATCCAGACGTAAACCTATATACACTAAATTCGGGTAAACCTAAAGAGACAACTCTCACTAACAATGGATCATCAGGTCCAGTTAAAGGAGGGTTAAAGTGTCTTGCAAATTCTTCGTTTGGCAAGTCTTCAACCTCGATGGTATGTGGGACCGATGAAGTTTGAGTGATGAGTTCAGGTTCCCTAGGTGGTTCATGACCTACGAGGATTTTGGTCCTCCACAACTACAACAACAAAAAATTTCCTAAGCACATTAACCTAAGGCCAACTAGAACAAAAGTAAACACACAACACACCACTAAGAAGTCCTAAAGTGATCCAAAACATGAAAGCGGATAAACTTCCAAGGGAGAGACTGGGATGATAAGGGCCCAGAAAATACCAGTGAAGTGATGAAGAACAGTTATCTCGAGTCCACAGTACAGTCACGATGGGGCCAAGCGCTGGAATCACCCAACCGCCTTCCCAAAGAGTTGCAAAGCATTTTCGCCTGAATCTGTCCTAGGAGAAGTGGAAATATCCTTCCATTATCACCTGTGTAGAGCCCTAAAATTCTTGGATACTAAGGCTAACAACAATATAGAAATATTATGGGGGGGACAGTCGTAGGTCGAATCAACGTGCATGGGCAGGGTAACTGAGCCCAAAATCCAAAATCACCGGAGGTATTAGTGGATCCTTGTACGCATATCGATTCTGGTATATGCTTGATTAAAAAGTGGAGGGGTATCTCCAACTAATCAATCTCACACGACCTCGTGCTTAAATCCAGTTTGAGTGGAGCTTCCTGGCACACCTTCCAAAGAGGTGGATTGACCTAGTTATAGTCCACTACGATTTGAGTTTAAATGGATTTGGATAGTTGATCAACCTAGTCCAATACCCTAGCCTAAGCTAGTTGGTGTGTGTTCCCTAGAAAGAAAAGTTACTATTCAATTTTAATTTTAATCTTCTTTTTAGGGTTATTGTTACTCAAAGGGAGTGAGTGTGTGTGTAAAGGTGGTTATGACTGAAAAGTAAAGTGTATAATAGAAATGCAAATTCCTTTCACTATATTTCTTTTTCGCTTATCTTTCAAAATCAAAATGTTGATAAAGTAAACCTAAAAATTTTAAACATTTCCTTTCTTTTTCAAAAATTAGTGTATGCAACTAATATCTATTTGAAAAAACAATGCTTTGCTTAAGGGAAAAGTACTTGTTCTTTTGCAATTTTTCTTTTCAATAAGAGAAATAACAATTAAATATGAACAAGAAAGAAACACTCAAGAATGAAAGTGTAAACTAGTTGTGCCTAAACCTATAAGAAGCAGAAAACTACCCTCTAATGAGTCTGAAATAACAAGTCCCACAAGTTTCTTCAATCAAGGTAAAGATGTAACTAACTTGGCATAAAGACACTATGAAAACAACTGACACAACAAAGAGAACAAAGGACCTATTCAATACCTCTAATTGTTCTCTATCAGGTCATGGATTATAATGAACCAATTCAAATGTCAAACAACCAAAACTTGAACTTGAAATATCTAAGCACACCCTTAACAAGCAAAAGAAAACCAAACAATATCTCTCAAAAGGGTAAAAAGACTCAACCACAGTCTACCAACAAGTCAAGAAGATCTAAATATAAGCAAATAAATGCTTCAAAAATAAAATCAAAGACCAAAAGTTTCAACCTTAGGAGGAAAAGCCAAACCTACAGGGATACCCGCGACTGTAAGTATAACAACTTGCGGTTGACTCGCGGGTTCAACACAGGAAACTCGCGGGTATAAGGGAAAATAGTGACTGTATCTACGAACAACTCGCGGGTCTTCTTCAAAAAAATTAAAAAAATAAGAAAATCTGTAATATCCCTTTTTCAAATTTTATTAAAATGCCCAATTTTCCACTTTTTTTCCCAATTTCGACCTTTGACTAGTTTTACTGTTTTGACCTCCAAATCAACCCAAATGCTCCCAAATCTTCTGTAGGAGTGTGTGAATGGTATTTAGTCTTGAATATCAGGTTCAGGGATGTTTTATGGCCCTCCAAATACTGCTGCAAACTTGATTTGTATTCTGATCAATATATGTAATTTTGACTAGTAATTTGTGCATCAAATCCCCCCCGGGTAACACTGCAAATGGCCTTCCAAATGCCTCCAAACTCCCACAAATTTATGAACAGAGGTATATAATGTGTTAAGTATTTTATTAAGTTCTCATATGCACCATTAATTGATTTTTACTACTGTTATAACTCTCTCACATTCAACAACAAAAACCCCCAATTCGACCCTTGGGGGAATGGCACTATTTCACCTCCCAATACAACTAAACTGAGTAAAAATGCTTCAAATGCTCAATTACAGTACATGAAACTTGTATAATACATCCATGGCAGTATATTTATCACAAATATATCAAATAATCATCCATCCATTCGAAATAATCAACATTATAGTGTCATACATCAATGCATTGGGGAAATGGACATTGTTTGCTCATTAATCAATAGTTTTGCATACAACCAGTGGGTATTTCGACCTGATACTTTCTGAATATCAATAAAAGAGGATATGAAGCTATTACAATCAGAAATATATAATGAGAAGCTCTCTCAAGAAGCACAAGTGCTCACCAAAAACGGCCTCCCTCAAGGAGCACGAATATGCCTTCAAAACTGGAAACGGTGGAGAGAAATGTCAAGCACTCTATTTGCAGATAAATTAATACCAAACACACAAAGTATATGAAATTTATTGTCAACCCGAGAAAGTATTTTTATCTCAAAGGATAAGTGCACAATATATGCTTAAACACAAAACCATTAGAAGTGAATACTTTTATCTTCTATCATCCATGTTCATCCCAAGAATCTATGCAATCCCAATTGCCTTCTAACTGCTATACTACAATTCTTTTCTATTATGCATCAAGAAGAAATGGTATCAGATCTAATCAACGATTGCAAGAAGGAAATCTCATTCGCATTCTAAAATAATCACTTGTCTAATCTAATCAAGCCGGGAATCATAAAGCATGACCTGAACATTACTCTAGAATTTTAATGAAAGAGATTGAAGCAACTGTTCTAAGAAACTGAATTGCAAAATAGAAATCAATCAACACATAACAGGAAAGCTAAATTGTAAGAGCTCCTGGGATCACGTCTCAGCTGTAGGATGAACACGGCAATGTGAACAAAAATTGAAATGTGTAAAGCAACCCTGACTCAGTCGACTGTTATTCTATACCATTCACCAATCTCACAGAAATGTAATCTTTTACTGAGAAATCCACACAATAAATATTGCTGCTGCGTGCAAAAGAAAGAACAAAGCATCACACAACAAGAAAGATGAAATCCTAATTTAACTCAGCAATCTCTGTGGAAGACGAGCCCAGTCTTCACACAGAGACGCTGGTTGAACAACACTCTCTTTAACTCAGAAGTAACCCCTTATATTAACAGAAGAATGAGTACACAGTTTGGCTTGGCTGCTAATACAAGATAAATTAATTGTTTGTTGTTCAACCCCTGGGTCGAGGCAACTCCCCATATTTATACATACAAATTGTAACATCTAATCCTATAATTGGGCAGCCATGAAGATCTCTGATCTTCAGGCGCCCTAAATAATCCAGCTGTTACAATGCGTGGCAGAACAGAAATATCCAAATATGAGAGAGTTATTAATTGCCCCAAGAGTGGCGGTCCTTCCAGCTCACAGCTGGACTCGAGCAGCGACATACTTAAGATAGCAATTTCTGTTACAGCTGCCCTGTCACGACTGTGCCTTGATTGATGATTCGAGCCCCAAGGAACCTTCTACAAGCAATGAACGTCCCTTCCTTCATGACTTGTTCAGCTCCGATCTTCCTGCAGTCTATTTGTCTCAACTACCTTCATAAATCGCATCATGTTAGCACAAATGAAGAGATGCACAGCTTTAATTATCACAATCATAAGTATTAATACAATAAAACAATAATCGGCCATACCTTGGTAATTTGGGGAATAAGATAAGGACAATAAGTCTAATTGCCAAGATAATTGGTGTAGGACAAGGGCAGGGAAGATGATAAATGATGGTCAAAAAGGGCCAATTCTGGGCTCAACAAGAAAGTGCTGCACTAAACCAAACCATGAAACTTCCTGTAGCTGCTACCTGCAAATACAAACTCCATTAAAGCACCATGAAAGACCTGAGTGGCCTCTCCAAACACCAACTTGGATGGGAATCTTTCACCCTCGAAATTGGCTAAGGCAAGAAACTAGTCATCCACTAGCTCTCTCTTCACAAATGCAATTTTTCTCAAATCATCAAAAGCCATTCTCATACTTGATTTCTACATTTTATAACCAACATTAGCCTTCAAGGGGTCGAAATCCTCTCAATAGATTCAATAATTTTCCATTTAGAAAATATTCCTCATTTGCCACTTGTCTCCTAGTTCCAACCTTCCATCTTCTCCCAAATTCGAATTTGAGTCTCTTTAGATTCATCCAACTCCATGAACGCCTTCCTTGAGCCTATTTTTGGGGCTGACATGTCATAATGGTCAGGTGTAAGAAGTCAGGTCTGAATTTTGTCATAAATGTCATAGATGCTTCATTATTGTTGTCATAAAACTAGGGAATCTAGCCCAAGTGTCCACTAGTCTCCAATTTGACTCTTCCTCTCCCATGGAGGTTACTATTCCATCCCATTTCGACCTAAGATGCTCAATGACATGTGTTATGACTTACCAACTCACCCAAGAGTTTTCACCTTCCCATGAATTCGAATTGGCAAGAGAGAGCTGCCATGTGGCATTGAAAAATCAAGCTAGTGTGGGTCCCACCACCTCCATATGTCTCCAAAACCACTTGCCACCTAGAATTTCTCTTGAATTTATTTATTCATCATATTTATTAAATGCTTGAACCCTTCTAATGTCTAAATATCATTTATTAGCTTCCTTATTACCATCCCACATGTGCCCATCCAACCTAGGAAACTAATAGGATTGATGGGATTGTCTTACTATGCACTTATTTGAATGGGGACATTACAGTACTCCCCACCCAAGATTGCTTGTCCTCAAGCAATTTCAAATTTGGATGCTGCAAAATCTTCTCCTCTTCCCATGTGGCATCTTCATTTGGTAAGTCCTTCCATTGCACTAAATATTCTTTGATGATTCTACTCCTCAACCTTCTTTCCCGTGTCTTCAAAATCTTTTCCGGAACAAGTGTGAGCTGACCTTCATCATCCAAAGGAGGAAGTATTTCTGAAGTGATGATTTGCTGACCAAGAGCTTTCTTAAGACAAGAAACATGAAATACATTGTGGATTTTACTCCCTTCCGGAAGTTCTAGTTCATATGCTACTTCTCCAACCTTCCGCACTACCTTGTATGGCCCATAGTACCTTGGTTTTAATTTTTCTGCTCCATTCTTTTTGAGAGATGTTTGTTTATAGGGCTGCAAACTTAAATATACTAAATCATTGACTTGAAAGGTTCTCTCTTCTCTATGTCTATCAGCATATTGTTTTTGCTGATTTTGAGCAACCTGCAAATTGTCTTTCAAGAGCTTTAAAATTTCTTGGCTCTCTTCCACCCAACCTTTAGCCTTTGGGGCTCTACTATCACCAAATATAATGTCAACAAATTTAAGTGCATCATAACCATATAATTCTTTGAAAGGAGACATTCCTATTGACATATGATAAGTGGTGTTGTAGCAAAACTCACCCAAGTGTAGCCATTTTGCCCATGCTTTTTGCTGCCCTCCCACATAGTTTCTTAGGTATCCTTCCAACCATTGATTTACCCTCTCTGTTTGTCCATCAGTTTGTGGATGATATCTAGTACTTGGAGTCAATTGAGTGCCTACCAATCTAAAAATTTCTTTCCAAAAAGCACCCATGAATCTACTATCTCTATCACTGACAATGCTCTTGGGAAGCCCATGCAATCTGAAGATTTCTTTGAAAAAAATATCAGCCACTTGTGCAGCACTAAAAGATGATGTAACAGCAAAAAAATGAGCAAATTTTGTCAACCTATCAACTACCACATAGATACAATCCTTACCCAAGGATTTAGGCAATCCGGTGATGAAATCCATGGAAATACTGTCCCATTTTTGCTCCGGAATGGGCAATGGTTGTAATAGGCCGGCTGGACATGTAAGTTCTGATTTGTTTTGTTGACATGCTTTACATTCATTCACATACTTCTGAACATCTTCCTTCAGCCCCTTCCAAAAAAATCTTTGCCTCAACTGTCTATAAGTTTTGTAGATCCATGGATGGCCCGCTAGTGGGGAATCATGTGCTTCTTGCAAAATTCGGTACTTATATCAGCCCATTCAAAATCCTATAATTATCATCCCCTTTGATTCCATCCAACACATCACAAGCAATTTGTCTTTGGCATATTCAACTAGTAGCATGTTTTTCCAATCCTTGGCAATATCCATGAGAGAAAAAGAAGGCCTTCTTGACAAAGCATCTGCTACTATATTATTGTTTCCTTTGACATATTCAATATCAAAATCATAAGCTTGAATCTTGCTTACCCACTTTTGTTGCCTTTCATTTAGATATTTTTGGGTGAGAAAGTGTCTTAGACTATTGTGGTCAGTTTTCACCACAAACTTGCTGTCCACCAAATATTGTCTGAATTTGGCCAATGCATGCATAATGGACAGCATTTCTTTATCATAGATGGAGTAAAGTTTTTCATGAGGCTGCAACTTTCTGCTCTCAAAGGCTATGGGGTGTTGGCCTTACTTTAGGACAGCCCCTATTCCTCCACTTGAAGCATCACATTCCACAACAAAAGGTTTAGTAAAATCAGGAAGTGCAAGTATGGGACAACTACTCATTACCTCTTTCATTTTTTGGAAGGCCTTTTAAGCCTCTTCATCCCACTTGAAAGCATCCTTCTTAGTCAAATCAGTGAGTGGAGAAGTCAACTTGGAGAACCCTTTCACAAATTTTCTGTAGTAGGTGCATATGCCAATAAATCCTTTCAATTCGGTAATATTTTTTGGTGATGGCCATTCCAAGATAGCCCTGATTTTTTTCCATGTGTACCTTCACTCCTTATTGCCCAATAATGTTCCCAAGATACAGTAGTTCTTTCATTCCAAATTCACATTTTGATAATTTAGCAAATAAGGACTCTTCTTGCAAGATTTTCAACACAATCTCTAACTGCTGCAAATGCTCTTCCCATGTTTTACTGTAAATGAGAATATCATCAAAGAAAACCAAAACAAACCTTCTTAGTTGCTTGCAAAATATCCTATTCATACATGCTTGAAAGGTGGCTGGAGCATTGGTTAACCCAAAAGGCATGACAAGAAATTCAAAGTGGCCAAAATGACATCGAAAAGCGGTCTTTCGCACATCTTCATCTTTCATTCGAATTTGGTGATACCCTGATCTAAGGTCAATTTTTGAGAAGTATTTGGCCCCATGCAGCTCATCCATGAGCTCATCAATCCTAGGAATAGGATACCTATTTTTTATAGTCTTTTTGTTCAAGGCTCTAAAATCTATGCACATTCTCAATGTTCCATCTTTTTTCTTCACTAGCACTACTGAAGAAGCATAAGGGCTAGAGCTTGGTCTAATGAGTCCCAACTCTAGGAGTTCTTGGATAGATTTTTCAATCTCATCTCTAAACCTTTTAGGATGTCTATAAGGTGGTATCTGAATGGGTGAAGTACCCTCCTCCAAAACAATACTGTGCTCAACCCCTCTATCCGGTGGCCTACCATGTGGAAGGTCTCTAAAAACCTTTTCATATTTTTGCAAAAGTCTCTCTATCTCCTTTGGGTGTTTGACAATATTTATAGTTGGCTTGGGAGATGTAATATGACATTCAGCAGCCCATTCTATATCCCCGTGCCTCAGTATAGATCTCATGCTATTGCAAGTCACTACTTGATTTGGATAAGTGTGTTGCCCTCTCACAACTCTTTGTACTCCTTTTGAATCTTGGAATTTCATTTCGGGAATTTGATAATTTACTGTATGCTCTCCTATTGAATACAACCATTGTACTCCCAAAACCACATTAGTATCAGCAACATCAACCACATAAAAACTATCAACAAAAGTATAGTTACCTACGGTGACTTGCAGCTTTGGAACCCATGTTTTGCATTGCATTGTGTTGTGACCGGGAATGACAACTATGAAGCCATCAAATGGTTCAATAGGTATCTTTCTTTTCTCTACCATCTCTGCATCAATGAAGTTATGAGTGGCTCCTCCATCTACCAAAACTGAAGTTCTTTGTCCTTGTACCACACCTTTGCATCGGATAGTATGATAGCGAGGTACTGCTGAAAGCACTGCCATTCTTGCTTTGTCCGGTGAAGGCTGATTTTCTTCTTGTCTTTCCTCTTCTACTGCTGTCTCATATGCCTCTTCTTGATCTGAAATATGTCCATCTTCATCCATGCCCCCATCATACCCCTCATTATCAGAAAATACTTCTATGTATTGAGCCTTTCCTTTGGTACATTTGTGCCCCGGTGTCCATGGTTGGAAGCATGTGAAGCATAGTTTCTTTTTTCTAAGTTCATCCCTGTTTAGTCCCTCTTTTTTATTTCTCTCAAATGACTCTCTTTGCCAAGGTTTCTTATCATATCCATCCCTTTTCCAAGGTTTCTTTTCAAATTTATAGCTAGGCTTAGGAGGAAATCTCGTTCTAGGAAGCACATTTTGGAGATCCCTAGTCAAGCTCATTGCATCTTTTAATGTAGTTGGCTTGTGGGATTTGACCAAACCTCTTAAGGGTTCAGCCAAACCTTCAGTGAACAACAATACTAATCTTCCCATAGATACATCAGCCACCTTGACTGATAATTTTTGAAAGTCCATCATATATTCAGTAGGGGACCCAATTTGCTTCAATTGAGCTAGTTCTTTGAAAGGCAATTCTGGATCTTTTTGTTCAAATCTTTCTAGTACCCTGTCAACAAATTCTCCATATGTTTTAACCTGATTATGACCCAAGGTTTTCAGCCCATGAAACCACCATTCATTGGCATCTCCTTCCAAATGCAAAATGGCCATTTTTAATGCATCCTCTTCCAACATAGGATTCAGCTGAAAATATACATCCAATTTTTGCACCCAAGTGTTAGCAGAATTTTGAGAAGAACCATCAAAAGTAGGAAGTGACATTTTTCCAATAGCACTATTTAATTCTTTGTTTTGGAATGGACTCCTATTGTCTCCCTTCCTATTAATCTTTTTCATAGCATCAATGTAGTCACTGAGTGGTACACCTCTTTTACATTCTTCATTCAAATCATTCCAATCATTTACTAGTTTCTTGTAATCCAATTCAAGATTGGGCTCTTCTTTGGGTGTGGGAAATTTAGGTGCAGTAGGACTTTGTGTGCTTTGAAATTCATCAGGTCTATTATGAGGTCCTGTACTTGAGAAAATATGCTCATTCCCTTTCATCTTTTCCCCTGAGTGTGAACCACTATTATCTCCTATTATCCTTTTGCTTTGAAGCTGGCTAATCAACAATTCGAATCCTTGCAACAATTTATCACCTATCCTATCCATGTTTGCTGAAAGTTTAGAGAAACATGGATCTAAGGTTGCAATAAGTTCCTCCTTATGTTTTAATTTGTCATCCTCCTCTCTACCCATGGTTTCAGTGAAAGACTCCTCTTCTTCTACTACCTCTTCTTCAACAAAACCTCTTCAACTACTGGTTCAAAGGGTGGTGGATTATTCTTTTGACTTCTTGTTAAGACCATTAGGTTCCAAGAACATGCTCTGATACCACTTGTAATATCCCTTTTTCAAATTTTATTAAAATGCCCAATTTTCCACTTTTTTTTTCTCAATTTCGACCTTTGACTAGTTTTACTGTTTTGACCTCCAAATCAACCCAAATGCTCCCAAATCTTCTGTAGGAGTGTATGAATGGTATTTAGACTTGAATATCAGGTTCAGGGATGTTTTATGGCCCTCCAAATACTGCTGCAAACTTGATTTGTATTCTGATCAATATATGTAATTTTGACTAGTGATTTGTGCATCAAATCCCCCCCGGGTAACACTGCAAATGGCCTTCCAAATGCCTCCAAACTCCTCCAAATTTATGAACAGAGGTATATAATGTGTTAAGTATTTTATTAAGGTCTCATATGCACCATTAATTGATTTTTACTACTGTTATAACTCTCTCACATTCAACAACAAAAACCCCCAATTCGACCCTTGGGGAAATGGCACTATTTCACCTCCCAATACAACTAAACTGAGTAAAAATGCTTCAAATGCTCAAGTACAGTACATGAAACTTGTAGAATCCATCCATGGCAGTATATTTATCACAAATATATAAAATAATCATCCATACATTTGAAATAATCAACATTATAGTGTCATACATCAATGCATTGGGGAAATGGACATTATTTGCTCATTAATCAATAGTTTTGCATACAACCAGTGGGTATTTCGACCTGATACTTTCTGAATATCAATAACAGAGGATATGAAGCTATTACAATCAGAAATATATAATGAGAAGCTCTCTCAAGAAGCACAAGTGCTCACCAAAAATGCCCTCCCTCAAGGAGCACGAATATGCCTTCAAAACTGGAAACAGTGGAGAGAAAGTGCTGCACTAAACCAAACCATGAAACTTCCTGTAGCTGCTACCTGCAAATACAAACTCCATTAAAGCACCATGAAAGACCTGAGTGTCCTCTCCAAACACCAACTTGGATGGGAATCTTTCACCCTCGAAATTGGCTAAGGCAAGAAACTAGTCATCCACTAGCTCTCTCTTCACAAATGCAATTTTTCTCAAATCATCAAAAGCCATTCTCATACTTGATTTCTACATTTTATAACCAACATTAGCCTTCAAGGGGTCGAAATCCTCTCTATAGATTCAATAATTTTCCATTTAGAAAATATTCCTCATTTGCCACTTGTCTCCTAGTTCCAACCTTCCATCTTCTCCCAAATTCGAATTTGAGTCTCTTTAGATTCCTCCAACTCCATGAACGCCTTCCTTGAGCCTATTTTTGGGGCTGACATGTCATAATGGTTAGGTGTAAGAAGTCAGGTCTGAATTTTGTCATAAATGTCATAGATGCTTCATTATTGTTGTCATAAAACTAGGGAATCTAGCCCAAGTGTCCACTAGTCTCCAATTTGACTCTTCCTCTCCCATGGAGGTTACTATTCCATCCCATTTCGACCTAAGATGCTCAATTCCATGTTTTATGACTTACCAACTCACCCAAGAGTGTTCACCTTCCCATGAATTCGAATTGGCAAGAGAGAGCTGCCATGTGGCATTGAAAAATCAAGCTAGTGTGGGTCCCACCACCTCCATATGTCTCCAAAACCACTTGCCACCTAGAATTTCTCTTGAATTTATTTATTCATCATATTTATTAAATTCTTGAACCCTTCTAATGTCTAAATATCATTTATTAGCTTCCTTATTACCATCCCACATGTGCCCATCCAACCTAGGAAACTAGTAGGATTGATGGGATTGTCTTACTATGCACTTATTTGAATGGGGACATTACAAAATCTATGAAAAGGACCAAGTTTGAGTCCTGAACAAAAGTTAGAAAACCTTGCTAACCCTTCCAGAGAACTAAAGGATTAATCAAACTAAATAAAATAACTACCCAAGGACTCCTAGAGCAACAGAAAGAACTCCCAAGTGGAATCGTCAGTTCTGTTGTTCGGTAATTCAAACTATGATTGGGAAGTTCAAAGAGATCGTCAACATACTACTACTAAGGTACATAATCTAATGGATAAGCATGAATAGCATAAAGTATTCTTTTAATCAAGACAAGTTAGGGTTTAAATCCAAAAGAACATACATGGATATACAGAGTTTGATCCAAGCTTTAAGATTCATTCCTTCGATCCACAATCCCCAATGAGAAACGTGCAATAAACAAGACACCTTCCTCAAAGCTTTTGACTACATAAACATGAATAAACTAGCATGAAACTCATATATATAAGATATGATAAATTCAAATGAACTAGATTCAGGAAGTAGACAAGCTATTTTACGGGAAAGAAAATATCTTGCATTATTCACATTAATGGCAACAAGCTATACCTTATCTATGACCTACACTGTTGAAAATTGATCCTGGGATCCTTGCTCTCCTTCCTTCAATTTATATTTCTTCAACATTTTCGTATACAAATGATTCTCCCCTTTTCCCTAAGGCCTTCTCCTTGTATTTATAGCAAGATGAGAGGATAGGTTTTGGAAGGTAAATGGTTAGGGAGGTTATGGTGGTTATGGTGGTTATGGTGGTTAGGGTAACTACCATAACCATCTCTAATTCAAAATTTTAATATATTTTTTCATGATTTTTAGAGGTACCCGCGGGTATAATACTTGACACCCTCCAAGTAACCTGCGAGTATCATACCAGTCAACTAGCGGGTGCAACTTTTTGAGAAAAAACTGTGGTTTTTCAATGGTGAACCTGCGAGTGCCCGCGAGTTGACAGATACCACGGTCGTAGTTATGTCTCAAAAACAATTCACAAAATAGCTAAATTGAAGAGGATATTGCAAGATTCATATCAATTGCGTCTATAGTAAATGGGGCTCTTCAATCCATAAGGTCCTTTTGTGTGACCGACAATGCAGTGTGGTCATGGATGGAGAAGTGCCAATCTGACTAATAACACTAAGTCCACCATGTCATGAGTTTCTTTGTTTGTATTGAGTCCAACATTGGTAAATGGTTTATCCCTTGGAGGCATGGCCAGTCAATACAACCACCCCAACCATTGCACATTCTATGAGATTTTACACCCCCACTAGTTTGTCCATCATTATGAATTGCATGAGAAACTTGGAGAAAGGAAACATGGAATAATTATGCTAGGAATTTCAAAGACATGAGAAGACAAGTGATTAGGTAAAAATTCCAATTAGAGAAGCACAAAGGAAAGTTGATTTTATTATAAGTTGGTGGAGGCAATAACATGGAAAAGCTCAAGGAAATGGGGGATAAAATTAAAGAGCTACAGGAGAAAGTTGTGCATTTAGAATTGGAGCAAAGGCCCGAATTTAAGGAGTAGAGAAACTCAACATCCCCAACAATCGCATTTGGTTCCATTATACAAGACCAAATGACAACCATGGAAGAAGACATTGTGCAGTAACAAACAGAGCAAACTTGGAAACGAGACCCCTCTTGCATATGATTTATAACGAGAAGGAAGAAAAATTCCCATAGCATGTATGGAGGTAAAAACACTTTAATTAATCTTATGTTTTTCAAAATAGCTTTTATGTTCGAACAATGTATAAGGTTTTATACAAGCCATATAGTAACAAGAGCCGCATACAACATAGTCCCCGCCTTTTGATTTAAAAAATATAAGAGACAAGAAAATTAAAGTATTTTTAAATATTAAAAAAAATGAAAAATGAAATAAAACCATTAAACCATTAAATTTATACAAAATGTATTATATCTCTACCAATACATATTGAATTTTAATATTTAAAAGTATATACATCTTAAAAGGTGAAGATGAAAATTTTGGAGAATCTGTGAAGTACTAATATGTAATTGTAAATGGTCTCTTTATTAATTATAGATAACATTAATAGTTAATGCACGACATTTTGAGCAAGGTATCCAATAAGGTTGGTGAAATGTATGAATGGAATTTTAGTATAACTCCGTAATTATAATACTTACTTATCTCTGAGCAAAATGACTCTCACTCCAACCATACATTTTTAAAACCTAAAGAAATTTTATGAATAAATAAAGTTTCTTTCTAGTATGTTATAAATATTGATTATGTTGAATATACAAAATGCTCATATTGAAATAGACAAAATGTTCATGACAACATTTTGTCTGTCAAATTCCAATCTATGGCAATTAAAAATCTCTCGTCTTTTCAACTATTTTCCTTTATTTATTTAAAATATACAATTCCAATTGTATTTTTATAGTATGGAAATTGAATATCTGTGGTGTTTTATAATTCTTAAAGTGTTAAAACTGTAATTTGCAATGTTTTTACATCTGGAGTTTTATAAAAAACAATTTACTAGATTTTTTAATCTAATTCTCTCAATCTTTCTCAAATCCATATTGCGGATTTATATGGTTAAAATTTACTTGTAGTAGACATGCTTTACAATATTTTTAAATGTAAAAATGCTCTCCACTTAAATACATTTTTAGGTGCAAGAGGGACCTATTTTTATATATAAAAAGATATATTTAGATACTACTAAGACATCCTATTTATCATATAGCATCATGAAATATCTTGTACATTATGATAAGTCTAGATACATGAGATTATTCTATGTTTTATGTAATATTGTCTCATGTATTTCATGAGGGAAGTCTTTCCAATGTGTTTAAATTTTGTTACTGAGAGTTATTTTTGATAGCTAAAGAATGGTCTTTCAATAGAGATAGTTAGCATTGTAATTTTGGACATTATCACTTAGTATGGTTTAATGAAATAATAATAGTTTGATTAATTTCCATTCACTTAGATTTTTCATCTTTATGTTTGACTAATTTCCACTTTTCTTTGATTGAATAAAAAGTTTTTCTTCCAAAAATTTGAACCAAGAACCAAAAAGATGTACATTCTTTCATGTATGGTAAGCCTTATAAGTTTAGGATTCGAAGCTTGTACCTAAATATATTTAAGTATTAAGATCAAAGAATTAAGAGCTATACCATTATATTTATAATAAAGCATGATAATATCTATTAAGATTATGAAATCAATCAACATTAAGTTGTAGAGGTTATTATGGTAAATAAAACGTTATCTTGTGAGATTTTAAAGAATATTCAGGATAGCATCCTCCAAAGACTTTGGGTCCCACAAATTGGGTGCTTTTCTTTCATTGGAAAAGGCATCCCCTTTCAAAGATTGGAACCAAGAATAAAATATTTAAATTTAAAAAAATAGTTTATTTTTTTATGAAATTAAAAAATTTAATCCATGAAAAAAAATCCAACTTATCCAACTTTTTTATATAAATTATGGTAAATATTTAATTATTTAAATCCCTTAAAAACCTAACACATTTTTTCTATTATTCCATAATCCAAGAACTCCCCTTTCAAAAATTGGAACTTAAATATTTAACTAAAAATAAATTTTAGTTGAATTTTTTATGAAATTAAAAAAATTATTAAAAAAAATCTAACTTATCTAACTTTTTATATAGATTGTGGTAAATATTTAATTATTTAAACCTCTTAAAAATCTAACACATGTTTTCAAATCCTTATAAGAAAAACTAATATAAAAAACAATGTCTACAAACACTTTTGAAAAACTAATGTAAAAAACAATGTCTACAAAAACTATGTAAGTTTCTCGAAGTTTTTTAAATTTCACATTTCTTTATACTATATTAAAAAATAAAAATAATAAGATATAAAAAATATAACACAATTCTGATTTATTTTTCTTTTTTATATTTTCCAAAAACAATCTTAATCTTTTAATAAAAAACATTTTGTAAAAGTAATATTAATCTTTTAATAAAAAACAATATTAAAAATTTCATATTAAAATACTGAAACCCTTAAAAATATATATATATATTCAAATTTTAATATATATAAAAGAACATTTTACCATAAGGCCTTGGAATCGTGCGAAGAGATAAATCCAAGATTTCATATGAATTGTAAAAGGTGTTTAAATCCTTTGAAAATCTAACACTTTTTAATATCTCAATTAAAAAAATAATAATATGAAATTAAACAAAGTTTAATGAAGCAATTAAAGAAATTTTTGGTAATTCTTAAAAGTTATAAAATTTTCCAATTTTCCAATTCATATATATATATATATATATTTTGAAATAAAATAATAAGCAATTTTACTTCCCTAAATACTCAACACATTTTTCAAATTAAAACTTAAAAAAAATATTTTCTAAATTATATTTCAAATAAAAAAAATATCCAACACTTTTCCAAATTCCATGACACGGATTCTTGAACTTCATAATTATTATACTTACAGATATACCTCCTGCAAAAACATAAAATTTAAAAATTTAAACGATGTCTATAAAAACGAACTGTGGCTCCATCTCTACTTACAAGTGAATGAACTTTAGCGTCTATGCTTCGGTCTAGTTCTTGGACAATGTTCATTGTGAATTAGCAAACACCGTTTCGATATGCATTAAATTAAAAATTTAGATTTTCGAGAGACAAAATTTTATATTAATTAGAGAAAACTTTACCAAAATTTTAAATTAATTATAAAAAACTTTTCAAACTTCTTGAAAATCCAACATTTTTTAAAAATCCAAATAACTAAACAAAGTTTAATGGAACAAATAATGAAAATTTTGGTGGTTTCTTAGTAAAATAAATTGAAAAGATTTTAAATTCTCATAAAATATCAAACTCATTTTTACAAATTGTTTTTAAATTTTATATTTAATATAATAATAAAAAAATTACATTCTTTTGAAATAAAAAATAAATTAATAAAACAAACATTTTCACTCCGAAATACTTAACACAATTTTTAAATTCCACCATTCCAAAAAAAAAGAATGCATTTTCTGAATTTCATATTTCCAAATTATAAAAAAACAAAAAACAAAAATAAACAACCTTCACTTCACTGGAATTTCAATTATTTTGTGCATGTCAATTGAAAAATTGATGATGTTCTCAAGATTTTAGTGCCTATCATTTTTAGTTTTAGACAATTTCATTCATGTCAGTTTATTTTTAATGTTATATGTAAATGTAAATAAAATATTTGCATAAAAATTTAATTCCAAATATACAACAAACAAATTCTAAAATCATAAAGAATACAACTTCCTAGATTCAAAGGGAAAATCCCAAGGTTAGTAGAGGAATAATAAAGCACACAATCCAAATACACCTAAACACAAATTTAGAAGTCCGCTTTCCACGAATAATTAGAAATGAAGTAAATAAAAAAAAACACACAAGTTGCCCCACAGCAGCACCAAGTGCAAGCCATCTGTGGTTGTGTTGGAAGAGTTCCCTTTTGTGTGTGTATATATATATGCTTACTACTTTGAGAGATGATTAAACCATCAAGGTCTATCATTGTAATTCACAGATTTAATTTAACTTTTTTAAATATAGATTTTTTTTTTTAAACATCTAGACTATCTATTTGATCTATTTGTGCTGGAAAATGAGATAAAAACAACTTACATTGAGCTTTGGAAAAGGAGGCAAATAAAAATTCAGGAAAAAAAAAGACAACGAGCATGTTAAAGATAAGAGGCAGTGAACCTGTAATTTAAATATCCGTCATTTCCCATGCTCTTACTTCTTTGTACTAAAATATTTTAAGAGATTAAAAATAAAAATAAAGAATATCAAATGGCTAAAGTTCATACCCACACAAGAACCACAACTCAAATCTGAACTCCCCATACCTCAACCCGCTGAGCTGCTACTCCATCTCTACTCACGGGTCGATGAACTTCAACGTATGCTTGGGTCCAGTTCTCAGACTGTTCCATTGTCCTTCACCCCTCATTTCATATCCATCTTTGCTTGTGCTTTTGGGCGGCCTCCTCTCTACACATGGATTTGAGAGGCTATTTATTGAGTGTAGTGACCAGGCTAGTGATCGCCACGAGATAGCTTGATCTACCTACTAAACATTTAATTATGTCATGTCAATTAAATGTTAAAGTGGTACACATGTCAAAAATACCTCGCGCATGAGTTGCCAGATTTGTTGACCTTGTACGCTTGTCAGTAAGCCAATACCTCTGTCAGTATCCACTAAAAAGAAAATATTTAGATTTACATTTGCAAGTCTAAAATGACTCTATTTTTATTTTTCTTAAATGGTGCCAATGATAAAAATAGTCTTTTCATCTGGTTTCCACCAATAAAAATTACACGTATAAATATATTTTATTAAATAAATATTGATAAATTAAAAAATGCATTTAACATTAGGTAAACTATAATAATATTTTAAAAATATTTTGATAGAAAGTAAATTAATAGGAGAAATCGAAACATATAATCTTTGCTTACCGTAAAGACTAAAAATTAGCACTG
Organism: Larix kaempferi; assembly: GCA_027924585.1. Taxonomy (NCBI): domain Eukaryota; kingdom Viridiplantae; phylum Streptophyta; class Pinopsida; order Pinales; family Pinaceae; genus Larix; species Larix kaempferi. Next base: position 2,996,659 of record BSBM01000484.1, on the reverse strand, counting down.
GAACTTTGAAAAGAAGGTAGAACAACAATATTTATATTAAAAAAATTGTTTTTTTTTAAGTTTTTTTGAATATTTTTATCTTTGTATTGAAAAGTTAGATAATTCAAATACAAACCCTTTTTTATTATAAAAAGTACCCATTGCTATAAAATAAAAATGATTTAAAAAAAATAAAAAAGATTTTATATTATTAATTTGTTTTATATATCACATTCAAATAATGTCATAATAAAGTGTATTTCATTTTTTTCATTACAACTTTATAAAATTTAATAGTTGTGATTATAAAATATATTATTTATAATCGAATATAAAATCAATTTTAATATCTTCTAGTAAGTTCTTAATTTATTAAGGTTTTTTCAACAAAGGAGGGATTTCATAAATTATTGTGTTATATGTTCCAATCAAATAAGTGAGATTGATGATAACTTATCAATTTCAATTAACAATTAATTCACAAAAAAATCTCAATCAACTCATGTGAATAACGAAAATAACAACTTTTCCTCTCTATCAATGATACTAAATAAAAAATAACAACTTTTCCTTTCTATAAATTATACTAAACTCAATCAACATTATTATTTTATAATTACATAATATATAATTTATTTTTATCACAATTTAAAAGAATTCATATATCAATCTATAATTTTAAAATAAAATTATTATTTTTATTACGCCGAAGGTGTTGCTTAAGGGGTCGATTCCTGTCCGACCTTCGTCATCTGTCAACGATCTATGAGGAGCCGCCACCTGTCACCTATCAAAAGCATGGCACAACGTGTATGTCATCACACTTGTACGAAAGTAACAGCTTGTACGCCCTGGGCAAAAAACAGGTGTACAAATCCTTTTGAAACGAAATACAGAAATGCAAAACCATTTGCTGGTGTGGACGATGTCACAACAACCTGTTTTTCCTTTCCCAGTTGCAATTCTCCAACACAATCATAATATGTTGCGCCCCTTTTTCTTATGCAAGCAAAGATATCGGGATCAAATCGCCCAACCTCGAAACTCTAAAATTTGAATTGCGTTCAAGGTTTTCAAGTAGCAACATGATATGGTAGCTCCTGCCGAGTTTACTCATGTGTTGGGAAAGCATAAAAGAATAGAAGAACAAGAGAGAGGAGTGGTGGCATGCGAGGAAAATAATAATGGAACAATGGAGGTGAGCGACTACCTCCTTCTCAAGGATTCGTTGGATGCGGTCATTGTCCTCATGCGCATTTCTATTCCAAACTAAGTATTTGATTGAGCAAGTGAGAAAAAAGTGTATATAAAAGCACTATTATGATCTTCTTTTCATTGTTGTTGTCTATTTGTGACAACGAAGTCTTCAACATAACTCTATGCTAATTGTTTAAGAATATAGAAAATTGGTAAATCATTTAAGAATATATCTTCAATAGTTTATAGGTTCATGTTATTTGTTTAAAAGTAAATAGTGAATGTGCCTTTTTTAAGTGAAAAAAAATTAATAAACAATTAAAAATGAAAAATTTATTAGATATGAGATTTTGGCCTCCCAAGAGAGACTGATAGGAAAATTCCAGCACAGGATATGTAGGTTCACATAATCCTCACAGACATTGATAGTCTCACAGCTCAATTGAAGGGGACAACAATCGATTGCCAGATCTACAAAAGGAGGTGGTGTGGTGTCTAAGAGAATATTGAATATATTCAAGAATAATGGAATAACATGCTCACTATCTACTTCTCTGAGCTTTAGACCATACACCTAAAAAAATGGAACATGAAATATACCTTAGAGAGGGGAATGAATAGGATATTAAAATATACCATGATTCTATATGCAAAGGTTTGGATCCTTGTGTTTCCAAGAGACACAACGGTGAGCTCCAGGTTTCCAAGATGGATAGAAAATATCTGTGTAACCATGCTCATTATATAGTTCACCACGTACACCACCACTGTGGGCAGGGTAAGACGCCATAGTAGAAGGTGGGCACAAATGTCCATGAACTACTATGCAATACTATGTTGCAATCTCATAATGTATTCATGCTCTAAACTTACTTTGCAGTACTATGTTGCAATCGCAGAATCATTATTCGTTAAGATGGTGTAGCAAATCAAGTATGTTGTTGTTGTTTTTTAGCCAAAATTTGGTTACATTAGCACCTTCCTCAAGGAGGTTGTTGTTGTACTATTGAATCAGTTGTATTTCTCAACTTTCAATGAAAACAGTGAATAAAACTTTGCCGTGTTTAGGGTTCTCGTTTTACTACTTCTTTTTCTTATTATTATTTTCAAGTTGATCCTTTGAACATCAAAGTGATCTTGGTCCCACCTATCTTCAACTATGTGAAAAGCAATTTGTTAAGTAAATTATTAAAAAAAAAAATTATGTGAAAAGCAATTTGTTGAGTAAATTGTTAAAATATTTTTTTTATGTGAAAAGCAATTTATTGAATAAATTATTAAAATATTTTTTTTTATAAAAAAAAATAATTTGATTTCCAATCAATCAATAATTTTAGTATAAAAAACAAGAATTTGTGTAAAGTTATTTTACTAAATAAATTAAAAATATTTTTTATATTCAATAAAAATATTTTTGTTTTTTAAAACAAATATGTACAAGCAATCCTATTATCAAGAATAAAATGTGGATGTTATCTCTTTTAACTTATCATAGGACTAAATATTATGGAATTAATAATTTTTGTTTCATCCATTTTTTTAAAAACAAAAACATAATAACAAATTTTAAAAAAAAAATCCATATTTTTATCTTTGAAGGGTGTTTATGAAAGATTGTATAAATTTTTGTATGATTTGGTCTGTGCCTTGCAGGATTCAAACCTAAGGTGTTGAACCCAAATGTTTTCTTCAACATGTAGGTCGGCATCACCTCAGTCAACCAGATCGTGATGAAACTCTATGTCGACGTGGCATCGAAGGATGCCTATAACTTCCATGTGTTGAGCATCGGCGAGAGAGTCCACTCTACACCAAAGTGGTGTTGAAGATGCTCGAGAAATTCCATGCGCTAAGCACCGGTGAGAGAGGCACCGACCACTCCGGAAATCCCATGCACTACAAGGGCTCCACATTTTGTGCCAAGGAAACAAATTCACACGAGCCAATGGAACTGGCATGGAGTCGATCTGTTTTCCAGCATAGTAGCATAATTCAGACATATTGGTATTTCATGTAGGGAAATTTGGAACAAATTCAAATTCGTTGAATATTCACTGTAGGTGTAATTACGCCGAAGGCGTTGTTTAAGGGAACAGTTCCTTTGGTGGCTTCTTCATCTGTTGACGGAATATGAGGAGCCGCCCCTTGTCATACCAATAAACCTTGAAATATCTTATGCATCGTTCTTAAATCTACCTAGCAGCTTCCTGATTGCAGGTTATAGGACTTTGCAGGTTATCAGACTTAGCAGAATGGCTTTATTTTCAAATAAATGGATAGGCATACACCAACACTCTAAATGATTGAATGAACAAATGGAGGAGAAGAGTGGGAAAAATCTTACCGAAATAGTATGCCGCAAGAGGAACCGTCCACCAGTGTTCTACAAGAGGAAATGTCAACCAGTTTTATACCTCTTGGGTAGTGCGACCGATCTTATATCTCATTCTCTGTAAAAGTTCTACATTTTCACAAAATAGGAGGTTGTGGGATATTGGCATCACTACGGTGACTGTGACTATACAATGTTAACCAAACTATCCCTATATGAAAATGGAGATATTATCCTCCCTCCTGGAGAAATTATTAAAATTATTTAAAACAAATCAAATCATTAAATTAGAAAGGTCTTTGTTCATTTATATAAAACTAATATAAATGAATGAGCTAACATTCATTACTATCTTCAATGGCTTTATGTATTGGCCTATCATAAACCTATCATAATATCAATATTCCTATTTCTACTATTAATAATATCGGAGGTTAAATCATGCCTACAGAGGTTAAATCTAGCAAAGTCTATTGTAATTATCTGTTGGCGCCAACGGATATATGATGATTATATGATGCTAGGCAGGCCATGATTATTACTACTGTTGTTTTGTTGTATAGCTAAGTAATAAACAATGTAGCTATAACTTACAATAGCAATAGATGGTTACAATAGTGACGACGTATCAATTAATTCTGCATTATCATTGGCTTGTAAAAAAATTGCCATTTTGACCCCACTTTTCAAGGACAAATAAAATATCCCTGGGTGCCTCGTAAATATTTTTGAAAATGCATTTAGGAATCTGAAGCCATCACAGAATTTCCCCATGATTGTAATTGTCATCCTCTTAAGCACGCAAAGAGAAAGAACTGCATGTATAACCGCAACAATCCACTTATTGAGATGGTTGGCATCTAAATAAGGCGATATGTATGGCAGTTCCATCCAATTCCTTGTCCATTCCAAGGATTCCATCATCTCCTTCTTTAACATGATTGAAGGGTTTTTGTCCATTGTTGAAACACTCTTGCCTCCCTCTTAAAACGAATTTGGATATGAAATTTTTTTTCGTTAACCTCCTTCAAATCTCTTTTCACATATATTCTAATCCATACTTATTATAGGCAGGGTTTTCTGACATTTCTTCAAGGTTTTCATACTTATTATTTGCACGTTTTTTACATTTATTCTATTTGTATTGAAAAAGAATTATAATTTCTTTACTTCCTTTTTTTATGAAATTGATATATAATTATAATTTCATTAATTCTCTCTTTTGATGCAATAAATATATAGAATTGTCAAAAGCTTAAAAATTAAATTAAGACAAAACTCAAAAATCTAAAATGTAATTTTTTATTTTATTTAGAGAATAAAATATAAAGTTAAATATACATTGGCGTGTATTAGTTTGAGTGGGATAGCGTTATGCAATGAAATAAAAAGTATTAGATCAAATCAATAATCTCATGTCAATAATAAAGAAAAAATATATTTGTGTTTTTATATTATATGTAATTTTAGTGTTTCTTTAGGATAACTTTATTATGAGTAAATATAGAGTTAATCTAGGCTTATTATTTTTGCAATCTCCATTTGTTTGGTATAAAACCTAAGAGAGTTCAAGAGAAATCATTGTGTTAGAATTGTGTTGTCAACTTGTGGAGAATATAAATCAAAAATAAAGGAAGGGAAGACATAGAAGAAGTGTAATAAATAATGAAAATAATAAAAATAATAAAAATAATAAAAGAGAAAGAAGAACAACAATAAATAAACACAAGAAAAAACTATAAATAATGACAAAAACATTGAACATAAAAAAAGATAAAAGAACCCCCAAAAAATCATCATAATTACTAATATATTTGGAAGTGAAGGTAATAATTAAATAAAATGTGCCATACAATATTTTGAAGTAATGAAAAAATATGTTTTCACAATACTTTTATGTTATGGTCCTATGTTTTTGCAGCATTGAATAATTACATTGGGTCTCCATGGGACCACTCTCAACCAAAGAACATACCAATTCCACCCATAAATCGAAGTAACAAGAAACAAATCCCTCTCAAGATGGCTTAGGCATTGACCATACATAAATAACAAGGAATGACATTAATAAGTTCAACCATCGGCATTGGTAACAATGAACCTCAAGGATTGACCTTCACAACTCTCTTAAGTTACTAGGGTGCGATCATACCAGTGTTAATGCACCGGATCCCATCAGAACTCCGCGGTTAAGCGCGCTTGGGCTAGAGTAGTACTGGGATGGGTGACCTCCCGGGAAGTCCTAGTGTTGCACCCTCCGTGACAAGTAACAATCTATAGAATTTGATGTTAGGATGGAGCTGCACCTAGGGTTTCTTGCCTTTACTGCAGGAATCACTGATTATGACAGTTGATCTGAGGAATTGGTGGCCTTCGGCGACTTGGAGTCCAGCTGGTTCCATGAATCAGCCTAGTACCAGCCAAGGAAAAAAAGTGGGAAGTTTTTGTACTAGTCGAAGGCTACTATTCTTCCGTTCCACTAGACTTTTCGGGGTTTCTACAGTACGTGTTTCTTTTTTATTTTTCTGGTGCTTTTTTTGATCCGGGATCTGCTCCATTTTTGGATTAGCAGAATATCTTGTCTATCTTTGGGGCCTTTTCCCCTTTTGTGGCGGAGCAGCTATTTTATGTCTTTTGGGACAGGTGTCTTGTTGCTACTTCCTGGTGACCGACAGCTGCGGGTCGCCCTTTGTTTGTGGGTCTAGATGTCTTTGCTGGGAGCCTCGAATCATTCCTCAAACCCTCAACCGACGGCAGAACATTCTGGGGTAAAGCCTGGTTTTGACAATGTTAAGGTTTCACATGGGGGCCGCTTTCGGGGAGTGAAGGCAAAGCAGCGACGACTGTTGAAGACTTACAAAGATCGTAAGGAGATATGCAGATTCGACATTGACGCCGATTATAACCTGGACAGAATTAGAATTTTGGCTGAGCGAGCAGTGGTCGGCCGCCTTGAGTTTACTTCGGGCACTAAAATGGAAATTTCGGATTGGGTGAATAGGGTTTGGGTGCCCTTCACTGGTTTGGCCCCCCGCATTAACCTGCTACCAAACCGCTGGATTCTTTTCACCTTTACGGAGGCGACCCATCTAGATTTGATCTTGTCCAAGTTCTGGGAATTTAAGAGGGGTTCGTTATTTATCAAGCGGTGGCATTTAAACTTCGATCCTGGTAAAGAAATACAAACCCTACGCCACCTGTGGATGATTATTCCTGGTCTTCCCATCGAAATTTGGACTGAGGATGTGGTGAAAGGCATTGCAAATTCTGTTGGACGTTTTGTCAGATTTGACAAACAGAACCTATTTGGGATGGACCGGCGATACGCCAAAGTAATGGTAGAAATTGATTTGAAGGATGGTTTGCCTGCTGAAGTCTTAGTCACTTGGGGATCTCGGGTTTGGCATCAAGTTCTGGATTTCTATAAAATCCCTTTCAGATGTTTTCTATGCCGTAAGACTGGTCATATAAAAGCTTCGTGCCCATCCTTGCGGGACTGCTCACAGGGCTCTTCGGAATTCTCATCGCCCGGGAATGATCTCCAGATTTCTGAAACTCAAAGAATTGGTAAGTATGTAAAAAACCCCACTTTAAATTTCCTGGATTTGTCATCAGAAGAGCTGGCTTTCATAGAATCATTTGAAAATAATCTCACAAGTCGTATTTTAAATGGAGAAATACAATTGAGGCATGACTTAGTGACTGGTCTACCTGTTTCCAAATCGGTAATTGGCTCTTCTGATAACAATGTGAGCCGAAAACTATTTGCTGATTTGAATCCTGCAAATTTGCATTTGGGGCCTTCGGCTTCGTCTCCTGTCGAGAATAAAAAGTCAAACCCTAATCCTGAGTATGCTTTAACTGAAACCTGCCCCGAATCTCATCACATTATGGAGCCAAAGACTTTGTCGAACCCTAATCCTGAGTGTGTTTTGATTGATCTCTGCCCCGAATCTCATCCAATTGTGGAGCCAAAGACTATCCCTAACCCTGATAGTGCTTTGAAAAGCCAGCCGGGAAAGCAACATTTAGGGGCTATTGAAGCTATTCCAGTCTCTTCTGAGATCTCACATTGTGAACCTCGTCAAAGTGTAGAACATAGCTCATGGAGTGATAAGGGAGAAAACCCCTCTGATTTGGTTCCAAATCCTTTGGATATGAATATCTTATCTGAATGTGGATATCTCATGTCGACATATGGGAAGGAATTTCCTCCTCTTCCGGCTTACACAAAAAACCCTAGCAGTGGGTCTGATGCCAATCCTATTCTCTCCCTTAATCGTCAAAACGTTACTATAAGAAGAGGCAGGAAGAAAAAACCTGATCCAGACATTTCTGATCCTTACACTCCTATTTCTAGGAGATTGGAGGAAGCTGATAAGTTGGAAAAGACTGAAACCCTGGGGCTTAGAGAAGTGACCCCCACTAGGACTGTTTCTTGATGTCTTTGTTGTCACTAAATGTTAGGGGATTGGGCAAGGTGACTCGGGCCCAGGCCTTGTCCAATCTGATAAAAGATACTGGCCCTGCAATTTTATTTCTTCAGGAGACTATGTGTGAAGACAAATTTGCTATTCACAAGCTTTGTAACATTCTTCCGGACTGGGAGGTTTCAGCTATTAGCTCACGTGGACTCTCAGGGGGTCTTGCTGTAGCATGGAACCCAAATTTCTTTGATCTACATGCTTTTTGTACACCTTAGGGTATATTATTAAAAGGGTCTATTTGTAGTTGTCAGAAATCTATTTCTCTGCTCAATGTTTATGCCCCTTACAGGGAGAGACAAAACTTCTGGACAGCTTTGAGTGGGTCGGGGCTTATGGATTTACCTGATTTAATCATTGCAGGAGATCTAAATTTCTCTTATCAGGCATCAGAAATTTGGGGCATTTCCGCCAGGATGGATGATTTGGGGGATTTTTTCATAAATCTGCTTTTGGAGAATAATCTTATAGATGTCCTGCCACACAAACTTTCCCCCACTTGGTCAAATGGTAGATTTGGTGCAGAAGGTGTCCACAAATGCCTTGACAGATTCCTTGTTAAGTCGACCCTGCTGGCTCATTTTCCGAAGCACAGGTCTTGGGTACACTCTGCAAAATTCTCGGACCATTGGCCCATAGTTCTGCAGTTGGAGCAATATGAACATTTGCAGCTAACTCCTTTTAAATTCAATGCATCGTGGCTAGAAGATGATACTTTCTGTCACATGGTCAGAAATTTCTGGGAAAAATGTGAAGTTATAGATTCAAATCCTGTCCTGAACTTTTGTTTCAAATTAAAAAAATTAAAAGAGGTTGTTGTCAAATGGATCAGAGAAAAGAAGCTAGCAGATAAAATTGAACTTCATCAATTAGAATCTCAACTCCAAGATGCTATTGCTGCAAACATTAACGATTCACTCTCTGAGGAAGCTTTTGAGATTTTGAAGAAGCTGGAGCTGAAAAAAGAAGATTTAATTCTGCAGGAAGAAAAAGCATGGAGATTAAAGAGTCGTGCTATCTGGATTTCGCTTGGTGATAAGAACACTAAGTTCTTTCATTCCTTTGCATCTGCTAGGCGGAGGACAAAGTATATCTGGGAAATCTTTGGTGAAGATGGAATGCTGTGCACTGGTATTGACAATCTTAAATCAGAAGCGTTTTCTTTTTTTGATGCTATTTATTCTGATCCTGGGGATTATTGCATAAATGAACAAATTGAAGTGGCAGCTCTATACCCTCGGTTCTTTGATGACCAAGAAGCAGATTACATTCAAAGAGAGGTCACATTGGATGAAATAGAGCAGAGATTAAAATCCTTTGCAAAGGATAAATCCCCTGGGCCGGATGGCTGGCCAGTCGAGCTTTATCAACATTTCTTTGAATTGATGGGTGACGAACTACTGGAGCTTGTAAATTACTCCATGGCAAATAGTTACATCCCAGGTGGTCTCAATTCAACGTTTGTTACTCTCATCCCAAAGAAAGACAAGCCTGCATCATTTGGTGATTTTCGCCCTATTGCTCTTTGTAATCTGTTATACAAGCTTATTTCAAAAATTATTGCTGATAGATTAAAAAAAGCCCTTTCTGCTCACATTTCTGAAGAGCAATTCGGATTTTTAGAGGGTAGACAAATACACGATGCTATCGGCATCACACAAGAATTGATCCACAGCATCAAGATTCATAAACGAAAAGCTATGCTGCTTGAGATGGATTTAGTCAAAGCATATGATAGGGCAAACTGGTCATTCATCAGATTGATTCTCATCAAGATTGGACTGCCCCCTTTAATTATTAAGTGGATCATGGCCTGCATCAGATCCATGAATATATCTGTTCTGGTGAATGGAATCCCTATAGATTTTTTCAGTTGCTCCAGGGGATTAAGGCAAGGCTGCCCTTTATCCCCTCTCTTGTTCATTTTGATAATGGACGGTTTCAGCAGATTGGTGAATAGGGCTTTGTTGGATGGACAAATTAAAGGTATCAAGCTCATAAAAGATGTTGTTTTCACTCATTTAATGTTTGCAGATGATGTTCTTGTGGGTGGTATAGACTCTGTGGATGAATGGGGGATGTACAAAAACATCATTCATATTTTCAACAAAGCTACAGGTATGTTAGTCAGTGCAGCAAAATCCAGTTTTTTTCATCTATCCCTTTCAGAAGAACAGATAAGAAGCATTCGATCTGTCATGCCTTTCAACGTTTCCTCTTTCGAGCAAGGTATCAAATACTTGGGTTTCCTCCTTTCGACTCTCTTTTTTTATTGCTGATAGTGGTGGGCCTATTTTTTGGCTGTATGGGGCATTTTGCTGGGCAAAATTTTTCTGGGAAGTTTTTGTTTTGTGATCTTCTTCTGGGGTAATTTCCATTCCATGTATTGGCAATCTATTGCTGAAAGCATCTTGGGTTTTTCCGAAAGATCCTTTTGATTGGATCATGAACTCATATTGTACTATTTGATTCAACTTTTGAATATCAATAGTAGTTTTTTTTCTCTGGAAAAAAAAAAACTCTCTTAAGTTACTAGCTTATGTTGTTGCAGCATTTTATAATTTCATTAGGAATCCATTGGACCACTCTTAACCAAAGCACATATCAATTCCATCCATAAATCGAAGTAACAAGAAACAAATCCCTCTCAAGATGGCTTGGGAATTGACTATCTATAAATCCCAATGATTAACATCAACAAGGTCAACCATTGATATTGGTAACAATGAACGTCAAGGTTTGACCTTTGCAGCGATGCCACCCACTACAACATTAGAAGGAATGTGAATTGCACCATCGTTCTCCTTTGAAAGTTATGAAAGATGAAAGACACTTCATATGTGTTACTTCGAAAAAAAACGAGAGGTGCACCTTCATTCTTTGTCCCTTTCACACTTAAAATTTCAATCCCCAATCCTTGCAAAATGAAAATACCAATGTTGATATCCAATATATTTAAAGCCAAACTTGATCACTACCTCGCTCTTTATTGTTTTACTCACATATGTATACTTTTCCGTATGACAAATTAATGTATAATTCATTTACTTGCCATCGATTACATGGGTTTCTATTTATTGCTTATTAATACTTGTAACAACATTTTCCTTTCAATTTCATCAACTATTATCTCTACCCTATATTAGCTAAACTTGCTTTCAAACACATAAAATTATATTGTCTACATACACACAACTTTTTCTTATTTTATACCATATTAAAGTTTTTCTCGACATTTCATTTCCCCACTTTAACTTTAAAAGGTATGCTAGTTATATATAATATTTGTCATGTAAATTTAGATAAAATTAATAAATAGTCAATGGAGGTCAAGTATCTATCAAGTGAGAATGGCACGGTTCGCTAGTTATGGCTCGCCCGAGAAAAACGGAAAAACGGAATATAGAAAGAAATTAATTAAATATTTGGCATTAGATGTGACCTTCTGCGGTCAAAGATGGAACGAAGGAAAGAGAATAAAATTATAATTCTCTAAAATTTCCATAAAATGAGGAAATAAATGTCGTTTGGTTTAAATTTTGTCGGGAAAAATGTGGTGTCTTTTCACGAGAAACATAATTACATTTCACCACTCCTACGTTAACAATTTTTTACTTTTACCTTGCTTTGTCGGTAGCATGTTGACGAGATAAGATGGGGTGGCCCCCTCATGATGGAATGGTAATATCGTTACATGCATGTGAATTAATGCACATGCATATGCCTATGATGATGTGTGCTTTGTAAATGACATGTCATTACAACTAAATGGGTGGAATTAGATGGTTCACCTATAATTATTTTTATTAGGAGAATTGGTAATTTTAATAGAGGAAACCAAGGTTTTGAGAGTTCATTATCTTTCTTTTTTCTTTTTTTTCTCATGTGGATCAACAAATGTTTTGTAAAATAATTTTTACTTGTATTATTTTTAAACTATTTATGATGATGATTAACGTCTACTGAGACCAACTTTGATCTATCGAAATTTAAGAAAGTTATTACTTGGTTTGCTTTAAAATTTTGTTCATATGCTCAAAAAGCTTGGTAAGAAGCTTTCCAAGCTCACTATAGTTTTGGCAAGTTAGGAGGTTAACAAGGTTTGTATTGTAGCAAATATTATGAAACTCATATCTAATGTGGATGTAAGTAGGACACTTTAAGAGAAAGTGATTTTCATCCTCAATACTCATAGACTCACAAAGATGGCAAACTCGTTCCGTCCACGGAGTTTTGGGAATAGACCAACGCCCTCTTTCATTATGAAGCTCATGGGAGTTCGTTCTAATATTGGCTATATTAATTTTCTTCTTTGAACTAGTTACTATTGAGAGATATTTTTGATCTTCCAAATTAGGGTTAATGACCTCCTTAACCGCTAAATTTTCCTCGCACCACAATTTTTCTTTAAACTTAAAGGTAATAATATTTTTGACATTATCAATATTCTATAAAGTGTCATTTTCATCAATGCCCCAATGGTCTAACCAAGCCATCGTATCTTTACACCAACTCCACTTGAGGCGTAGTTGGTTTTGACTTGAATTTAAAGTAATTTTAGGAAGTCTCTCATTTACTTAATCTAGGACATCTACACATTCTCAACAATAGTTTACCTAATCTAGATCTTTGATATTCAACGACATACATTTTTGATTTTAAGTCTTTCATTATCTTATTAAAAGTTGGTTTTAAAGATGGAAAAGTTTGATGACTTTGCTCTCTAAACTTTTGGCCTTGGAAAAACTTTATAATCATTTACCTTTAGAGGTCTTTCTCAGATATGTTTCTTTTCTTCTAACGCCCCTTATGAGATCATCCCATGCTCTATAATACTTGAATTGTAAGTGAAACTTTGTTTCCATTGTCATAGAAACAATTTATTTAACTATCCATTGAAAGCCATGCTAGTTGACTTTCCTTTTAAAGAATTAATCCATGATTCTAGACGGTTTAGAGAATAATTTTAATAGCACATTTAGAATTTCATCTCGAATAATTAAGATGGAATTTTGTAGTCCTAAACTCGTTTATCTTTCATTTTTCCAAGCGAGAAGTGTTACTGAACTTGCTAGTGTTTGTTAGGTCCCTTTTAATTTGAGTTTTGATTATGTATGAGTTAACACACAATTATTAAATAATTATATTTTTAATGGGCACTATTGGTTTTTTCTCCTGCATGGATTTCATTAACTCTTATAAGAAAAATGAATAAGAACCTGGATGACAAGAAACCAATATCTTCCAATGTAAATAAGAGAGAAAAAAATACAATCCCTTGAGGGAAAACCATTCTTTGTATTTCAACAATCCAAAAAGTGCCAATCTAATTCAGTGGATTTAGTTTAGTCTCTACCCATGTAAAAGGAAACAATTCTACATAGGAAAGAATTGTTTTGTGTCAACTCGAAAGTTGATTTGTGTCTACATAGAATAAAAATATTGTTATTTATACACAATGGTTTGCATCTCCATATTCAACCTCCTTAGATGGATTTGTTTGCTAATTGCTCCTTGGTGATCGGCCTTGCATTAATGGTAAAAAACGTTGGACTAAATATGCAAAACACGAGTTGTCCATCTTTCTTGTAAACATTTTGAATTAAAAAGTTTCTTCAACTCTTTCATGGTAAATTGTGAAAAGTATTATTCAATTGTATTTACAAAATCATATAATAACTTGTATTCGGATATATTAATTAGAGACTAAAGGAACAACATGATTTATAAGGCATTCTAAATCTTATTATTTTGTTTCCTATCTTTGTTTGCATGCTAAAATTCTTACCTTCATCCAATTAGTTGTAACTTATGGCCACTCAAAACACTCTCATAGTTAGTAATCCAATTAGTTGTAACTTATTGTCCCTCAAAACACTCATAGTTTTTTCTAGTTAAGTGTAGGATTTATGAATCATAAGTGATAATTTAGAAAAATCAATCACATTTCTCTCAACTTTTACCATGTTTTGTCAGTAGCATGCTGATAGGATGAACAAGGGTGTTGCCTGCATGACGAGATGGTGATATATGGCATTTACATGAATGGGTCATTACATGAAGGCCTAATGGCATTCCCTTATCTACTTTGAAATTTATTATCTTAGTTTTCAATATTTTTGTCCCATTTTAATCTAATATATTGTGAACTATTTTGTTAATACACTAAGAAAGAGGCAAGTCTGTGAGTTTGCTAATTTTCTCGATTAAGGGGTTCTAGGGTAAATTTATTGTGCATGTGTACATGTGCCATTGTTTTCTTTCTTCCTTTTTGAATAATATATTAGCATTGATTCTCTTGCATAAGTTTATCAAACACTATTTTATACATATCTTGGTTGGACAAACAAAAAACAAAGAGGAGAGATCCAACCTAATTTCTTATACTTTTTTTATAACTACATACTATAATGCCACCTTTGGTTTTTGGATGTAGGACCAATACAATTATGGAAAAGAAAACCATTTTTTCCACACACCAAACATAAAATGATGAGTGCCATGTGCAAACTATTTAGAAATTGTTTTAACAATGTAATGCAATTGGCATCCTCTCTTAATCCTCCTCTTTCGATTTGGATGCTTCCTATTTTTCAACACCACCTTTGTGATTGTTTAGGCCATAAGAACACCATTTCTTGAAAGCGTGGATTGATAACACTGGCATATTGGTAGATGCACTCACATTTACAATTAATAGGTTGCAAATACAAGAACATATGTTGCCATACTACCAACAATATTCCCATTACAAATTAGAAATTTGGTACTCTTACAATAGATAATGTCGTCAAGTAAAACCCAAAGGGTAGAATGATATTGGATTTTGAGAAAACCTATTGTTTGAAGCAAGAAATAACATTGACTTGTAACAAGTAATGGCTTTGGGTGACGAGCTACAATGATGTATAAAAATGTCAATGCAAGTTTAAAATTTAGAAAAAATTCAGAGCACAAATAACACCGGTATATTTCTAGTGTAATTTAGAGTTTAAAAATTCAACAATTTAAGAGAATATTTACGTGATCTTGCAAGAAACAAAAAGGTTGTGCATTACTTGGATTCTTTAGATTGATGCCAATATCGTACAAAAAGTTCGTTTTTTTCTTTAATGGCATAGCAAACCCCATTTTGTAGTCCATACAGCTTAGTTCTGCTTTTTTGAAGTTGTTAAGATGATCAAAGGGAATAACGATGACTTCAACCTAAACGTGCATGCATTAGAATTATAACACCCACAACAAGTCCATGAAATCAAATGAACCATTAGGAAGTTCCTACAACAACATCTCTACAATTGTTTTGGGTGCTAGCATGGATAGTTATTGCCACAATTTCATTGTAATTTGAATCAACCCTGGTTTGTTCTTTTCTATCTAGTGGTGTCTCTTATCCTCTATGCGATGCACCAAGTCATGTGTTACATTAGTTAGGGTCACTAGACTTGGAACTTCTACCTCTTATAGAATTTCAAATGTGAGTTTATCCTCTATACAATCTTGCACATCGTAGTTAAGGAAAACCTCTCTATAATTCCATTTTCTCAAGTGTTGCCTCAACCCTTTTCCTTCATAATATTCAATTTATCTTGTTATAGTCATCATTAATGTATGTTTTGATTTCTTTAGTAGAGTGGCATTGATTTCACGTCACATGAAGAGACTCAACTTGGAATGATTAGTGACCTCACCACACCCTCCACTCCATCACCACATCATACATCTATCCATTAGTATGTCGGTCCTCTAACATTGCCCCTTCCAAACATCTATGCAAGGGAAGGAAACAAGGAGAGATCATTAATCTCCCCTAAACTTCGTTTGTGTATGCCTCTCCGCAATTCCCACCTATAAGCCCTATCCATTACTACAACCTTCCTTTGTATTTGATTTTGAACAATCCCTACCATAATTCCTTCAACACTACTCCCCATAAGATCCCTCAATACCTAGTACCTGTGCTTATGGGGATGAATGTCAAGGTATTTCGATTTTTCCTCAACCTTGTGATAAAGTACCAGTGCACTAATAGGGAATATGTATAAATCTCCTCTCTTTTTGGAACCTCAGTGTTGGAACAAAAGGGAACAAGGAAGGAAAATGCAATATCGTTTATCCTCAAACCCAACAAGATGCCCTTTTCGTACTAGTCCCATGTGGTGAGCCTTACTACCACTGAGGATAAATGACATTTATTCTCATGAATAAGTTTGAGATTGAAATTTATAAAGGGCTATGTAGAGTGGGCATATGAGTTAAATAAAAAACTCCAACCTTATATGTGAGCTTCTAGTGATCAAAGATTGATCATTAAAGCCAATAAAAATTGATTACAACTAAATTTTACAAAAAAAAACAATAAGTTCTACCTTCTTCAAAAGCAAACCTTAAGCATGAAACATAAATGTCATCAATAAATTATACATATTCCTCGTAACTATTATACACATGGCATGGAACCATAAAAATTATCATAAATCATGACAATGAAAGTCAAATCATGAAATTTTTATGATTCTATCCCTACTCCTCACAGTTCTAAAGAATCTCTTCAATATCATAATACATTTATGTCCATTACTAAAGATTTGCCTTCTTTAAATTTTTTACATGGATAGTCACTAATAAAGTATATATAATGTCCTACTAAATTTCATGACTTCATCCCTATCTCTCATAGTTAATAACAAATTGTGCACTATAATAATTGAGTCACTATCTTGTGCTTAGTATTGGGCACCTAGATATACTATACATAATTTTTGCACCCCAAGATTTATGAGGATGTACTATTAAATCTCTCATCTAATGATGCATCCTCATTCGCTACAAAATAATGTGCTTAATATTAGCCAACTTAATGCACCATACTTAATTTTTGTAGCCCAAGATAATTTTTGCACCCCAAAAAATAAGGTTGCAGTGTTAAATCTCTCATCCAATGATGCACCCTCACTTTCTTTGAAGAATGTGATAACCATGTCAAGTGGATAAGTATTTTCTATCAAATGTATTATGTGGCCTTTAGCCCCAAGCAGTCCAGGAATTTAGTAAAAATTTCATCCATAAAAAATGATGGTTTTGACACTAAATACAGATGTTTTACAGTTTTCTTCGTTTTCTTTGATGATTAGTATAAAATATAGACATATTTAACGGACAAAATAACCCATGACAGACATTTTACCCGTCAAATTCCAACCCTGACCCCAAGACATGTAAAGATGCATTGTTAAATCTCTCAGAGAATGATGCACCCTCACTCACCTTTGAAGAATGTGATAATAAGTATGTCCTATCAAGTGTATAGTGTGGCTCGAGTGGATAAGTATGGCCTATCAAGTGTATTGTGTGGCCTTGAAGTGGTTGCGAGTGGGGTGTGAACGGCCTCCCAAATAAGTTTTGTCGGGAAGATGCCACGTGAAGAAACCCTTTTTACCGGCGGTAACGTTTCCGTCTTTTCATGAGAAACATCGATTACATTTCACTCTACTTTTACCACGTTTTGTCGGTAGCATGCTGACGGGATAAGCGGGGGGTGTTGTCTGCATGACGGGATGGTGATATCATGGCATCCTCATGCCATAATACCATGTGCTGATGATGACGTGTATTTGCATATGACACGTCATTACAATTACCCCATGGTGGATTTAGAGGCTTCGCCATTTTTTCTACTGTGTGGATTTTGCATTTATGGACCCCTAACAACCTTCAACTTCAACATAAATACATTAAAAACTTACACTGCACTTTATATATAAAATCAGTTTTACAATAAATATAAAATAACTTTTGCAAAGCACAAAGTAATGAACATGTTTGAACTTTACCTAACAAACTAGCAAATAGGTGCATGATTACACCGGGTAAAATGGGATAAAAGTAGGCTTTGTTGTTATTTTTCTTAGTGCCTTTGGGATGAGTGAAGATCTCATTCAAAATTTGTCAAAAAAATGAATGATATATTAATAAATTAGAAAATAGTAATAATTAATGATCTAAAATTAAAATTAAAATTTATTTTATATTTAAAAGTTAGAATTATATGATGATTCTTTTAATAATGAGAATTGGTAATTTGTCTAGATTATCTACGTGAAATCTAAGTTTAAAGTTGATGATTACCATTATAACCCAAGAATATATCCAATAGTCTGCCTGCACAAATTTATGGAAAGAAGGTATTGGTGCATACAAGTATCTCGTATGTTAGAAGTTTCGCCCAATCCAAATATGTAGGAAACGACAGGTTAGAAGTGACAATAAAAATTGAAGAAATTTAAAAAAATTGAAAGAGAACATAATTGATTAATTTCATAACTATTTTAGTCTCTTAAACCTCTAACGTTGTCATGAAATCTAATCCTTTTAAATTTGCTCACACCCGTATGTCCATGTACATAAATTTGATTTGTATGACTTGAAGTCAACCATTTACTAACCATGCATGACCCTAATGTTATGGTATGTTTTGTCAATTTGACCTACAACTTCATTCCATTGTATGAATTGGTAAAGACAATTTACATATGTATATATGTATGAGGCATTGATAGTTTGTTTCATCATGAGATTCAATCTTTTTCTAATTCCTTGTTCCAACTCCATCTTTGTTATTGCTCCTATGAGTGGTTAGTATCTGCGTGCCTTTGCATTTTTAAAGATGGGAACCCTTATTTACTTTTTATGTGAATGAACTTGATTACTTCAAGTTTCACCAACTAACATCAAATTTTCAAAGTATTTTGAGTTTGTGATTGTTTCAAGTTTGCACTAACATTAAACTTCCAAAGTCTTTGGCGTTTCGAGTTTGATGTTGTTTATGACCCTAAATTGTTATATCAATCAATATGAATAATGTAGGCTAGCTATAAACATTTGAAACATGGATTAGAGTTGTTTGATATCTTAGCATTGTTGTAAAAAGATCTGTGTTTATTTACCTAAGTAGACAAGCAACTTATGTTTTGAGTGTGAACATATCTAAAGAGCCAAGAGTAGTGAGCCCTTATAATTTATATAACCTTGAAAACTTTATAAATGACATGATTAATATATTAAAATTGATTTTTTATTGTTGGTGATTTATTGGCACAAGAAACAACAATCATTTTGTTGATTTTTTGGCACATTATTATGATTTTGGGCCCCACATGGCCTAGAGCTTGTGGAATCTTTGTACCTGTCAAGGAGATTATGGAAGCTACTAAACAGAGAGGGAGCTTCTACAAGCTCCCCAAAAAAGGGAGCAACCATAGCAAGTTCCAAAAAATCCCTAGAAAAGCTCCCAATAAAAATGGAGTGTTTTGTAACATCTCCCAAGATATCAAGAGTGGGGAAATGCTGGGTATGGGTTGCCCAACTCCTGGGAGTGGTACTCGTGCAACTATATTATTAATCTTTATTGAGACCAATTTGATTTATTATAATTCGACTTAAAAAAAGGTGAAAATTACTTGGTTTGCTAAATAGAATTTTATTTTTGTGTTAAAAAAGTTTTAGGAAAATCATTCCTAGATCATCATCGTTTTTATGAGTGAAAATGTTGAGAAGGTTGGTATTATAATAAATATTTGAAAATTGTGATATAATGTGGGTATATGTAAGACAATAGAAGAGAGAGCGTTTTTCATCTTCAACCTTCTTAGTGTCACAAAGATGACAAATTCTTTTGATCCATCATGTTTTAGGTGTTGTCCAATGCCCTATATCACTATGGAGCTCGTGAGAGTTTGTTCCTATTTTAGCAATTGAGTTTCTTCTTTACACTAGTTAAAATAAAGAGATACTTTTAATATTCTAGATTAGGGTTGATCATTCCTTATATTATCTTAATTTTCTCTTACCCTCTTACCCTCTAATTCTTTATTGCACCACTATTTAACTTAAATTTATATGTAATGATAATTTTAGTACTATTGTTATTCTATAGAGTGACATCTTCCTTTTTCCTCCAATAATTTAGCGAAGACTTGACATCTTTATATCAACCCTATTGGAGTTGGAAGTGGATTTGACCAACAATCTTAAGAAGCCTCTTGTCTTCAATATTATTTATCTTTTTCACCTAATTATACCAACTCTCGAATCTCAATAAAGAAAATGCTCATTTATATATAAAAAATAAATAAAATGTATTTAAAATTATAATTTAATTAAATATCAAATTGATACCTTCTTTTATCAAAATTAATTACTATAACCTATCAAAATATACATGTTATAACCTCTCGAGATTCAAACATATAATTTAAATTGTTAAATCCACTCAATGCACACACAACTTTTATTAAAGAAGATAGTGACTTTTAAATTTTAAAATTACATTAACTCCCCTTAATCAAACTTATTTAAAATTAAACTTTTACACCTTAATAACTCTAACCATGGGTTAAATCATGTTTAAATGTATATATTTATTGATTGCACTTTAAGAATATTAAATCAAATCGATTAATTGGTGGGTCACGCCACTTACCTTACTTTAAGTTATAACCTCCTCATGTAGCTAAAGTGATTTGATGAATAACTTAGTGATAAGTAAGTTTTAAAATAAAGTCAAATCATGTGATTTAAATATCATAATCTGAATTTCATTATATTTAAATAAATGATTATAATGTCTAGGTTGTCTTTTGATTATGCTATTATTCACCTTATTACAATTTAAAAATAATAAATCAAATCACATAATTGCTAGGTCACGCCACTTGAGTAAATTTAAGTCATGATCTCCTCATGTAACTTAAGTGATTTTATGAATAAGTTAGTAACTCATAAGCAAGTTTTTAAAATAAAGTGAAGTCATGTGATTTAAGTTTTATACTTTAAATTAAAGTATATCTAAATGAATGATTATGATGTCTAAAGTCATCTTTTGATTATGCCAATAAGTAAATCAAAGAAGTCAATATGAATCTATAATCTAAAGGTGAAGCATAGGTATGACTATAAAGGTAAAGCTTGAGTTCCTCCCATCATAACTTTATATAAAATGTCTAAAACAAAATATTGTTGCAGTGTGTGTGTCATGATTAAATGTGTACAAAGTAGTGCATGATGGATACGTTTTAAAATTCATTAATTACTTCTCTTAGTTGAAAGGCTTTTGGCAACTCTTTTGAATGCTTCTGTTTGAGTGATACACAAGTAGTATCTTTGTCAAAATCTTCAATGCTTTAGCTTTCCTAACTTATTGTGTATTATGTTAAGAGGCCTTCTAAATATAAGATAAAAAAGCTAGAAATAATGCATTCTTAAGTATCTATATTCAAAATTTTATCTAATAAACGTGTATTGTGTCAAGTTAAAAATATTAAGTCTCAAAATCTCATTAAAGCTAGAATGGTTGACAAAATCTTATAATCTTGAAATTTTTAAAATCTAATTATATTAACAAATATATTATTTGTACAAAATCATTTTTTGAGAGAAGGTTAAAGAGTAAGAATTAACAAATATATTATTTGTACAAAATCATTTTTTTAGAGAAGGTTAAAGAGTAAGATTAGATAATATCAAAGATATAATGGGTGGAAGTTCATCCTACACCACAATCCCCATACAAGGGTTTAAAATTAGGTGTAACAAAGTTGTCATAAATGTGATTATTCAATACATTGAAGTGATGCAAAAGGAATTTTAAGGGGAAAAAGTGAATATATATATATATATAAATATTTTGGGTTTTTGATCTTAGATAATATTGAAAGTTTCTAGTTTTGAAAATTAGGGGTTCTAAATGAGCCACATTTTGATTAAGAAAATGCATTTTAATACTAAACCAAATGGACTTGGTATTAAAGGATATATATATTATATTAAGGAAAAAGTTTGATAGGTTGTGGAAAAAATATATGTGTGTAAAACTAAGGGAGGAGGATTTTCAATAGTGAATGTGTATTGATAGAGATGTATTGGTAGAACTTTTCAATGCCAAATATGAGAAGGTAATATTAGATAAATGGTTTAAGGGCAAAAAATCAAGAGAGTGAAGTAAGATATTTTAAAGAAATTGAATGAAAATAAATAAAAGTTTTTTATAAAATATGATTAACATACTAAATTGCACTTCATTAATCCAACAATTGTTAGGAAGGTTAACAACTTAAAATAGTAAAGATAAACAAATTGATTATGTGAATGCCTTCTTAACTATGTTAAGAACTTAAAAATCATCTCCAGAATCAAATATCATAGTCAAAGAACGATCAAATATCATAGTAAAAAAATGTCTATAAAATTTGAAGAAACCCTAAATACAATAAAAATAAATGTTAATTAAATATTCCTTCCAAGTTACTAGGAAGTTTAATGAACATTTGAAAGCAGTTTAACTGTCACAACTATTCCTTACTATGTCTATATTTACACCGATAGGTGTTTATATCTTAGAATTTGGGGTGGACTAGCATCTATGCTTTTCCTAGATTTCACAAGGATGAGACAAATGTACTATCCACATTGATTTATGACAGTCGTTCAAAATTCAAAATAAACAATTAATAGCACAACCACTTAACTTGTGGTCGGTGAACACCAATAGGTCACAAGTTAAGTGCCATGAACAAGTTGTTTTTTACTTGTTCTCCATGCTTAGTTGTAATCAATTGTTGTTGTCTATGCCTCAACTACATGTTTCCTTTAATTAAATGAGTTATCTGTCACTACTTGTTATCCATGCATGAGCTGCCAGTTTTATATATATATATATATATATATATATATATATATATATTATAATTGTTTATTTTGAATTTTGAACGACGACCGTAAAATCAATCTAGACAGTACACTTGTCCCATCCTCCTTCAATCTAGGAAAAACATAGATGATAGTCCACCCCAAATTCTAAGATATAAACACCTATTGGTGTAATAAAAGAAAAAAGAATATAAAATAAGATTATAAAAAATAGTTGGTAGTTGATGCATGGATAATTGGTAGCTAATACGTCCATTGGTTGTAGCTTGGGTGGTTGGGAGGATTGATTGTTTTCCTCCCCACCCAAGCTCAAGTCTTGTAAGTGACATGATGCTCTTGTTGAGCCCCTATTGTAATGATTATATTTCTCATTGTGGAGTTATATCTATTGGATCGTTTGGTATCAGACATTGTACAAGGTTTCTCATTCTTTTGAACCAGGGTTTAAAAGACGAGCGTGAAGAAGTGGATGCAGGATGCTCAACTTCTTTCAAAGTAACAATGTTCTTAGATTGTAGGTTGGTTACATTTTTAAACCCTAGACAAATTTCGACAGAACGTGTCCACAATAGAAAAATAATCCTTCACGCTATCTGAACTGGTTGATTCCTCTTTCACCAACTCAAGAAGGTAAAATCGCTCCATCAAAGTTGGAAAACAATGATCACACTAAGGGTTCAGTTTGTGGTGATTTAGATGCATGATATTTTGGGCGTGAATGTTGAATCTCCATCGAAGAGCATTGTAAGAACCAGATTCTCTGACCTTTCCTTCCTGTTTGGTTAAAGGAAGAACATTCCACATGGTGAATTTTTTGCACGTGAATCCTTAATTGCATGTATATAGAACACTATGGCTGCATTCCATCGTAGGTTGTTGAGGTAATCGACATTTTTATGTAGAGTTTGCTTCCACCATGAGTGATCTTGGAAAATATTTATACATTTCTTTTCATTTCACATGGATACTAGCACAACCACTTAACTTGTGGCAGGTGAATACTGCTAGTGCCATAAAACGGTTATCTATGCATTATGAATTGACCATTATCCTTACATCAACTAAGAGTTATCCATGCATCAACTACCTGTTATTTTTTATATTCTTTTTTTTATAATTGCTTATTTTGAATTTGGAACGACTGCCATAGAATCAATCTGGACTGTACACTTGTCTCATCCTCGTGCAATCTAGGAAAAGCATAGGATCTAGTCCACCCCAAATTCTAAAATAAAAACACCTATAAGTGTAAATATATGATGTCGACCATGTAGTTATTCTTGAAAATTTTCCAAATTAAGTTGCATAGATGTAAAGTCTCTCACCACTAAGCCTTGTTAATAGCTTCTTCCCAATCATTTGTTTGCAATGTATTGATTGCAATAAAAAAATTGTATTAAATACGACGGTGAGAAGGTCATCTTTGTGAGTTTGTTGTGAAATTCTATGTCACAACAAATCTAAAGAGTTGAGGATACCTCACAAAGAAAGAATGAGCAAAAAATTAGAACAAGAGTGAAAATTGCAGTAAAAAAGATCAGAAGAATAATATGCAGCAGAACTAAGATAGGAGTAGAATAATGTCACACTACTAAATTATCAGTATAATGAAAAATTATAATAAAATGGAGAGAATTCGAATCATGCAGGAGAATTTGAACCTCAGTTGGTCTAGCATAGGTATTATCACCATTGGAGTGCTCCGAAAGACTCAAAGTCAAATGAACCGAACCTAAACTCAGCTAACTGAAGTCACAATCAGCTAACTGACTAAGGAGGGCTCTATAGTGAGTTTGTCATGCATGCCAGATAGAAAAGGGCGTATTAGGCCACAATCAGTGGCATCCAGAGCTCTAACCCCCCACAAGAGTTAGATAACTCAGGTGTACTGCACTGGAGCACTCATTAGGTTCCTATAAAATAGGGAACTGACTAAAGTGGTCCTAAAATGATGCATGCAGGGCTCATAAGGTGGTAGATGGATCCTGGATGACATCTGCACACCACTAGGGGGAAAATGACATCTTCAACAACTAGGAAAAATAAATAATGCTAGGTAGGACAAGGATGGAGTATTGAAATATCCTGACACCCCCCCTTAATCCATACTTTTGCATCTTGGGCCCTAGTTACTAAGACCAAAGGTCACCCATACAATCAAATAAATGATAAAAAAAATAAAGAACAGTCCATGAACCAAGGAAATGGGGAAAACCTCATGGGAAAACCCCCCTCAAATTGGACTGAAACACACCAAAAGATTAATTGCTCCAAACTCAAGTAGGTGTGATGCTTGATCATATGTATGGAGGTGTCTTCCTCTCGGGAAGAAGTGGATCATCATGTGCTTGTATTCTCCTTCAGTGGATGCAAGCGAATATGGAGGCTTTCTAAACTTGCTCTTCAGACCGAACATGGTGAGAACAAATCCAAAGATATGAAGATCATCTTGGAACCTGTGATTCAAACCAACTGAGGTAGGATCAATTCCATGAATATGTAGATAGTTCTTTGATATCTCCTTTGAACCAACATAGGTGAGATCATAAGCAAATGAACTATGACATGATGGTGGTGGTTTGGACTTCAAATCAGCTCCAATAATTGATAGATGATTTCTTGTGATCTCCTTTGAACTAGTAGGGGTGAGATCACAACCAAAATATGCCTGAGACTTGAACCCAAGCGAATAGTAATGTCCTCCATCTTCAATGAAACTATGAGAACATGTGCCAATGATCGAATAGAAGTACATAAAAAGCATGTGACCAAGGAGGGTGAATGCATCACCTCCAAACTCTGATTTAATCTCCAAAACATTCAATAGATCATCATTCTACACACCAACAGACTCATGTGAAAGAGAGGATTTAAGGACCTCTTCAGATTCTAGAGTATGAACTAGCTTATCTTGCTCAAAATTCGAAATAGAAGACATTGAGAACATGAGTGTTGAATCTACAACTTTTTCTTCATATTGAACAACTTCATCATGAAATATGATTGAGGCCGAGACATAATTAGAGAGAACACTTAAAGAGGTATCACTGGGCTTGTTCTCCAAATAATTTGCACAATTCCTTCATTCTGCTTGCCAAATGCTTTGTCCAGTTGGGCCCATAGATCACTTGGATATTCAACAATTTCCATGAGGTAGCGCATAATAGGAGACATAGCAATACACATTGTTCCAAAGGCTCTATCACATTCATTTATCCAATCATTCTCTTCTTCATAGGAAGCAAAGTCTCTCATATCACCAATAAACATATCAAAAAGACCTTGTCTCTTCATATATGCTAGCATATTTGGTTTCCACTCATCATAGTTGAATGGAGAGAGAGGAGGAATTCCTTTTAGATACATGGAAGCTATTGTAGAATACCTTAAAAAACAATGGAAAATATCTGCTACTGCTACTGCTGCAACTGCAGAAAACTGCTACAACTGTAGAAACTGCCGCAACTACAAAAAACTGTTGTAACTGTAGAAAACTACTGCAACTGCTACTGCACTCAAAAAAATCGAATAACCTACAAAAAAATCTCAATAATGGAGGTAGACTACTATTGAGCACTACTTTAGGACATTAGGAACTTTTATCCGAATCCTTCACACCTGACTAGACCTCATTGGATTTCTCCAATGAATTCAATGCAATGGCACCCGAATTTGCTATGGAAATCCAGAGGCTTCTAGTGCACTGCCGAAAGCAGCTTCTCAACCTATTCTCTCCATGGATATGATACCATGTGAAATTCTATGTCACAACATATCTAAAGAGCCGAGGATACCTCACACACACATCACAAAGAAAGAATGAGCATACAATTAGAATAAGAGTGAAAACTGCAGTAAAAATGAGCATAAGAATAATATGCAGCATAACTCAGATAGGAGCAGAATAATGTCACACTACTAAATTATCAGTATAATGAACAATTATAATACAATGGAGATAATTCGAATCATGTAAGAGAATTTGAACCCCAGTTGGTCTAGCATAGGGATTATCACCACTGGAGTGCTCTGGAAGACTCAAAGTCAATTGAATTAAACCTAAACTCAGCTAACTGAAGTCATAGTTAGTTAATTGACTAAGGAGGGTGCAATAGTGAGTCTGTCATGCATGCCAGTCAGAAAAGGGTGCATGAGGCCACAATCAGTGGCATTCGGAGCTCTAACCCCCCACAAAAGTCAGATAACTTAGGTGGACTGCACTAGAACACTCAGTAGGTTCCTATAAAATAGGGAACTGACTGAAGTGGTCCTAAAATGATGCATGCAGGGCTCAGAAGGTGGTATATGGATCTTGGATGACATATACACACCACTAGGGGGAAAATGACATCATCAACAACTCGAAAAAATAAATAATGCTAGGTAGAACAAGGATGGAGTATTGAAATATCCTAACATTTGTCAACACTGTATTTAACATTATTTTTAGTTCATAAGAATGCATTCAATTGTTTCTATTGTGGGAGTGGTGTTAAGCGGCAAAGAAAACTATCTAGAATGGTCTCGGAAAATCAAACATACTCTTATTTTTAATGACCTCTGGGATGGAATCTATGAAGGAGAGAATAATGCTACAACTACCAAGCTTACAACAGACAAAGAGCTCGCTATATGGAAGAACAAATATAACAAATATTATTTGTTGATCGGTGCTACTCTTAGTGAAGAGGTAAATCATCATATATTACCTTCTAAGGAATCTTATGCTACTTTAATGAAATTGAAACAATTGTATGATTCGCATTTAGAATTGGAACTCATACAATTGTTTATGAAACTCTTCAACCTAGAGTTGAAGGATAATGATCCCATGCCTTTAGATTTTGAGATTAAAGCCATAAAGCCTGACATTGATGCCACTGGTATGGAGATAGAAATTCCTCTCACATCTTTTATTAAATCTCTCTACCCTACATATTAACACTAACTTGAATCTTTGCAGGCTAGTGGCCAAAGTCCATTACATTTGACTCTTTGGTGGAGAAGGTTGCAGAACATGAGAAATCATTTGGAAAGAAAACAAAATAGCCTGCTGGAGAGACTATAAACAATCTCAAGATTCTTCTAAAGGAGAAAGAAATATAAGAGGACGTGGAAACAATACTTTTAGAGGCAGGGGGTAGACATAATCAAGGTGAGAGATATGAATGTCATTGTGTTCGTTGTGGCAAGAAGTGACATGATACACAACATTGTTGGGATCTATGGGAGCAAATCAAAGATAAACATGATAAAAAAAGAAGACAAAGTTAAAGCATCTAATTAACAAAAGGTAAAGCCCCTGAATCCACTCATTACATTGTTTCTCATTGGAATATTGGAGTAATTGAATACTTGTTAACAATTCATTTGCTTCTCAATGGAGAGATGCTTGGTTACTTGACACAGGTGCAACATGCCACATGACCTTTCGAAGAGACTTCTTTGAATATTTCAATGACAATGTAGATGGAATAGTATATTTTGCAGGTAAATCAAGTCTCAAGCCTTTGGGAATTGGCACCATTAGACTTGATGTATTTGTAACTTCGGAAGATATTCACTTGTATATTGTATTTCTACTTTATTGTATCCCCAACGGAGATGTATTATTCCTTTGTTTGGAAGTGTCGTCAGTTGTACTTGCAAGTGTCACAAGTTATATTGTAAGTGTCGTAACTTATACTTGGTGGGTTATTAGACCACCTTGATGGGGTCAGCCCTGTATGAGTCATCTGGGTTAAAGGGTTATTAGACCACCCTAGTGGGGGGTCGGCCCAGTCAACATTATGTTAAGTGGTTAAGTTGGGGCCGACCTAGTTAGAGTTAAAAGACAAGTGAAGTAGTGTATAAATAGAGAGTGTGTCTCTCTCATTTTACACAATCTCTCATTCACTCACTTCGCATTAGTGAGAGAGATGAGGAGTGCACACAAGTGGAGGAGGACTATGCTGCTGAAGATATCTATCTCTTGGGTTTGATCATTGTGATCCTTGTATTGGTGCTTATTCTATCTATGAGGAAGTTGCAGGGTTTTTCACCTTCTTGGTTTTCCCCGGTGAAATGTTTTGTGTCTCTTGTCTCTTGTCTCTTATGCTTGATATGCTGTACATGTTGTTATTTCAGTTAAGATCCTAGATCTATTGAATTAAATGATGAAAAAATAACATGGTATTAGAGCTAGTCTGAAGGAAGGCATGGTATGGAATTTATGACATTTGTTGCACTTGCGACAAATTGGAAGCTAGGGCTTGATATAGAGAAAACCAGTCATCTTGGAACTTTCGCTATAAATACATTTTGGAAAAGTTTAAGGTTTTGAAACTTTTACAGGTCCAAGGTAACATCCCCATGTACCTTGTGTCTGAAGCAAAAAATCTAACTCATTGTACTTTTTGTTTTATGATCCGTACAATCTAGGGTTTCTTCCTCTTCCATATCTCAGTCATAAACAGGTGACCTAGGAAAAAATGTCACAACTTGGGCTAGGAAGCTCCAAATGAAAAAAGTGATAGTAAGAGAAGGGACTGTAGTTTCACAGGTAAACATTTCAGAGGCCGAAGTTGAACCAGTGACATGTGGCACTCCATACAAGTTCGTTATACTGTTTAATCCCATAAATAGGTCATGTTGCGACATTTGGCATATCTCTCTCATAGAATCCATTTGAGGTTAGACCTGTGGGGTTGGAAAGATGACAGGTCAGGATACCATAGGTAGAAGTTTCAGACCCTGTGGATCCGAAATTTAAGAGATGCACCAGAAACAATAAGGTACATATTTATGTCAAAACAAAATTGTATTCTGAGCACCTTCATTCTTGGCTTGTCACTACTGCGGGAATTTAGGGCTTCGAAGAAAGTTGGAATTTTTGGAATTGAAGACCACGGCTGAATGATCCTCATCAAAATCAAAATTTAGAGACCAAGATCGAATTTTTTGGTTGGGCAAAATGCTGGGCTTGATCAAACCCTAGTTCGGGATTTTGATCAGAAAGGTGGAAAATTAGGGCTTCTGCAAAAGTTGGAATTTTTGAAATCTGTGACCACGGCTGGAGGCTCCATAGAAAAATCGAAGTTTAGAACACAATATCAAACCTTTTGGATGGGTAGAAGACTGGTCTTTATCAAACCCTAGTTTGGGATCCTGTTTAGAAGATCCGAAAGTTTCAAAGGAAGTTTTGAGGGGTCAACTTTTGGATATTTCAAGATTGAAGTATACTAGCTTAATCAACTCGACAAGGCACATCTTTTCATCCAATCAGAATTTTGAAATTCAAAGTTTGATTTTTTAGGGTTTCTCTAACAAACCCTAATCCAGCTCCAGAACCAGTTTCAACAAATCAAAGTGGATTGGGTTAATCCTAGAAGAGAATGAATTGGACACCTGCATAAGTGAAGAAGTTCCAGTTCTAGAGGGAGATAAGGCTAAGGCCTTACATAAGAAGACTACAAGCAATCTCGACAGGTATGACTTGAGGAAATATAGGCATGTTTTGAAATATGTTCATGATTAAGTTTATGATATGTTTGTCTTCATATTATTGAGGTTAGTACAATCTCGATTAATTTTAGACTTGTCTTATCACCCTAGTAAAAGTATGAATTCATGATAGAAGACATTCACTGATTAGGGTTATGACACTTATGATTGTACTAATGCACTGTGGTGTTGTATGAGGTTGATGTTGTCTGCTAACATGAAAGGTACATCAAGAAAGTTCTAGTTCAAGAACATATGACCATGGTGACATGAAGACAAAGACTCATCCATAGTCATGGATCGCATAGAAGCTCTACTTACGAGGTATGTATAATTTGGTTCTACAATGCTTAATCTATGAGATATGCAGGTTACTAGCACAAGTCATTGAAGAGAACAAGAAGACATTATACGGGTATGTTATACATAACTAGCTAACATGATAATCCAGGTATGACTTTTCCTATATCAAGTTAGAATCCTTGTGTTAGGATCTTATACTTTTGTATGAATGATAATGATTATTCTTGAAGTTAGAAGTTTAAGTAATCAAGGATTTATGCATATTATGCTTCTTAGTTTGATTAATGATATGACAAACTAGAAGACTCCTATGGTCAATAAGAATATGCATGAGTAATAGAAGTCCTCTGTGAAACCTTGAATACTAATGCTTGTGATAAATTACCTGTGTGTGAAATGATCATGACCATACATGTTAAGATTATTTAGGATCATAATGTTTTGATAGTATTGAGATTATACTAATGTATGTATGGTTATTGATCCAGGTGGATATTGGTGGCCACCCACCTTTCCAACTGGCTCAAAACAGTTTTATGGCAATTTTGGTATTGTACTATTTTTAGCAGTTTTTCGGGTCCTGAACTTTCGGGGCCATTTTGAGGCCCTAAACGACCTTTTTTGGCAATTTGGGGGGCCAAATGGTTGCCTCCGGCATGCATTTGGCCCCAGTCGAAAGTTGTAAATCTCGGATAGACCTTTCCAACGGGCTACCGAGCGCCCCAAACGGAGATCGTATGCAAAAGTTACGACCCCGGGAAGTTGATGTACTAACTTACCCAAACAGGGCCCACATGACTTTTGGCGCTTCATCTCCTAGGGTTAGGTTTTTGGATGTCTAGGGTTTTTGACATTCCTGTTTATTGTAAAAGGCCTTGAGAGCCTCATTGTAACCATCTTCTTGCGAAATGAGAGCAGCCGTCACATCTCTTCTCAGAGATAAGCCGCCACCATTCCAGCAAGCTTGTTTTCCGCTGCATTTTTACAGTTCTAGCTTATTTCCTTATTGAATAGAAAACCAGTTTTACTGTATCTCTGTTATTTTGTGTTAAGCATCTGATAATAATCTGTATTCATTTCGTTCTGCTCATAAAATCCGGATCAGTTATGTATAAGATCTTGAGGATAACACAATGATGACACTAGTGCACACTTAAGCATGCATAGTGGTCCAAGATGGATATAAGTTCAAGGATAGGTAATCCAGGAAGCAAAGATCAAGAGGGAGCACACTCCAAAAATTCCTGTAAGGAAGCAAAGATTGAGAGGGAGTCCACCCAACAACCAAACAAAGATAAGTATTTGAATTTTCATTTATTAGATATTTGATTACTTAAATGATGTTGTTCAGTCATGTACATAATTATGTTCCTATATTTAGGATGTATATTATGCATTTTAGAAAAGTTTCATTAATGAACAAGATACTACTAATATGAAAGTAATGGGTAAGTGGCCTATGGTACTGTACAACATTCCATTGCTACTTATCTAGAATGAAACCTCTTCGATGACATGTTGGGAGTTGTGCACACTCTTAACAATGTTTTGGTAGAGATGGAAGGCATCTAGAAAGTTACAGGATGTGGATAAATGTTGTATTGAAGCATTGGCTAAGATAATTGCATGATTGTATGACATATGTCTTTATGAGTAGGAATTTGTTCTGAAATATATAAGATGTTTCTAATCATGCAATTGAATTTGACTTGTAGGAAAGATTGTGTATAATCACCTACAAAAGAAGGACTACAACATTTGTTCCAAGCAACGAAGTTCAAGAAAACTATCTATTGAAGATATTGAAGAATCTGAAGTTCCCAAGATCAAGGATACAATAATAGAAGGATGCCATGATCAAGGAGTACCGGTTGATCATGAAGAAAGATGTCTGGGATGTGGTCCCGAGACCAGAAGGGAAGTCTATTGTGACTTCCAAGTGGATCTATAAGATCAAGCATGCTGCAAACGGTAGCATAGAGAAATACAAGGCAAGGTTTGTGGCTCGTGGCTTCTCCTAGAAAGAAGGGATAGATTATGAAGAGACTATTGCACTTGTAGCCAGATACACTTCCATCAGAACAATACTTGCTCTGGCTGCAGTGATGGAGTGGAAGATACACCAGATGGATGTCAAGACAACTTTCTTGAATGGTGTAGTCAAAGAGGAAGTGTATGTGGAGCAACCACTCGGTTTTGAGACACATGACAGGGAGTCATATGTGTGCAGATTGAAGAAAGCCTTGTATGGCTTGAAGCAAGCACCTAGGACATGGCACGTCAGGATAGACAACTTTCTGTCCAGTTTGGGATTTACCAAGAGTAAAGCGGATTCCAACTATAAGGTTGAGGAAGGAAATCCAGTGATACTACTATTGTATGTGGATGACCTGTTTGTTACAGGTGAGGATAGTTTGATTGCCGATACAAAGAAGAAGCTTGCTACCGAGTTCGAGATGAAGGACTTGGGGATGATGCATTACTTTCTAGGCATGGAGGTGTGGAAAAGTGCAGATGGAATCTTCCTTGGACAAGGGAAGTATGCAATAGAGATCCTAAAGAGGTTCGGGATGATGGACTGCAAGGCCATGGCCACACCTATGGCATCGAACTTGAAGCTTTTGTGTGATGCTTCATCTGAGTCGGTTGATGTCACGGTGTATCGTCAGATGATTGGGTCCTTGATGTACCTAACGAACACGAGACCAAATATTTGCTTTGCGGTGAACACCTTGAGTCAGTTTTTGACGGATCCTAGACATGCTCACCTGATTGCTGTGAAGCATATTCTGAGGTACCTGAAGGGTATGGTTGATTATGGGCTCAAGTACGATACAAATCAAAAGTTTAACCTGGAGGGTTATGTTGATTCATATTGGGTAGGCAGTGTTGCAGATAGGAAGAGAAATTCAGGGAGCTGCTTCACTATGGGATAAGATGTGATCTCTTGGTTTAGCAGGAAGCAATCCTGTGTAGCACTAAGTACAGCCGAAGCAGAGTATGTTGCAGCTTGTTCGGCCAGTTGTGAGGCAATATGGCTTAGGAAGCTATTGTATGAGTTATTTGATCTCTCGTTGGATGCTACCTGTATCCATTGTGACAACCATAGTTGTGTGAAGTTGTCAGAGAACTCGGTGTTCCATGATAGGTCGAAGCACATCGAGATCAAATATCACTATATCAGGGATATGGTGCAGAGAGGAGCAGTGAAGCTCCTGTATGTTGCGACAGATGAGCAGGTTGCAGATGTGTTGACTAAACCACTAGCCAGAGTGAAGTTTGAGTACTTCAGAGAGAGGCTTGGTGTTCTTCAGATAGAAGATACTTGGAGGAAGAAGTGATGGGACGCATTTGCAGGATCCATTCCAAGCATGGTGATAGGAGGATCCTTCCCATGGCTGTGGATGTAAGCACTGTGTGATGAGAATCAGGATGATGCTCTGGATGATGTTCTGCATGATATTGATCAGGATGATCATATGCATCAGGTGGATGCTTTACATGATCAGGTGGATCATGTGTGATGATATGCATCAGATAGATGCTTTACATGATCAGTTGGATCATGTGTGATGATGTGCATCAGGACGATGCTATGATGATGATCAGGATGGTCATATGTGATGAGTATCAGGATGATACTCCAGATGATATACATCAGGACAATGCTATGATGATGATCAAGATGATCATATGTGATGAGTATCAGGATGATACTCCAGATGATATGCATCAGGATGATGCTGTGACGATGATCAGGATGATCATGCGATGATGATGTGCATCAGGATGATGTACTATATGATGATGATCAGTATGATCATGAGTATCAGGTTGATACTCCGTGGTTGTGGACAGGTTGTGCATGTAGCATAGAAAAGATCCTGGGAGATCCTATAGTCTGAGCTAGGATGCTCTTTCGAGGTTTTGCTACTAGAGGCATGTAATCAGTCCTGGAGATCCGATAGGTTGAGCAGTAAGCTCGTAATTAGTCCCGGGATTCTCTTTAGAGTTCTTGCAGGTTGCAAGATGCTTTTTAAAGGTTTTTCCTAACCACATGTAATCAGTCCTGGAGATCCGATAGGTTGAGCAGTAAGTTCGTAATCAGTCCTGGGATGCTCTTTAGAGTTCTTGTAGGATGCAAGACACTCTTTTAAGGTTTTGTGGTGGGGGTCACATGTAATCAGTCCTGGAGATCCGATAGGTTGAGCAGTAAGCTCGTAATCAGTCCTGGGATGCTATTTAGAGTTCTTGCAAGATGTAAGACACTCTTTTAAGGTTTTGTGATAGTCAACATGTAAAAGATCCTGGGAGATCCAATAGGTTGAGCAGTAAGCTCGTAATCAGTCTTGGGATGCTCTTTCGAGGTTTTGTTGACGCACGTAATAATTCCTGAGGATTCCACAGTATGGTCAGTGATGATGAAGACCTGCAAGAGGCTAGGCCTACAACCAGCATGAAAAAGGGTTGGCTCTGTAGAACTTCCTATGATGAGAAGAATTCAGAGATAGCCCAGTGATCGAGATGTCGAGTATAGCAGCAGTGATGATGATGATGCTCCGTGATCCAGTGACGATGATCCAACTCCAGAATTGAAGACTTGTGCCGATATGTATTGATGACTTGTGTCAATAGAATACCTTCCTAGTTAAGAGGGAGTGTTGATGTATTTGTAACTTCGGAAGATATTCACTTGTATATTGTATTTGTACTTTATTGCATCCCCAACAGAGATGTATTATTCCTCTGATTGGAAGTGTCATCAGTTGTACTTACAAGTGTTGCAAGTTATATTGTAAGTGTCGTAACTTATACTTGATGGGTTATTAGACCACCTTGATGGGATCGGCCCTGTATGATTCATGTGGGTTAAAGGGTTATTAGACCACCCTAGTGGGGGGTCAGCCTAGTCAACATTATGTTAAGTGGTTAAGTTGGGGCCGACCTAGTTAGAGTTAAAAGAAAAGTGAAGTAGTGTATAAATAGAGAGTGTGTCTCTCTCATTTTACACATTCTCTCATTCACTCACTTCACATTAGTGAGAGAGAGGAGGAGTGCACACAATTGGAGGAAGAGTATGCCGCTGAAGATATATATCTCTTGGGTTTGATCATTGTGATCCTTGTATTGGTGCTTATTCTATCTTTGAGGAAGTTGCAGGGTTTTTCACCTTCTTGGTTTTCCCCGGTGAAATGTTTTGTGTCTCTTGTCTCTTGTCTCTTATGCTTGATATGTTGTACATGTTGTTATTTTAGTTAAGATCCTAGATCTATTGAATTAAATGATGAACAACTAACATTAAGTTGCTTGGATTCTTTGATTTTATTTTGCATGATGTTCTCTATCTTCCCGAGTTACAGAGGAACTTGGTGTCCCTTGTTCATTTACGACAACAATGCCACTCTATTCATATATTCAATGGAAAAGTTGAAATAAGGAGGGATTTCGACAATATGGTTGTTATGACAGGTATGGAATGTGAATGATTGTTAAAGTTGAGAGACATCTGCTTGTGCACATAATTTTTCCTACTTCTCCCACAATGATGAAGGTACATTATCATCTAGTTTCTTATGGCATTCTAGATTTGGGCACATTAACTATGATAGTCTTGGTTTGTTGAAAAATAAGGGTCTTTTAGGTTTTCCTACGATTCTAAGGCAATTGAAGCAATGCGATGCATGTATCCTTGGAAAACATTTCAAACAACCTTTCTATGATTCCACTTCCATAGCATTTAGAAAACTCGGGTTGATACATTCTGATTTGTTGGCCCAATGTCTGTCTCATCTACTAATGGATTCATCATGTATTTTATTGATGATTACACCAGGATTTGTTGGGTATACTTGAAAGATAAATCTCAATATTTTGAAACATTTAAAAACTTCCATGTATGGATCCAAAAAGAATATCAAACACATATAAGCACTTTATGTATTGATAATGGAGGTGAATATACATCTAATAAGTTTGAAAACTATCTTTGCCAACATGGAATTAAGCATCAAACCACATTTCCATACAATCCTCAATAGAATGGTGTAGCCAAAAGGATGAACGAGACACTTTTAAACATGGTTCATTTTATGATGTTTTTCAAAATGTGAAATTGATGTTTTGGGGTGATGCAGTTCTCTATGCAATATATT
Source organism: Larix kaempferi (assembly GCA_027924585.1). NCBI lineage: Eukaryota > Viridiplantae > Streptophyta > Pinopsida > Pinales > Pinaceae > Larix > Larix kaempferi. The sequence goes on along the minus strand of BSBM01000484.1, from coordinate 2,960,024 downwards.
TGCGAAATAGATTTCCATCACATTCTCTTGATAATAAGGTACCTTATGAAATGTGGCACGGTTGTGTTCCTTCGATAAGACATAGGATTTTTCGTTTATGCTTTAATTCCGAAACAAAAAAAAAAAATGGATGCAAGAAGCCATAAGTGTATCTTCTTGGGTTACTCAAATTCCTTAAAGGCATATTGTCTTTATGATGATGTAAATAAAAACTTTATTCTTTCTAGAGATGTGATTTTTCTTGAATTCTCTAAAAATGACAAGATTGTTGAGTGGAATCTTGATCATCTTGAAATATTTACCCATATAAATACATCATGATTTGATAATGAGATTCCAAATCTTGAAGGGGGGATTCCTATCTTGGATCAACCTTTGGAATCTTCTTTTGAAATTTCATCTTCATCCTCATCCTCATCAGAAGAGGAGGTTCGAATGGATGATGTGATTGAAGGGATTGGATGGCTAAGTCTTAGAGAGACAACACTATCTCAACCAGTTGAGCAATCTGGAACATCACATAAGATTCCAAAATGGGCCATGGAGACACTTGAAATATGCTCATCCTGATGGGATTGGAAATACAAGAACTAGGAGCTCAACAAGACAAGAAGATGAAGGTAATGAGGTAAATAAAATACAAATGATGCAAATGATATAGAATATTTAGTTGATTATGAATTGAATTTATCTACTAACTATGAACCAACTTCCTTTAACAAATAAATCTCTCAGGATACGTGGAAATAAGCTATGCAGAAAGAATTTGATGCTCTCATTAAGAATGAGACATGGAATTTGGTGAATCCTCCATTTGGAACCAAACCAATTGGCTGCAAGTGGGTTTATAAGAAAATGTATAGTTTAGATGGTTCACTTGACAAGCATAAGGCAAGGCTTGTGGCAAAAGATATGCACAGAATGAAGGCATTGATAATGATTAGAATTTTTCCCCTACAACAAAATGGGATACTGTTGGAGGGACCCTTCGGGCCCTATAATGGTCATTATTATCTTATGAATAAACTATGTTAATGTCCTTAATGAATGGGTAGTTGGATCGGGTATAATTGCTCCAACCTCTCCACATGATGTATACATACACCATTAAAGATGAGTACACATTGGTTAAGCGCTTGGCCCAATACTTTGTCTCAATGGATTAATGTGTGTGCATATTACTCTTTTGCTTGTCTGCTAGTTGAAAGCCCCCCTCCTTTCAACATCTTGGCACTGTTTCCATTCTCCATTTGGTCGATGTGGTAGTAGAAGCAATGGGGACTGATTTGAATTTGGATGAAATTGTGAATATGTTCATGGAAAGAAACCCACAAGAATAATTAAAGACTTCTTGTGCGTGAGAAATATCATAGATGCTCAAAAAGACTGCTCACACGCCCTAAAAATATTGATGATGCATGAAAGATTGAGGAAGGTTGATAGCTATGATGTTGCTCCTATATTTTTTTGAATATTTGTATGTAAGAATGAAACAAATATATAGGTTGCTCAAATAAATATGTATGAGAACATATTGACCAATAGTTTGGGCAGATTATTAGCCGATTCCCCACTGAGGCCATTGAACATCAACTCACTAGTCCATAATTCTTCAAAGGGAAGGATGAATGTTTATTGGCTTCTTTCATAGCCTAGGAGGCGTCTATGGAATATTTCTGTGTAAAGTTCTCACCCACGAAGGATACTTGTCGACCAGAAGAACCTCTTGGTTGACCAGATGAGTTATTCTTGTATTATTCTGCATATATCTTGTGGTGTTGGTGAGTTTAGAATTAGCAGATCCTAGTTGACCGCATGTGATACTCCCATTGACCAATTTTTGACTTAACTTGTATCCTTCCATAAATATTGTTTGTTGTTCGTTGGCTGCGACAAGTCTCCTGGAAATCTATGAGTTGTTAGTTGACCAATTGAGTTGCACATAGTCACTAACCAATTATTAGTTAAGCCTAGGTGTGGAACCATCCAAGAAGCAGTTCCATGTGGGATAACAACTTTCATGATGGAGTTTAAGTCGATTGGTAATTGACCATCCCATCTATTGGTTAAAATAGCTCATCAACCAGTGTCCACAGTAAACTAGAGAAACACACTATTTTGTTCATAATAAAAAGATGTTGCTTCTCAACCAATATTCCATCTCCTCAAGCTACTTTGTCGATCGATAGAATTACTACTTGTCAACATAAATGATGTCATAAGATTAAGTTGACCATTTATTAATGCTCATTATTTCTTCATTAAATGTATTTAATATGTCGATTTTCAAGAGTACAAAAGTAAGGAGTAGTCTATTTATTCTACATTTTCGGCTTTAGAATATTTAGACTACACCCAATAGTAATAGTAAGTCGATTATGAATTACTTTACATTGAGAAGAAAGTAGAAAGTATGTTTGGATGATTTTTGTTGTAGGGACCTCGTGTTAGTGGACTAGAAATAATTCAAATGAGATCACATACTAAGCCATCAATAATTTTGACGCCATAGACCTGACGACCCATCGACCATAAGCTTGTTATTTTAGGACATTTTTTATTAAAATACATCGACTTGCAGTAGTCAATAAGGAAGTTTCGACTATGTTAACCAACTTCATGTCGACCACTTATCTCCAAACATCATGACGACCAAATTTGACTCACCGTTCAGGAAGATGCTTAGTCAGCTATTAGCATTTCTGATCACCAATCATTGATGTTATGGTAAAAGCAAAGCTTATAATCTACCATTTGGTATTAGATTATTCTTTTACCCTCTTTATCATTTCACTTTTAATGGTTGATGAATTTTTTCTGTAAAGTCGAGCAAAATCATGTATTTAATATTTTTGGGTCGAAATTATGTATGTTTGTAATTATGGTTGATTCCTACTTTTGGACAACTCTCCATTTTGGTCGATCCCTACTTGGTTCACGAGTCATATTTATAGGTCGAAGCAAAAGCATGTGTATTTTTGGTCGAAAGTATTAAGTATGGTCGATGTCAGTATGGTAGATTCTTATTGTGTCCAAGGCTATACAATCAAGTCGAGAATATATGTGTAACTGAAGTTTTGTCAATGAGTCCGTAATTGTGTTGATTGAGTCACTGGCCATGAGTGAATGTTTTAAAATTTTGAAGTCAATTAAAATAGAGGGGATGAAATATGAGTTTTTTTCAAGGTAGGCCATGCCCTCCATATTTGTAATGAATTTGGTCTTTAGTTAAATCTTGTAAGATGAGTCGAGTTAAGTCAGTCGAGTCCAAACTAGTCGACCATGACCAACAAAGCATGCACATGAGTAGGCAGCATAAAGAAACTTGCAGGCATTTTTAGAAGGAGATGCCGAAGGTATTCAAGCAAAATACATCATACAAACACACAAAAAGAGCTTAATGATAAGATGATGATGTGAGAACACTTAAATTGATTGAGCCCCCTAGTGCAGAAATGTAGAGCCATATTTGGGTTGTGACCTCAGAAGCTAGAAGACATAGAAATGATAGGTTTGTGGAACACGGAAGGTAATAATCTCACACCATGGAGTCTTGTGCAACACTAGGTGGTGATCTATAATGAAGATTCACCCACTGCACGAGCACCTACTAGATTGAAGATGGAGGATGAAGAGAAACAAGTCACAGTAGAGTCTTGTATACATGTGTCTTCCTATCCAAATGGAGGTTGTTGCGACTGAGTTACCTATGCAGTCCCATATGCATGGTCGATGCACAATGAGGATTACTCCTGTGGGAGTAGAGACCTAGGATGTTGCTGTCCACTCTTGGTCTCTTGGGGAGAAATAAATGTTTTGGGGTGGGGGAGATGTTGGAGGGATCTTTCGGGCCCCATAATGGTCATTATTATCTGATGAATAAGCTATTTTAATGTCCTTAATGAATGGGTAGTTGGAGCAGGCATAACAACTCCAACCTCTCCACATGATGTATAAATATACCATTAATGATGAATACCAATTGGTTAAGTGCTTGGCCCAATACTTTGTCTTGATGGATTAATGTGTGTGGATATTACTCTTTTCCTTGTCTGCTAGTTGAAATCCCTCCTTTCAACAAATACCATTCATACTCTATTAGCCTTGGAAACAAAAAATAGATGAAAAGTTCATCAAATGGATGTAAATATTGCTTTCTTAAATGGAGACTTGAAAGAGAATGTTTTCATCTCTTAACCTGAAGGTTTTGTTGTGAAGGGACAAGAATAAAAGGTATGTAATATCATCAAATGTTTATATGGATTGAAACAAGCACCAAGAGCTTGGTATAACAAGTTAACTGAGCATCTTTTGAAGTTAAATTTTAAGCACTTTAATCTTGATGATGCAACTCTTTTTGTCAAAAAAATTGGAAAAAATATTGCATATATAGTGGTGTATGCAGATTATCTATTGTTGACGGGAAACAATGAAGGCTGTATTGCATCCATAAAGAAAAACATGAAGACATTGTTCATCTGATTAATCATCATGTAGAGACCAAGACTATTCATTTAAGACATTGTTTCACAAGAGAGCAAATTGCAGACATCTTCACCAAAGCGCTTGGAAGAGAAAAAATGGAAAAATTCATAACGATGCTTTGACTCACAAACACCCCTTCAAATTAAGGGGGGATAATTTTAATTAGATAATCCTTCGGGTTATTAGGAAGTTTAATAAACAATATAAGGTAGTTTAACTCTCACAACTATTTCTCTATGTGTATATATTTTACAACTCATTCAATAAATAAACAATTCTCATTGCAGAGTTATATATATTTGAGCCTTCAATAAAATATAACAAGAAAGAAAAAATGGAAGAATGGTGAAAGGAGCTAATGGATAATACCCCCCTTAATCTCCATAATGGAAAGGAAGAGAAAATAAAAGGTCACTAGAAATACTAGAAATTGTCAACCTCCATCTTGAGGATGTAAAGCCAAAAAATGGATCTATTATCTCAAAATCAATATTAATTCAAAGATAAATCAATAGTGTATGCAATTATCACTTGGGCATTCACATAAATGTATTCACTGGGAGGTTCCTTGTACAATCCACCCATGTGTTGTATTCATGTGTGTCCTAGTACCCAATGATGATATGATACATGTCAATTGTTGTGCTCCTTAACCTAGACATTTAATAAGAAACAACATATAACACTTTACTTCAGAAATAAACACAAATACATTCACAAGAGAATGAACATAAGAATATGGAAAGAACCTTAAGGTAGGCTAACACCTTTAATTACACCTTAAGGAAGGAATCGCTCCACAGGCCAGGTGTGATACATATATTATATCAATACTTTAGAATACATCTCATTCCATTGCTTCTACTTGTTTATATAGTTTCTATCCAACATCCTAGGTGTTTTCTAGAGAAGGAAATTTCTAGTAATCCTTATTACAGTTATTTATTTTCACACTACATGGGTCTTATTTAATAAAGATGTCCTCTAATAAATAGAATTATCCTCTTGGGTACCTCCCTAGGTACCTCATATTATCCTTCCTAGGTACATTACATTCCATCCCCCCTTCACATGTTTCATCCTGGAAACATGAGAGAAATCCATACAATATGATCTACTAAGAAATTTATCCAATTGGTACCAAGCATGAGCATCCATCCATCCTAGTGAAATGCGGACATGCGGTCAAATTTATTCCTTTCCACATTGATCTTGATTCTTATTAATCCTTTTGTGCCATGTTCTTCTTTGATATCTATGAACATTTATTTTAGTTCTCCATGAGCCTCCATATTTGATTCCTTTTTGGTTCCATGTTTGTCTATAGTAATTTTTTCGATGCTCATGACCTTTTCTTAATGACTATTGTTTCATTGGGTGGTGTGGGGGGCGATATACAACAACCTTAATTATTGGTTCTAAGGTCTTTATAACATATGGTTCATGTAGCCCCTTAATTTCTTATTTTTATTTATGCCCTTCATAGGGATTTTATTAATGTGCTTCAGTACCCTCTTATTTTGATTCAACTCATACACTTCATCTTATATTTATATAGGTACTTCAACTATTTTACTCGCATGGGATTGTTCATGTGCCCCCTTGAGCCCTTATTATTTAGTAAGAGAAATATCATGCAATTTAATTTTCTTTTTGTTATACTAAAGCTTAAAAGACTTATTTCGCACATTAATATTAATTGTAGCCATTGATTCCATCCAATGATGTCCCAAAATGATATCCACACTATCCATATCTATAGCATGAAAATTTAAATGCAACACATATTTATCCATAGTAATCTCCAAATCTTTAAAAATTTGAACATTTTACCCTCAATATGTGTGCTTTGAATGTTCTTTGTGGGGACTTGCAACCTTTTAGCCACATTAATGTTTAATTATGTTTGATATTAGTGTTTATAGAAATAATGACATTCTCCCGCTGAATACATCCATTAATATGTAATAGGAATTTGTTGCATGAAAACACACATCTTCTTTTAAATCCACGCATAGCATAGATATCCAACATTTTAGATATAATGAATTTGTCTTTTGTATGTATTCTTCAATACTAGGACCATTAATTCTTCCTATGAAATACATCTTGAATGCTATCACTCTAAAAAGAAATCCAGGGTTTTGAAGAAATCACTTACTTTTGAGGCAGTAGAGTTAAAATGATCATAAATCCCTCAACATTGATCATAATCACTAGTATGACACGTACAACAACTATGAAATACCATGATCATTGCACATTTACTAGAGGTGGTTTGATGGAAAAATGAGCACTCTATTAAAGATATATGATTTGCAATTCACATGGCCACAACTAGAAAAACACCAAAAAAATTGATTTTAATTCAATGACAAATCCTCTTTCTAGACTCCAATTTAAATGATTTTTTATATTTAAATTTGGTGTTTTTGAGAGAGAACATCATATATACAACTAGTTTCTTCATATTCTACACAAAAAGTTTTAGAAATTTATTTGAATACCTCCATCCTCTTTTTTCCTCCAAAAAATGCAAAATAACAAAATATATTCCACACTTTTTTCTCGAGAAAGGGATCTGATACCAAATGTTGTGTTCCTTAACCCATAAATTTAATAAAAAACAACATAGAACCCTTTAAAATTCATAAATAAACACAAATACATCCACAAGAGAATGACCACAAGAATATGGAAATAACCCTTAAGGTAGGGTAACACCATTAATTACTACTTAAGGAAGGAATCACTCCACAAGCCATGCTTGCTACAAATATTACATCAACACTTCACAAGACATCTCATTCCATTTCTTATAATTCCTTACATAGTTTCTACCCAACCTCCTAGGTACTTTCTAGAGAAGGAATTTTTTTCATAGGTGGAACCTTCTAGTAAGCCTTATTATAATTATTCATTTTCACACTGTACGAGCCTTATGTAATAAATATGTCCTTAATACATAGCATTATTTCCTTGGGTACCTCCCTAGGTACCCCATATTATCCTCGTTAGGTATACTACATCAACTACTACTCTAATGTGATGGATCACCTTCCCCGAGCCCCTCTCACCTTAGCCTAGAATGATGCGGGGCCTCATTGGGATGTCTAATGCCTAAGTGGGTTCCTTAGTTCCATGTTACCCCTTGGTATCTATCCTTTGTTTATAAAATTGACTCACTTTGATCCCTTTGGGAACCCATTTGGAGAATTTCCTAACTTCATGGGTCTAGTTGGGGGAATAAATCCCATGGTTGGGTCCATGATCACTTAGGATGTCTTAAATCGAGTCCATAGCCGCCCAACTTTATTTGTCCTTGATATTTACGAAGTCAACTTGAGTCAAACTCCCTAAACTTAGTTGATTTCTTAGTTCTAAATCACATCAAGTTTCCTTAGGGTATCATGATCGTCAATCCACAAATTTCATAATAGAGGGTTCTTTAGGGCCTCAACACATCACATGATATTTCCATACCATACCCCAAAAACTAATCCAACATTCTGTTACACCTCAAGGCTTCTCCTTTGACTATTTGCACTCCTCAATTCCTCATTGTGAAGTCTCTTGAATTAGATTGAACTATTTTATCTTTAAAATCCCTAATTTGTGTATACACTAAAATTACTAATTGATATCCATATACCTCTCTCAAAACCCTCCAGATGCTTGCACTTGTCATTTCTACCACCTTTATAGGTACTTCTTTGGCTAGCTTGGTTCTAATCTTGTAGGTTTGAATGATTCATCCTAGAGAATTTTCATTGGTATAGTTCCACTTATACCTTGAAGTTTCAACCCTCCAACATTAAGGGAGGTTCCATCACGACTAGGAAAAGGGAGGCATCATCTTCTCTAAGGGCACCAAGTCTCTTTATACTTTTTTCATTGAATTACCTTTACAATATTAGATCTAGTGCCTATTGGTTATATTGCATCGTTCTCTCTCTCTCTCTCTCTCTCTCTCTCTCTCTCTCTCTCTCTTTATATATATATATATATATATATATATGTATGCATGTATGTATTGGAGATCGAGGAAAGTATTCCCCATTAGGTTTTTGGAGCTAAGTGTGCAAGTCATTTTGAATCTATGATTCATCATCCGCAACAATGACTTTCAGATGAGTTATCTTCCTTAATAAGTTATACAACTTGATGAGAATTCAACATTGTTCTCATTTTTTTGGGGGTCAATTTTAGTAGTTGTTTTTACCTTCGTTTCAGAAAGTGTGTATACTGGTAGCATCATTTTTCATTTTGAGCCATTTGTTTTACGATTTTGATACTTCTTGGTAAAAGCAAAATTTGATTTTTATTTACAAATGCGTTTTTTCGACTTTTACAAAAAACGATACATTTAGTAGCTAGCTATAATGAAAAGCATATAAAATTTCAAATTTTTTAAACTTTTAGAAGATGGATAGAATGAAAAATATATATATTTTGGAAGTTTTTTCTCAGAACCTTTATCTTAAATAAGTAATTTATATAGGCAAACTTGTAAAAAAAATTAGAAAAAAACACCAAAACAAAAAATAAAACTTAAAACAAAGTAAAAATAAAAAATAAAAATTACAACAAAATTCAAAAAAATTTAAGAATTTATTAAAAAAATTTAAAAATCAAATTTAAAATATAAAACAAAATATAAAAAAATTAAAAAAACAAAACAAATTATAACAAATTTCAATTTAAAGGTCTGGACGATAATTGATTGTGGGATGGAGAATCGAGTTCTTGGAGCTCCAAGAAACCTGATATTGGCGACTTAAGGATGAGCTTGGACGAAGGAATGAGTCTCTGGAGGACTGGACCTGAACAGATCCGTGACTGGACCAGGCGCAGACAGCAGCGGGTGGACATTGTCGGATTGGTTTGAGCGTTCGAGGAGCAGACTGTTTGGACTTCGAACACTGCTCGATCTGAGATTTAAGGGGCTCCATTCCAGGGGACCGCTTGAGTCTTGATTAATGGGTTTTGGTTGAGATTATTACTTAAACGCTGTGGATACGGGAGGAGTGTGCAGGTGGTCCTAGATCTGGAGGATGTGTGCAGAGATTATTGCCTGATCGATTCTGAGTATTGTGTGGAGTCTCCTTGACCGGTGGTTTGGGGTCTGGGCCCTATCTGGGGATACAGGCAGATTGATCGGAGATCGTTTTGACTGCTGTGATAGATACACTGAGTATGGAGAGAGGATATGTGCAGGAGGTGGACTACACCTCGGATGGGGATGGAGATCAGGGGATTTTCAATCTTGGAGGGAACAATTTGGCTGAGTTTGGGACGAATGTCCATTTCTTGTCTGACAGGGGGCTTGGGGAAGTTTCTGGGCCAGTGGGAGGGATGGATTTGGCTGGACACCATTTTATCCCACCGACATCTGCAAGAGTTACCTTACCGGTCATCTCACTGGGGTTGGAGGGCTTAAAGGAGGAATTTGCTAGCTTCCGGTCATCTGCCGGCAACAGAGATAGGACAGACTTGGCCGGTCTTCTGGGGAGAACACTGCAGCCCCATTTGGGGTCTTACACAAATTTTCCATTGCCTTCGGCAGAAGCTCGGGAGGATAGGATCGAATCTCTGGTTGGTTGTGACAACGAGCTGTCGGGAGAAGGACTGGCATCATCATCTGTTTTGCTCAAGACGGTGGTGTGCCGTGATATCAAGGACCAGGGACATAACTGTGGTGGACAGGGCTACTCTACTGGTGGAAAGGCAGCGTTGGCTCATGGGGTTGGGGATATACCTCCTGCTGACACAAGAGCGGGGGATCCTGCCCAGGATGTTAACCATAAAAAATATGCAAGAAAGGTGAAGGAACGACGTCGGAAGGACAAACTGGTGTTGGGGGTGGATGTCTCTATGGAGGAGGCGGTGGACTTTTCTCATATTGCGGTGGTTGGCCATGCCCGTGGTAGGAGGATTGGGCGGATTTTTCTCCAGCGTTGGGCGGCAGAGCACTGGAAGGATATGATAGCTCCAGCACTAGAGATCAGGATCTTGACGAAAGGCTGGTTCTCCTTTATCCTGTCGAGCCCTGGAGAGGTAGCATCTGTTTTAGGCCGTCACTGGACGATGATGGGCGTCCCCATTGTGCTGAAAAGATGGTCACCTCTCTTTGATTCCAAATCAGAAAAAATAGACAAAGAACCTGTATGGGTGAAGCTACCAGGGCTCCCCATGCACCTCTGGAATGAATCACGCTTTGCAGCAATTGGGAATTTCCTTGGCGAGTATATCTGTGCGGATTATTCTCATACGGTAACTGGTATTTACTCTGTGGCCAAGATTTTGGTCAGGATCGACCTTCGGCAAGGGTTATCGGCTAAGATCACGGTTCAGACGAAGGATGGGGACTTCACACAAATCTTGGACTATGTGGGGGTGCCTTTCCGCTGCCATCGCTGCCACGCTCATGGACACCTGGTCGCGGATTGCATGTTACCATTTCGGGGCAGTAAACCGATGGATATGCCTGCACATGATGTTTGCACTGATCCTGTGCAGATGGGGAAACCAATGGGGGTGGAGGTTGATGGATTAGCACCTGATTTAAACACTGGGGCGGGCCTGGATTCGGTGCTACCAGTAGACCCTTGCGGGAAGCAGGGAACAGGGAGATCTATGGAAACTATGGTGAACGAGAACCTGGATATCATTGGGCGAAAGGAGGTGATTGTAGAGGGGACTTCAGTAGGTAACACAACACCTTTGACGCGGGTAGCTACCAGAAAGCTACAAGAGCAGGCAAAAATTCGTCGGGGTTCATCCTCCAACCCCCTGGGATTGTCTCACAAGATCTCATCTGATAATTCTTTATTTGCTGTCTCAAACGCATTGGGGGGGGTTTGTTTTGAGTCTCACTCTTCCGTCAGCCCTGTTTCACTAAGCCCTGCTCCTTGCCCAATACCTGTAACTAATTGTGATTACACGCCATCGATTGTAGCTACTTTACCCTCTCTCAGTTCTGTGGGTAGTATTCGTTATGCCCTTAGAAATAGGATGATCTCTGATGGACCGGGGGGTAGGGGACTTCCTGAATTGAATGCTTGTACTGTGGGGAAAGGTCGGGGACGAAAATCTCATCTGTCAAAAGCACAAGACCGAGCAAAAGTAGATCTGGTAATGGGCACACAATCCTCTATTGAATGGGCACTTAGAGCAGCGAAAGCCCTGGAAGGGGGTTGCTTATGAAAATTATGTCTTTCAACTGTCGTGGGTTGGCGAGTCCCATTAAAAAATCGTCACTTCGGAGGTTGGTGGATCTAAATCAACCTGATATCTTACTATTACAAGAAACACTGGGCGGCAGTGTGGAGGTTGTAAGGGTTTTGGAAACTTTGCTAACTGGCTGGAAATTCGTGGGTGTGGATGCTCGCGGACGCTCTGGAGGGCTGGCTACTGGGTGGAAGGTGAAGAGCTACAGAGCTGATAGCTCTTGGGGGATCAATTCTGGTATCGGACTGGAAGTATGGGATGCAGAGATTGGTAGGATGATCACGATTCTCAATGTTTATGGCCCCTATTTAAATAGGGCGGGATTCTGGGATTCCCTGCTAAGCATGGATCTCTTTGACGGAAGGGATGTGATCTTGGGGGGGGATCTCAACCTCTCTCTGGGATCTTCTGAAGTTTGGGGGCCTAGGGCTGCACCGGATCCATTAGCAAACTTTTTTATTCAAGCTTTCGCTGGGAAGGATCTACTTGACATTATGCCAAACAAGTTAACCCCTACCTGGAGATATAAGCGAACAGGGGTTCAAAGGGTGGCCAAAAGACTGGATCGGTTCCTGGTAGCTGATGTGTTGGTACTGGGGGTTGATGTAGTCAAGCAATGGGTGGGGTCTGGGGGGGTATCCGATCACTGTCCCATACTTCTGGAGATAAGAGGCAGTAGAAACAAACCCCCTATCCCATTCAAGTTCAACCCCAGCTGGTTGAAGGAGGAGGATTATATCAAATTAGTACAGAATCTGTGGGTCCATCGACCTGTGGAGTCAATGGAGCATGCGGGCACACACTTTCAACACAATCTCAAGCGTATAAAAGAGGCCACAATACTCTGGGCCAGGGAGAAATGAGTCAAAGATGAACAGAATCTGAGAGCTGCTGAGATGAACATTGACAGACTTCTGCATTGTCAGGGTATGGGATATCTGGACGAACTGCAGAAAGGGGAGTTGCAGGATTGGGAAAGTAGCAGGAATGTGTTGCTGTGTGAGCGAGAAGAGATGTGGAGAATGAAAAGCAGGGCAATCTGGTTACAATGTGGGGATGAGAACACTAAATTTTTTCAAGCATATGCAAAGGGGAGAAAGTGCACAAACTCCATATGGGAACTTTCTTCATCTGAAGGGGAAAGGGTCTCCAGCTTTGATGGCTTGGCTGAGATGGGTGTTCGACACTTTGAAGACTTATTCACTGCACAACCTGGGGCATCTATAGCTGAGGTTATCAGGATGGCTCAGCTATTTCCACGTTTTGTGGGGGAGGAAGAGAACAAACTTTTGATGGAGGAGGTGCTGCCAATTGAGCTCTCGCAGGTAATGCAATCCTTCCAGAAAGACAAAAGCCCGGGGCCGGATGGCTGGCCTATTGAATTTTTCTTGGGCTTCTCTGATATCTTTGGGGAGGAATTACTGGCTGTGGTGGAAGAATCTAGAAAGGCTGGTTTTGTTCATGGTCCTTTCAACTCGACCTTTATCGCTCTCATACCCAAAACGGACAAAGCTGAGAGTTTTGATGAATTCAGACCTATTTCACTCTGCAATTGCATTTATAAGATCATCTCAAAGGTGATGGCGAGGAGACTGAAGAATATCCTGTCTCAGCACATTTCAGGCGAACAATTTGGATTCTTGGAAGGTCGTCAAATTCATGAGGCCATTGGAGTTGCACAAGAAGGTATACACACTCTGAAGGTGCAGAAACAGAAGGGTGCAATTATTAAGATTGACCTCTCTAAAGCATTTGACAGGGTCAGCTGGCTCTATATTCGGATGCTTCTCACACACCTGGGCTTCTGCTATGAATTTATTCGATGGGTTATGGCATGCATCACCACAGTGAGCTTTGCTGTCCTGATAAATGGCTCGGCTAGCCCTTTCTTCCATGCAGGCCGAGGGCTAAGACAAGGTTGCCCACTTTCACCGCTATTATTCCTCCTCGTTGCTGAAGGCCTCAGTCGATTTATCCTGAAATCAAAAGATGATGGCTCATTTCGTGGCATCTCCATCTCTCAGGTATTATATATTACCCATCTCCTATTTGTTGACGATATCCTCATATTTTGTGATGGCTCAAGACAGGATATTGATAAGGTGGTCGAAGGTCTCAAATTATTGCATGAAGCCGCGGGTATGCTGGTAAATTTTGATAAATCAACTATCACATGCTCACATTTAAATGAGCAGGAGATTCACTGTATTGTACGCAGACTTCCCTACCGGACTCTGGATTTAGATGATGGCTTAAAATACCTTGGCTTTCACTTAAAACCCAATGCATATTTGAAGACAGATTGGCATTGGTTAACTGCAAAACTGGAGCAGAGACTACATGGCTGGAGCCATAAATGGCTCTCGCGGGCTGGGAGACTAGTGCTGGTCAAATCAGTATTGGAAGCAATACCTGTTTATTGGATGTCACTTGCCTGGATTCCCAAAGGAGTCTTGGAGCAGCTTCGTCGTTTGGTTTTTGCCTTCCTCTGGAAGGGTAAGGGAGGAAACCGTGCATTGGTGTGGGTAAGATGGGAATTGATCGCAATCCCCAAAGCATTGGGAGGGTGGGGTTTAAAGAATATTTTTCTATTTGCCAAAGCGCTGGGAGCTAAGGTTGCATGGAGAATTATACATACACGGAGCCTCTGGACCAGTGTGGTATATCACAAATACATTGCTCCCTTATCACTACTTGATTGGATTAGGCAGGGCAATAAGGCGAGGGCAAATTGCTCTGTGGTTTGGAAAGCGGTGGTCCAGCATTTTCATTTGGTGGGATCTGGATTAGTCTGGAGAATTGGAAATGGGCATTTACTTCGTATTGGCCTGGATCCTTGGGTAGGGTGTAGAGGAGGACATACTATGCCGGTGGCATTAAGGACCTTTCTGGCAGATAGAGGCTGTCTTTTCCTGGCTGATATTGCACAACCAGGTTTATCCACTCTCTGGCACCAGGGATGGCTCTCTGTCCAGCGTCTTGAGGTACCGGAGGAACTGATCGGCGATTGGGAGGATTATATCCGAATATTAAGATACACTATTATACGATTGACTGATAGGCCTGATGAACTACTATGGGATCACCATCCCTCTGGGAAATACACGCCCAAACTTGGATATATTCAACTTAATGTGGAGATGCATAACAGGGCATTGGTGTGGTGGTGGAAACAATTGTGGAAGTTGAAATGCCCGGGAAAAGCAAAAATACTTTTCTGGGCGATCTTGGAACAGAAGGCACCCACTTGGGACATTCTGAAGAGACGATTTTTGCAGGGCCCGGGTTTCTGTCCACTATGTAGGGAGGCAGACGAAACCATCACACATCTTTTTGTACACTGCCGGTTCACTCAGGCGGTTTGGACTAATATATGCATTTCCTTGCAGCTTAATGCGCGCTGGTGGGGAGAGAGTGTTAATGACGCATTCCATGATTGGTGGAATAATCAACAGGAATCAGACATACGTGCGGCCCCATGTATTTTTGCATGGGGAATATGGATCACTCGTAACAGGACCATCTTTCAGGACTGTAGAGTCCCGATGGAGCAAGTGGTGGCACAAGCTGTGGCTATCATATTACACTACAGGCCTCCACCCAAAGTGACTAGAATCCGTCCTGTGATCGTTGAAACCATTGATAAATCAATATCTTGGGCTTTCTTCGATGGTTCTTCACTTGACCAACAAGCGGTGTGCGGTGGAGGGATCGTTCTACACAAATCTGATTCTCATTATTTCCACATCTCGGCTGGATTGGGCAGTGGTACAAACAACTTCGCAGAAATTCTGTCACTTAGACTATTGCTGTTATTTGCAATAGAACAGAGATGTTTATCACTACAGATTTTTGGTGACTCACTGATTGTTATTGATTGGGCCAATGAGCAAACTCAATGTAATATGATGGTTCTCTCACCTATACTGGAAGATGTTTTACGGTTAAAAAGGCATTTTAATCTTATAACTTTCACTCATGTATACAGGGAGAGAAACGGCATGGCCGACTTTCTATCCAAAGAAGCATCACAACAAAGTCTGAACTTCGGTACCTGGAGGATCACATCATACTCTCCTGCTGGATCATACAGTTACTATCACAGACCATTCAATGAGGCGGTGGAGGATAGGGAGGAAGCTTACGGCTCCTGACAGATCTGAAACTGCTCGAATTGGACTTGTATATTTTGTTTTTGGTAACCACACAGATCAGTATATGGATATGAAAGACTGGGTGGAAGCAATTGGCTTCGGACAGATCTTATTACAAGACTTTTATGATTTAAAAATTTTGGACTGTTATAGCGGATTTGGTGGATCGGGATGGAGCAATGGCTCCTGTTGTTTTTCTATTTTCTGATTGGTGCTCTGTGTGGACAAACTTCTGAAAGAAGTTATTTCATATGGATCAAATCTGGATATATGTAAATGGAGATATGAGGGCTGTATGGACAGCAATGTGTTTGAAGTTGTAAGAGACATTAGATTAGACAGATTCTTGAATTGTTGATATGCGATAATGTAGGAATCCCTGTGATTCTAATACATGTGCAGAATGTAATTTGTTCAATTTATTTGAAATAAAATTACGATTTTTTCTTTGGAAAAAAAAAAACAAATTTCAATTTAAAATTAAAAAAAACAAATTTAAAAACTTAAAAAACCAAATGAAAACAAAATTAAAAAATATATATTAATATGAATTACAAAAAAAAATTAAAAAAAAATTTAAAAATATGTAAAAAAATGAATTTAAAAAAAAACCTAGCTCTCGGCTCCTTCCTCCCCTCCCTCCCTCCTTTGCCTCCTCTCCCTCCTCCACCTCCCCCACGACCCCCTCCCCCTATACCCCCTCTCCTCCCTCCCCTCTGTCTCCCACGCCCTTCCCTATCCCCCTTTCCTACCTTGCCCGCTTCCCACACCCACACTCTCCGTGAGGCCACGATTATGAGAATCATGCCGCCGTGGAATGGGCGACGCCTGGGCGGAGTAAGGAGAGGATCAATCGTGCCGCCACAGAAGGGAGGTGCTTGGGCGGAGCAAGGATCAGATCTGCTCCTTGCTCTGCCCAGGTGACGCCCCTTCTATAGTGGCACGATTCGAAGAATCATGATCGCTCACAATTTTGTAAGAATTATGTAATGGTTTTATTAAATTCCTAAGACATTATGTTAAATTTAATGCTTAGTAGGAATTGATGACTCAGCAGAGTCACCATAAATGGAATGTAATTCAGAATATTTTATTAATAATAAATAAATTATGGAGACAACAGCATGGGAGAGCTGTTAAAAAGAGGTTACTGGTCAAACTAGTGGATGGAACTAGGTGGAAAGGAAAAAGACAAGTGGCAGCATCCTCAAACACTTCCTAAGTTGCAGGTGGCAACTTTCCTATATTTGGGGTCATGATTCCCAAAGAAAGTGGAATCTGAGTAGGTGGCTCATTAATTGACAGTTAACCCAACAAAGACCTAGGCAATCTTTTAAATAGTACTCAATGAACTGAGCTGGGGGTTCAATAGTTCTGGAGGGAGAATACATTTAGGTGAATGCTATTCAGGAGTCCCATTGAGGAAGAGGGAAAGACAGTAAGGAAAATTGTTTGAGTGGGATGCTGCAGTAACTTGGTTCCAGTTTAGCTGTTTTGGCTGAGTGAATTGTTTTGCTGCACCTAGTTCCAGCCAGGGAGACCAGAGCAAGCTCGGGGGTCATAAGAAGTGCTGTCTGGGCACTCTCCAGGAGTTGGTAGGGAGGAACAGCCTCCCATTGCTGTTGTTGCCCACAGTTTGAAACAGGTTCTGCCACCTATTCCTGTTTGTTTATTAAGAATAAATAAATGTATGTTATGTTTATCTTCAGTATGTCTGAGTAGTAATTAAATTCAGTAAAAGTTAGCAATCCCTGAATATCAGTAGTAGATTTATTAAGAGTTACTTTGTTTCAACATTCTTTCATAGTATTATTATATTACGGATAAGGTATTTTCAATGCATGCTATACAATAGTAATACTGTAAGCAATAGTTATTCGTTGTAATATTTAAACCTAGTTTATTTATAATAGCAAAATAGATAAGTAGGGTTTAAGGGTACAGTAATTATGTTTTGGAATTACAAACTCGTCTAAACCATCGTAAGAACAGAAATGAATTATAAACAGATAAATTACAGTGTCATTATCATTATAGATAACATTTCAGAAGAGATTGTTATATTTAGAATAGTTATATCAATGTACAAACTTTAGTCAAAGTTAACCTATCATAATCTAGGTATTCAAGACAATACACAAACCCTAAAATACAAATTTTAACCAGTAGTTTCTTAACAACTATTTGATTATTCAGAAAAACCCTAATAGAACTTTATTCCAAAATAATTTTCATCAACAAAAAAATAAACCAGTTATTGTTTTAGAAACAATAAAAATAACAGAATCATAGCTAGCTCGATAACGAGCTTAAGCTTACAGTATTATCCTCTCTTAAAAACTTTCACGAACCAACAGTTTCATAAATGAAATAACATAACCCTATTGGGCTTAGTATAAATCTTAACAGTATATTCTAACTTCCACTAACTCTCTATTTCGACGGAGTCCTAAACATAACAATAGACTGTGTAACTAAATGAAATCACGACCGTGGGGTTTTGGAACCCTGTCTCCCCAGTTTATCATTAAGGATTTTTCTAGCAGAAAAACGATATAGTTATTATCTTTGAACAGAAGAAACAGAACATTTATGCATAAACCCTAATAGAAGTTCATCACAGAATTCATCAACAATTAATTAAAATAGTTAACAAATTAAAACAGTAGAGTAACAGGATATTTTTAGCTCAATATCGAGCTTAGGGTTACAGTTTTACCTTTCCTAGAAAACTTTCAATTAACCCAGAGTCATTTTGAAAGGACAAAACAAGCTTTCAATTTGAATCACAATTATAATTTAGTTCGGCCAAATCCTACCAGCCTCGCCTGTGCAAGCAAAGCTTCCACTAATTTAGTTAATAAAATAATTTCACATACAGACGAGCCCCAAATTCATTGTATAAGTGGATTAAAAACTTAATAATTTACTTACAACTACACACAGCTTAAAAACCCTAACGCTGGTGATAACAAAGTCCCGTATACAAGAGGACTGTTAATAATACATAATGTCAAAGCTTAAATTACACAGGAAGAAGTTTTAACAAAAACATAGTAAAAACCCTGTATGTTATCCGAGGACAGAGTTAAAACAAAATGGCAAGGTCGTCATCCTATCCACAGATGGACTTGCGTTTCTTATCATCTATCAAATTAAAACCACAGTATTCCTATACAGAAATCCTTTAATACAACATAAGACTATTATTTACATTCTCGACAGAGCTATAACAACCCTTATTATATAGGGTTAAAACATGTTAAAGCACTCGTTAAACAAACAGTTTAAAGAACACACGCAACCACAGGATTATACATTTCAAACCCTACCACTCTAACAACCATCAAGGAGGAGAAGCCATGGTAAAACCAGTCTTACCCGGTAAAGCGAACCGTCAGAGTTGTGTCTTGTATACTTCCAGATTTATCAGGGTCTGCAACAATAGAGCTCGTTTGTTAAAACTCCATATGTATTAATGCATAAGCTGAAAGTTTATTTAAAAATAAATTGGAGAAGTCGACATGAAAAACCTGTAGCTTACCTTTGACTTCTAGAAGGCGCTCCGTCTATGTAACAGCTTGCTAACCACGAATAATTTGAGTGTAAACCCTACCTTCATCACAGAAGGGAACAAGCTGGAAGAAGTGAAAACTATCCTCCACGAAGGAAGCCTTAACAGAACCTTTTCAAAATCTACACCCACCATGACAGGGTCGATATAGTTTGACAGCAAAGACAAACCCTAGGTCGTAGCAACACAATGGCCGCAGATAACAACCTGTAATGACTCTCATTTCATACAGCAGACAAGCGTGGAGGAATTGAACAGTATAGAAGCTGCCACTAACAAAGTATCAGTAAGATTCATACAGGAGGGTTTCGCAGAACGACCCGAGCCTGAAGGCAAAGGGAAATGACGAGGTAGTGTTAAGTCCATGGTTTTATATCACCTAATACTTCGCTCCTGTTCAAACACGTAGCAGTCAAATTTTTCCATGCAGTGGGTCGACACTCCATAGTTCCACGATGACATATCACTTATCGTTAATCAATTAAAATCACAGCAGGGATATCCAAATTATGGTAACAAACCATAGTTCAAACTTGCCAAAAATTTCCATGTTAACTTCTACTTTCGATTTTCGTATTGGAAACCAATAACAATTGGACCTACAATCATTACAAGCAGGCTAATGATATTAAAGTGCAAAATCTCGATGATAACATTATCTTTGTTACTAAAATAAAAACCCATAATATGTTTAAATCAAATTATTGTATGATTCTTCGTATTGGATAATTCATATATCATCCTTTTAAATCAAAACATTTGTACAACACATGTAATTCTTGCATGATATAGATGTAAACTTTGAATTATCACTTATACAATACGAACGTTGTTCAAAACTCAGTTATGAAGTATTCTAGGCATGGAGGAAGCATTTTGTATTATAAAAACTATTTTAGTAATGATGTAATGAAAGCTTTAGTTGGTTTAGAATAACATAGCATTATTTTGTTTGCCTTAACCCTAGTCTCATGAGAAAAGACAAGGAGTACATCAAACCTTAAATCTATAAGATAAAGAAATGAAGTCGGCATGGTGATTTACAATCCTACTGTAACAGTGTCATTGAGATAGCTGTTAGCCTTATTCTCATATCTATTAACATTATAGGAATAGGAGTAGCGGCGCAATCAAATCAAAACCCTTAAGGATATTATAAGAAGACATGTAACCGACAGAATATCATACAATGCTAGCAATAAGTAATTATACGAGGAAAATTTCCAGATCCTTATAAGAGAAATTGCAAATGATATAGTAACAATAGATGAGTAATAGATGTCATAATTCTCTAAGTAATTTCTAATTCTATAACAGTAAGATCTTGAAGAAATCATAGGTTGAGTGCTACCTTTAGACACTTGATAACCTGTTTAAGCGGGCTTAGACTATTACTGAAGGAATTGGTACAGCTAATTGACTTTTAATACTTTAAAGATTTAAATGTAGCGACTCGTACCGTACCTGTAAATCTGTAAGAGAAAGACATTTTGATGCATTAGATCAGAAGCTAAGTAAGCTCAGTCTGTTAGGACAACTCCCCCTTGCGGTTGTAAAATAGTAAAACAATCAGTAACGGGAAGTAAGATTTAAGTATAACAAAGATCATTCAGATACATTTACAACCACGTAAGCTAAACAAACAGTTAATGACTGCATTTAATAACATTATTTGCTTATTTAAAAATTTTAAATTTTTCCGAAATTTTTGGGTTTTGACATGTGGTATCAGAGCATGGTTCATACACTAGGCCTTGATATGGCTCAACTAGTTTCCGCAGAACAGTGACAATGAAAAGAAAAATTTATATATATGTATATAGTGTACTAACTTGTATTTCTGTTTCATAAACACAGAACATAAAATTTCCTTTTTCTGAATCTAACAGGCAGGTATGGAAAAGCTAGGAGAATATGCTGATGAAGGATGTCCAAACACTGAGACAAGGCAGATGTCTAGAGAACCTGTGATGGAGGAGGTAGTTGCTCACTCCTCAGAATTGATGCAGACCATAAATGGTCTAAAGACTGAGATAGAAACAGTCAAGAAGGATAATGAAAGGATTCTAAAAACTCAAGAGCAGTTAAACCAAATTTTGATGGAAAAATTTCAGACTGAAGGAAGAAGCAAAAGATCTAAATCTGAAGCAGTTAGTCATCAAAAAGGGTCTAAATGGGTGAAACTAGCTAAATATGACAGCAGTTCATCATCTGAAGGAAGAAGAGAACAACACAGTTATCACACTACTAGTGACAGCAGTGAGGCTGAGTTGTATAACAGAAAGAAGAAATTCAGGCCTTACGAAGAGATTTCCGGGGAGTTTAAGAAAATAAAACCCCCAACTTTCAATGGAGAATCTGAAACAGGAGAAGAGGTAGAATCCTGGTTATCCGGGATGAGAAAATATTTTCAGATCTACAATTATTCAAATTAGCTGAAGGCAAGAATGGCCATCTATAACCTTTCTGGAAAGGCATACATATGGTGGCAAGACCTGAAAAGGGTCAAGGGAATCAAAGAAAAAGAAGTCAATTGGAGTACCTTTAAAAGGTACTTCAAAAAGAAATTCTTGTCTGAACAATACTATGAAGAAAGGGCCAAGGAATTTTATGAGTTAAAGCTAGGATCTATGACGATGAAGGACTTAAACAGCAAGTTCTTAAGTCTGCTGAGATATGTGCCATATTTTGTTGAAGAGAAACCTAAAGTACAACGGTTTCTTAGCTGCCTGCCATATCATATCAAGGACAGAATCGAATATGATAACCCCAAAACTCTAGAAGAAGCCATGCGAAAAGCTAATTTCTGTTTTGAACAGAATAAAAAGAAAGAAGGGATAGCCAACTGGAAGGCTATAAAGAACAGTAATTAGCTTGAGTACAGGAAAAAGGAGTTTGTACCCCAGAAAAATTTCAAGAATAATAAAAACAGAAACCAATTTAATGGTAAAAACTTCCAGGGAAGCAAAAATGGAGTTGCTAATAATTCCAGTAACTTCAAGGGCAGCAAGGAGGTTTCTAACAACCATGGAAATTACACTAAGAATTTTGAACGAAAGGAGCTTGTTAAGTGCTGGGAATGCAATGGCCCACACTATGCATCAGTTTGCCCAAATCAGAAGAAAACAAATGGCAATATTCACACTATACAAGATGAAATGACTGTTGGAGACTTTGCAGGGACTATGCCCCAAATCAACGTAGCGTTGGAGAACCACCAAGCTGATTATCAAACTTCCATGGTGGAAGTAGGAGGTATGATTAACAAAATCCCTGTAACTATTTTAATAGATCCAGGTGCTAGTCTTAGTTATATTTCACCCCAGCTAGTAGAAAAATGTAATCTGACTGTTGAAAGGTTTGATAATTCTTGGTCAGTACAACTAGCTACTGGGGAAAAAAGGAAGGTAAATTGTTATGTTAAGGAATGTGCTCTAGATATGAAGGATTTTAGAACTACTGTTAAATTAAATCTTCTGCCACTTGGTTCTTATGACATACTCATTGGTATGGACTGGTTAGAACAGCATAAGGTAGTTTTAAACTGTTTTGATAAGACTTTTACGTGTGTAAATAATAACGAACAACCTATAACTGTTAGGGGTATTCCTAGGAAAACAGTAATCCGACAGATTTCTGCTTTACAACTTAAAAGAGCAGTCAGAAAAGGGTGCAAAGCCTATGCTGTAACTATTATAGATGAGGCAGATAAGTCTGAAATCAACAAGATGACAGTAGAGGATATCCCTGTAGTAAACGAATTTATTGATGTTTTTCCGGAGGAAGTTCTAGGATTACCTCCCAAGAGGGAACTAGATTTCACAATTGAGTTGGTACCAGGTGCTGTACCCAGCTCAAAAGCTCCTTATCGTATGAATATTTTGGAACTTAATGAATTAAAAACACAGTTAAAGGAGTCAATAGATAAGAATTATATTCGACCCAGTGTGTCCCCTTGGGGAGCACCAGTAATCTTTGTTAAAAAGAAGGAAGGAACTATGAGACTTTGCATAGATTATCGTCAACTGAACAAGATGACAATTAAAAACAGATATCCGTTGCCTCGCATAGATGATCTGTTTGATCAGCTACGTGGAGCTACGGTATTCTCTAAGATAGACCTGAGATCGGGCTATCATCAGGTGTGAATTAAAGAAGAAGACATTTTCAAAACAGCTTTCAGAACGAGGTATGGACATTACGAATTTGTCGTAATGCCATTTGGGCTTACTAACGCCCCAGCCGTCTTTATGTGCCTAATGAATAACATAATGCATAAATACTTAGATAAATTTGTTGTCGTATTCATCGATGACATTTTAATTTATTCTAAGAATGAAGAGGAGCATAAAAAACATTTACGGATAGTCTTACAAGAATTACGAGAGCAGCAGCTCTTTGCGAAGTTCAGCAAGTGTGACTTCTTAAAGGACGAAATTCAGTACCTAGGTCACGTAGTGACTAAGGAACGAAGTTTAGTTGATCCTGAAAAGATCCGGGCAATCGAAGAATGGCCAGTACCAAAAGACGTAACAGATGTTAGGTCCTTCATGGGAATTACCGGAGATTCATAGAAGGCTTTTCAAAAATAGCCAACCCAATCACTTCCTTGCAGAAGAAAGGCAAGAAGTTTGATTGGAACTTGAAGTGTGAAGAAAGCTTTAAGAAATTAAAGACCTTATTGACGACCGCACCTATTCTAAGAATAGCAGACCCTAATAAGGATTTCGTGGTTTGCACAGACGCTTGTAATGACGGTCTAGGTGGAGTGTTGACTCAGGATAGGCATGTCATTTCCTATGAGTCCAGGAAGCTGAAAATTCATGAAAAGAATTATGCCACTTATGACTTAGAATTAGCTGCTGTTATTCATGCTTTAAAGATGTGGCGACACCACTTAATAGGCAGAAAGTTTACTTTAATGACTGATAATAAGGGTCTGAAATACCTTTTAGATCAGCCTAACTTAAATGCAAGGCAAGCAAGGTGGTTGGCCTTCTTAAGTGAATATGATTTCGAAATTCAACACATAAAAGGAAAGGAAAATAAGGTGGCTGATGCTTTGAGCAGAAATGCAAGGCTGAATTTTATATCAACTAGCAGCACTTATGCCTCTGATTTAAATGAACAGTTGTCTGAAGGGATACAATCAGATGAAATTTATCAAAAGTTACAAGCAACAGCTAAAGAAGAACCTACAGAAAGTTTAATAAAGGGTTATAGCCTAGACAAAGATGGATTTTTATTGTTTAAGGACAGGCTGTATGTCCCTAATGTATCCAAGGTTAAATTACTAATTCTGGATGAAGTGCATAAAACCCCTTACTCAGGGCATCTAGGCTACCAGAAAACTGTCACTATGTTGAGAAAAGATTATTTTTGGCCTAATATGAAATCTGAAACAGCTGAGTACATAGCTAGATGTTTGGACTGTCAACAAGTAAAAACAGAACATCAACATCCAGCGGGGTTATTACAACCTTTTCCTATTCCTAATTGGAAATGGAAAATAATCAGCTTGGATTTCATTACCGGTTTACCCAGAAATCAAAATCAGAATGATTCAATTATGGTGGTAGTTGATAAATTGAGTAAATCAGCACACTTTATTCCTGTTAAAACCACTTACAAAGCTGCAAATATAGCTAATATATTTCTGAAACAGATTTTTAGGTTACATGGGGTCCCAAAAGTTATTATTTCAGACCGGGATCCTAAATTCACAGGAAATTTCTGGAAATCTTTGTTTAAAGGATTAAACACAACTCTGAATTTCAACACTTCTTTCCATCCTCAGACGGACGGAAAAACTGAAAGAGTTAATAAGGTATTAGAAGATCTACTAAGAATGTATGTTAAGGATCAACCAGGTAAGTGGGAGGATTATTTACATTTAGCAGAATTTGCATACAATAACAACTATCAATCATCAGCTAAGTTCAGTCCTTTTGAAATTCTGTATGGACGTAAATGTAACACTCCTATCTCTTGGCGTAATCCAGTAGATAGATTAGTGTTAGGTCCTGATTTATTAAAAGAGATGGAACAGATTGTGAAACAAGTGCAGGAAAATTTGAAGATTTCCCAGGATCGGCAAAAGAGCCAGGCAGATTTGAAAAGAACTCCTAAAGAGTTCCAGGTTGGTGAACATGTGTTCATAAAGGTAAGACCAAAGAAGAGCTCCCTAAGATTGGGGAGTTGTGCAAAGTTAGCACCACGTTACTGTGGCCCGTTTGAAATTTTATCTAGAATTGGTCAAGTTGCTTATCAACTAGCCTTACCACCTAATTTGAAAGTGCACAATGTTTTTCATATTTCTGTTCTGAAAAAGTACGTTCATGATGCTACTCATGTTATTGACTGGAAAATTGTACAAGTAGAACCAGAAGGGGAAGTTCTGGTGGAACCAGATTGTATCCTCGGGAGGAGGGAAATTACTCTGCGGAACCGCACAATTGGACAGTTGAAGGTGCAATGGAAGCACCTTAGTCTTGAAGAAGCTACCTGGGAACTGGAAAGTAAGATGCGGGAAGCATACCCAAATCTATTCCAGCAGGTGGCAGAGGATGAGGAATAAGTAACATCGAGGATGATGTTACATTTTAAGGGGGTGTGTATGTCACATACCCCAATTTTGTAAGAATTATGTAATGGTTTTATTAAATTCCTAAGACATTATGTTAAATTTAATGCTTAGTAGGAATTGATGACTCAGCAGAGTCACCAGAAATGGAATGTAATTCAGAATATTTTATTAATAATAAATAAATTATGGAGACAACAGCATGGGAGAGCTGTTAAAAAGAGGTTACTGGCCAAACTGGTGGATGGAACTAGGTGGAAAGGCAAAATACAAGTGGCAGCATCCTCAAACACTTCCTAAGTTGCAGGTGGCAACTTCCCTATATTTGGGGTCATGATTCCCCAAGAAAGTGGAATATGAGCAGGTGGCTCATTAATTGACAGTTAACCCAACAAAGACCTAGGCAATCTTTTAAATAGTACTCAATGAACTGAGCTGGGGGTTCAATAGTTCTGGAGGGAGAATACATTCAGGTGAATGCTATTTAGGAGTCCCATTGAGGAAGAGGGAAAGACAGTAAGGAAAATTGTTTGAGTGGGATGCTGCAGTAACTTGGTTCCAGTTTAGCTGTTTTGGCTGAGTGAATTGTTTTGTTGCACCTAGTTCCAGCCAGGGAGACCAGAGAAAGCTCGGGGGTCCTGAGAAGTGCTGTCTGGGCACTCTCCAGGAGTTGGTAGGGAGGAACAGCCTCCCATTGCTGTTGTTGCCCACAGTTTGAAACAGGTTCTGCCACCTATTCCTGTTTGTTTATTAAGAATAAATAAATGTATGTTATGTTTATCTTCAGTATGTCTGAGTAGTAATTAAATTCAGTAAAAGTTAGCAATCCCTGAATATCATTAGTAGATTTATTAAGAGTTACTGTGTTTTAGCATTCTTTCATAGTATTATTATCTTACGGATAAGGTATTTTCAATGTATGCTATACAATAGTAATACTGTAAGCAATAGTTATTCGTTGTAATATTTAAACCTAGTTTATTTATAATAGCAAAATAGATAAGTAGGGTTTAAGGGTACAGTAATTATGTTCTGGAATTACAAACTCGTCTAAACCATCGTAAGAACAGAAATGAATTATAAACAGATAAATTACAGTGTCATTATCATTATAGATAACATTTCAGAAGAGATTGTTATATTTAGAATAGTTATATCAATGTACAAACTTTAGTCAAAGTTAACCTATCATAATCTAGGTATTCAAGACAATACACAAACCCTAAAATACAAATTTTAACCAGTAGTTTCTTACCAACTATTTGATTATTCAGAAAAACCCTAATAGAACTTTATTCCAAAATAATTTTCATCAACAAAAAAATAAACCAGTTATTGTTTTAGAAACAATAAAAATAACAGAATCATAGCTAGCTCGATAACGAGCTTAAGCTTACAGTATTATCCTCTCTTAAAAACTTTCACGAACCAACAGTTTCATAAATGAAATAACAGAACCCTATTGGGCTTAGTATAAAGCTTAACAGTATATTCTAACTTCCACTAACTCTCTATTTCGACGGAGTCCTAAACATAACAATAAACTGTGTAACTAAATGAAATCATGACCGTGGGGTTTTGGAACCCTGTCTCCCCAGTTTATCATTAAGGATTTTTCTAGCAGAAAAATGATATAGTTATTATCTTTGAACAAAAGAAACAGAACATTTATGCGTAAACCCTAACAGAAGTTCATCACAGAATTCATCAACAGTTAATTAAAATAGTTAACAAATTAAAACAGTAGAGTAACATGATATTTTTAGCTCAATATCGAGCTTAGGGTTACAGTTTTACCTTTCCTAGAAAACTTTCAATTAACCCAGAGTCATTTTGAAAGGACAAAACAAGCTTTCAATTTGAATCACAATTATAATTTAGTTCGGCCAAATCCTACCAGCCTCGCCTGTGCAAGCAAAGCTTCCACTAATTTAGTTAATAAAATAATTTCACATACAGACGAGCCCCAAATTCATTGTATAAGCGGATTAAAAGCTTAATAATTTACTTACAACTACACACAGCTTAAAAACCCTAACGCTGGCGATAACAAAGTCCCGTATACAAGAGGACTGTTAATAATACATAATGTCAAAGCTTAAATTACATAGGAAGAAGTTTTAACAAAAACATAGTAAAAACCCTGTATGTTATCCGAGGACAGAGTTAAAACAAAATGGCAAGGTCGTCATCCTATCCACAGATGGACTTGCGTTTCTTATCATCTATCAAATTAAAACCACAGTATTCCTATACAGAAATCCTTTAATACAACATAAGACTATTATTTACATTCTCGGCAGAGCTATAACAACCCTTATTATATAGGGTTAAAACATGTTAAAGCACTTGTTAAACAAATAGTTTAAAGAACGCACGCAACTGCAGGATTATACATTCCAAACCCTACCACTCTAACAACCATCAAGGAGGAGAAGCCATGGTAAAACCAGGCTTACTCGGTAAAGCGAACCGTCAGAGTTGTGTCTTTTATACTTCTAGATTTATCCAGGGTCTGCAACAACATAGCTCATTGGTTAAAACTCCATATGTATTAATGCATAAGCTGAAAGTTTATTTAAAAATAAACTGGAGAAGTCGACATGAAAAACCTGTAGCTTACCTTTGACTTCTAGAAGGCGCTCCGTCTATGTAACAGCTTGCTAACCACGAATAATTTGAGTGTAAACCCTACCTTCGTCACAGAAGGGAACAAGCTGGAAGAAGTGAACAGTATCCTCCACGAAGGAAGCCTTAACAGAACCTTTTGAAAATCTACACCCACCGTGACAGGGTCGATATAGTTTGACAGCAAAGACAAACCCTAGGTCGTAGCAACACAATGGCCGCAGATAACAACCTGTAATGACTCTCATTTCATACAACAGACAAGCGTGGAGGACTTGAACAGTATAGAAGCTGCCACTAACAAAGTATCAGTAAGATTCATACAGGAGGGTTTCGCAGAACGACCTGAGCCCGAAGGCAAAGGGAAATGACGAGGTAGTGTTAAGTCCATGGTTTTATATCACCTAATACTTGGCTCTTGTTCAAACACGTAGCAGTCAAATTTTTCCATGCAGTGGGTCAACATTCCATAGTTACACGATGACATATCACTTATCATTAATCAATTAAAATCACAGCAGGGATATCCAAATTATGGTAACAAACCATAGTTCAAACTTGCCAAAAATTTCCATGTTAACTTCTGCTTTCGATTTTCGTATTGGAAACCAATAACAATTGGACCTACAATCATTACAAGCAGGCTAATGATATTAAAGTGCAAAATCTCGATGATAACATTATCTTTGTTACTAAAATAAAAACCCATAATATGTTTAAATCAAATTATTGTATGATTCTTCGTATTGGATAATTCATATATCATCCTTTTAAATCAAAACATTTGTACACCACATGTAAATCTTGCATTATATAGATGTAAACTTTGAATTATCACTTCATACAATACGAACGTTGTTCAAAACTCAGTTATGAAGTATTCTAGGCATGGAAGAAGCATTTTGTATTATGAAAACTATTTTGGTAATGATGTAACGAAAGCTTTAGTTGGTTTAGAATAACATAGCATTATTTTGTTTGCCTTAACCCTAGTCTCATGAGAAAAGACAAGGAGTACATCAAACCTTAAATCTATAAGATAAAGAAATGAAGTCGGCATGGTGATTTACAATCCTACTGTAATAGTGTCATTGAGATAGCTGTTAGCCTTATTCTCATATCTATTAACATTATAGGAATAGGAGTAGCGGCGCAATCAAATCAAAACCCTTAAGGATATTATAAGAAGACATGTAACCGACAGAATGTCATACAATGCTAGCAATAAGTAATTATACGAGGAAAATTTCCAGATCCTTATAAGAGAAATTGCAAATGATATAGTAACAATAGATGAGTAATAGCTGTCATAATTCTCTAAGTAATTTCTAATTCTATAACAGTAAGATCTTGAAGAAAGCATAGGTTGAGTGCTACCTTTAGACAGTTGATAACCTGTTTAAGCGGGCTTAGATTATTACTGAAGGAATTGGTACAACTAATTGACTTTTAATACTTTAAAGATTTAAATGTAGCGACTCGTACCGTACCTGTAAATCTGTAAGAGAAATACATTTTGATGCATTAGCTCAGAAGCTAAGTAAGCTCAGTCTGCTAGGACAACTCCCCCTTGCGGTTGTAAAATAGTAAAACAATCAGTAACAGGAAGTAAGATTTAAGTATAACAAAGATCATTCAGATACATTTACAACCACGTAAGCTAAACAAACAGTTAATGACTGCATTTAATAACATTATTTGCTAATTTAAAAATTTTAAATTTTTCCGAAATTTTTGGGTTTTGACAGGGCGGGGGGTGGGGAAGGGGAGGGGAAGGGGGTTAGAGGGGAGGGGAGGGGAGGGAGAGGAGAGGGGATAGGGGGGAGGGCGCGAGAGGGGGAGGGCGAGGGAGGAGAGGGGGGTAGGGGGAGGGCACGCGAGGGGGAGGGGAGGGAGGAGAGGGAGGATAGGGGGAGGGCATGGGAGGGAGGGGGCCATGAGGGGGGCATGGGGTAGGCGGAGGAGGGAGGGGTCCAAGAGTTTTTTTTTAAATTCAAAATTTTATATATTTTTTTATTTTAAATTTTAAATTTTTTCTTTAATTTTGTTTGGTTTCAAGTAGGGTTAGTTGTTTTTTTTTTAAATTTTAAATTCAGAATTTTTATATGTTTTTTATTTTTTATTTTTTAAATTGAAACTTGTATATATTTTTAATAAAAAATTTCAATTGTTTTTTAAAAACATTAGTTTGATTTTTAAATTTTGTTTTTTCAGTGTTTTATTTTTTATTTTTATATTAAATTTTTTTAATAACAACTTTTAAGTAATTTGGTTTATTTTGAATTTTTTTTTTTTTTTTTTTTTTTTTTTTTTTTTTTTTATATTTATTCAAAGTTGTTTTACTTTTTATTTTTTAACGAAAACAATTAGTTTTTATTGGGAAGAGCACGGTTGGGCCATAGCCTAATCAACCTCCATTACATTGCTAGTAGTCCACATGTATGAATAAACCAATCCTGCTATTACAAAATAGAAGGTTGTCATCCTACGGGACAGGAGACCAGAGAGAAGTATTATCATTCTTTTTGAGCTCAACTTGAGCTAAACGGAAACCCATATTGGCCTTAAAATCCGCTTCCTGATTAAGACTCCGAAGAATATGAAATAAGCAGGTAGATTTGAAATTTGCAGCAATCTGCGGACCCTTTGCAAGGTCTTATTGAGCAACGAGTTATTAAAATTGTCTTCCGTGTTGAGAATTTTGATAATGATTTCCGAGTCTCCGAAGATTTGAATGTCTTGACCAGCATAATCTTGAGCGAGTTGACAAGCTTTGAGCAAGCCCAATATTTATGCTTGGTTATTGGTACTCTGCCTGAGTCCCCAACTGAAGGTATCTTTACTATGTCCATCTGGTCCGTAGATGATGCCTCCCGCTCCAGCTAGACCAGGATTACCTTTAGCTGCACCGTCAAAGAAGATCGTGGCTTTACCTTGGTTCTGCCACCACACATGAAATTCATATTCACTGCTCCGCAGTCTCCACCTTAGATTGCTGATTGGCCGAGATGAGATCTTACTCCAAGTATAGTGCATCGGAGCTCCAATCTAGCTATTCTCTTATGGAAATAGAAGATTAGCTTGTTTGGGTGGACGGTTTTCCAAAGTTTCAACCAGCAGAGCTTTAGCTTTAGCCACCATGATGGAAGGGGAGCATAGGCTATTTTGAAAAATTCCATCATTCCGGGAAAGCCAAACTTCCTAGTATATGTGTTTAGGAAGAGCCTGCCAAAATTTGGACCAAAGAGAATTGGTCTTAGTTGCATGGGCATATCGGTCATTCTAGGTGGAGAACAAATAAACAATAGAGCTCTGCGTTGGCACCAAAAAATTGAGACCCTGCACAACTAACTTCCACACCACCTGTGTGTAAGAACACTCTATAAACAAGTGGTCGATTGAATCCAGAGCCAAACAACAAAGGGGGCATCTGTGTGGCCCATTAATACCATGCTTAGCAAGATTCTCCCCTGTAAAAACTCTGCCATGCATAAGAGTCCAACGATTTTTTTTTTTAATCTTTGGGGTGCTATAGTGATCCCAAATGTGCTTCCACAAATCACGAGTATGAATCTGATCAAATTACGTTTGAAGAATAGAGTACCCGTGAGCTGCTGTATAAACTCCTGCAGAGCCCCAACCCCACTTATCACGAGCTCGCAGGTGGACTGGGGCTAACCCAGAGAGAGCCGTCAGCAGGGCTTTCTCTTGCTCTAGCATCCGATCTGGAGGTCGTGATATTTGCCATGCGTCCCAATTCCCACCAGGATCCCAAATCGAGATATCTTCCAATGTTTGGATGTCCTGCTAAGTTAGCCAAACACACAGTTCAGTGAATTCTTCAGCTTTGCTGAGTGGAGTATTCGCCATGATTTTGTCTTCCCATAACTTTATATTCTTCCCATTGCCACGTATACGATAAAGGTGGGCTTTGAAGAAATTCCTGCCATGACTACAAAGCTTCCAAATCGTGGTTCCTTTGCTATAGGTTCCAGTCTCCATACTATTAAGTGAGAGGCTAGTCAGGTACTTTTTAGTGAGCACTTGAATAACGGGATGGATTGGATTTGAGAAGATCTTCCATAGAATATTTCCCCCTAGAGCCAAATTTTCCAATCTTGGATCTCTTATCTGAAGACCACCAACTGAGAAAGACCTTTTCACAATGCCCCAACTGACCAAATGATTTTTTTTTTGATTCCCCTTACCTCCTTGCCACAAAAACTTATGAATAATTTGAAACATTTGCTCGGTAATCATTTTAGGAGCCAAAAGAAACGAGGCCTGATATATGGGTAGGGATGAGATGACAGATTTAATGAGAGTAAGCTTACCCGCAGTGGTGAGCCAATGACCACCCTAGGCAGCTAATTTAGCCTTGATTTTACTGATTATTTCAATCCATTGAGAAGCCTTTGCAGTACCCAGAGTTAAAGGCAGGCCAAGATATTTGATGGAGTGCTACTCAGTGTGCCCCTGAAATCCTAAGGAATGTGCTATCCAAAGGATGGTTGGCTGATCAACCTTCCAACCATACACTACACTTTTTCGCTTATTAACCAAAGCTCTAGAAACTTTGCAAAAGCTGTGGATTACAACATTGAAGGCCTTGGCAATTTTTATTGAGGCACCACCCAAAAGAAGGGAATCATCAGTGAATAAGGCATGGTTTAGAGGTTCCAAGTCTTTCACCACACGAATACCTGGAACTATCCTAGCAAGCTTCTCAATTGTCAATTTTTGGCTAAGAGAATCGACCATCAGAATATACAAGAAAGGGGACAGGGGGCATCACTGTCTAATACCCCTCGTGGCTTGGAAATAATTAGCTGGCCTGCCATTAACCAGTGGGGCAATCCAAGGATTTTCTATACAAGCTTTGATTAACCTGACAAAGTTAGTACTAAAACCAAAGGAAAGAAGAACTTGAAAAAGAAAGGAATGTCTTACCCGATCGAAGGCATTAGCCATATCAAGCTTTATGAGCATCCCTTGCTCTTGCCGCTGAAAACTGGAGTGGATGCTTTCTTGCACGAGGATCACATTATCCATGATGTGTCTTCCTTTGAAAAACCCTCCTTGACTGGGGGAGATAATTTTATCCAACAGAGGCTTGATGCGGTTTGCCAGAAGTTTGGACATAATTTTATATGAAGCATTGCACAATGAAATAGGTCTAAATCGGTCGAAGGTCCCAGGGTTTGTCTCCTTGGGGATTAAGGATA
Organism: Larix kaempferi; assembly: GCA_027924585.1. Classification (NCBI taxonomy): domain Eukaryota; kingdom Viridiplantae; phylum Streptophyta; class Pinopsida; order Pinales; family Pinaceae; genus Larix; species Larix kaempferi. Next base: position 2,926,145 of record BSBM01000484.1, on the reverse strand, counting down.
AAAAGGTGGAGTTTGTACTTCCTCCAACCTTGGATTTATGGTGAAAGCCTTTGATCATCCGTAATAGGTCAATCTTAATAATATCCCAACAAATTCTATAAAAATGGATGGAGAACCCAACGGGCCGAGGGGCTTTGTCCGGTTCCATCGACTAGATTACGTTGCTGATCTCAATTTCAGTGAAAGGCTACAATAGAACAGTATTTTCCTCCTCATCAACCAGTCTTGGTATGTTAGTAAGAAAATATGAGAAATCTTGACCAGAATCCATTCCTTCTTCCGTGTAGAGCTAGTGAAAATGAGAAGTGGAAGCCTCTTTAAGTTGATCAATTTTATTGTGGACAGTCCCATCAGGAGTAGTAATTTCTTCAACATGATTACGAGAGAGTCTAGATTTAAATTGCTTATGAAAAAAGGATGTGTTTCTATCGCCAGACTTGAGCCAGAGGCTTTTGGATTTAAGCCTCCAATGCTCTTCCTCCTTCTTGTAAGAGCGGAATGTGTTAAGCTGGGCAGCTTGCTCATTCTGAATGTCAGAGACTATAATATCTTTACATTCCAACTCCATTTGCATGTTAGTTAGCTGAAAGGTGGATTTCTTTTTGCAACTAGTAGGGGAGTTGAAGGCTTTTTTATCCACTGTTTTAAAGCCAATTTAGTAGCTTTTAATTTATGTTCCCAAACATAGCTGGGCGAGCCTATGATACGAGTGGTCCAGGCATTTAAGACAATGTCCATGAATCCTTCTCTATCATCCCAAAGTGGGCTGAACCGGAATGGGATGGGACCCAATTTTTCTTCATCCTCAAGTTGTAAAACAATAGGCTTATGATCAAAATTCTATTTTTCCAGAACTCTCGTAGAGATGATCTTTTTCTCTAGAAAAAATGTGCTTTGCAGTAAGAATCTGTCCAACCAGGCAGCAATATGATGTCTTCCAACTCTGTTATTAGTCCAAGTATAAATCCCTTTCTTAGGTTTAAAGTCCATCAAGTCCCACTGTTGTATGATATCTTCCACCAATGGGAGAAAATAGTCTCTGCTGACAGTGCCTCCACATTTCTCCTTGGGTTCAAAAACTAAATTGAAGTCTCCATCAAGAATTAAATTCTTGGGAGGGCACATCTCTATAAAGTCGGACAGAGATTGCCAAGATTCTTTCTTTTCAACATAGAGGACAAGAACATAGAGATTGACGAGAGAAATGGTTAACTTACTAGTATCATGACAAAGCTCGGTGAAGATCCAGTGCTGCGTCTTGAAGGAGCTAATGAGATGAAATTTGTTATCCTCCCAAAGAGTAGCCAACCCTCAGGAGGAGCGTTGGGCACTAACAACTTTCACGACATTTCTTTTCCAATTCGAATTGCTGATTTCCAGCAGGGCAACCCCCTCTATTTTAGTCTCTTGGAGAAGGAGGATTTCAGGGGTTTCAGATTTCAACAAATTATTTACCACTTCGGCTTTCAATGGATTCCCCAGGCCTCCGCAATTCCAAGAGACTAGGCGCATTACTTACTTGACGGAGAAGGAGCAGTTCCTCCCTTGGGAGGCCTGTTTCTTGTATTTTTGCCTATGGACATCTCAATCGTAGCTTGGCTGCCTTTCAGTTTTTTCCTTTTAGCTTCTTCTGCCCTTGTTTCCCTATGAGATTTTTGTCCGACTCTTTTTGAGGGCTTCTCGAAGGTCTCGTCTTCCAAGGATCCTGAAATCTCTCGGGACTTCTTCCTTATCATTTCAACATAGGAGAGGGGGCTAGTGACTCCTGTTGGGGATCCAGCTTGTAAATTTCCTATTTCTTCCATAAATTTGACTTCATCCTTTTTTGTGGCCGGCTGCTCAACTTCATTCGTAGCCATAACAGGCTAATCTTCCGGGATGCTAAGAGACTCGAAGCGGTTGGAAATTGTCTCTATTATTGGGGGGGGTTGAGCTCCCTTCACCATGGGCCTGTCCAGTGCAAGGGACTGCACTCCCAGCAAGAGATCCTTTTCCTTTGATTTTGCTGGTCTGTTTATTAACTGTTGATTTCTGAATCGTGGCCCATTGCTCTCCCTTAGTTTTCTCAGTCTCCTCCTCTCCCTTCTTTTTGCAATACTTGGAGAAATGGCCATAACCATGGAAAAACCGATATTTGAATGGAAGTTGCTCATAATCCAGCTCTTGTATGTATGACCAGTCTGCCACCGTGAGATTTATAGCTTCAGGGATACCTACTTCCAAATCCACCTCTACACAAATTCGAGCACAGGTGTACTGGTCTTTCCTCTCTGCACAGTCTATGTATTTTCCAAGCTTATTGCGAATGGCCTCTAGGGATTTGGGATTCCAGCAGTGCAAGGGTAAATGCGGCATCTGAACCCAAACCGGGACAGCCGAGGGCACATCTTGTGTAGGATTGAAATCCGGCGTCCATTTATTCAGGTACAACCCCTGAGGGCCCATAAAATATGGTCCATTCCTAAATATCAAATTCCTATCCTCTACATTGTCAAAAACAAAGATAAAAAACCCCTTACCTGTTAAATTTTGAGCATTAATTCACAATACTCTAGGATCTTTTATGAGAGAATAACATATACAGTATATCAATGCATGACAATCACAATAAGCATGACAAGCATCACAAGAATCAAAAGCATGAGAGACAAGAGACACAGAGTTTCCGTGGGGAAAACCCTAAGGTGAAAAACCCCACAACTTCCTCAGAGATAGAGAGAGAAATGGCTCAACCAAAGTACAACCAAAATACACTGAGATAGTCTCCTAGTAGTAGATGATCCTCCTCCTCACTAGTGCGCCACTTATCCGATGATCCTTTCTGAGTGAGAGTGAGATACTTTTCCGAGTGATCTAAATAGAGATCACCTGATCTCTATTTATACTAGTCTATTTTCCCAGTGACCTTATGGGGCCGACTTGTCTAGCTAGGTACATCCACAATATAATATATATTTCAGGGCCGACCCCACACATGGTGGTCTAATAACCCATCGGCAAGTACACACACTTGTGGCACTTGTCAATCCACATGATGACACTTCCTTATAGAGGAATAACACATCTCAAATAAGGGTACAATAAATATATATGAAATACATAGATGAAATACATTCTGAAGTTACATATACATCAACACTCCCTCTTAACTAGGAATGTATTTCTCGACACAGATCTGCTAGACAAGTCTTCTTCTCGGGATCATCATCATCGATGCATCGTCATCATCATCGTCACTGCTGCTACTATCTCAACCAATCTCTGACTCTACTCATCATATGAAGTTCTACATAGCCAGTCCTTTTTCATACTGGATGTAGGCCCGCCACCTGCATGTCTTCATCATCACTGGCCATACTGTGGAAATCTCAGGACTTATTACGTGCGTCACAAAACCTTAAAAGAGTCTCTTGATTAGCAAGAACCCTAAAGAGCATATGAGGCCTTTTTCATCCTGTCCAGATCTCCAGGACTTATTACATGTGACCCCACCACAAAACCTCGAAAGAGAATCCCAGGATTGATTACGAGCACAAGGCTCAACCTATGGGATCTCCCAGGGCACAAACTACATGTGGTCATGGAAAAACCTCGAAAGAGCATCCCAGGACTGATTACGAGCACACGGCTCAACCTATCGGATCTCCCAGGGCACAAATTACATGCCATAGGACAAAACCTCGAAAGAGCATCTGCCAGATATCCCAGGGCACAAATTACATGCCATAGGAAAAACCTCGAAATACTATCTGCAGATCTCCCAGGGCACAAATTATATGTCCTCCCAAGCAAAACCTCGAAAGAGCATTTTCCAGATGTCCCAGGGTACGAATTACATGCCATAGGCAAAACCTCGAAAGACCATCTGCAAATCTCCCAGGGCACAAATTACATGCTTCTCTGCACAACCTGTTCCACGGGCACAGAGTATCCACCTGATACTCACCATACATCATCCTGATGTACACATGATCATCCTGATCATGATCACTGCAACATCCTGCTGCATGTCATCTGGAGCAACATCCTGAAGCTTGTCATCCATGATCATCCTGATCATACACTGCATCCACCTGATGCACACCAAGTATCTACCTGATACATATCATCATACATGATCCACCTGATCATACAGTGTATCCACCTGATACATATACAGATACATGGTCCAAGCATCCAACATGATGCATATACAAAATACATACAAATGATCCTACTGATCATATCCAGCATCCAACATGATGCATACATACATATAAATGATCCAACTGATCGTATCTAGCATCCAACATGATGCATACATACATACATAAAAATGATCCAACTGATCATATCTAGCATCCAACATGATGCATACATACGTACATAAAAATGATCCAATTGATCATACAATGCATCTACCAGAACATCATCTAGCGCTTACATCCACAGCCATGTGAAGGATCCTCCTTCCAACATGCTTGGAATGGCTTCAGCAAATGTGTCCATCACTTCTTCCTCGAAGTGTCATCAATCTGAAGAACACCAAGCCTCTCTCTGAAGTACTCAAACTTCACCCTGGCTAGTGGCTTCGTCAGCACATCTGCAATCTGCTCGTCCGTTGCAACATACAGGAGCTTCACAACTCCTCTCTGCACCATATACCTGATATAGTGATGTTTGATCTCTATGTGTTTCTACCTATCATGAAACACTGGGTTCTCGGACAGCTTCACACAACTCTGGTTATCACAAAAGATACCAGTAGCATCCAACGGGAGATCAAATAACTCAGACAGTAGCTTTCGTAGCCATACTGCCTCACAACTAGTTGAACAGGCTGCAACATACTCTGCCTCAGCTGCACTCAGTGCTACGCAGGACTGCTTCCTGCTGAACCAAGAGATCACAACTAATCCCATACTGAAGCAACACCCAGATGTGCTCTTCCTATCTATAGCACTGCCAGCCCAATCTGAATCAACATAACCCCGCAGGTTAAACTTTTGATTCGCCTCATACTTGAGCCCATAATCCACTGTACCCTTCAGGTACCTTAGAACATGCTTTACAGCAACTAGATGAAAAATCCTCGGATCTGTCAGGAACTGACTCAATGTGTTCACTGCAAAGCAAATATCTGGTCTCATGTTCGTTAGGTACATCAAGGACCCAATAATCTGACGATACATAGAGACATCAACCGGCTCAGATGAAGCATCACATAGAAGCTTTAGATTCGATGCCATAGGTGTGGCCATGTCCTTGCAATCCACCATCCCGAATCTCTTCAGGATATCTACTGTGTACTTCCCTTGACCAAGGAAGATCCCACCTGCACTCTGCCACACCTCCATACCTAGGAAATAATGCATCATTCCTAAATCTTTTATATTGAATTCAGGGGCAAGCTTCCTCTTCGTATCTGCAATCAGTCTGTCATCTCCTGTTACAAATAAGTCATCCACATATAGGAGTAGAATCACAGGATTCCCTTCCTCAACCTTGTAGTAGAGGTTGGAATCTACTTTACTCTTGGTAAAGCAAAAACTAGATAGGAAACTGTCCATCCTACCATACCAGGTTCTGGGAGCTTGTTTCAAGCCATACAAGGCTTTCTTCAATCTACACACATATGACTCCCTGTCATGTATTTCAAAACCGAGTGGCTACTTTACATATACTTCCTCTTCAACTACACCATTTAAGAAAGCAGTCTTGACATCCATTTGGTGTATTTTCCATTTCATTGCTGCAGCCAGGGAAAGTACTGTTCTGATGGAAGTATACCTGGCTACAGGTGCAAAAGTTTCTTCATAATCTATTCCCTCTTTCTGAGAGAAGCCACGAGCTATGAATCTTGCTTTGTATTTTTCTACACTGCCATCTACAGCATGCTTGATTTTGTAGATCCATTTGGAAGTCACAACAGACTTCTCTTTAGGTCTTGGGACAACATCATTCTTCATTATTGATTGGTATTCCTCAACCATGGCATCCTTCCATTCTTTCTTTTCCGCTGCTTCTTTATAACTGGAAGGTTCTTTGCTCATAATGTAACAGAGTAAAACAACATAGCTGGTATGTGATCTGGTTCTCTTCTTTTCTCTGTGTTCTTCTTCTGGAATGCCAAATCTTTCTGCATCTTGAATGAGCTCTCTAGCCCATACGGGTTTCCTCTTGTGAGATTTATCCTCACGGGGTGGATCTACAGGTTCTTGCAGATCTTCAAACTCACGAACAACTTCTGGAATTGCTTCAGTCATGGTAGTGTCTTGAAATCTAGTTTCCTTAGGTTCTTCATAAACTTCGATAGGTGCCTTCCTTGATTTGATGAATGCTGAGTTTTCATCAAATGTTACATCCCTGCTGACATCAATCTTCTTGAACCTTAGAAAGTATATTCTGTAACCCTTCAAGCTTTCACTGTAACCCACAAAGATACTCTTCTTTCCTGAAGGATCTAGTTTAGTCCTCTTTTCCTTTGGAACATGAGTGTATACTGGACAACCAAATATTCTGAGATGACTAACTTCAGGTTTCTTACCATAAAAGACCTCTTCTGGTGTCTTGTTGTCCAATATCTTGTGGGGTGTTCTGTTCTGCACATATACAACTGTTCTAGCTTCTTCTTCCCATAGATGCATAGGTAGATCCTGGTCATGCAACATTGCCCTTGATGCTTCCATGATAGTTCTGTTCTTCCTTTCTGCAACTCCATTCTGTTGAGGATTATAAGGAGCAGTCAACTCCCTCTTAATCCCTGAATCACTACAAAGCTTCTTGAAGTCACCTGAGGTGAATTCTCCACCATTGTCGAATCTGAATGTTTTGATCTTCTTGTCAGTTTGATTCTCCATCAAGGTTTTGAATTCCTTGAACTTATCAAACACCTCATCTTTGTTCTTCAAGAAGTATACCCAAGTCTTCCTGGAGAATTCATCAATAAATGAGACATAGTAAACATACCCACTCAGAGAACTGGATGACATAGGACCACATACATCTGAGTGGATGATTTTCAGGATGTCTTTTGCCTTGCTTTCACTGCTTGGGAAAGCCTTCTTAATGTTCTTACCTTTTGCACATCCTTTGCAAACACCTTCATGTTTGGTCTTGATTTCAGGAAGACCCTCTACAGCCTTGCTTGCAATTGGAAGTGCTCTATAGTGCATATGAGCAAGTCTTCTATGCCAAAGTTCACTTGGCTCCATGGATTCATGTACCATGGCATGTTCAGGTTGTCCCTTCAATTTATACAAACCTCCCTCTTGCTCTCCAATCACTACTGCATCATCTATGTTCTTTCCCTTTGGCCACATTAGGACTTGGCCATCCACAAATGAAACCTTCATACCTTTTGTATCCAATGCAGAGATGGAGAGTAAGTTCTTCTTGAGCCCAGGTACATAAAGGAATTCTTTCATCTTCAAATATTTTCCAGAATCTAGGTTGTAGGAGGCTTCACCACTTCCTTTGATTGGGTATTGATAATCATCCCCAAGTTTCACCTTATGGGGTGATTCATGTTCAGATAGATTCACAAAAGATTCCTTAAACCCAGTCATGTGTTTGGAAGCTCTACTATCAATCAACCAATCATTACAACCATGGGAGATAGTACCTGTGAGAGTAGAAATTAGAACATATTCTTCTTCACTTGATGAGTCATCATCACTATCACTTTCTGCCCTAGCCTTCTTCTTTGGGGGTTCATCATCTTCGACAGCATGAGCATGATATATTCTTTTTTTATTCCTCTTCTTCTTATTGAAGTAGTTGTTGTTGTCTTTCTTCTTCTTGGGACAATCTGAAGCAAAGTGTCCCTTCTCATTGCAATTGAAGCATCTGAGATCTTTCTTATCTTTATGATAATGGTGGTGTGAGAATCTTTTGTTATGAGATGATTCCTTCTTGGACTTGCCTTTCCTGGCATGTGCTGTGAGAGCTTGATCTTCATTTCCCATCTTTTCTTCTCGGGCCACAAGCCTAGCTTCTTCTTGAGAGCATTCTTCCCGCAATTTGTTGAAGGAGATCAACTTCTTCCTTGCACAAATTCCTTGAATAAAGGAATCCCATGACCTGGGTAGGCCATTTAGAGTGGTCATCACCACTTCACCATTCTCCACCATTTCATCCACTGCTTCTAGTTGTTCCTTGATCTGGGAGACCCTTGAAACATAAGATTGAATGGTTTCTCCATTCTGAAACTTTACTCCTTTCAATTGGTTCCGTAGGGTCATCTTTCTATTTATGTTCTTCATTTCAAATAGCTTGGTCAAAGAGTCAAACATCTCCTTGGGTGTCTTTAGAGAAGACACATGGGGTATGAGATGGTCTTTAATGGAATCAATAATGATTCTCTTTGCCTTGACCAAGTTCTTCTTATGCAATACCTTGGCCTCTTCATCCTTTGGTATAGGGATGTCTTCTTTTATATATGAGTCCAACTCATTCTCTTCCAGGATTAACCGAATCCTATACTTCCAAGCTCGAAAGTTATCAACTCCTTCAAGCTTATCCTCAAGCTTGGTGTGGTGAGACATCTTAAAGAGTACTTCAAATGGAAATAGAAAAGATTTAGGTCTTACCACTTGAAATGCTGAAAACTGGATCTGGTCCCGGATTAGGGTTTGTCAGAAAACCCTAAAAATTCAAAATGTGAATTTCAATTTTTCGAAAGGATAGAAAGATGCAACTTGATGATCTGATCAGCCTGGTGTATTTAGAATTTGAGATCAGCAAAGCTTTGCCCTTCAGATTTGCCTTTTTGTCCTCCCGGGTTCACTAGGGAGAGCCCTGAATTAGGGTTTGAGTTTCTCGGAGATCTACCCAGCCAAAAATCTCGATCCAAAGCTCTAAACTTCGATTTTTGCAAGGAGCTTCCAGCTATGTCTTCAGATTTCAAAAATTCCTATTTTTGTGGAAACCCTAATTTTTAGGGCCAAATCTGAAAATGCTCGAAATTGAATTCTGATTGGACAGATAGATGCGCCTTGATGAGTAGAGTCAATCTGCTATACTGCTTTTCCAAAAATTGTGGAGAGAAACCCAATAAACAAGAAACTCAAGTTTCCGTCATTGCAAAATGTCTTCTTCTCAGGTTAGCTCTGATACCATGTTAAATTTTGAGCATTAATTCACAATACTCTAGGAACTTTTCTAAGAGAATAACATATACAGTATATCAATGCATGACAATCACAATAAGCATGATAAGCATCACAAGAATCAAAAGCATGAGAGACAAGAGACACAGAGTTTCTGTGGGGAAAACCCTAAGGTGAAAAACCCCACAACTTCCTCAGAGATAGAGAGAGCAATGGCTCAACCAAAGTACAACCAAAATACACTGAGATAGTCTCCTAGTAGCAGATTATCCTCCTCCTCACTAGTGCACCACTTATCCGATGATCCTTTCTGAGTGAGAGTGAGATACTTTTCCGAGTGATCTAAATAGAGATCACCTGATCTCTATTTATACTAGTCTGTTTGCCCAGTTACCTTATGGGGCCGACTTGTCTAGATAGGTACATCCACAATACAATATATATTTCAGGGCCGACCCCACACATGGTGGTCCAATAACCCATCGGCAAGTACACACACTTGCGACACTTGTCAATCCACATGACGACACTTCCTTATAGAGAAATAACACATCTCTAATAAGGGTACAATAAATATATATGAAATACATAGATGAAATACATTCCGAAGTTACATATACATCAACATTACCCACTAAAAAACTTCTGATACCTTCTTGTGTTAAAGATCTCTAGTTCCTTTGAACCCAGTTGTCCACAGCTTTGGTGATGGCCAAAGCCCGGTGAACTGGCCAATAAGTCCACATTCAACAAGATTAAGAGCGGATTTGCAAGGATCCTCTGTCGGCAGAGCGACGGTTGGGATGCTAGCCATGCGTTTCACAGACTTCTGCTGCTGCTCAGATGATGGTCATTTACCACAAGAAGCTACCAATAGCTTGAATGCTGCAATTTCTGGAGGAAGCAGGGTGCCCTCAGGGCCCCCTCCGGGAGCCATAGGAAGGACCAACACGCTGGTGAAGGAATCAACCCAAAAAACCTGCAAAAGTCACGCTGCCAGGAACTCGCGTTGCCAAAAATTCAAACCTGTAAACACTCAAAGGACACACGCATTCACTCCAAGAACCTGTTCTAAAATTCCGTTGTTTTACTTTTTTTTAACTGTTATTTTTTTTTTAAATTTATATATTTTTGGAAATTTGAATTTTTTTAATAATTTTTGAAATTATTTTTAATTTGCTTTTTAATTTCTTTTAATAATTTTTTCATTTTTGTATTTTCATCTTTTTGAATTTTTTATTTAATGCTAGGAGGTCTTTGGGGTTGTTTTTTAGTGTTTTTGATGCAAATATATGAATTTTTAAGGCTAGAGTTCTCATTCTTTGTATTTTTCGTTTTATAGTATATTGTGTTTCCTCCCTTGTGCACCCAAATATCATCACTTTTACATTTTGTGGTTTAATATATGGTTTTTATAATTAATAATATCATAAATTCGTTTATTTTATATATAAAGAGAGGTCAAATAATTTCTTGAATAATTTGTATTTAACTAGGTGCTAGTTTTATATAGTGTTATTAATTCTATCCTTGAGCTGTTTGGTGTGGTAATCACCCACGGATATTTGGCCTCCGTTGGCACTCTATGAGTAAAAGATTTGATCTTAAAATATTAGTTTTCCTATCAAGGAAAACGAAGTGAAAACTAGTTACTAAAATCTAACTTATCCTACCTTAGGACAGAACCTATTCTAAGTTAGATCTAGCCTAAAATGAAGAGTTGATGTTGCGCATATCAGATTTGAAGTGTGATGTACAAGTAGTTAAGTACCTTAAACATAAATGTCTTCGGGTTCTTCACTTGTTAATTTAAAGTTTTATCATTTAATGAAAATTAAGTGACAATTCTTCAAAGTGTTTAAGCCTATTCAAGTATCTGATCTGTAATCATTGTGTCAATTGAAAAATTAACATTTGATTATAGATATTTGTTTGCATCGAATCATTTGCAGAAATATAAAAAAGGAAAATGTTCAATTAAAGAAATTTAATAGAACAGTTTTGAGCATAATCCAAACATACAGAGAAATCAATATGAGAGATCTTATGCATTAAAAAATATCCTACAAAAGAATAAACACATGATCGATGACAAATTTGAAACATTAACTCAACAATTCCCAAAGAAATTTGAGGAACAATAGGAGGTGAATTAAAAGATAACTTTCCTGAATAGAGAAGTCTTGTACAAAAATTACAATGACTCTGATAAACAAAGTATCTTCAGTCTAAACTCCTGCTGAATTGCAATTCCAAAATTTCCAACCCCTTACTAAGAGAAACATTCCTCCTTATATACAAAATTTACATAAGAGTCCCAAAAGGAGAAGTTCTACAAAATGGGGATTACAAAATCGGATCTAACCATCGATCCAAGAAATCTTGCTATTTTTAAGCTTAAAAGATTTTCCGCCACCTTTCACAAAAGAAAGACTTGTTCTTTAATCAGATAAGGTCTCGTTGTTGACTGGATCGCGACCTCACAGTCGACAGGGGTCCACTAACTATCAAACCATACCACAGTCTCCCTGGGCACCGACCCGGGCAGGTTTGAGTCCACCCAGCAACACCCGCAGAGTGGATGAGGTCTCACCCGACGTGTCTAGGAAGAGCAGACGGAACCATGTTTCCGCCGAGGGAGGAGGCAAGTCATGGCAATGTGATACTAACAACAATTCCAAACATTCATCATGAAGTTCTAGCACATCGCAACGTTTAACATTACCAGAAACAAAGATTGCATATTACTTCAATTGCGACATGTTCATAAGGACAAATAACATATTATCATAGCATTCACATTATAACAATAGAAAACAAATAACGGCATTAAGAATAAGCAACAACATGAACATCCAGCAACATTACACATAGATTGCACCAAATCATCATCCTTATATCACTCAGCAAACCAAAAGCAGTACATAAGTCTTTCTGCAACATCCGCATCATCTCTATTCATCTCCGCATATATCTCTACCACACCCACCACTATCGACTCCTCTAACACTTACAATTCTCCTCTATTTATAGGCTTCCGCTGATTACAGTACTTGTCCACTTTCCTAACTGACACTATGGACAATCTACTAACTGACTTGGTCTAATGACCCAAAAACCCGCATACCGCGGTACAATGACTTGATATGACCAAAAACCTGCCAACTTCGGTATACTTGACTCAATATTACAAAATATGTGGTCCAAGTGACCCAAAACCCGCCAAGTACAGTATCCTTTGGCCCAAGATACTCCTCTCGCGCCTTCATCCAATGTGTCGCGGCGTCAGCAGTATCGCGATCTTTCCTCATCAAACCGCCTGCCAACAGGCCCCCAGCACAATCTTGTGGCTCACTCTCGAGCCACGTCAACTGCTGGATAGAGTATGTTGGAGCCAAGGCCGCAGCTATGGTAAAAAGCTGCGAATTTTGAGGAAAAAGCACAAGTATGGAAGAGAGTGTTAAGTTTTGAATAAGCGCCAATTTTGGGACAGAAGCAGACGGTGCGCAGTACGGTGCCAGATGGATAATCTCAGCGTAGATTACGGACCGAAAATCGCGGAGCTCGCGCGCACGTCAGAAGAGAGTGAAGATAGCTGAGTGGAAAGCCCAGCTACCACAATGAATGAAGCGATGGAGTAGAGGGCTCAGCTACCCTCATTAAGGCTAAGTATAGAAGTTATGGGTGCTCGGATCAAGGAAGAGCAACGGACCAAAGCATTGAAGGCGAAGGACAAGGCGCCCATACCCGTAAGCTGCGCCAAAAATCATGGAGCCTGCAGGAAGCGGCGACATGACTGCAAGCGGCGCCTACAGTACACCTAGCCATATCTGTGGTTAGGGTTTTTGGGGATTACTACTGGGAAAGGCCCACAGTTTTGTAAAGGTGCGACCGCCATGGCCACCTATATATAGGTATAATTGTAAAGGGTAGAGGTTAGATAGCCAGTCAGTTAGTTAGTTAGCTAGCTAGTTAGTGAGCTGGTTAATTAGTAAGTCAGTAGCTAAGCCTGTGAGTGAGCTAGCTAAGATAGTAGATACTAGATGTAAGAAGGATTGATCGAGTTGATCATCCTCTGTTATGATCTTGTCGATTGTTTTCTACTGTGTTGCTAGAAAACAGGAGTTAGAGCTGGTTAGCAGTGAAGCTAATCCTTGAGAAGCAGACAGTCGGAGTCGACGTCTGAACTATTGTAATCTCTGAAGAGGAAGAGACTAGATCGAGAGAAGGGCTCCCAGCTGTGTGCGTGGAGTTTCCTGGAAAGATCTAAGGCTGCAGCTGTGTGCACAGCATATTGTATGAATCTATCACTTTCTGGTTAATATAAGATACTCCCGTGGATGTGGATTTCCCCGTGGAGGCGGACTTCATATTTCTCGTTGTTTTGATGTTGTGATTGAAGTGATTGCCTGTTTTAGTTTACTAACAGCATATACAGGAATATTGCATTGTCTTTATGTGTGTTGAGTAAGTTCTTGGAGCTTCCTTGGGGACTATAATCGTTAAGGGTCGAAGGAATCAGTAAGATAACATCGCCGCAGCGATAGGAGATCGTGTTGCTGCACGGGCACGCTAGCAAAACGCCATCGAGAATATCGGCGCAGAGGATAATTGGTCCAAGCTCAGGAGTGGACGTACCGCGCAGCTAAGCTGCTGAGCAGGAGCTTGAGAGCTGTTGCGCTCATAAGTTTGAAGAGGGGTCAGACATTCCCCGTAGAGGAATCGTTAAGGAAGAAAGAGTAGTCTCCGCGTCGCCTAGGTTAAGGAAATCTGATTCCTTAGCCCCCCCATAGCCACTTCGGGTGAGACCTCGAGCTGCTGCGCAGTTCGTTGCCGAGAGGGCCAGTGCGCCAAGGGGTTTTGTTGCTGCGCTTCATTAAAACCCGGGTCTGTCCAAAAAGCAGCCAACAAATGGTTCCGTTGCCGCGTGACTGAGACATGTTATTTCAGCGACACGCGAGATTGAGGCGAAACCCAGAGAAAGAAGGAGCCAACAAATGGTTCCGTTGCCGCGTGACTGAGACTTGTTATTTCAGCGACACGCGAGATTGAGGCGAAACCTAGAGAAAGAAGGAGCCAACAAATGGTTCTGTTGCCGCGTGACTGAGACTTGTTATTTCAGCGACACGTGAGATTGAGGCGAAACCCAGAGAAAGAAGGAGCCAACAAATGGTTCCGTTGCCTTATGACTTCTTGATCATGTCACTTCCGTTGCTTTGAACCCTGTTGTTGAGCCAACAAATGGTTCTGTTGCCTTGAGACTTGCTCAGCTAGCAAATGTGTTACTGGAATCCTACAGTTACAGAAATTCAGGAGTGGTTCGATTTAAAGGCTAAAGAGTTCGCTGGACAAGAAAATAGAAGCTCTAGGCTCCAGTCAGAAGAATGGTTGCAGAAGTATATCTATACCGACCTTCACGAAATTTTCTTTGTCACATTTGCACTTGAGTTACATGCTTGGATAGCCAAGTTAGCAGATACTAGACCCACTGTGCATATTGATCGACCAGTCGCTTGGACCCCTGAGCTAGTCAGTATTTTGAAGCGGGTAGATAATTCTGTGTCCCGTGCAGTAGACTTTTGGTTGAACAGTCTGCTGGAAGGTTTCATCACTGAGTTTGCAGTGGATACAAGAAAGAGTTTCAGTGAAGCTGAGAGGAGTTTCTTTCAAGCACATAGAGGTAAGTTCTTAAATTCTTTGAACTTATGGATTAAAATGCTTCTGTATGAAAAAGCAAAACTATGTATAGCTTCAGATGAATAGCATAGACAAGTAATGTCCGTAGACTCTGATAGTGACCCTGAAGTTATTGGTTGCACTCGTAGTGGAAAACGGTATAAAGTAGGCCTTGACCAACATTCTTTTGAGTCGAGCCCAGAAGACAGTCAAGTTCCTAGAGCAAGCCACATAGAAAGACAAGGGAGCGCTCATATCCCTTACTACCCTTTTACACCGCAAAAGCCAGACAAAGCTCAGTAGAATCCCGCAGTAACGCCTTCTAGTAGCCCACACGGTACTTCTAGTACCTCTGTGCCACCTTTGTTCAACCAGCCCAGAAGAACTGCTACAGCACCTCCACCTCAACCTAGCGCAAGAAAGATGGGTGATGACATGAAACTACCAACTTTTAGAGGAACAGGGATAGAAGACCCTGAGCAACACTGGTTCCTATGTGAAGCCATTTGGACAATTAAGCAAATTAATGATGATGCTGTTAAACTGGTCCAGTTAGCAACTACACTAAGAGAAAGAGCCTTAACTTGGTTCATGAAATACTCAGCAGCACAGAATAGAACGCTTGCTGATGTACGAAATGCAATGATTAGAGAATTCAAGAAACCTAAATCAGAATCATAGTGTATAACAGAGCTCAAAGACATAAAACAGTTACCTACAGAGTCAGTATGGGACTTCGACCAAAAGTTCAAAGCCTTGATAGATCAAGTAAGCTTTGAGTTTGCACCACAACAACATAAGGAATGGTTCATTGCTGCGCTGCTTCCACACATTAGACTTCCTCTTATGCAACAGAATCTCACTACGCAGGAACAAGCTCTAGAGATGGCTATGAAACTAGAAGCTTCACCAATTGCTGGAACAAGCAACGATGTTGCGCAGTTGCAGAACCAATTAGAAAACTTAACCTTGCAAGTGCATGATATTAAGAAAGGCAAGGATGCTAAGGAGGAGATATGGTGTACAAAATGTAAAGCACAAGGTCATTCAAAGGACCATTGTCCCGTTTTCATAGAGTATATTGCAACTGGAGCACCTAACCCTTTACCACAGGCACAGGGGCCTTGGTGTGAAATCTATAGAACTAGAGGTCATAGACCACAAGAATGTCACTTACTTCAGAAATATGTACAAACTCCAAAGAATCTATATTGTAATTTCTGTAAATCAGTAGGCCATGATGAAAGCAATTGCAGAGCATATGACCTTATGATGGAAAGGAAACACGATGTTTATAGAGTACAATCAGAAGCACAAGGACCCGTAGCAGGTCCACAATATGACCAAACTTGCGACGGCCGAACAAGAATTATAGAGGCCGCGGACGCGCCACAAATTTTGGCCGTGGAAGAGGCCAGATCACTTGTTATAATTGTGGAGCGCAAGGTCATTTTGCAAGAGATTGCCAAAACCCTACGACCCTTTGCAGATACTGCAAATCTTATGATCATATTATTGAAGAATTCCCTCAGTTGATGGCTAAGATGCAAGCAAAGATGCCACAGGTTAACCAAAATATTCAATTGATTGGAGCAGAAAAAATGGAACTAGATCGTACAGTTAATATCGTGACGTGCAGTGGAACAACCACTGGTGCACCAGAGTCGGGAACCGGAAAGCAAGCGACGCAATGGGTGCGCCGCGCTAATAGTAAACCAGCCCCACTTAATCTGCAGAAGCAAAAAGAAGCATTCAAGCAAGCCCAAGAGTATTTCTCAGATCCCAGAGCTTCAAGTTCTGTCGCAACCCCGCATAATGATATTAGATCGCAAGTGCTAAGACAAGACAACTTGGTACAAGAACAGGCCACTACATCCGGAAGGCCTGATGATGAAGATGCACTAGGCACTGTCCATACTTTTCTAAGGAACTGCTTAAAGTTGTTGCACAATGAAAAAGCAACTATGGAACTTCAACACCTATTGGATAAATGTCAACAATCTGCTTCAACGAACACGCCGCAGCGTGCTGTTCACCAGATTGGGAGTCACACTAGAACTGGAAAAGAGATGAGGCTCACAACGCAGATTGGAGCATTTGAGATGGACGAAGTCATTTTAGATTTGGGCTCAGAAGTTAATGTTCTCACCATGCAGACATGGGAACAGATGGGAAGTCCTCAACTTACAAGATCACCCATTCAGCTAAGACTCGCGAACCAGCAACGAGTCTCTCCATTGGGCAGATTACCCAATGTACCTATTGATATCGAGGGAGTAAGAAGTTCTGCAGACTTTGAAGTAATCAAAATTCTGGATGATAGTAGACCTTACCCATCACTTTTAGGTATAGACTGGGCATTTGATAATTTGGCTGTCATTAATTTGAAGAAAAGACAGATGACCTTCGAGGACGACCAGATTAGGGTCATTGCACCGCTTGATCCTATTCAAGGACCAAGGTATATAGAACCCATTCGGGAAGAAGAAGAAGCATGCCACATGGAAAGTTTGTATCAGATGACTGCTAGTCAGAGTGACTATGTCAATCCCACAGCAGATGGCCATATCAGCTGGCGATGCGATAGCTTGTGCACATCAGACTCAGATGCAGGATTGGAAAACTGGCAGAATCGCTTACATGAGGTTTCTACAAGACGTTGCGCCATGATGACTAAATCCATTCGATGGATTGGCACAGAATTGAATGACACTCCAATTTTTGATGGTTTAACTGAAGTAAGCGAATTCATACAGGCATATGAACAACAGCTTCCAGAATAGCAGTGCATACAGGCATTAGATGTATCACTGCGTGCTACACCCGCAAGATGGTGGGGTGCGCATAAAGAGAATATTCACACATGGCAAGACTGTCGCAGATTGATACTGCGCAGATTCCAGGACACTACAGCAGAAGTGTCGCGCAAATATGAGGGACAGAGTGACCCCAGGTCACACATTGAAGCATGCATTCAACAATGGTCGGATATTCCGGACGATGAGTGGGTTCACCTATTTATCCACACATTGGACACAGTTCCAAGGAACTGGTACACTGAAACAGAATTGCGCAGAGGCACTCTTACTTGGCCTCTTATGATAGAAAGTTTTCAACTTACCTTTAGCTTTGAGTCAGAGCACCCAAGTATTGATCAGGTTATGAAGTGTATTAAAAAGAAGGTATTTGAACCATGTCTATTACCAGAATATTCCCAACCGGATTGGGCTGTTCAGATAGAACATGCCCTGGAATGCTATAATTTCACCGCTGGAGAAGAGGAGGATGATCCTCGCAACATCAATATCCCAGAATCAGAAGGGACGCGCAATGTTGAAGGTCCTCAGCTTGATATCCCTGCCATTACAGAACACATCAAGCTCAAAAAGGTTAACATTGGTACAGAAGCCGAACCCAAGTTTGCTTCTATAGGAGACTATTGGGATGATGAAATTGTTGGGCATATTTCAGATTTATTACGTGACTACCAGGATATCTTTCCTACCAAGTTCACAGAAATGAAAGGCATCCTAGGAGACTTAGGAGTGATGCGCATACCTCTGAAAGCAGATGCCAAGCCAGTAAAGCAGCGCCCATACAGGTTGAACCCGCGCTATAAAGAAAAAGTCAAAGAAGAAATTGACAAGATGCTCGCAGCAGGTATTATTGAGCCAGTAGAAGAAAGCGATTGGATTAGCCCTATGGTTGTACAAGAGAAGAAGACAAAAGTTGAAATAAGAATTTGCGTGGACTTGCGCAAACTCAATGACACATCAGCGCATGATCCATTTCCTACTCCCTTTACAGATGAAGTGCTTGATAATGTTGGAGGACAAGAGGCTTACTCCTTCACTGATGGATTTTCGGGATACCATCAGATCAGAATCCATCCAGACGACCGCCATAAGACTACTTTTGCGACTGAATGGGGATCATTCCAGTATACGGTAATGCCCTTTGGTCTTAAAAACGCTCCTGCTATCTTCTCTAGAGTCGTTGTTGCTGTTTTGAAAGAATTCATCCATAAGTTTTTAGAAGTCTATTTTGATGATTGGACTGTGTTTGGCTTACTAAAGAACCATATGGGGAACCTGCGAATGATGTTAGAAAAATGTAGACAACACCGGATTTCCCTTAACTTGAAAAAATGTATCTTCTGTGCTCCTTTTGGTATTTTGTTGGGTCACATTGTATGCAGAAAAGGACTCCTGATGGATCCTGCGAAGGTTTCCATCATTGCTAATTTACCTGCGCCCAACTCAGTCAAACAATTGCGCACTACATTGGGACATACAGGATACTACAGAAAATTTATCAAAGGTTATGCAAAGATCACAGCACCTATGGAAAGATTGCTAAAAAAGGACTCGAAATTCCAATGGATAGAAGAATGCCAACAGAGCTTGGACACACTTAAAGAAAAGATGATCAGTGCGCCAATTCTAGTTTTCCCAGACTGGAATAAACCTTTTCATGTTCATGTCGATGCTTCTTCCATAGCATTGGGGGTCGTACTTACACAACCAGGAGAAGGAGGTATCGATCACCCCATTGCTTACTCTAGCCGGAAGCTGTCCACAGCCGAGAAGAACTACACTACTACAGAGAGAGAAGGACTAGCTATGGTGTACACCCTACAGAAGTTCATACACTACTTACTGGGTGCACAATTTAAAATGTATACTGACCATTCTGCTTTGAAATACTTGGTCAATAAGCCAGTGTTAGGGGGAAGAATTTGCAGATGGCTACTGCTCTTTCAAGAATATGATTTCGAGGTTATTGTAAAGCCAGGTAGATTGAATGCAGGACCTGACCACTTATCTAGGATCGAGTCAGGAGAAGAACCTACAAATCTGGAGGACAATCTGCCTGATGCACAACTATTTTTTGTTCAAGCAGCAGATGAATATTATTCTGATATCCTTGAGTTTCTCACCACCGGACAAGCGCCAGTTGAGTTTACAATCCAGCAGAAGAAACAACTTGTCGTCAAAGCCGCAGACTTCACTTTGATAGCAGGCCAGCTTTATAAGTTGGGCCCCGATGAAGTCTTGCGCAGATGTATTTTACCACATGAAAAGAACTCTATCATCGCAGAAGCGCACTCAGGCACCGCAGGAGGCCATTTCACAGGAAAGGCGACTGCTCAGAAGATCTTAGCTACAGGTCTTTGGTGGCATTGCATAAGGATACTAAGGAATTCTGCAAATGTTGCGATGTGTGCCAGCGAATAGGAAAACCTTCAAGAAGAGATGAGATGCCGCTAAGATTGCAGATAACACTGCGTGCTTTTGATAAATGGGCCATTGATTTTGTAGGTCCTATCAACTCACCAGGAAAGAGAACCGGTGCAAGATACATCATTACAGCTACTGAATGCCTCACCCGATGGGCTGAGGCTAAGCTAGTGAAGAACTGCGACGCTGCCACGGCTGCGCAGTTCATTTTTGAGAATATTATCACTAGATTTGGATGTCCACTGATTCTAATGAGTGATCAGGGTACACATTTCCTCAATGAGACTATAGAAGCCCTTACTGAGGAATTCCAAATTAGTCACCATAAGAGTACACCCTACCACCCTCAAGCTAATGGCACGGTGGAGGCATTCAATAAAATTCTCGAGAATGCCCTGACGAAGATCTGTAATCAACAAAGAGATGATTGGGACCTTAGAGTTATAGCTGTATTATGGGCTTACAGAACCACATGCAAGAAATTAACAAGCCACACACCTTTCAGTTTGGTGTATGGACAAGAAGCAGTTATGCCTATGGAATACATTATTCCCAGTCTCAGAATTGCGCAAATTACAGAAATGATAGATACGGATACCATGAGTGAAAGACTTTCACAATTGCTTTCCTTAGAGGAAGACAGACTCTTAGCCGGATTCCATCAACAGGTACAGAAGGCAAGACAGAAAGCTTGGCATGACAGGCATATTAAGAATAAATTCTTTCAGGAACGAGACTTGGTACTCCTATACGATAGTAAATTCATCAAGTTTCCAGGAAAGTTTCGTGTACACTGGTTAGGCCCTTTTCAGGTGATAAAAATTACAGAAGGAGGAGCAGTTCAGCTTGCGAAGCTGAATGGAGAAGTACTGCCTACAAAGATCAACGGGAGTCGGCTCAAGCTTTACCGCGACGGCCGCTCTGCCCTGTCGACTTAAATAGCTGCTCAAAGAAATGCAGATGTCCAGTGTAGTTGAAAGAGGCATCGCATTATTAGTCTACATGGAAGTCGCGAGACCCTCAGTATCTGGCTTCCCGCGCAGTTCCTTGAACCATCCACGCATATCAGTAAAAGTTTGTAAGAAGCGACCTTATTTTGCGCTCTGACGAAGTTTTTCCCCGGGATGTTGAACTGTCGCTCTTGCGGAGTTCCCTGTGATAATTTGCCGCTTGAAGAAGTTCTTGTTGTGGACCCCTATAGGCACAGTTACCTAAGTTGAAATGACCCGCTGAAAAATTTGAATTACAGCAGTTATGTAGCCGCGTCTGAGGATAAATGAAGGATAAGCCCGCCATTTAAGTGTAGCCGCTCTGACAGATTCGGCTTGATCTCCGTAAGATTTGCATTTAACTCATGTGCCGGAAGCTTTAGCTTCTCCCGGAAGGCTGTCAGAGCCCGTCCATCACAATAAATGCACTGCAGAGGCGAGCGGGATAGAACGATTGTCAAATCATGCAGACCCACCTACAACTAGTAGCCCCACTTGACCGCATTTACTATCACCTTTGGCTATAAATACCCCACACTTGTATATTTTCGGGTTACCTTCCTCGAGCTGCATAATCTTGTTTGAGAATCTAAGCCATTGTTTTCAGAGCCGAGTTGTGCAGAGTGCTTCCTTTGTTGTCAGTATTCATATCCCACGCTGTTCCGCTGTTTCTGTCCAAGTTCTTGTTACCTATACCCGTTCACGACGGAGAACCTGTCGACTGAAGAAGTTGTCCGTCAATTCCTGTGCCGAGGCCTGGATTTCGGCATGACTACCCCCATGACAGCCTCGACTTATGTACACCCTGGTTCTCATGATCCCAGACAATCTCCGGCCACAAGAGCGTCTCAGCCACAGCCAGAAGAGCCTGTTCCAGAGCCATTGGCCACTATGGTGAATTATATTCCGTCGTGTCCAGACGATGCACCAGAGGTGCATATTCCGAAGAATGCAAAGTATCCACTTCCGTTACCTCCACTACCGGCTGGAGTGCGACAAGAAGGGTCCTTGCTCGGACACCTTCCACTGGTCAAGTTCTCTGATTTCAACCTGGGAGATTATAAGACATATCCTCAGTTCACGCCAGATCGATATCTGACGGTAGCGCATAATCCCACCAGAAAGGTTGATGAATTCATCCCGAAGGGATTTGCAGCAAATCTTGAGCGACCTGGACTCCTGAACCTGTTAAAGCTACCGCATTTCGGGCGTAGCAATGAAGTGAACGCAGTTGTTAAGACACTGCTATCCTGCGT
This sequence comes from Larix kaempferi, assembly GCA_027924585.1. Taxonomy (NCBI): domain Eukaryota; kingdom Viridiplantae; phylum Streptophyta; class Pinopsida; order Pinales; family Pinaceae; genus Larix; species Larix kaempferi. The sequence continues at coordinate 2,903,895 of BSBM01000484.1, read as the reverse complement.
TCATGGAGGTTATCTTTGGTTGGGGAGGCCCATCGATTTAAATGTCGATTTGATTCACCGTATTATCGGCCTATCTAAGGTTGGTAAGGATCCCAATATTCATTTTGTGGGAAAAGACAAGGATAGAAAATTGGCTGCACAGCTGGTGCAGAAATATAACCTTACAAGAGGAGGTCGGGCTTATGACCTCACTATAGTAGAAGACGAAGCACTTAGATTTACAGGAAGTCTGCTCGCAGGCAGACTTCTCACAAAGTGCCGACCGAAGGAAGTTACTGGAGTTGTCGTGGAACTCGCCATCGCAGCTGCGGAGGGAGAACAGTACAACTGGTCCCTCTTCCTCCTCAATTCTTTTTTGGAAGACTGCCGGAACGTCCAAGATAACCCTGGTCAGTTGTTCCATTTTTCTTTGCTTTTAATTTTATGTGCTCTTGTCGGGTGGAAGGAGACCCCGAACACTCAGTTCCTCCCGCGCCGCGCAGGAGAACCTGCCGGAATCCGTTATGTTAACCTTTGGGAGTCTGCTAATCCCGCAAAGCGCAAGATGAACCGTGCTGTATTTTGTGAATACTACTATCTCCTCAGAGATACCATTCAGGAAATGCCAAGGCTGACTGAGGAGACAGCGAAAATATATGACGGAAAGTTGGCCTTTACTGCCGACTTACATCAAATCTACCTCTGTCCCTGCGGCATTCAAGAGGAATGGGCCGTAGGCCTTTACAGGATGACCACCGAAGATGTCGAAGAAACTATCAAGTCGTGGTCGGATGAATGGAGGGCAGCCGCTGACATCGCATCCGCGATGCCACCCACTGCTGCGCAAGAGAAGGATAAGGGCAAGGAAGCCCCCGAGCAAAGAAGTGATGAAGGCTCGACAGAACCAGCAACCAAGAAACAAAAGGTGTCGCATCCCTCTGAGGCCATTCCCTCGGGGATCGACCAGTATTTGAAAGAGCAATTTCGTGAGCTGCGGACCACGCATGCTCACATCAGAAGTGCTCTAGACATGCAGTTTGTGGAATTAAAGGGTCTCGCAGGAAGGATTGTGCAGAACCATGCGCCAGCATCTACTTCGCAGGCGCCACAAGTAACCACAAATACTGAGCGAGTTGAAGAACTCGCACAAAGGCACACTGTCGTGCATATTCCGCCTACGAGCATGAAACTTCCAGATCCGCTAGCTGCACTACAGGTAAGCGCAGTTGGGCCTGTTGAAATAAATTTGTCCCTAATTCCTATAGAGACTCTACAGCTAGTACATGAGAAAGTTTCTGTTGAGTTGAGAGCTAGAGAGCTCTCTACCTTCCAGGAAAATCAACGACTGCAATCGTAGGAGATAGAGCTGAAGGCAAGCCATAAGAATATCTCCGAGAAGCTCGCACTTTATGAGGCACAAGACATTGGCATAAGAAACGTAGTGGATGAGATTGCCCAGGAGTTGCCGGCTTGTGAGATTCAACCAGACCTCCCTCTGGTTGAGAAAGTTCAAATTATTGGAGGAAGGGTGAAAACCCTGGAGCATGAAATAGTTGCTATGGCTGAGAGCCATAGAACCCAAATTGCCGAGCTGGAAGCTCGTGTTGTTGCGCAATTTACAGATGATGCGCAGGAACAATTTGAAGCGCTGAGCAGAGCTTCCACACAAATGAAAGACAAAATACAGGAAGCCGAGAACCTGATGAACCAAGCTATGGAAGCTTGGACGGAGCTTGAGAAGCTCCCTTTTAAAGTTGGTCTTTTGGAACAGGTGCAAGCCGCAGAACAGTCCCTAACTGTTCTGACTGAAGAAGCTAAGGCCTTAGCAGGCTTAGCAAAAATGAAGAAAATGAGTGAAGTGCGCAGAATGCAACACCAACTGCACAAGCTCAGAACTGAAGACGAGAAGCTCACCAACAACATTCAGCCATTTATGGATGAATATGCTGACATCGTTGCCCAAGTCGAGGCAAAAATCAAAGAAGTTGCTGAATCTCAACAGGTGATTGATGCCATAACTAAAGAAGAAGCCACTGCAGAAACGGTGCAGACAGCTCTGGAGTGTGTCGATGAATTGGACTCCGCTATTGCGCAATGGAAGAAAACATTCGCGGAGACCCAAGCAGAAGCAGATGCGCAAGTAAAGCGACCACCCGCTAGTACGAGTGGCTCAAGGGAGAGCCACAAGTAAGTGTTAGGGGCCTGTTGGAGCCAAGGCCGCAGCTATGGTAAAAAGATGTGAATTTTGAGGAAAAAGCACAAGTATGGAAGAGAGTGCTAAGTTTTGAATAAGCGCCAATTTTGGGACAGAAGCAGACGGTGCGTAGTACGGTGCTAGATGGATAATCTCAGCGTAGATTACGGACCGGAAATCGCGGAGCTCGCGCGCATGTCAGAAGAGAGTGAAGATAGCTGAGTGGAAAGCCCAGCTACCACAATGAATGAAGCGATGGAGTAGAGGGCTCAGCTACCCTCATTAAGGCTAAGTATAGAAGTTATGGTTGCTCGGATCAAGGAAGAGCAACGGGCCAAAGCATTGAAGGCGAAGGACAAGGCGCCCATACCCGTAAGCTGCGCCGGAAATCATGGAGCCTGCAGGAAGCGACGACATGACTGCAAGCGGCGCCTACAGTACACCTAGCCATATCTGTGGTTAGGGTTTTTGGGGATTACTGCTGGGAAAGGCCCACAGTTTTGTAAAGGTGCGACCGCCATGGCCACCTATATATAGGTATAATTGTAAAGGGTAGAGGTTAGATAGCCAGTCAGTTAGTTAGTTAGCTAGCTAGTTAGTGAGCTGGTTAATTAGTAAGTCAGTAGCTAAGCCTGTGAGTGAGCTATCTAAGATAGTAGATACTAGATGTAAGAAGTATTGATCGAGTTGATCATCCTCTGTTATGATCTTGTCGATTGTTTTCTACCATGTTGCTAGAAAACAGGAGTTAGAGCTGGTTAGCAGTGAAGCTAATCCTTGAGAAGCAGACAGTCGGAGTCGACGTCTGAACTATTGTAATCTTTGAAGAGGAAGAGACTAGATCGAGAGAAGGGCTCCCAGCTGTGTGCGTGGAGTTTCCTGGAAAGATCTAAGGCTGCAGCTGTGTGCGCAACATATTGTATGAATCTATCACTTTCTGGTTAATATAAGATACTCCCGTGGACGTGGATTTCCCCGTGGAGGCGGACTTCATATTTCTCATTGTTGTGATGTTGTGATTGAAGTGATTGCCTGTTTTAGTTTACTAACAGCATATACAGGAATATTGCATTGTCTTTATGTGTGTTGAGTAAGTTCTTGGAGCTTCCTTGGGGACTATAATCGTTAAGGGTCGAAGGAATCGGTAAGATAACGTCGCCGCAGCGATAGGAGATCGTGTTGCTGCACGGGCGCGCTAGCAAAATGCCGTTGAGAATATCGGGGCAGAGGATAATTGGTCCAAGCGCATGAGTGGACGTACCGCGCAGCTAAGCTGCTGAGCAGGAGCTTGAGAGCTGTTGCGCTCATAAGTTTGAAGAGGGGTCAGACATTCCCCATAGAGGAATCGTTAAGGAAGAAAGAGTAGTCTCCGCATCGCCTAGGTTAAGGAAATCTGATTCCTTAGCCCCCCCATAGCCACTTCGGGTGAGACCTCAAGCTGCTGCGCAGTTCGTTGCCGAGAGGGCCAGTGCGCCAAGGGGTTTTGTTGTTGTGCTTCATTAAAACCCGGGTCTGTCCAAAAAGCAGCCAACAGAGTATATGTCACGGTCTTTGTTTTGAAATCTGCATACGGTTGTTCGACGTTCCTCACCAGCTCCTGAGCCTCCTGAGCTGCCGTCTGACAGCTAACCACATATTCGGTTGTCGGGTGGTCAACAAGCTTGTCCATGATCTGTTGGCGATACTTCTGTACTTCCTGGAGTGCTTCACTAGCATTCAACATCAATTTCCCACCAGTGTCCTGGAATTCTTCTAACTGGGTTGCTCGCAGTTTCTGGCATTCATCTACCTTGGTAACCCGCTGTTGCAATTCCTTGAGTTCACGTGACTTAGCGACTTGCTCCATGGGGGGAAACGTTCTCATCGTAGCTTTCAGTGTCACCACGTGGCCCTCAGCTTCCTACCGACTCTTAGTGGGCTGTGCCATTTGGTCATCATGAACGATGCGGCCCCAAAACACTATTGTTTCAGCGGTGAGCCTGGTTGCCTTTGTTTCCAGTTCCTCCATCTGGGTGGCAATGTCCTCAATTGCCCTTCATCATTCGTCCACTTCGGCCTGAGGCGTACTTGGTTTCAATTGAGCCGTCAGCCAATCGTTCTCCTGTTTTAACTGAACAATGGCAGCCCCCAATTGCTGTACTTGGTGGAGCAGGTATACCTCCTCAGTAGGCTCCGGGACATGCTGATATGCCTCTGCAACCGCTTGGTCAATCCGAGCATTGTCATCCCACATGCGAGCCTTTCTGCAACAAGGAAGTCTTGTTCCTTTTTGAGTTCCTCGATGGTGCAATTGGTCTCGGTCCGGTCCTGCTTAAGGCCGGCTACAAGGTCATTGACTACTTTTCGTGCTTTAGTAGCTTTGTTGGTCATCTCCTCTTTCTCAACGATCACAGTTTCTTCTTTTTCCTGCAATTGTTGACACCGCTTACTGATTCTATGCATTCTATCCGCCATTTCCTGGGAGGCGTTCTTCTACATTGTCATCAGGGCCATTGCCGATAGTGCATTTACATTGACAGTCACCTGGTCGATCAACTTCAACACATTTTGCAACTCCTCGTTGTCGGTCACAATCGCAGTCGGGGGAATGTTGATGTTCCTTTCCCAGGGTGTAGTGCGGATCATGACCATATCCTGTCGAGAGACACTGCCCAGTTCCGTTTGTAATACTGCATTACCCAGAGACACCATACGGGCCACGAGCGTAGAGAGTCCCTCCTCCACTTTGACAGACATTTTATCAGTAGCCACCGTGGCAGCATTGTTAAGGGCTGTGACTAACCGGCCCAACTGCGCCTTCATTGGTAAAGACATCCCGCTGATCATGGCATGCTCGTGACGCTGTTTTGTCCGGTTTTCCTCCAAAGTGCGGTTGCTATCATCCTCAGTTGGTGTTCGCTTTGACTCTTGCTCGGAGCTATGATGACTTTGCTGATCTTGCGGCGATCCTTGATCCGGGGGGCCCTTCGGTGGACCTCCAGCATCAATTTCTGCAGGAATCATGGGATGTTTCCATGTCTCTGACCATTCATTCACGATGGCCTCCAAATCTGTCGCTGTCACTCTGTACTTTGTCTGCAACCATTGTTGATTAACATCACGGCGAGCTTGTATATGTATAACATTCGGTCGTATTGCAAATTCCATGATCGGTGTGAAGCGTGCCACAATGTCTGCAGATATCCATGGGATCTGGGTTGCGGCAGCACAAAGCATTTCTGAATACAGCCAAAACTGTACTTGACACTACCGGGTTCACTCTGGCTCGCGCCCAGCCCACAGATTCTAATAACATGCCCCGCGTCGTTCCTTAGCAGCCGTGCAGTCCATACCCTGGTAAGTATCAGGCTCTTTTCATGCGACTAGAGCAATAAGCAGCAACAACCAACTATATGAAAAGGTGCCTCTCCCTACTTGGACGTCTGCGACATCCTCCATCAGCTGATTCAGAAGATATAAGGACCAATTCATCTGGACTCCTTCTGTGCATTGCTCGGCGCAAGCAACTATCCCCGAGTTACATTGGTTAGGGTGACCTCCCCTAATCACCTTACAACACAGAATTTTAATGCCGGTGAGTACCGCTTGATTGTTGCAGCTACTGGTGCGATATCCGCGCCCATCTGATTCCAAGTCGTATTTCCGCGCCAATTGTCGTGCCCGCTTTCTCTCATTGGCCTTTCCTTGAAGAAAGTTTGTCGGGTCAACACCATTCTTGGGTAAGCTGGTAATCTCAGAAATCAATTCAATAGTGACTGGGACTTCTCTTACCAACCATAGTTAACCTCCATGGAAGCACGACAAGAGCTGCTTTACACAAGAATTGAATTCCGTCAAGCGTCTGAAATGCGGCATGTTAATTAGCCCTAACAGGCCGGCCTGCCTCAATCGGCATGCCCATTCATGTATCACTAGTTCCCGTAAATGGCGTGTCTCTTTGACATATGGTGTGGAGGCAATTGCTGGGTGGGCCACCATGTCATGGTCATCGTAGCGCAGGTGCATCAAAGCTGGCCCAATATCCGTCGAGCACTCCAAGCCTGCCGGGAGTGTGGGTATCTTCACGCTGAATTTCAGCTTCGAGGTGATCTTACTGACCAAGGATACTTTTAGGGGCGAAATTTAGCCCATGGGCTATTTTTCCATGTTTTTTTCCAAAAAAAGATTTGCCAATTTGTATTTTTTGAAGCCCCATTTCGCCCAATTTTGACGGGGTAAACTTTTTTCACTCTAAAAATCGCCAAAATACTATATAAACTATATAAAATCCTTATAAATTGAAATTATTTTAGAAAAATATCGCCAAATATTTTGTAGTTGACATTTTGAGAATTGGTAAGATTCGCCAAGGTTTATATACTTTTAAATAAGTACGGGTCCTTAAAATTATCCCTGTCAGACTTATGCAGGGTGGTATCTGGTCAAATAGGAGCGATGTACCCAAGAATATTACCAGTGGACTAGCCCAACCATTGGGCAGATGTAGTCGCAGGGCGACTAGACTATCCCACTTGCTCTGTAACTCCGCCAGCCGTCGCAGATCGAAGTAACCTCTTACTTTTCGAGGATTCAAAAGGATTACTGCCTCGACGTTTCTTAGCAATAGTTGATGTTCCCACCGGCATGGTGGCGACCTTAGCTCCAAGATCAATAGTGGCCGAAGATGTACCTTCTCATTCAATAGTAACCGGAATAAATGGAGATTCGACTTCACTACTAATGTCGACGGGCTCGAATTCACCTGGCATACCTCAATACTCTTTATATACTCAACAGGGAGTAGCTTAGAGCACTGCAACACTCCACAACAATGCTGCGTACTAATTCCTTCGTGTCTTCCGACCGACGCAATGGCATACTTATAGCATTTCCCTCAATCTACCCTAATCATGACTGAATCATGCATTAACTGAACCAAATCCTTGTATTAATGAGAGAAATCCACCAACGATCTTGTCCTCCCCTCGGCCATATCTTCCATTAATGCCCTTAATTCAAACGTGCTCGGTTAATTAACTATCTCTACTTTTGGCATTTATTACTGATTTGACCGAACCGCCCGAGATTGATGAATGTGCCAAACTTGTTGTAGAAGCCTCACTGTTGTCGCATACCTTCTTCTGTCGGTGCACTATCTGCCACCAAGCACCCTGCGACAATCATCATCATCCATTTCAATTTTTTTTTTTGAAACCTAATGCGACTCAAACATTGCACTGCTATGAGCCCGCATGATAGGGCTTCAACCTGTGACCATTTACTAGCTTGGGGAGCATCGCCCCATCCAATCGCTGTAACTGAACCGCTCCTCCTGAAGTAATACTAATGATGCGGTAAGGACCCAGCCAATGCATCTGCAATTTTCCTGGATGTTTCATAAACTTACTGTCATACAATAACACTAAGTCACCTTGCTGAAACTGCTTACTTTTGATGTGGCGATCATGCCATGCCTTTTGGAAATCCTTCTCGACTCCTTGATGAAATCCAGTGATAAATCGATCTTCTTCGAGTTCCACCAATTGTGCTAGACGCTCGTCTAGTGTGGAAACATCATCCATGCCTGTAACAGCCGTGATTCGTAAACTTGGAACAATGTACTCCATAGGCATAATGTCTTCCTTCCCATATACCAGTTTGAAAGGTGTCTGACCAGTCAACCTTTTACATGTGGTGCAATAAGCCCATAACACCGCTGGAAATTTCAAATCCTAGTCGTCGCGGTTTGCATTGCAAACTTTTGTTAATGCATGCTCTAATACTTTATTAAACGCCTCTACTGTCCCATTCGCCTGTGGGTGATAGGGTGTACTCTTCTTGTGCTGAAGCTACAATTCCTCCGTTAATGCGTTGATAGTGCGATTGAGAGAATGGCTGCCTTGATCACTTAGCAGAATCTTGGGGCAGCCGAACAGAGTGATAATGTGATCGAAGAAGAACCGGGCAGCCGTTGCTGCAGAACAATCAGCTATAGGGGCCGCCTGTGCCTATTGGGTCAAATATTCTGTCGTTGTGATAATATACCGTGCACCTGTATGTTTCCCTGGTGGATTGATCGGCCTGACAAAATCCACAGCCCATTTCTCAAATGGTTGTAGTGTTACTTGAGGTAGTAACGACATCTCATCGCATTTGGTCGGTTTTCCAGTTCGTTGACAAACATCACAAGACCATGCATAGTCTGTCGCATCGTTATGTAGTGTGGGCCACCAAATCCCTGTACGCAATACCTTCCGGGCAATCGCCCGACCACCATAATGTCCGCCTGCGACTCCGCCATGTGCTTCAGCTAATATTTGCGCCTGCTCATGTGGCAAGACACATCTGCGCAATATTTCATCAGCACCCAATTTATACAACGCGCCCGCGATTAGTTGAAAGTCAGCAACCTTGACGACCAATTGTTTCCTCTGAGTAGTGGTAAAGTCATCGGGCATTGCGCCGGTTGCCAAGAACTGAAGGATGTCATCAAAATAGTGATCAACAGCGGCAACATGAAATAGCTAGGCATATGGCAATCCATCATTGATATTAGTCTGTTCCTCCCCTGTGTCAATCCGTGACAAATGATCTGGACCAGCATTCAACCGTCCTGGTTTCACAACGAATTCGAAATCAAACTCCTGAAACAAAAGTAGCCATCGACAAATCTTCCCCCCCAACACAGGCTTATTGACCAAGTATTTCAATGCAAAATGATCAGTAAACATGTTGAAATGGCGACCCAGCAAATAATGCCTGAATTTCTGCAGTGCGTAAACCATGGCCAGCCCTTCGCGTTCTGTGGTAGTGTAGTTGCATTTTGCGGATGATAACTTCCGACTAGCGAAAGCAATGGGATGATCAATGTCACCTTCGCTTGGTTGAGCCAATACAACCCCTAATGCAGCCTTTGAAGCATCAACATGGACATGGAATTCCTTGCTCCAGTTCGGAAAAACCAAAATTGGTGCCGATGCCATCTTTGCTTTGAGTGTTTCGAAACTTTCCTGACATTCCGGATTCCACTGGAATGCCGCATCCTTTTTCAACAACTTCTCCTTAAGGGCAGTAATCACAGCATATCCCCTAATGAACTTGCGATAATATCCCGTGTGACCCAAAGTCGTGCGCAACTGCTTAACAGTGGTCGGTGGCTGCAACCCCAAGATAAGCGCAATCTTGGCGGGATCGACCAATAATCCCTGCTTACACACAATATGCCCTAGCAATATCCCAAACAGAGCACAAAAAATACATTTCTTCAAGTTCAGCGATATTTGGTGCTGTCGGCATTGCTCAAGCATCAACCGCAGATTGTCCAAATGATCGCGAATCGACCCATAAACAATCCAATCATCCATATATACCTGCAAAAACTTCTGAATAAAATCTTTGATTACAGCAACAACGACCCGGGAAAATATCGTAGGTGCATTCTTTAAACCGAACGGCATGACCGTGTACTGAAAGCAGCCCCATTCAGTAACAAAGGTTGTCTTGTGGTGATCTTCCTTGGCAATGCGAATCTGATGGTATCCAGAGAACACATCAGTGAAAGAGTACATCTCCTAGCCACCCACTCCTTCAAGTACTTCATCAGTAAACGGGGTCGGAAAGGGATCATGCAAGCAAGCATCGTTCAACTTCCGCAAGTCGACACAAATGCGCACTTCTCTTGTTTTCTTGTCCTGCACCACCATAGGACTAATCCATTCTGACTCTTCTATAGGTTCGATGATACTAGCATCCAGCATCCGATTAAGTTCCACCTTGACTTTTTCTTTATTTCGTGGGTTGAGTCGATAAGGTCGCTATTGGACTGGCTTAGCATCTGGTTTCAATGGAATCCTCATCTCCCCTAAATCACCCAGGATTCCCTTCATTTTGTAAAACTTCGTGGGAAACATATCTTGGAATTCATGCAGTAACTCGGTAACGTTACTCATCATTTCATGATCCCAATAATCCCCTACATTAGCAAGTTTGGGAGTAGCTTCAGTGCCGATATTTGTTTTGCGAAGCTGCAATGGCTGATTGAACGGGTTATTCGGCACAACAGGTGGTAACACATCGTGACTTCCATCGGATTCAGGAATGTTAATATTCCGAGGGTCATCATCATCCTCTGGCCCTCCACTGACGTTGAAACACTCCATGAGAGACTGCATCTGATTGTGTATGTGCGGGTCAAGAGTGCATTTCACTGGAACAACATGAAATATCACATCGCGGATGAGCTGCAGGGCGTTATGGACATCAGGGTTGGCATCCGTAAACGTGAAGGTATGAGTGAAACAAATTGTTAATTCCCCCCATGTGGTAATATCTTGGCATAACTTGGCTGCAGTGTACCACGAACACGGTATCTCTTCCAAAGTATGGACAAAAGCATGAACCCACTCATCTCTGGGTTGCATTACCCACAACGGTTGACACTTCATCACATGATCACCAGGATCGGTTTGGCCATCATACTTTCTAGTGTGATAAACCTCCGTATTGCAAAATCGAACCATCATCAACCTTTGACATTGTGACAAATCTTTAATAAATTTCTTATGCATCGCCCACCAGCGTGCGGGAGCAGCCTTCAGTGCTTCCTCCAAGGCCAGCAGTCATTGTGGTTCTGGAACGCGGTCTTCAAATTCTGTTACAAAGGTGTCTAAGCCAGGAAACCCCTCATAGATAAGCAATGTGATCGTTCTGTCACAACTCGACATAAAGATTGCGTAACTAAACCACACTTCCGGACTGATATTTCATGTATGCGATTCTGCCAATGTTCTAATGCATCATCATAATCAGAAGACAGAGAACTCTCGCTGCGCCACTCCAGCTCACCGTGGATAGTGGGATGAATGTAATCCTCAGAAATATTGAATGCATGATCCCAACCAGTGTGATCATCGTCTTTGACGGGCTCAACATATCGGCATACATCAACCGGATCCAATGGAGCGATAACTCGAAAATTGTGGTTCTCAAAAGTTATCATGCGCTTCTTGAAGTTGATTACAGCTCCACTATCATTAGCCCATCCGATCCCCAATAGCACATGATGGGAGCTTCCTCCATCAACTACCTCAATGACGTCGAAGTCGGCATAAGTCTTCATTCCCTTAATATCAATTGTGAGCCGCAGAACTCACCCAATGGGTGTAACCTTCACATGGTTAGCCAACCGGAGCTGCACAAGAGACCAGCTCAATGGGGGACTCCCCATTTTCTGCCATGCCTTCTTGGTTAAGATGTTAACATCTGAACCAAGATCAAGAATCACAAAGTCAACATCGTAATCACCGATCTGAATATTCATTCGCATTTCCTTTCCAGTCTTTCGTCGCTGTAAAGAGTTGATTGCCGACTCTTTCTGCCCTTTCGGAAGTCGCTGCAACCATCCCTCAATCTCAACCAGGGAAACCGGGTCTCGTGCCAATGATAGACAGCTTTCAAGGAACTTCTGTAATATCCCCGGTGGTGGTCGATCGACGTCTGATGTAGCATCAAAGATAGGTGGCATATCACAAACAACAGCCTTACTGCGATCTTTCTCCAGAGTACGACGTGCCTCCATGAACATCTCCCACTCCGCATCAATGTCAAAGTTTACCGTGTTTGGACCAGCCAAGCGAATGATTGGTCATGAACCATATTCCCCAGTCGTTTTACCTCCATGAGTGACAACAACCACCGAAGCATCTTGTGGTTGTGGTTCTACCGAAATAGTCACAATATTAGCACCATGTGCCTGGTTCTGTTGCAGATTCCCTGGTTGATTCGGATTAGCGTTCGGCGGTGGTCGCGGAGACTGGTTCTGCACTAGTTGCTGCACTGGGTTCTGTAGCTACGGAGTGTTTCCAGCCTGCCATATGGCAATCAACTGTGGACAATTCTCGACCGTATGATCATTACCGGAACAAAACATACACTGATTCTGTAGTAGTGGGCAGTCATACTGATAGTGCCCCCATACTGAACAGTGGTAACATTGAACAGGTCCACGACCACCTCAGCCTCCTCCTCCACGATCAAATCCACCACCATGTCCACCCCTGTAGCCCCCCCGATAGCCACCCTCATTAGAGAGATTTTGAGGTCAAAAAAGGGCCTCCTAAGAGATGTACTACAAAAATATGAGATATATTAAAATATTATGAATTGGGGGTTTTATGGGGTAGGTATATATGACAAGTCACCTCCCACACTATTTTCTATGCACAATATAAATAACCATGGTTGAGTTACTTTTCAAAATTCACTAGAAATAAAATTAATAAAATAAGTCTACATTGATGTGACTAAGATTCATTGTAAATTCCCAAAAATGTATTGTCCTTTAACATTTATTTGTCTTGAACTTGCAAAGGAAATTAAATAATAAAAAACATTTTTAAGAGTTTTTTTTAAAATTTTATGTTGACTTTTTATATTTAGTACTTTTCTCATGAATTTAATAATGTAATTTAATAGAGAATTTATTTACATGTAAAATGTCAATAATATTATTATAATCCACATTGCATTATTATTATTATTTATTAAATCTATTATTATTATTTATTAGTTTGACATTATGTTATTAAATAAAATGAAGTGAATATATAATTTAAAATTAAAAACATAAAAATGATAATATATTATTTTATAAAAAAATGTAAAAGGACTTTCTTTATGAATTAAGAGTACTTCACTTGAAAATGACAATAATATTATTTTATGTGAAAGTGTGAAAAGACATTCATTATGAGTACTTTACTTGAAAATGACAATAATATTATTTTATGAAAAGACTATCATTATGAGTACTTTACTTTATGACTTAAAAGTACTTACACCACTACCTTGGTTAACTATGTGTTTTCATCCACCATAGAAAATTTGACAAATAAGCATTCTTAACTCATGCAATGCCACCTCACCAAGGGGGATGATGTCATCTACTAAAATGTGATTGGTTGTATTTTATAGTACATTTTCTTTGTTTTGAGGCCCTTTTTTGACCTCAAAATTTCTCTAATGACTGCTGATACTAAGGTTGTTTAAACTGCTGCTGCATGGGTGCTGGTGGCATCCTTGGTCCTTGTGATGCATACTGCGGTTGTTGCATGTACTGAGGCTGCGGAGGGTTCACCGGTGTATATTGCAGTAAGAACTACTGCGGTACAAACTGCATCTGTGGTTGAGGCATTGGCTGAGATACCTGTGGCTGTAGCAGTGCAGTACACTGATCATCTTTGAAATAGAATGCATCACACATTCTCTCCTGTAGTAACCCATATGCACGACAATCCTTGTCATCATGTCCTACCGACTTACAGAAGGTGTAGTACAAATTCCATGAAGTTGTGACCATTTTCTGCATATGTGGGCAACTATCATGACTATGCCCAAACACCTGGCACACGCGACACCATGGCATACTGCCGCCATTCAGCGGATTGGGCGCACCTGAGACCAAGTAGTTACGAAAATCTGGGCAATCATCTTTTGCATGTCCCTCCCGTCGACATCGCGTACACCATACTTCATCACGCTATTCTTTGTTCTTCTTTAAATATTGCAGTTGTATAGTTAGGTTAGCGAGCTGTGTCTGTATCTACGACATCGCAACTGCATTATCTCCAATCGGTGACGCCTCCAATCGCATTGCAATCTCCAGGGCTTCGCTAGGCGTCGATATGTTTTGCTGCATCAACGACAACCGAATGTGGGGTAGTAGTTCCGTGATGAACCATTCTTTGTGTTGGACATCACTCATATCAAAACTAACCTTTTCCATCAGTGTCTTGAATTGCTAGTCGAAATCCCATACCGTCTTGTTGGGATACTGCTTAATTTCCTTCAATTCAGTAATGTACTGGGCCTCTGACTTATGCCGTCTAAATTCAGTAATCAGCCCATCCCGAATCTCATTCAATGACTTATCTGGGGCCCCCGTAGGGACTAAGACAAGTTTCATGAACCAATCTAACGCACGACCTCGCAGCGTCGTGGCCAACTGTCCTTTCTTAACATCGTCATCAGTGATCTGTTTCACAGTCCAGATCGCTTCACACAAAAACCAATACTGTTCTGGGTTGTTTGTCGCACTGCCATGGAACAACGATAGCTTAGAATCATCACCCGCCATCTTGGGCTTCCTTCCTCCTTTCACTGTATTACTACCAATCAATTTTTGTGGTGTCAAAGTAGTTTTTCTTGCTGGTTGAGAGCTAGTGAGCGGAGGTGTGGGCACATTGGTGCTGGGGTTCAGTCCTGCTTCTATCCTGGGTGTATCCTAGTCGTTCCTATCAGGACTGTGAGGTTGCTTCGTCCCGTGTGGCGTTCCTTCACGTTCTTGCAGTCTGATCATAGCAACACCTTCTCCTATCCTCCGCCTCTTTTCCTTTCGGAACCTTGCTCCTCCCCTCGTAAGGCCACTTTCTTCCTTGGCTTCGCTCACAGTCTCCTCATGGTTTGCACCCATCTACCCCTTTACCATTTCATGCACCATTCCCCAACAGTTGTGGTACCCACGGCCTCCACCCACTAGGCCGTCTACTGATCAAGGTGCATCTTTAATATACCTTTCTTGCAAATTAACATCTTAATCGACAGTTGGAGCGATAGCAGAAACCTTCCCCTTGGTCCGTCAAAGAAGTATCTTTCAGCTTCACTATAGGATTTCTTCGTATCGACTGCAAACTACGTAATATATCCTTCCAAGATACTATCAAGCCAAACTTCGACAGCCCGTGATGCCTTATTATAAACTCCCTGCAATTCCTGAATCAACTCCGGGGTCCAACTGGTCAGCTCACCACACTGGAAGTTCCTCTTCTAGAATGTTAGTTTCGACAACCATTCATACAAAATGACTGGGAATTCACAGAAAAACCATTCATGCAGACCGTCATGAATATATCTTCCTACCCAATGATCTACCGTCAGTCGCGTGTTCCGACTTTCTTCCTTAGCAAACTCCAGTAACTTTTGATCAAACCATTTCTGTATCTCCAGCTTCGTTGGGTGCCACAACATGGCCTCTTCCTACTCTACACATGGTCCCGACAATGGAACCATTTGTTGACCAGATCGCGATGTCACAGTCGACAGGGGTCCACCAAGTGTTGACCCATACCATAGTCTCCCTGGGAACCAGCCCGGGCAGGTGTGAGCCCACCCAACAACACTCGTAGAGCGGATGAGGTCTCACCCGAGGCGTCCAGGAAGAGCAGACGGAACCATGTTTCCATCGAGGGAGGAGGAAAGTCGTGGCAATGTGATACTAATAGAAATTCCAAACATTCATCATGAAGTTCTAGCACATCACAGCATTTAACATTACCAGAAATAGAGATTGCATATTACTTCAATCGCAGCATGTTCATAAGGACAGATAACATATTATTGCAGCATTCACATTATAACAATAGAAAACAGATAACGACATTAAGAATAAGCAACAACATGAACATCCAGCAACATTACACATAGATTGCACCAAATCATCATCCTTATATCACTCGGCAAACCAAAAGCAGTACATAAGTCTTTCTGCAACATTCGCATCATCTTTGTTCATCTGTGATGCACCTGCAACAATTAATTAATACGAATATGCGAAATAACAGAAATGACAGAACTCAGAATCACTTTTATATTGATCACAGGCCACTTCGAGGGGGAAACCTCCTATGAGCAAGCTCAATACAAATAACTTCACCGTGCCTTCATAGGTCTCAACACACACTTATATACTGAGTCTAGGCGCCAATACTATGGGTCAAAACCATGGGCCACTACAAACTATGGATCAACAATACTACGGGCGACTTACAAAGCATATGCGCCAACAACAATAACACAAACTATTGATCAAAAAATACTACGGGATGACTTACAAAGCATATGCGTCCAATAACAACATACTAACAAAGTAAAGACATGGGTTCCTAACATCCCCTCCCCCTTAAAAAAAGCTTTGTCCTCAAAGCTTTAGATGTGGAAATTGTTGTTGAATCAGAAGGAGTGGTTCCCATGTAGCATCCTCTGGTTGCATGCCGTGCCACTGAATTAAGACCTCTGTGATAGAGCGAGAGCGAAGCTGACGCGTGCGCCGATTGAGGATGGCCTCTACCTCCAAAAGGATGGATCCTTCATTATCAATTTCGGGTAAAATCATTTATCCACTGATGTTGGCGCCAAGAACATTCTTCAGACAAGATACATGAAAGACTGGATGAATGCGAGAAGAAGGAGGAAGTTCCAATTTATAAGCAACGGACCCAATCTTCTGCAGAATCCGATATGGCCCATAGAACTTTGGAGCGAGCTTATGACGCCCTTTGAGTTTCAAGGAGGATTGTTTGTATGGATGGAGACGAAGAAAAACCATATCGCCGACTTGAAAAGTGCGCTCAGAACGGTGCTGATCAGCTTGTTGCTTCATGCGATTTCTTGCCATGTGAAGATTGTCCTACAAAATGCGAAGAATCTGATCGCGGTTTCGAAGGACCGTGTCAACTTCTTGAACTGGTGAACTGGTGGGGGTGTATGGAAGAAGAGCTGGAGGTGCCTGACCATAGACTGCTTCATATGGGGTCAATTTAGAGGCAGTGTGGTAAGATGTATTGTACCACCATTCAGTGAGAGGGAGCCACTTTGCCCATTGATGTTGTTCTTCCAAGGTGAAGCAACAAAGATAAGTTTCCAAGCATTTATTGATAATTTCAGTCTGACCATCTATTTGTGGGTGATACCCTGAACTCATCTTCAGTTTGGTGTTGTGGCGAAATAGTTCTGTCCAAAAATGACTGGTGAAAGTCGCATCACGATCCGAGACAATGGAAGAAGGGATGCCATGAAGACAAAAGATCTGGTCCAGGAAAATTTGAGCGACGGAGGAGGCTGTATAGGGATGGCTGAGAGCACAAAATGGCTATATTTGGAGAGGCAATCAACTACAACGAGAATCACTATCTTCCCGCCAGATTTAGGGAGCCCTTCAATGAAATCCATAGAAATATCTATCCAAATCCATGTAGGTATGGGCAAGGGTTCAAGCAATCATGGAAGGAGTGTTGTTTCACCCTTATTGCGCTGGCAGGTATCACATTCGGCCACCATCTGTTGAATTGTCCTTTTCATGCCCTGCCAAAAGTAGTTACGCCATGCTCGTTCATACGTTTTGAGGAACCTAGAGTGCCCTGCCGATGGAGAAGCATGGAGTTCATAGAAGACAGCCTGTTGAAGATCTGTGCTCTGGGGAAGCACCAGATGACCCTTGTATCGCAGAGAAGCCCCATCCCAAGAGTAATGTGGGACAACAGAAGGGTTGTTGGTCAAGAGTTGGATGATTTGAGATAAGGAAGAGTCATTGACATAACCCTGTTGAACAGATTGTAACCAATTTGGAACAGGCATAGAAATAGCTGAAAGAGAACCTTGGGCATCAAATGTGCGAGAAAGAGCATCGGCCACAATATTGTCTTTACCCTTCTTGTAAGTGATCTCATAGTGATAACCCATGAGTTTGCTAACCCATTTCTATTGTGCCGGGGAGGAGACAAGCTGGTCCAAGAAATATTTCAGACTCTGGTGACCAGTCTTGATGCAGAAATGATTCCCTAATAGGTATGGGCACCACTTCTGTACTACATGCAAAATAGCCATCATTTCCTTCTCATAGGTAGAGGCAGCTAAATTCTTACCTGAAAGGGCTTTGCTGGTGAACGCAATGGGGTGTTCATCTTGAAGGAGAACAACACCAAGTCCATTTCCGCAAGCATCACTCTCAATAGTGAAGGGCTTGGAAAAATCGGGCATGGCTAGCACAGGTGTAGTACACATAGATTGTTTAAGTTTCTCAAATGCACACTAGCAGTAGGTGTCCATGTAAAAGCATCCTTTTTCAATAGAGCAGTTAATGGAGCTGCAATCTTCCCATAATCCTTGACAACATTGCGGTAGTAGCTAGTCAACCCCAAAAAACCACAAAGGCTCTTGAGTGTCTGAGGATGCGGCCAATTGTTCATGGCATCGATTTTGGCAGGATCCACGCGAACCCCTTGTGCTGAGATAATGTGCCCGAGATATTCAACTTCCTTCTGTCCGAAAACACATTTAGACTGCTTGGCATGGAGATGATGGTCAGAGAAAAGTTGCATGACAAGATCCAGATGCTGGAGATGTTCATCCCATGTTTCACTGTAGATGAGGATATCATCAAAGAATACCAGAATGAATTTCCGCAAGTAGGGTCGAAATATTTTATTGATTAAGGCTTGGAATGTGGAAGGAGCATTAGTGAGGCCAAAGGGCATGACCAAAAACTCATAATGGCCATCATGTGTGCTGAAAGCTGTTTTAGGGATATCATCCTCATGAACCCGAATTTGATGATACCCAGAACGAAGATCCAACTTGGAGAAAAAGTGCGCCCCATGAAGCTCATCAACAACAGGAATTGGAAACTTATCCTTGATGGTGAGGTGATTAAGTGCTCGGAAGTCAATGCAAGGCGCTGTTGGCCCGGTTTTGCAACCAGGCTTAGTGCTATGGGCACCTGCTAACTAGTAGCAGCAGTTTCAATAGAATTAAACAAGAAACTAATCTAAATAAAAATAATCATGGATCTATGCAAGAATATAAGCAAATAGTGTAAACATTTAAAAAACAAGAACAAGAAAATATTAAAGAATGAATTTGTATTAAAAAATGGGGGGCAAGCAAGTGCTTGTGATAATACCTTCAATGGTGAAGGTTGATGTTGAGCAACTCCCAAGATGAGTAGCTCCAAGCTCCAAGAGGTCTCCTTCTCCAAGGTTGCTTACAATGGCCAAAATGCTCAAGGAAGATTTTGGCAGCATGAGGATGAGATAATGGATGGATGTGAAATGAGGAGCCCCTACCACCTTTTTATAGGTTTTGGTGGTCGGGAATACCATTTGTGGTTTTGTGGAAACCAAATGGTATTGACCAACATGGTTTAGGTACTTTTCCCTCCTTTTTCCTTTTTTGAATAAAATTAATATTTTTATTCCCTTTTTAATATTTTTGGGAATTTGGACCCTTTTTGAGGGTTTTTTATGCTTTTTTAGGAAAAATAATCTTTTTTAATGGAAAAAGGGGTGTACTCAGGTCTTTTGGTGACCTTTTGTTGGTTTCAGAGGCTCAGATGGTGAAAAAGTGGACAAATGGGTCATGTGAATAGGGAAATGAGCTAGTGAGCACTTTTTGGGTGTTAACAGGCGCCATGACCCATCTTTTTTGTGGACAAGAATAACTGGAGAAGAAAAGGAACTGGTGCTTGGGCGAATAATACGTTGCTTCAATAAGTCCCGAACGAGCATTTCAATCTCCATTTTTTGGTGAAATGGGTAGCGATAGGGCCTGATGTTGGGAGGAACGCTGCCAGGAAGGAGCTGAATATGATGGTCATCTGGCGTGGAAGGTGGCAATCCCACTGGTTCAGCAAAGACACCTCTATATCGATCCAGAATTTGTTGTAGATCCAAAGGAGTAGTGGAGACCGCTGATGGTTGTATCTGAATGGAATGGATCTGAGCAATGACACCATGTGAATTCTTCTTGAGGAGTTTTTCCTTGCGATGTGAACTGATGATGCTGAGAGAGCCTGGTTGTAATCCTGTCAATGTGTGTTTTTGTCCATTGAGGAAAAACTGCATCCAAAGTTCAGCAAAATCCCATAAGATAGGGCCAAGTGTGCGTAGCCATTGAGCGCCCAAAACCACATCACATCCGCCTAAGGGCAAGGAAAACATGTCAGAGCGCAAGGTATAATATCCCATAGAGATACGCACATTTCGACACTTCCCTTTGCAAGGTAAGGTGCCCCCATTGGCAACCATGACTTCAAAGGTGGAGCAAGGATGGATAAAACAATCAGCTTGTTTGGCGATCCGAGGGTCAATGAAATTATGAGTGCTACTAGAATCAATGAGTATTGTAAGAGGAAGCTTCTTGAAGTAACCCCTAACCCGCATTGTTTGGGGGGTGGTGATTCCAGCTAAAGCATGGAGAGATATCTCTGGCTGGTCATCCTGAGACGGAGGGTCAATAGGCGGTTCCTGAATGTTGACCGGAGCATCCAGTGTTTCTGGATCTTCGTCACCAATTTCAGAGGCAGGCGGAGACTCCACATCCAAGAGATAGAGCTTTTGCTGAACACATCTATGTCCCCAAGTGAATTTCTCATCACAATTATAGCAAAGTCCCTTTTCTCTGCGTGCTTGCATATCTGTTTCAGACAAACGCTTGATAGGAGTCGGTCGAGGAGCCTGCGGTATAGGTGGTCGCTGAGAACCCATATTTCATAAGGGAACAAAAGTGGGCTTGGAGCGTTGTTGGGCTGCAATCTTGTCTTCTGCCAACTTAGCCAACCATAGGGATTCCATCATTGTGGTGGGACAAAACATTTTGACCTCAGAGCGGATGGCATCCTTTAGACCACTAATAAAACAACTCCGGTAAAAGTCATCAGACAATCCTTCGGTGTGGTTGGCTAGGTTCTCAAATTCGGTTTGATACTCTCTCACAGTGCCAATTTGGAGAAGTTTAGTGAGGGCTCCGGTGAAGTCATCAAAAGCACTAGGACCAAATCGTTGCAAAAGGAGCTGGCAAAATTCTGACCATTTGGGCTCTGGATGAGCCTTGATGTACCAACGGTACCATTGAAGAGCTTCCTGTTCCAAGTGAAATGATGCCAACGGAACTTTGTTGACATCAAAAGTATTATGCAAACTGAAATACTGTTATGCACGATAGATCCATCCAGTTGGATCAGTACCATTGAAGCGAGGAAAATCAAGCTTCGGACCACGAAAATTGCTGGAAGAAGAGAACCCATTGTCTGATGAAGACTCGAACTGCCGTTTGTTGTTCATAGCTGAATGTTCAAGATGGAGGCCGAGAAATTTTTCATCCAGATCCTGGAGTTTGGCTTGGATGGCTGCAAGTGCTTCTTCCATGGTTTTTGCTCCTGCACGAGTGACAACCATAACCAGGAGTTTTTTTTTTTTTGACTGGGTAGGAAAACAAACTGCTTCAGTAAGGGAAAATCTGGACTTGGGAAAAAATATGAAGGGTAATTGGGGTTTGACTAGGTGTTGGACACTGTCGACTAGACAGGGAAGCCAAAAATGAGGATTTCAGAAGCAGGGTGAAAGAATGGGAAAATTCAGCAGAGGGGGACAAAGAAGCAGAATTCAGAAAGGAACTCTGTGGTAAAATTTGAAGGTGATTGGGTGAAATCTGAGGAAGTTATGGCAAACCCTAAAAATAGACAAATGTGGGCTTTCGGGCTGTGGGAAGGGGAATTCGGGATTGGGAATTGGGGAATGAAATATGCAGAATGGGATGACAGGGGTTCCCCAAAAATTTCAAGGGAAACAGAGTGAAAACAAGGGAGATATGGATAAAAAACTATTTTTTTTGTTTTTTTTTTCAGACTAGAGCGGCTACGGCTCGGAAGGGATCTGGAACAACGCCGAATGGATTGAAAACGGTTGGATCTGGAATGACTTGCAAAATGGATCTGGAACGGCTTGCAAAATGGATCTGAAACGATGCAGTAGTGATCGACAATAGTTCAGCTGAAAGTAGATGTGGACCCCAGGTATGTGCGGCTTCCTAACAGTTCAGGGGTTTCACTCAGCCACCAATGCTGTCTGACGGCTTGCGTATTGGGGCAGTACCCCTCACTCCACGGCTCAGGTAAAACTGATAACCGCTTTGCCACAAACGACAGCTCTTGGTTTACCTCACGGGTGGGAACTAGTCAATCAGGTAGGGGTCGTTGTTCTTTTCACTGGCAGGTCCTCAATGGGCCAGCTACTTCAGGGTTCCTATGGTACTCCTCACAATGAGTTTTAGGGCTTATACCCAAGTACTTCCCACAGTTAAGTGGATAGGGATTATTCCCAAATCCGAACCTGCAACAGATGCAAAAAAAAATTGGAAGAAATTTCACCCAGCGAGCCCAAGAAAGTGCTCTGATACCAGATGTGATGCACCTGCAACAATTAATTAATACGAATATGCGAAATAGCAGAAATGAAAGAACTCAGAATCACTTTTATATTGATCACAGGCCACTTCAAGGAGGCAACCTCCTATGAGCAAGCTCAATACAAATAACTTCATCGTGCCTTCATAGGTCTCAACACACACTTATATACTAAGTCTAGGCGCCAATACTATGGGTCAAAACCATGGGCCGCTACAAACTATGGATCAACAATACTACGGGCGACTTACAAAGCATATGCGCCAACAACAATAACACAAACTATTGATCAACAAATACTACGGGACGACTTACAAAGCATATGCGTCCAATAACAACATACTAACAACGTAAAGACATGGGTTCCTAACATCATCTCCGCATATATCTCTACCACACCCACCACTATCGACTCCTCTAACACTTATAATTCTCCTCTATTTATAGGCTTCCTCCGATTACAATACTTGTCCACTTTCCTAACCGACACTATGGATAATCTACTAACTGACTTGGTCTAATGACCCAAAAACCTGCATACTGCGGTACAATGACTCGATATGACCAAAAACCCCCATACCGCAGTACAATGACTCGATATGACCAAAAACCCGCCAACTGCGGTATACTTGACTCAATATTACAAAATATGTGGTCCAAGTGACCCAAAACCCACCAAGTGCGGTATCCTTTGGCCCAAGATACTACTCTCGCGCCTTCATCCAACGTGTCACGGCGTCAGTAGTACTGCGATCTTTCCTCATCAAACCGCTCTCCAACACTCGTGGAACCACAAAAATTCAATCACAGATTGTTCACTTTCATCGACAGGTGGTGTGGCTTGAAGAGCATCCGCTGTAGGAAATTCGGGGTCAGGGAACCCACTGTCAAAAATAGAGAAATCCATCAGAGGATTTTCTTCAGGAATGGTAGCCAGCACGTCAGGTGGTGACAACATTTCTTGATACAACAAGGGATAGAGTTCTTCATTCTCAACCTGAACATTGGAAAATTCACCATCTGCATGAATATTACTCATTCTGAATGAGTCTTGGATAATAAGACGCAAAAAAAAAAAACCACACAAAGTCTTACGTCTTCCAGAAGGTGAGGGATGAACTGGAGATTTCGTGTTAATTACTATTTAAAGGCCAACAAGCAGGTCGATGATAATCGGGCAGGGGCAATCTGCAATGATTAAACTTATCCAGTGAATTCATTGTAATTACTTTAATTGTAATGAAAAAGCTAAGGTATGTGCCAGTCATATCAAAGCTTGTGCGAAGTACGAGTTCAATTACTACTCGCATGATTTTGAATTGCCTTTACGATCACATCGTTACAAGCAATCTCCCATCAATAATTATGACTGGTGATTAATAACAGAGACGAAGGTTATGGTGAAAAAGCTGATGTGCAAAAAGGTCTCGACTAGGAGTTCCAGTACACAAGCTATCAACTCTTCGCACGTAACAAACCCGATCATTAAGAGGTGGAACAAAAACGACAAGATGTCAAAACTCGAGTCCAGACATGGTGAACTTAAGGCAGAAAGATGGCGTCCATCCAACATGAAATAACTGATAGACTGGTATTAGTGTCTGCTGTCATGGATTGCACAAAAATGATAATTTGGCAGAACCAGCTTTCAAAAGACAAAATGGAAGGCCTGACTTAAATGACTGCCCAAAATCAACGTGACCGTGAGATCATTACAGACGGACGATAGAGATTAACCAGAGTAAAATGCGGAATCGGGTTCAAACACTTTCATGGAGTTCTTATTCAAAGATCCCGCAAGCCAAAACCCAAAATTACAGATTTACGGGTTGCGGGTTCACAAAAAATGGAAGTAAAAAAAGATTTCCGAAAGCCGAAAACCTACTATGTGGGTGGCGGGCTTCGGAACGTTAAACTGTGAAGTAAAATAACCATCCTGAAAGCCACATCCCAAAATTATGGGTTGCAGGTTTCGAGAACACACACCAAATAATCGAAAAAGAACACAATCCCGAAAGCCAAATGCCGCCATCGCAGGGTTCAGGTTTCGGGGTAATTATTTCTCAGTCTTATTAAAGAACAATTCCACAACCCGTAGCCGTCGGGTTGCGAGTTTCGGAATGAGCAAAACCAAAAATTAAAAACAACAGTTCCGCAACCCGCACCTGTCGGGTTGCGGGTTTCGGGTTCTCCAAATGTCGGGTTTCAGGATGATGATAACAGTCAGCAAAATACTCAAAATTTTGGCTCTTTTCAGACCAAAACAGTTTGGAAGAAATAATCAAATCCTTACAAATAAGCAGACCAAAAGCATGGGTGAAGAATTTTAGAGGTAAAATCAAAATCCAAAAAAATTTCAAGATGACTCACCCAAACACCTTTGCGTTTATTAAAATTGGGGGACTCCCGTGCTTAGCTAAGCATGGGATCTATTGTGGCTACAACAAATGGCGACTGGATGGGAAGAACCAGTTATCTCTGCAATCAAATCCATCTAAAGACAACATGTCAATCAACCGATTTCTTGAAACTCAATTCAAAGAAGATTCTCAAAGGATAACAGCCAACAAGCAATGAACATGAAAATGGATAGATCTCAACAATGATCATTTTAAAGTTAACACTCATCCGATAAGGAGATTTACAGAGTAATACCAAACCTTTACCATGATGTAATCATAGAAGACCAACTTGTGTTGAACCCTAGGACAGGATTAGAAATGCTCATGGATATCCTAATTACAGATCCCCTTGGTTTATTAATATATGTACATTCAGTAATCCTCTATGGATTATATATATATATTCCTTTATCTTTTCTTTCGTCTTTTCTTTCTCTCTTTTATTTTTTTTTATACATAGCACCTTGTTGATACAAGACGACTGTATTGACCTGGTGATCAGATGAAAAAACGCCATTCACATGCCTGATCTAGAAACTGGTCAAGATAGGTCGATGACGAGACTCCTCGTCTTCCGGTTGTAAGACCAAAAGAAATTATCATGGCTTGGTAACCACATAGTGATAAGTCCAGTCCAAGGTCAAACCCATGATCATAGCAGGGCTGGCTTGTGATAAGACCCCCCTGTCCTTATATACAACAAAATCTTATGAAGAACGAAACAATTTATTTTGGCATAGGCTACAAGGCATTACCATGGATTTGTGACCATATAGTGGTAATGTTACTCACCAGTGCTTTGCAGATCATGAATGGACCAACCTGTAATAGGATCTTCCACCTTCCATTAGAACTGAAAGTCATCTTCCAAGTGTGGTGGCTTGATGTAAAGATGTCATTTCACTTTAAACACCTATGAACCTAATGGGATGGCTTGATAACAAGACCACCCACCTTGTAACTTATAATTTTAAATAAAATTTATATTCAAAGTGATTGTAAAAGGATCCATGAGAAATCGGAACTGGCCAAGTTATTATGATATGCCATTCAACCATGAAACACCACGTAGAGAAATGATGACCACCTTCCATACCTCAATTACACAAATAAAGCATGGTGAAAGATAATGATCAAAGTGAAAAGTATCCAAAGGCACTGCATTTATTTGACCGTTTATTCTTCAGAGCAAATTCTAATCAAAAGCCAGAAAGTAAGATTGATAACGATGCTGAAACTTCAGAAACAATTGTTGCCAAGAAAATTGATGATAATCCATTACCACAAGTGTGAAGCCTTATTAATGAAAATCAAAACAAATCAAGAAAACCAATCAAAATGTCAATGCAATAAAACAAATGATTGAAAAAAAAACCACACCTATGTACAAGTGCACCAGATTGTTTAAGCAAAATACTTTTTGAGAAGAGACACATTCACCGGGAAGGTGTCTACAACTCCCTCTAGCGTCTGTAATCGAACAGTGTTGGGACCAAACTTTTCTGTAATAATGAAAGGTACTAGCCAAAGGCGTTGAAACTTAGTGTACTGATTCTTATGTTTACGTTGCTTATCCCACCTTAGAACCAGGTCACAAATAGAAAATTCCCTGTCAGATGAAGATTTTTCATCATACCATCTCTTCACCATCTACTGATGATGATACAACTTGTTCTTGGATATTTCCCTATCATCCTCTAGCTTCAAGAGGGTGTCAATTCTTTGTTGGAGGGGAGAAGAATCATCTTCTTGGATAGACTGGGTCAATTGTAGCGAAGGAATGGTAAGATTAGTGGGAAGGATGGCTTCTTTGCCATAAACCAAACAATAGGGAGAATTTGCAATTGCTGCTTTTGGGGTAATTCGATCTGCCCATAATGCATTATACAACTGTGTGTGCCAATCTTTGTGATGAGAAGTTACAATGTTCTCGAGAATATTTATCAGGTTTTTGTTCGATGACTCAACCAAACCATTACCTTGGGGGTAATAATTGGTAGAAAACTTAAGCTTAATCCCCATTTCAAAGGCATATTCAGTTATATCGATTGAAGATAAGTAGGATGCATTATCGAAAACTAAGTACTCTGGGGCACCAAAGCGTGTGACGATCTGGCTATCAAGGAAAGATATTACTTGGGAAACATTACATTGTTTAAGAGGAGCTTCCTCCACCCATCTAGTGAAATAGTCTGTGGCTGTGAGGATATACTTATGTTTTAGGGATGAAGGAGGGTTTATAGGACCAACAAAATCCAATCCCCATTGTTGAAATGGAAACTGAATTGTGACCGGTTGTAAAGGAAATGCAGGTTTCCTAAACTTCCCCGTGCATTTCTGGCATGGCTCGCACTTCCTGACATAAGCATAAGCATCTTTAAACAATGTGGGCCAATAATATCCGGCCCTAAGAATCTTGTGTGCTATAGTTTCTCCTGAAAAATGGCCTCTAGCAGGACCTGCATGAAATTGAAACAAAATGTCATTAGTTTCATGTTTTTCCAAACATCTAAGAAATACTCCATCATAATTTTTTCTAAAAAGAACTTGATCAATGAATTGATAAGGAGTAGATTTCAGTATCAAAGCCCTTCTTTTCTTAAAATCAAGGGTTTTAGGAGCAAACCCATGGTTCAGGAAGAATCTGATATCGTCATACTATTCCGATGTCGGGGCATCGATAACGTTAACAACACCTGAGGGGATTTCTTCCTCGTGATCCCATTCGGACTGCTGCTGTACGGGGTCATTGGATTGAGTAGTAAGGAGACAAAGACCTTTTCCATTGACAATTTTAGCCGGTCTAATCTCAAGATCATATTCTTATAGGGCAGTCATCCAATGGGCCCTCTTTTCCCCCAATTCTTTCTGGATGAGGACATTTCTGATAGCAGAATATGGAACAATGACTTTGGTTCGAGACTTTAGCAAGTAGGGTCTGTAATGTCTGACATATTTATAGACTGCATAGGCTTTCTTATCGATCTACGAGTATTTAAGTTCTGCACCTTTGAATGTTGAGATCATAAAAGAGATCAGGATTTCAGTATCATTGTCATGCTTTTGAGTTAAGACAGCTGCATAAGAAAAGTCAGTGGAAAAATTATAAAGAATGAAATCCTTATTAAAATCTGCGGACATGAAAGCAGGAGCTTCTGCAATTTCCTTTCGAATTCGGATAAACGCATCTCTCTGTTCCTGCGACCAAGTAAACTGCACATCTTTCTTGACCAAGAGTTGTAATGGTTTAACAATCTGGGCAAAATTTGGCACAAATCTAAGTACAAAATTAATCTTACCTAAGAAGGATTGCATTGCTTTGCGTGAGCCTGGTAAACTAATCTTTGAAATAGCCTCTGTATGTTCAAGATCGATAATCATACCTTCATTTGAAACAACGAAACCCAAAATCTTTCCTTTTGTTACTGCAAAAATAGATTTCTTCGGGTTGAGAGAAATATCGAATATTCTGCAGCGATTAAAAACTTGTTTCAAAGCAAACACATGTTCATGTCGTTTTTTAGAATAAATAGTGATATCGTCAAGGTAAACTACGACAGAATTATGCATTAACCCTCGGAAAGCAATATCCATAGCTCTATGAAAAGTATCTACTGCATTGATCAGCTCGAAAGGCATCTTTTTGTAGGAAAAAGTACCCCATGGGGTCCAGAAAGCTGTTTTCAATTGATCGTCCAGGGAAACCATAACCTGTTTATACCCCGAAAAACCATCTAGGAGGGAAAACATCTCTGACCCGGCTACCTTTTGAAGAATATGATCCATTGGTGGAACAGGATAGTTGTCTTTCTCAGAAGCCCTATTTAGGTTTCTGAAATCGACACACAGTCGAATTTCCCCGCTTTTCTTACGGATAGGTACTAAGTTAGCGATCCATTGAGTGTGCTTGACCGTAAAGATAATTTGAGCCGTGAGAAGCTTCTCCAGCTCCTTTTTTACAGAAGGCTCCAAACTGGGGTGCATCTTCCGCAGCTTTTGTTTAAATGGCTTAACCTCTGGTTTCATGGGTATATTATGAAACATGATGCTAGTGTCAAATGTTTTCAACTCGTCATACGTCCAGGCGAAAACATCCTTATACTGTTTACACAATGCAATAATGGCTCTGTGTTCTTCAGGGGTACAATCAACTCCCAAATTGATGAAACGAGGTTCTTGTTCGGTGCCTAGGTTGACCTGCTCATAGTTCAAGGATGAGCTTTGAGTTTTACAATTAGTTTGAGATTTGAACTTGTCCTGTAAATCGTAAAACTTTTCTAGATTGATCACCGACTTCGGGATGACGTTTGATGAATTAGTGAGAGACTTTTCATGTTCTGCTTCATCGATGGCCATGTCTTAAAACGTATCCTGAGCAGTGAGGAAGTCAATTATCTGTCGGTCATCATCAAACACTTTCCAATTAGTCACATTATCTAGAATGGATGATCTGTACATCAATTCAATAGAAAAAGTTTGAGGAGACAGACCTTTTGGCGGGATCAGTCTAGATGTTGTATTTGCTAACAGGTCTGCATCAAAATTTTGTGACCTGGGAACTTATTTAATATTGAATGCCGAAAATGAGTTGGCTAGATCCCTTACCAACTTTTGATAATTAGCCAAGCACGGGGATAAGTGGTGTATTTTATTCCTGACTTGCTTGACTATAATTTCGGAGTCTCCATAGCATTCTATTGCTTGTACACCTAAATCAATGGCCTTCTTGAGCCCCTGCACAAGAGCTTCATATTCGGCTACATTATTAGTGCAATCAAATTCTAACCTGCAAGCAATCATGATTTTCATTCCTTTAGGATTGATAAGAACACAACCCGCTCCAGCTCCCTCTTTGGATTTGGAGCCATCGAAAAATAAGTTCCATGAGACAGGGTCTAATCTAAAATTCGTATTGACATTATATACATTATGCACAATTTCACTAGAAAAAGGTACAGAAGTAACCTGAGTGATATGTGATTCATTTTGAATGCTTTCTTCTGGTGAAGCATCAGTTGGGAATTCACCGAAAAAAGTATCGAATGTAAATTGCTCTGAACGAGAGGTGAGATAACCAGCAGGCTCACTTGAATCATTAAGATCAGTAACTGTCTGTTTCATAAAAGATTCTCTGCTGATCTTAATTTTATTCAGTTGACCATTGTATGGCAGCCACAAGTGGGAACATTCAGTTGCAAAGTAACCTTTAAGTTTCTCTGACCAGTCCCTGCTTAACCACATCCCATAGGATTTTGGGATGTCAACTATCACAATGTCAACTATTTGATGGATCCTAGGATCAACTGACAGTGTGAGCAGAACATTTCTCAATTTACCAACCACTCTGACATTGGATCTGTTAATTTGCACAATCTGGGTTGGACAGGGTTCCCACGTTGCATTCAATTTTCTGCAAAGAGAGAGGGGCATCACATTTGATGATGCTCCCGAATCTATCATGCAGTTGTGCACATTCCGATTGAAAATATCGAAAGTGAGCAAGAAAGGAGGAGTCCTCTTGCTTGCTGGTTTCTAATGATCAGTTTTAGTGACAGAGTCTAGATTATTATTCTATGACTCTCTAGGCTATTTGAACATCATGTTTTCAGGTAAAGAATCCCTCATGGCAGGGATTTTGAATAGCTCAAACAGAGAGATGTTTGCTTTGACTCTTTTTAAGTCTTCAACCAGGTTGTACTCCATTTGAGGGAGGACTGTATCCTTCTGTGGGATAGTTTTGTTACTTGTGGAAACCGAGGGAGAAGATGAAGGTTCTTGAGGTGGCTGTGGTCTTGACCATGTATTATAAGGATGTTGTGTGTTAAACACCGCCTCAGGTTCTTCTTCTTCTTCACACACAGGAAGTTCCGAAAAGCAACCCACGACATTGATCTGTGGATCATCTTCTGCTTCTTCTACAGGTAGTGGCGGATCTGGGGTAGTCTGATCGTTGGAAGTGTCAGGGGTGACTTGAGATTCTTCTACCAATGATCTAAAAATAGAAAAGAGTTCATCATTTGTGAGTGCATCTGCCGGATTTGGTGGTGGTAGATTTTGTGGAGGCTAGTAAGGTCTCCTAAACAATGGCCTTACAAAACCTCTATTCTGATTCTGATTACCATTAGTGTTCTTCTTCAAATCCACCATCTCATTTGACATCTTCTGGAGGAATTTTTTCATGTCAGTCATATCAAATGAATCCTTGTTCTGAACTATGGGTTTAGGGACAGTCTCAATTTTCTTCCTGGAAGTGGAAGGTTGTCCTTCTGAAGTTTCAGGCCTATCTTCTAGACAAAAGATGTCCTTCTCAACTTGGATTGATTCATCAAATGCTTCCAGTAAAGTACCCTTTTGTGCCCTTTTGACCCATATTGCAATAGGGGGAGGTAGACCCTTTTCATAATAAGCTACCAACAATTCTTCAGCAGGAAGAAGATTGGTAGGAATTCTGTTTTTGAGATATGAAAACATTTGGTTAAAGTCTTTTACCCTTTCTTTTCCTTTGGTTTTCATGGAGGATAACTCTAAGACAAGATCTTGCGGTGTTTTTTCATCCCCAAATTTCTGGGTAAAATGTTTCTCGAATTCATCCCAGGAAGTAATAGATTGGGTCGTTAAAGCAAAATACCAAGTGGCCGCTCTACCCTCAAAAGTGTAGGGAAAGAGTTTGCATACTACATCCTCATGTACCATGCTTCTAAGTCTGATTTCCTGCATGAAAGTTTTTATGTGGTCCAATGCAGGTATCTTGTCATCAGGGTTGTATTTAGGCAACCATTTCTCAGGATTCTTTGGTAATCTATGTTGATCACCTAATATGAAAACTACACCTTGGTCAAGCCAAGGTCTGTTTTGACCTTCTCCAGCCATTGGATGTTCTTGTTCTTGTTCTTCAGATGATGAACTAGAAGAATTCTCTTCGTTTGAGGAAGATGATGAAGATGAAGGGGGGGACAGTGGTGGACCGCCGGCCCCAATATTTGGATGACCTAGTGTTGCTATGTGAGTGGTCTCACGGTTATATTTAGGAGAATCCGGTTGATGAATCGATTCTTGGTTTTACGGTTGTTGATCAATTGTATGTTGATTTTTTATGTTAGAACTATTGGTATGTTGAACCTGTGGATCACTGGTTTGTGAGGTGGGAACTTGTTGATCTTCTCGACTGCTAGCTTGCAAAATACCTTCTAAGTTTAGAGCTTCTAGGCAGTGTCTTCTTTTATTGGCAAGTCATTGTTCTGCTCTTAAAACCCTATCGGCAGATGTTTTCAATATCTTTTCTAGCGAGATGGGTCCCCTTGTGGGTGATTTGAAAATGATTTCTCCTCTGTTCTCCTGTTGTACCACCGGTGTAACGGGTATAACCGCAGGTTGTGTAGACATGATAGGGAGAATTATAGGTTGTGGATTAGTTGGTTGTTCAGATGTTGAATCCCTAGTCCTGCTTCGGGTTTGAACCGTTGAAGTACTTGCTGGAGAAGGTTTATTAGTAGTTTGCTTAGGCATATTTTACTAGTGGCCCTCCTTCTAGCGCCATTTGTTGATGCCTCGGGGATGCAGGGTGAGTGCAAAGTGCTGGAATGAGTTCCAAGGCACACAACAGGGGATGAAAACCCAACCAAAGGCTTCAGTTAACCCTACGCAAGAGTTACCCTATCCTCGAGCTGTTTGGTGTGGTAATCACCCATGGATATTTGGCCTCCGCTGGCACTCTATGAGTAAAAGATTTGATCTTAAAAGATTAGTTTTCCTATCAAGGAAAACGAAGTGAAAACTAGTTACTAAAATCTAACTTATCCTACCTTAGGACAGAACCTACTATAAGTCAGATCTAGCCTAAAATGAAGAGTTGATGTTGTGCAGATCAGATTTGAAGTGTGATGACAAGTAGTTAAGTACCTTAAACATAAATGTCTTTGGGTTCTTCACTTGTTAATTTAAAGTTTTATCATTTAATGAAAATTAAGTGACAATTCTTCAAAGTGTTTAAGCCTATTCAAGTATATGATCTGTAATCATTGTGTCAATTGAAAAATTAACATTTGATTATAGATATTTGTTTGCATCGAATCATTTGCAGAATATAAAAAAGGAAAATGTTCAGTTAAAGAAATTTAATAGAATAGTTTTGAGCATAATCCAAACATACAAAGAAATCAATATGAGAGATCTTATGCATTAAAAAATATCCTGCAAAATATTAAACACATGATCGATGACAAATTTGAAACATTAACTTAGCAATTCCCAAAGAAATTTGAGGAACACTAGGAGGTGAATTAAAAGATAACTTTCCTGAATAGAGAAGTCTTGTACAAAAATTACAATGACTTTGATAAACAAAGTATCTTCAGTCCAAACTCCTGCTAAATTGCAATTCCAAAATTCCCAACCCTTTACTAGGAGAAACATTCCTCCTTATATACTAAATTTACATAAGAGTCCCAAAAGGAGAACTTCTACAAAATGGGGATTACAAAATCGGATCTAACCATCGATCCAAGAAATCTTGCTATTTTTAAGCTTAAAAGATTTTCTGCCACCTTTCACAAAAGAAAGACTTGTTCTTTAATCAGATAAGGTCTTGTGGCACCACAAAAATTCAATCACAGATTGTTCACTTTCAGCGACAGGTGGTTAGGCTTGCAAAGCATCCGCTGTAGGAAATTTGGGGTCGGGGAACCCACTGTCAAAAATGGAGAAATCCATCATAGGATTTTCTTTAGGAATGGTAGCCAGCACGTCAGGTTCTTTATTGATTATAAAGTCCTGTATAACATCAGCATCGAGATCAATTGATTCCTCCAGAATTTCCTTCCTTTGCTTTTCGGGATTGTGCATGTAGGCAGACAAAGTTTCGAAGTCTTCTTCACTGCTACCGTTGCTAAGATCAGGAACACATGCACCAAAAGGTGGTGACAACATTTCTTGATACAACAAGGGGTAGAGTTCTTCATTCTCAACTTGAACATTGGAAAATTCACCGTCTGCATGAATATTACGCATTCTGAATGAGTCTTGGATAGTAGGACACAAAAAAAATCCACACAGAGTCTTACGTCTTCCAGAAGGCGAGGGATGAATTGGATATTTCATGTTAATTACTATTTAAAGGCCAACAAGCAGGTCAATGATAATCGGGTAGGGGCAATTTGCAATGATTAAACTTATCCAGTGAATTCATTGTAGTTACTTCAATTGTAATGAAAACGTCGAGGTATGTGCTAGTCGGATCAAATTTTGTGCAAAGTACGAGTTCAATTACTACTCGCATGATTTTGAATTGCCTTTACGATCACATCGTTACAAGCAATCTCTCATCAATAATTATGATTGGTGATTAATAACAGAGACGAAGGTTATGGTGACAAAGTTGATGTGCAAAAAGGTCTCCACTAGGAGTTCCAGTACATAGGCTATCAACTCTTCGCACGTAACAAATCCGATCATTAAGAGGTGGAACAAAAATGACAAGATGTCAAAACTCGAGTCCATACATGGTGAACTTAAGGCGGAAAGATGGCGTCCATCCAACATGAAATAACTGATATACTGGTATTAGTGTTTGGTGTCATGGATTGCACAAAAATGATAATTTGGCAGAACCAGCTTTCAAAAGACAAAATGGAAGGCCTGACTTAACTGACTGCCCAAAATCAACATGACCGTGAGATCATAACAGACGGATGACGAAGATTAACCAGAGAGGAATGCGGAATCGGGTTCAAACACTTTCATGGAGTTCTTATTCAAAGATCCCGCAAGCCGAAACCAGAAAGTATGGATTTGTGGGTTACAGGTTCACAAAAAATGGAATTAAAAAAAGATTTCTGAAGGCCGAAAACCTACTATGCGGGTGGCAAGCTTCGAAACGTTAAACTGTGAAGTGAAATAACCATCCCGAAAGCCACATTCTGAAATTACAAGTTGCAGGTTTCGGGAACACACACCAAATAATCGAAAAAGAACACAATCCCGAAAGCCGAATGCCGCCATCGCGGGGTTCGGGTTTTGGGGTAATTATTTCTCAGTCTTATTAAAGAACGATTCCGCAACACGCAGCTATTGGATTGCAGGTTTCGGAATGAGCAAAACCAAAACTTAAAAACAACAGTCCTGCAACGTGCACTTGTCGGGTTGCATGTTTCGGGTTCTCCAAATGTCGGGTTTCGGGATGATGATAACAGTCAGCAAAATACTCAAAATTTTGGCTCTTTTCAGATCGAAACACTTTGGAAGAAATAATCAAACCCTTACAAACAAGCAGACCAAAAGCATGGGTGAATAATTTTAGAGGTAAAATGGAAATCCAAAAAAATTTCAAGATGACTCACCCAAACTCCTTTGCGTTTATAAAAATTGGGGGGATCCAATTCTTAACTAAGCATGGGATCTTTTGTGGCTACAACTCCATGCCATTCCAAAGGTCGGTCCCCGACCTCCACAATCCACAATCTACATTGCAGATTCGGAAGGTCGGAACCACAGTCCCCTGCACCAACAACTTCACCTGCAGCTTCTAAGGGTGATAAATCCTCCATCCTTGGTCCAAATTGGATAAGGACGGTACCGTTGGAAATCTATTGGAGAGCGCTTTCCACTGGCATCATCCACACGACATGTGAGTACTCTAACCTTGTATTTTTTCCATTTGAAGTATTTCCTAAAACTCCCTCAATGTATCATTAACCTTCTGCAAGGAGCTTTGCCCGCATTCTGATATGACTTTCTCCTTCTCCTGGTCCACAGAGGGGTCCTAAAACACCATAGGGGATATCCACTTACTTCCCCAAGTCCAGGTGAGGCCAGGCCATCCCTCTTAAAGGTGAATTCAATTCATAACTAAACACATACTATTAAACCAAATCTATTCAATGCATCTATAACCTGCAAGGTTAGCAGCATATGAACTCAAGCAATTGATGAAGCACTCAGACATGAACTCAACCTCACACTCAGGCTTATACATAGCTCCCTACTGATCAATTTTATGTAATCATTCAATCAATAACTTGAACATAACAAGCATAACATAACATATAGAATATCATCACTTAACACCACAAGAGCACTTATCTTTGAACTGAAGTTGCCCAAGTAAATGGCTAAGTGAGAGAAACTTTCCACCCAACCTTAGGTATCTGTCCAGCCTATACTGTTTTAGCTGAGAGACCACCTTCGAGCTAGGATGTGTACCCACTGTTGGCGGGAAATACTACCCTATAGTGAGGAAATAGACACTATCAACTTAAGGTGGTGACAGGTAAACATACTGATTGCATTACATAAATGTTTATAAAGGGAAATAGATCAGAGACCTTGAGGACATACCTCATGAACGAATTTTTATCCTAGCTTTTGTCCAGCCTCGCGCTCGATCCTCCACTCGATCTCCCATCCGATAAACCTGCAACACAAAGACCTTTCTTAGCGTATCTTGGCCAATATAATAATGATGGAATTGAATAGTAATTCAAACATCAAGCATTAAACAACATTGATCCAAACAAATACATAGTCCATTCAGCATTTAATTTGGGATGAGAAAGATGTTTCAACCTTTTATTGTCAAAAACAGATGAATGATACAAAGTATACCTGACTTTGCAGCATACTCGTGTAACCTGATCCTAGGCTCCTGCTCCTCTCTGACTTCAAAGTTTCTCCAGCATAACCACCTTCAATACAAGCTTCTCATATAATAAGAGTCTCTCTATGTCTCTCATGTCTACTAACTAACCCCTCTCTTCAATCCTCCTTGTATTTATAGGACAAGTTAGGCAGTTCAGGTCGAGAGGTGGTTGAAAGGGAAGTTAGGGAAGTTGGGAAACCAACTGCAACTAATCCCCATTCATCAAATTAATATTTTTTTGATCATATTTTAAGATGTGCGTGACTATTTCACAGTGGAGTAGCGCACAATGCATGACGACAGCATTAAATAACTAGCATTTGCCATTTTTTGGATGTTGTGCGCTAGTTTACTGAAGTAGAGTAGCGCATTTCAGGAGATGTGCGCTACTATATAGCTTATAGAGTAGGGCATATGTGCTAATTTATTGAAGTAGATTAGAGCCCATGCCAAAATATGATATTTTTTAGGGTTTTGTGAGCTTGCATAAAGGTGAGTTAAGTCAAAGTGTCATTTGAGGTTATCATGCTCTGCAATCCAAGTTGTCCTTTTGTGTGATCAACAACTCAAGGTGATCACGGACGGAGAAGTGCAGATTTGACCTATAAAAAATGCCCCCTAATGTATGAGGTCAGAGGGAAATGATGGCCGAAATACATTATAATCCAAAGCCAGAGGAGGAGAAAGAAACCGCAGGACCAAGTCACAGAAACACCTGAAACAAAGATCAAGGTCAACGAGCAATTACATTGTTGACATCATATATATGTGCAGTGTGATACGATCATGATCTCCGATACATAACGAGGAGATGTATATATAGCATGCCCACTTGAAATACAAGCGTGGATCCATGTCAAACTAAGAGATCATAGCCATAACAACAAAATGGATCTATGTCTCATGGAGAGCCAAATATAAGTGAGGCTCAGTATTGCGCAACTTGGGTGATAACATAATGAAGTGATGTCATCAAAATCCCAAGGTCTTCATCCAGAACAACCTAAGGTACAAACCCTAACCATGTGAATAGATGAGTTGATAGTCGAACATGGAAGGTATTGTTTGATTACCGGTCGTTGATGTATACCGTTAAAAAATGCGAGGACTTCCACCGATAATGATGATGGGGCCCAAGGTACCTAGTACGATCTAACAAGTGTGAATAAGTGGACTTGGAGTCGAACACTTGAGGATCCTGTCGAATAAGAGACATTGATGTATTCTCATAATTCAATAGCGAGGAAAATTGCCACTGGTGACTGCAATCTCCAAGGTACTAACCGAAACTTTAAACTTCATTCCCAAAGCAAAATGAGTTGATGTCGATGGGAAGAAGTCCGTTGGAAGGGAGGCCTTAAGGCATCCTCCATCATCCAACACGAGGGACACTCAACTGGTATGAGATGATATGGAGTAATATATGTAACAATACTGACACTAGGATGGCTGACACATGAGTTCAAGGTAAACTGCAGAATGGCCGACACAAGGTATATCCTTGAACAGTGAGCCCGACACAAAGTGACTTAGGAAGTTTTCAACATAATGGAGAAAATGATATAAGCCTGTAATGTAGGAGACATTAGCAGACCCTCCATATGGTTGGAAGAATAACCAACTAGGGGATTAAACAACTTGGAGATCAGGTTCACCCTAAGGTAAAAAAATAAACCCAACCGACATGATAGACTCAAGTAGGTGTTGTGTTCAAGGATAGAACTGACTGAAACTGCATTTGACATTGAAGATATGATACATCTTTCTCATCCCTTATTCTTTTTAGATAAAAGAATACCTTTCTTGTTGTTTTAATGAGTGCAAGAAAGAATGAAAACTCAATAGATCCAACCGCGTAAAAAGTTTAATGAGCCCATGGGAGGAAGACTCAGGACCTTCTTCATTGTTTACAGAGTTCGAAGAACAGGTAGAAGATTACTCTATATTACTGATCTCTTGATTTTAATATCGAGCTGAGATCTGTTCCTGCTCGCCGGTGTTTTCAATTTTAAGGAGTCTGAAAAACTTAAACAATAACTCCATTAACCTACTTGTGGATTTTAATAACGAGCCCAAGTAGGTTAATGCTCATCGGTGTTTTCCTGTTTATAGAGTCTGGAAAACTTAAACAATCCTCTTTACACCTATCCGTGGATTTTATATTGAGCCCAGATTGGTCTGTGCTCAGCGGTGTTTTCTTGTTTATAGAGT
The DNA here is from genome assembly GCA_027924585.1 of Larix kaempferi. Classification (NCBI taxonomy): domain Eukaryota; kingdom Viridiplantae; phylum Streptophyta; class Pinopsida; order Pinales; family Pinaceae; genus Larix; species Larix kaempferi. The sequence continues at coordinate 2,865,487 of BSBM01000484.1, read as the reverse complement.
TGAAAAACTTAAACAGTCCTCTATTTACCATCTCGTGGATTTCACATCGAGCCCGAGTAGGTGAATGCTCGCTTGGTGTTTTCATGTTTAGAGAGCTTGGAAACCCTAAAGAAAGGCTCCAAAAGGTCCTTTTTCGTAAAGTTAGTCTCCTCCCCTGAAAAGTATAAAACAATGGAAGAAGAACTCTTCCAGCGCATACAGAAGTATACCTAGAGTATACCTTTTCCGTAATTTATCCACCAAGGCCCGGAAAAGGGGTAATTCTATACCTAAGTGGATGAGCCTTCAATTACTTTAATGAGATTGAATAGGACAAGTTTGCTCGGCAATCTTTTTTAGGTTTAAATAGTTCAAACAAGAGCTTAAAATGACTTAAATGACAGCTTCTAGGATCACGACTCATGATCTGCCAAAACTAGGACTTCAACAAATATGTTAGTAATCGTGACAAAAATTCTTAAATGATATGTAAATTTTAACTATGATCTAGTTGAGAATGTCTATCATCAAGAAAATTAGTCTTAAAGGATTGATTCTACAAAATTTTAGTGAAAAAAATGAGAACCGTTGGGTGAAATTATCATAGTACCATGTGTAGCTATTAATTGATTAAATAGAACAAAATGGTAGAATTTGCAACTATAGAGATTTTATCCAAGTGGGTAAAAATTTAGAAACAAATTCATATATTTAATTTTCAAAATTAAAACTCAAATTTCATTTTGGTTTTGTAGGAAAATAAAATTTGGAGGAAACCTTTGTATTTCAATCCTCCGTGGCAATCAACTCAAGTGACCAATCAACATTTTGCCTCCACCAAGTAAGTTGAATTCATCCTAACTTGCATTTTCGTAGGTTTTTTGTCAATTTTTGAGCTTAAAATCATTTTTAAGGCCATGCTCACATCGTTAGAAGTGCGTGCGCTACTCTGCAGTAGGAAAAGTAGCGCATACTGGAGGTATGCGCTACTCTGCCTCTACACAGTAATGCCCATGTGTGACCGTGTGGCATATACAGTAGCGCACACCCGTGAACATGAAGAAAAAAGTGTCGACATGCTAAAATTTGACATTTTTGTGGTAGGATGGTACTTATTTTGAGGGAGAGAGAACATGAGGAGATGGATAGGTTGGAAATGCAAGACCCGACCACTCTCCATGCACTCCGAAGATGTGGTTTGTTAAAGTTTTTCCAAACTGTGAACATGAGGGCACTCAATAGATTGCTTCAAAGACTCATTCAATACTGGGATGTAGATGCCAATGCATTTGTTATCTGAGGAAAAACCTTGGACCTTAATGTTGACGACATCTACTTCATTACCAGACTCTCTAGAAGGGGAGATGCAGTATGTTTGAAAGGATCTTCTCGCAATGAGGGTTCCGTGTCGGTGCAAGAATATTTGAATGCATACTGTGTGGTAGGAGCCGAGAAATCCGGAAGTCAAATCCCAATTTCTACTATTGAAAGCCTCCCTCTAAAGGTCATTGTGAGTATGTTGAACTGAATGTCGGGAAGTGCCACACAACACCTAGATTCGAGGCATTCCATGCATATTGGTGTTAGATGTTTGCAGGGACATGTGTACGATTGGTGCACTGGTTTATTGGCAAATATGAAGCTTCAACTCACGGGTTGCAAATCAGAGAGAGCGAAGAACTTTGGATATGGCAGCATTCTATGTACCTTCTTCTTCGAGAGGGTACCTGCTCTTAGCTTGGGGATGCCTCTACCTCCAGCTAACCCTCGGGAGCCAAGATTCGGCCGTTGGGGTGACATATTTCTCTGCCAGGGTGGTGGGGAAAGTCACTTTTGTTATCATACTGATGATTTCTGGGGGTGGTGGGAGAGATAGGTGCCTGCATTCGAGCAGTTTCTGTATGCTGGATTGGACTTCCGCCATGATCCAGAGCTGGTGCTTCCTCCAGGTGGATCCTGGGGAGATATTGGTATGTTTTTATTTTGAGAATTATTTAATTTTTTCAAATTTTCAAGTATGTGATTTTTATGAATGAATTTTGAAGTACTAAACAAGTGTCATATGCAGATATTGGGCCTGTTCGTCCCGAGGGACATCCTACTATCTTCGTGAGGCCAACAGATGTTGGTGCAGCTGATGCTATGTTAGGGACCATAGAGCGAAAAGTGAGTCGGTTGACTCATGATGTTCCTGCATGCCGCATGGATCAGATACCTATTGATATGCAGGAAGATGTAGTTGGGGTGCCCCCAACATGGCTTAGGGTGCTGCGGAAGATAGCTAGGTTGGTCATATGTTATCGGGATGCAGTAGATGATGGTGAGGCCCCTCCTTCTCCATAGGATATGGACACTTTATGTATATTTTTGAGGCCACTGAGCCTAGTTTTGTACTTTATGACATGACTTGCGATAGACTTATGATCCAAAACTCATATATTTTTTGATATAGTATCGGATATATATACAGTATCAGTTATTTACATGCATATGTGTTTGAACTTTATGTGTGAAATGTTGTTTATGGAAGTGTATGATACAAATGCCAATCTAAGACATAATTTGCAAATGAGTCAGCTAATGAATTTAAATTTCTTGGAATGTGTTGATATATAATAGAATCAAACTGTGTTTCCAATAATCTAACTCGAAAAACTGTCGTAGCAACATAGGATCTCTAATCTGGTAAACACCCGTTAACTGAAATACAACTAGTTGCGAGTCAAGTCTTACCTCCAAATGTGAAATGCCATGAGTAAGAGCATCTCAGAGAAGTTCTATAACCGAACCGTACTCAGCTACATTGTTCTTAGTGGGACCCAAACAAACCCCCCCGAAGAGACAAGTTGGCCAGTGGGTGAGTAAACAACCCAAGCTACTAAAGCCAATTGTCGGGTGTGGCGACTGGCGCCATCAGCAAATCCTAAGAAATGTTCAGTCGACATCTGATACATGAAATGAAGACACACATAAGATTAACTAAGCAAACATAAGCAAAAAAATAGCTCTACAAAATATACAGCTATGTTACAAGAAAAAGCACAACTTCCTAGGTGTAGTACTTCTTTAGGTAGAGCCCATTTCTAGGCTCAGGCAGCTTATTACCCTCGTAATCTACTAGCTCGTAAGCACCCTTCTTCAGTACTTTAGAGATTATGTAAGGCCCGCGCCACATGGACTTGAACTTGCCAAGTCCTAAAGGTTCCTTGTCCTGATCCTAAAGTAGAACAAGATCTCCTTCAAGGAACACCCTAGGTCTGACAGACTTGTCATATTGTCCTTTGACTCGTTTCTTATGAAATTCGTTTGCTGTGAGCACATCGCGGCGCTGCTCATCTAGATGCTCCAAATGCTACAAACGTTCTTCCAGTGTTGAAGTATCCGGTAGTAATTGAACATCCAGTTTTAACGAAGGAATTTCGCATTCAATCGAAACGACTACTTCTATCCCATGCATAAGATGGAAGGGAGAGAATTCGGTAGGAGTCTTTACATTCGCTCGATAATCCCAAAGAGCAGGGTATAGCATGATGTGCCAGTTATTTCGACTGGAATTAATAGTTCTTTGCAGAATTACCTTTAAAGTTTGTTAACTGCTTCGACTTGTCCATTCTCCTGTGGATAATATGAAGACGAATGTTCTTGCCGAAAACCTAACATTGTGTACATATCAGTCATCATGCTATTCTGTAAATGACTTCCGTGATCAATCACAATCTCTTTGGGTATGCCGAACCTTGCAATAATCTGATTAAATACAAAATAATCGGTAGTTTCTCCATCTTCCTTGACAGTAGGCATTGCCTCGTCCCACTTGGTGAAGTAGTCGATGGCAACGATGATATAATGATGTCCTCCAGCCGAAACTGGATTGCAAGTCATATAATCAGCCCCCCATTTTGTGAAGGAACCTTCTATAATCATAGGATGAAGAGGAGCTGGGTGTGCTCTCATTTTCCTGGTGAAAAACTGACACGAATGACAGCGTTTCACAGCTTCCACACAATCTTTAAATATTGTGGGCTAAAAATACCCGTCACACAGTATTTTCTGGGCTGTTGCCAACCCAAAAAGATGACCCCCACAAGCTCCACTGTGGGCATCATTCAATACTGATTCTGCTTCTTCCAAATTCAAACAACGTTGTAAGATGGAATCTATCCCACGTCTATACAAAGTATCAGAGATGATGAGATAGTTTTTCGCATGACTTTTTAGTTTGCGTCGTTCTTCTCTAGAAAAAGTGGTAGGGTACCTCAAAGTCTGGAGATATACTAAGATATCCCGTACCATGGGTCAGAGGAGGAAATAAGGAAGATATGTTCATTCGGGAATGATGATTCTTCCTCAATATGATCTAAGTCACTCGAAAACTCTAAGATTAACTCAGCGAACACTAGTGATTTCTTCGACTTGGCCGATTGAAAAACCAAATCAAACTCTTATAAGATTACAATCCATTTATTGTACTTCCCACCGATGATGTGTCGAGTGAGAACATACTGAAAAGGATTGACTTCTGCTATCTCAGTATTTGTTCGTAAAAGTATGTAATGATGAAGCCTCTGTACCGCATGGACTGCAGCAAGTGCTAACTTCTCAACATGTGAATATTTAACCTCAAGAGCTATCAATGTGGGAGAAAGATAGTAAACAACATGCTCTTGTAGCATGTCGTCCTCCTAAACTAGTACTATGCCAATTGTATTAAGAGACGCTGCTAGATATAAAATAAAATCTTTTGCATAGTCCGACAGGCTCAACAAGGGGGCTGAAAGTAGTGCCTTTTTCAAGGCCTCAAATGATGCTTGAGCAACCTCATCCCATAAGAAGTAGGTATCTTGTTTAAGAAGTCTCATAAAACCTTTTGTGATCTTAGCATAGTTTATGATAAAGCGTCACAAGAAGTTAGACATGTCTTGCAGACTCTGGAGTTGTCGCAAGGTGAGAGGAGGAGGAATATTTACAATCGCCTCAACTTTTAACGGATCAACCCTTATACCACAACTGGATACAATAAAACCCAGTAAACGTCCCGATTCGACGCATAATACACACTTATTAGGATTCAAACGAATCTTATATTGTCTGCATCTTTCAAACACAAGTCTCAAATGAGGTTGATGATCCCGTCTCTTTCGAGATCGCGCCGGGAGGTCATCCAAGTAAGGTTCAACTATGTGTTTGATATTGTGAAAAGTGAAATTCATAGCTCGCTAGAATGTAGCTCCAACATTCTTTAAGCCAAACGACATCTTCCGATACGCAAAGGTTCCCCACAGGCAGATGAAAGCTGTTTTGTGTTGATCTTCGGGTTTGATTTGGATTTGATTATATCCCAAAAATCCATCCATGAAAGAAAACATCTCATGTCCCGCACATGCATCTATGATTTGGTCGATAAATGGTGTGGGATAGTTATCTTTCGAACAAGATTTATTCAAGTCCCGGAAGTCAGTACAAACTCGAATGGTACCTTGCTTTTTATCAATTGGAACGGGGTTTGAAACCCATTCCATCATGTCAATCGGGTAGATAAATCTGGCTCTAAGGAATTTTTCAACTTTCGCCTTAATGGCAGCCGCTTTTCAAGGATTCACAGGATGGAGCTTCTGTCTCATAGGTTTTGCATTAGGGTATGCAGTGATGACATGCTCAACGATAGCTAGATCGATACTTGGAATCTCCTCATAAGACTAGGAAAATATGTCACGAAATTCTTTAAAAAGCTTGGTATACAGAGCAATCTCTTCTGAAGAGCAATCTGCACCAATAAAAATGTTTTCCACGACCCCGGGTTTGGTGTAAATGTTAATCGGGATTGTTCTCGATATATTAGCCATATTCCCTTTGGCGTAAACAACTCTTGAAGTAGAAGGAAAATATGGAAAATCAAAAAATCCACCTGGTCTCATAGAGAATTCTCCTCTCTCTATCCTGTCTAAGTTTGGAAGCAGGTAAGACCTGTGATGCATATGTTCCCATGGTTGGTCCAGGACCATCATGACTTCTAAAATGGCTTCATCAGACGGTAAGACCATATCTAAATAGTCGAAAGAGTGGGTAGAATTCAGTGACCATGCAGGAGCATAGTCCATATCCAAATCAGCAGAGACTGGCGGAGTCACAATATGTTCCATTGTAGTATGTTGTGCTTCCATGTATGCTATCTCTGCAATGGTTAAAGGAACTGAAGGTTCTGATATAGTAGGAAGGATCCATAGATCAATCCTAAGACCAACCGTGAAAGTTTCAGTATAAGTACCTTCATCATAACGCATGAAAATAATAGGGGAGGGTGGGTTGAAAGTGCCTATTAACGACCCGTAAAGCCCTGCTCCTATACTCTCGCTTACTGGGGAAGATTGATCAACTAAGGGAATAGTGGTATCTGGTGAAGTCTGGTTGTTTTTCTGAGATAACGAAAGTTGATCGACCATGACAATCTTGCCTTCGTGAGGGAACATAACAACTTGGAAAATTGCCGATGCAATGGCTCGCATGGCATATGTCCAGATCCTACCTAATAACATATTGTAATCAAGCGGAGCGTCTAGAACTTCAATCTCTACAGCAACTGTCTTACCGGCAAGTGTAATTTCAAACGATGGTATAACTCCATGTGGATAGAAAGTCTTGCCATTGAAGGCAGTAAGCAGTGTGTTAGAAGGAGCTAGCTCGGGAGAGCCTAAAGCTTTCCTGCAAGAAATGGACATCACGCACGTCGACGCGCCCTCATCTATGACAACCCATCTAATGGTCATAGGACCATGGACCACTTCAATCCGTAAGGAAACGTGGTACGGAAACTGATATTTGATATCAGACATATCAAAGCGTGCAATCATTTTAGATGATTCCATACTTCCAATCGCTGCCAAAAGTGCATTTCGTTGTAACGGACAACTTTGCAAAACTTCTAAGGTGGACATAGCACAAGGGGTCTGGGATAGATCTTCAACCACATTGTAGTTGGAAGCAGCCCAAGCGTTGGGATTGTGCGAATCCCATTTCAAGACACCTTTCAGGATCTTGGGCAGCGGATCCACTGGGATGTGGAGAGTAATGGAAGATTCAGGAATCTCTTTATCCTTGTTTTGCACATCTGGGGTATAATTTCTTGCTCGTGTTTACAAAAGTGCATCCACGCTAACCATATTAATGAAAGTTTGATCAACTGAAGCCTGAGTAGTGCCCCCAGTTTTGGAGGTGCCAGAAGTTGAACCTTGCTTCTTAGGAAATGGGTCTTTGAGTACGACAGGTTTCTTTTCTTGAAGCAGCTTCTGGGATTCTTCGAGTAGAGGGCATTGGTGAGTAAGGTGTTCCTGCTTGCAAAGCTTACAAGGGAACTTAACCTTCTTCTTTTCTTTGTTACCCTTCTCGGCATTCTCTTTGTTCTTGGGATTTTGTTGGTCCGCCTCTCCTTTCTTTCCCTTCTTTTTGTTGTTGGGTTTCCGAGGGCCCTTTTGATTGTTCTGAACCTGGTTCACAGATTCAGAAGTAGAAGGAGAGGTTGTGACGGAGGTTACTTCTGCAGTCGATTGTTTGACAGATAAGGCATGAACCTGCTTGGTCAATGCTTCAAAAGCTGCAGAATCTACTGAACCCACTATTCCGTCAGCATGTGGTCCAGGTTTAGGTCTGCCAAGATCAGTGTTTGATCACAGTGCATCTGGTATAATCTCATAAAGTAGCCCAGAATGTGCATAAGAAAGGTCTAGCTACTGGGTCCGTAAAATGGCTTCTTCCTCTGTAGACTCTCCAGAAGTAGCTACTTCCTTAGAAATGTAAAGAAGGAGTGATTTCAGATACCACTCAAGAAGAAATTCTAGAGGTATATTGGATTTAATGAGCCTCTTCCATCTTCGCCACTCCTGAATGTGATCAGATAAGTGAGTGGCCTTATTCTGTCTAAATGTAGACAAAAGATCTGTCCTGGCATCGTACCGAACAGGAAGCTGGAAGTGGTTCAGAAAAACAGTCGCGAGATCTCGAAAGTTAAAAAACGTAGTTGTAGGTAACTCAATGTACCATTTAGCCACAATGACGGTTAAGGTTCTTTGGAAAAGTCTCAACCTAATGGAATCTTCGTTCAACAATTTCGAAGAACACCATAAATGGAAAGTGGTGACATGATCACCAGGGTCTTCACCGGTTTTGCCTTCGAATTTTGGAATGTCCGAAGGTAATTTAGTAGGAACTGGTGGCCAAGTCACGTTATGGCATATCGGATCATTTGTTAACTTGGAAAGGTCTGGAAAATTCAGAGTTGCCAGAAATGGTAATCGAGGTCTACAAGATGGCATTTGATAAATTGGGGCCATAAAGGGGGAACTACCCATAGTTTGACCCATAAACTGCTGGTAGGGGTTGCTCCCTGCCACTTGTTGGTAGGGATTTCCCCCAGCCACTTGCTGGTAGGGGTTTCCCCCAACCCCTTGCTAGTAGGGGTTTCCCCCAGCCATCTGTTGGTAGGGGTTTCTCACAGCCATCTGCTGTTGTGTGAAAGCGTTGTTAAAATTCCCCTATCCAAATGAAAGTGGGTTAATACTCTAAACGTTTGTCCACTGAGGCTAGGTGTTAGCCCCGCCATATTGTTGATTAAGGATGTTACCCCCCCTCCAGAAAACAAAGAAAAAGGGGTGTTTCCTACAAGTACATTACTTTGATTGATATTGTAACCTGCAAAGGCATTAAAACTAGGGGTAATCAAGGTGGATGGCGCTGTCATGGTACTCATGATGGGCATAGTTGCAGAGGCATTTGGCCCTACATTTGGTGTGGAAATCCAAGTACTAGGTATAGGATATGGCTGTTGAGTTACAGGAGGTGGGACAAGATTCACTATATTACTGGGTCCAAAAGTGGGTGTAGAGGCGGACGCCGTGGTTGTTGAACTTGGCATGCCTAAGGTATTGACATTAAATCTTAAGGATGGAGTCGAAATAGAAGTTGGCTATGCCGAACTCGGTGTAGCAGTGGGAGGAGGATTTACAGTATTTGTGTTCATACCTATTGTGGGAGTCTGTGGAACTCCTTGTTCGCCTCCTGCATTAGTCATAAAATACCTAGGTGTGAACAAATATGCACTATAATCGGGTTGTTGGAAACCAACGGGTAACAGAAGCAGATTATTAAGATAAGTCAAAGGAGGATTAAACGGAGTACTGAACTCACCAGAAGTGAGATCCTCAATCTCAACTGTATTAAAAGCTTGCTGATATGGAGTCCCAGGTTGTGGTTCCTCAGGAACCTCTATTTTAGGTCTTTATGTTGCAAGTTGTGGTTCCTTAGGAACCTCTATTTCACCAGTAGTTTCCAAAGGAACACTGGAGTCTACCCTCTGTCGTCCGGATGGCGGTAGTGGTTCCACTCTAAGTGGGAGAAGGTTTTGCAACCTTCTAGACCTATGAAGTTGTTGGTCTTCCACGATTATATATAAAAATAAAAACTAATCAAAAACCTAGTGGCCACTAAGACTAGGGGGAAAACAACACACCACTCAAAAATCCTAAGTATTCAAACCAGTCAAACAAGATTACTTCCAGAGAAGAGTCTGGGATGATGAGGGCCCAAAACAGATCAACGAAGGATGAAGAATAGTTACCCGGGGTCCACAATACAATGACTAAGGGTGTAGGCCCTGGAATCACCCAACCGCCCTCCCAAAGACCTGCAAGGGATTTCCTCCCACGTCTGTCCTAGGTATAGAAGATATAACCTCCGCTGTCACCTGTGTATGATCTTATGGTCAGATACTAAGGTTACCATACATACAAAATATTGGGGGGATAGTCACCAGCTTGATAAAAATGTGTGGGCAGGGTAACAAAGCCCGAAGTCCAGATGGACCCCCGTACACGAATCGACCTTGGTTTATGGTCAAAAGGAACATGAGGGAGGTATCCTCAACGATTCCGATCTTCCACAACCTCATTCTTAGATCTGGTTTCAGTAGAGTTTCCCAGGAATATTTGATATATATGGGTTCACTTATATGACAGTCGCACTACAATTTTTGAGTAATGAAACAAGCTTCGAGAAGTTTAAGGTGTTTTAAGCTCGAAACTCTAGCCTGTACTAGTTGGTGTCGTGTATCCCTAGAAAGAAAATCATTTCTAATTGATTTTATTAATATTCTTTTTAAGGTCACTTTTTACTCAGTGGGGCAGTGCATTGTGTGATGTGGTTGCAACAAAAAGTAAAGTGCATAAAATGAAACAACTTTCAACAACAAAAAGACTTTTTATTTTTCGTTTAATATCCTTTCTAAACTGAAGAGTAAGCAAACCTAAATAAAGCTTTCTTTTTGTTTATTTTTCAAATTCCGGACAAAGTAAACTATGCTACTTTGTAAAAATTATAAGCCTCACTAATCTAAACTACCAAACTTATTTTTCTTTTTTCTGTTATATATGAACGAAAAAGAAATTGAAAGCGGAAGCAAGTAAGACCTACAAAAGATGTGCAAGTATGGCAAGATGACTCTAAAGTCCACAACAATCGAATCAATGACTTGACAAAGACTTGTCCTATGAGTTTTTTCAACAGAAAAATCTCTTGAACTTGGAAACAAAGTGTCAAGAAAACAAGGAGGAAATATGCTTAAAACTGGAAATCAAACTTGAAAGAATGCTCCAAAGCACCAAACCCTAACAAGAACACTAAGCCAAGTAGTAGGTAGGCAAGTAGATTAAAGACGACCTTACTAACAAAATGACTCAAAGGTGAAGCAAACTAAAGTAGTCCAAACTCACTTGATACTGGAAATGACAGTGAGGTCAAGAAATGTTGGGACTCAAAAAGTTTTGGAAGACACCCCAAAGACTCCAAAAAATTGGTCAAACTCTAAAACAAAGGATGAGAAACCCAAAGAGCATGCAAGTGTTGCAACAAACAACAAATGTAAGCACAAAGGTTTGTAGGTCAACAACACACTACTAGGGTATGGATAAGTAACTGTGTTCACTAAGGAACAAAGCAAAGTCTCCAAAAAGAGTCACAAATGAACCAAACACTTCAAAAGCAAACAAGTGACTAAAAGATGACCTAAAAGACTCAAAAGAGGCTAATGAGACTCAATGAAGGATTACAGACCTCAAAGACCAGTCAAGAAGACCAAAAACAAAGTTAGAAACCCACCCAAACAGGCAAAAAACTCAACCCTGCTTCGAATAGAGAGCTACAGGAATGTGCCCTACTGTGCAGTAGGCACACTAGCAAATTTGGGGATGTGTGCGCTATTGTGCAAAGGAAAACTAGCGTATATGCGCCACTGTATGTACAGTAGAGTAGTGCGCAGGTCTTAAAAAGTAAAAAACTAACCTTGTAGAGGTGTAAAAAGACTGAGTCTAACAAAGGGAAGCAGGTAGGGGAAACCTACAGGGCTTCTCAGAAGATTAAAATGGTTAAGAGGTACTGGAAAGACAATAAGAAGGGTTTCCTAGAGCAGAAAAAAACAACTTCCCCAGTAGAGTCGCCAGTCTGTTAGCGGGAAATACTACCCTGTAGTGAGGAAATAGACACTATCAACTTAAGGGGGTGACATGTGAACATACTGATTGCATTACAGAAATGTTTATAAAGGGAAATAGATCAGAGACCTTGAGGACATACCTTATGAATGAAGTTTGATCCTAGCTTTTGTCCAACCTTGCGCTCGATCCTCCACTCAATCTCCCATTCGATAAACCTGCAACACAAAGACCTTTCTCAGCGTATCTTGGCCAGTATAATAATGATGGAATTGAATAGTAATTCAAACATCAAGCATTAACCAACATTGATCCAAACAAATACATAGTCCATTAAGCATTTGATTTGGGACGAGAAAAATGTTTCAACCTTTTATTGTCAAAAACAGATGAAGGATACAAATTATACCTGACTTTGCAACATGCTTGTGTAACATGATCCTAGGCTCCTGCTCCTCTCTGACTTCAAATTTTCTCTAGCATAACCACCTTCAATACAAGATTCTCATATAATAAGAGTCTCTCTATGGCTCTCATGTCTACTAACTAACCCCTCTCTTCAATCCTCCTTGTATTTATAGGACAAGGTAGGCAGTTCAGGTCGAGAGGTGGTTGAAAGGGAAGTTGGGGAAGTTGGGAAACCAACTGCAACTAATTCCCATTCGTCAAATTAATATTTTTTTGATCATATTTTAATATGTGCGCGACTATTTCACAATGGAGTAGCGCACAGTGCGTGACTACAACATTAAATAACTAGCGTTTGCCATTTTTTGGATGATGTGCGCTAGTTTACTGAAGTAGAGTAGTGCATTTCAGGAGATGTGCGCTACTACATAGCTTACAGAGTAGGGCATATGCGCTAGTTTATTGAAGTAGAGTAGCGCCCATGCCAAAATATGATTTTTTTAGGGTTTTTTCCAGCTTGCAGGAAGGTGAGTTAAGTCAAAGTATCATCTGAGGTTATCATGCTCTTCAATCCAAGTTGTCCTTTTGTGTGATCAACAACTCAAGGTGATCATAGGTGGATAAGTGCAGATTTGACCTATAACACCCACTAAGGAGGGCTAATAGTCTCTCTCATAGTCAAGGTTCCAACCTACAGTTAGCTTTATCAAGCATACAAGGGAACATGGAGGATGTTACTAAGCTTGTGAGCTCAAACACAGAGCTACAAGAATCCCAGACTACTCAGCAGACATGGCACCCACATTACCTACCTCACACAACACAAGGAAGGACCTCTTCTCTTTTGCACAGTCCCTCAAGGCCCCTTCCCTCCAATGCTCTTCAGGGTGGGCATTGAAAGGTCCAAAATGTTGTTTTCATGAGACTTTTAGCCTTCACTGGGTTTATCAAGTAGATCCAACCCCATGTTTAACCTTCTTCTCTATTATTCAAGCTGGGCTCTTCTTAGGGTTGTGGCCTAAGCTCTGCTCTGCAACTCGGTCTTCTACAATATATCTGAGTGTTCTCACGACTTCACTAAGATTAACACACTCTATAATTCATATCAGGGTCTGAGCTAAGGGCTTTCCAATTGGATTTACTTGCTACGTAGGGTTTCTTTGTGTCCTCGGCTCTGCAAATTCAGCTTACACATAATCGTGATTTTCCCTCTTTTCTTTACGGCTCAGCTTCGTAATGCGTGAATCCATGAGATCGCTGGTCAACAATGGGGTATGGATCAAAATGAGCGAATTACCAGGTGTAGAGTGGCTTAAGGGACAAGTAAAAAAGAGCCATACCCTGCCATACGGATTCGCAGGGCCGCTCCATACTCAATCGACTTCATGGACTGGTTTTTATCAACCATCTTCTTACAACAAAATTAAATGTTAGCATTGGGGTCAAATGGGTTCACAAATTGACATGTGGAAGCATGGGCTACAATCCCACAACCCCCTCACCTCTCCCTAGTGGATACACATGGCCCCTTCTCGTTGGTTGCCTCCTTAGCCATTTTTCTTGGTATTTCATTGCAATATTTAATAATTACATCATTTACAATCTCTCATGGCTTAACAACACATGGATTATCATAATATCAAATACTTGCCTATGCAAATAAACCTAATAATCCACTAGTGGGTCCTTGGCCTTGAGCTCCACAATAGGGAAACCAGACATTGCATTTATATAATATTTACATTGAATCCAATAAACCCTAAGGGTCAAAATATGGGTATTACAACTCCCCTCCCTTAAAACAACATTGCCCTCGGTGTTTTCAAAACTGAACAAAAATGAAAATGCCCCTCTCATGGCATCCTCTAGCTCCCATGTGGCCTCTTCGAGACTGAGGTGCTTCCATTGCACCTTCACCTGTCCGATGGCCTTGTTCTAGAGTGAAGTGACCTTCTTGTCAAGGATGCACATAGGCTCCACTTGGAACTCTCCTTCTGGTTCCACCTGTATCACATTCCAATCAATTATGTGGTTAGGATCATGTACATATTTCTTAAGCAAAGAGACATGGAAAACATTATGAGCTCTCATGTTAGCAGGAAATGCAATCCTATATGAAACTAGTCCTATCATATCAAGGACTTCAAATGGACCACAATATATTGGTTCCAACTTGGCACAACTCCCCAACTTCATGAAAATTTTCCTTGGTTTCACTCTTAAGTAAACATGATCCCCAATCTGAAATTCCTTATGCACTCTTTTCAGATTTGCATAACTCTTCTTCCTGTCATGAGTTGCCTTCAGATTCTTCCTGATCTTAACAATCTCCTTGATCATATCTAGTCCAAGAATTACCTTGTTCACTGGGCTTTCCCAACTCATTGGAGTTCTGCATCCTTTGCCATACAATACCTCAAAAGGACTCATCCTCAATGATGTTTGATTTCCATTGTTGTATGTAAATTCTACCAAATGTAGATAGTCTTCCCACATGGATGGTTTATCCATCACATACATCCTCAACATGTCTTCAAGAATCTAATTCACCCTCTCAGTCTGACCATCTATTTGAGGATGATATGTTGTACTAAACTTCAGCCGAGTCCCTAATTCCTGGAACAATCATTTCCAAAAATTGGATGTGAAATTTGTATCACGATCTGAAATTATTCCCTTGGGAAATCCATGCAATCTGAATATCTCCTTCATGAAGATATTTGCTATGTCATTAGTCTGATGAGTGGACTTGAATGGAATGAAGTGAGATACCTTTGATAGCTTTTCTACCACTACCATGATTGAATCATGCTTTCTTACTGTCATTGGTAGACCTGTTATAAAATCCATAGAGATTACTTCCCACTTTCATTCTGGAATGAGTAATGGCTACAACAATCCTGCTGGATGTTGATGTTCTGCATTGACTTGTTGGCACTTTTTACAACTAGCAATGTACTCAGCTATGGCCTTCTTCATCCCATGTCAAAAGTACTGCTTTCTTTCTTCTTTTATAGTCTTCTGATATCCTGGATGTCTAGAATATGACATTTGGTGTATCTGATCCATCACTAGCCTCTTCAAATCTACACAATTTGGAATGTACAGTCTGGTACCCTGGTAAATGAGAACATCATCTTCACCAAGATGATATCTTGTACATTTTTCATCCACATTTCCCTGTTGCAATTTTCCTTTGACTTGAAGGTAAGCTTCATCACTGGTTTGAGCTTCTAGAATTCTTGCCTTCAAATCTGATTTATACATACTTACTGCTGCAACATGAAACTTTCTGCTAAGAGCATATGCAAATTTATTCTCCTTACCTTTTACATGCTTAATTTCAAAATCAAATTCACAAATAAACTCCATCCATCTAATTTTCCTAGCATTTAGATTTGGCCAGTCAAACAAATATTTCAAGCTCATGTGAGTTGTTCTGAGCTCAAATATTCTACCCAAGAGATAATGTCTCCATCTCTTGAGAGCATGAACTATGGCTTCTAGCTCTAAATCATGGGTGGCATAGTTCCTTTCATGTTCCTTTAACTTTCTTGACTCATAGCAGATTACAAATCTTTCTTGCATGAGCAATCCACCGATCCCTTTAATGCAAGTATCTGTGCACACTACAAAATCTTTCTTTGGATCTGCAATCTTCAAAACAAGAGCACTGGTAATAAATTCCTTAAGCTGCTAAAAGATATTCTCGCATTTTTTAGACCATACAAATTTGTTGTTCTTTCTCTGCAATGATGTAATTGGATGGTCTATTTTGGAGAACCCTTCTGTAAAAGCCTGCAAGACCCATAAAAGATCTAACATCTGCAACATTCTTTGGGTTAGGCCAATCCATTATGGCTTCAATATTCTCTGGATCCACTGCAATTCCTTCTTCTGAGATAACATGACCCAAATGATGTACCTTCTGCTAATAGAAATCACACTTGCTCAGCTTTGCATACAAATGGTGTTCTCTAAGGACTTGCAACACCATTCTTAGATGTTCATTATTTTCTTCTTCATTCTTTGAGTAAACAGGAATGTCATCCAAGAACACAATCACAAACGTATCCAAATATTTGCTGAAGAAACTATTCATGAGACACATGAATGTAGTAGGTGCATTGGTAAGACCAAATGGCACCATTGTGAATTCATAATGGCCATACCTTGTTCTGAAAGATGTCTTCTGAATGTCTTCTTCTTTAATCCTCACTTGATGGTATCCAGACCTCAAGTCAATCTTTGAAAACACTCTATCTTCCTTCATTTGGTCAAACAAGACGTCAATTCTTGGCAATGGATACTTGTTCTTAACTGTCACTTTACTGAGATTCCTGTAATCAATACACAACCTCAATGTCCCATCCTTCTTCTTGAAAAATAACACTGGTTCTCCCCAAGGAGATACGCTAGGTTTGATATATTCGTTGTTTATTACTTCTTGCAACTGCATCTTCAATTTTACTGTTAGTTTTTCATCATTTAATTCAATAGATCTAGGATCTTAATTGAAAGAACAACATGTACATCATATCAAGCATAAGAGTCAAGAGACAAGAGACACAAAACATTTCACTGGGGAAAACCAAGAAGGTGAAAAACCCCGCAACTTTCTCAGATATAGAATACGCATCAATACAAGGATCACCATGATCAAACCCAAGAGATAGATATCTTCAACAAAATTCTCCTCCTCCACTTGTGTGCACCCTCCTCTTCTCTCACTAATGCGAAGTGAGTGAATAATAGAATGTGTAAAATGAGAGAGACACACTCTCTATTTATACACTAACTTTCACTTGACCTTTACTCAACTAGGTCGGCCCCAACTTAACAACTTAACATAAAATGACTCTGGGATGACCCCACTAGGGTGGTCTAATAACCCTTTGACCCACACAACTCATATAGGGACAACCCCATCAAGGTGGTCTAACAACCGATCAAATATAAGTTGCGACACTTACAATAATACTTGTGACACTTGCAAATACAAATGACGACACTTCCAATCGGAGGAATAATACATCTCCGTTGGGGATACAATAAAGTACAAATCTAATACATAGAAGAATATCTTTCGAAGTTATAAATACATCAACACACCCTCTTAACTAGGAAGGTATTCTCTAGACACAGGTCATCAAAACATATCGGCACAAGTCCAATTCTGGAGCTGGATCATCGTCATTGGATCATGGAGCATCATCATCACTACTATTGTACTCGTCATCTCGATCACTGGTGCTATCTCTCAATTCTTCTCGTCATAGGAAGTTATACAGAGCCAACCCTTTTTCATGTTGGATGTAGGCCTAGCCTCCTGTAGGTCTTCATCATCTCTAGCCATCCTGTGGAATCCTTAGGACTGATTACGTGCATCAACAAAACCTCGAAAGAGCATCCCAGGACTTTTACGAGCACACAGCTCAACCTATCGGATCTCCCAGGATCTTTTACATGCAATTGCAAAACCTGTACATGGCCACGGAGTATCATCTTGATACTCATGATAATGCTGATCATGTCATCTCACCATCCACGAAGCACAACCCAAATGCACATACACAACACTTACACCACCGACATGGGAGAACACATCTACCACCATTCGGGGAAGGCTCTAGCCCTTACTTTTTCACTGTGGGAAAACACATCTACACCTTTGTGAAAAATGGCTTCAGCCCTTACATCTTCACCGTGGGAGAACACATCTACACCTTGTGAAGAATGGCTCCAACCCTTACATCTTTACTGTGGGAGAACACATCTACACCTTGTAAAGAATGGATCTAGCCCTTACATATTTACCGTGGGAGACCACATCTACACCTTGTAAAGAATGGCTCAGCAATTACATCATGACCTTGGGAGAACACATCTACACCTTTGTCGGAAAAGCTTCAGCAATTACATCACGACCTTGGGAGAACACATCTACACCTTTGTCGGAAAAGCTCATGTGCATCTGCGTCTTCGGGACTCATCACACATGATCCAACTGATCACGCCAAGCATCTACCTGATGCATATCATCACATATGATCATCCTGATCATCATCATAGCATCATCCTGATGCATATCATCTAGAGAATCATCCTAATACTCATCACATATGATCATCCTGATCATCATCATAACATCGTCCTGATGCATATCATCCAGAGCATCATCCTGATACTCATCACATATGATCATCCTGGTCATCGACACAACATCGTCCTGATGTATATCATTTGAAGCATCGTCCTGATGCTCATCACATAGTGCTTACATCCACAACCATGAGAGGATCCTCCTACCACCATGATTGGAATGGCTTCTGCAAATGTGTCCCATCACTTCTTCCTCGAAGTATCTTCTATCTGAAGAACACCTAGCCTCTCTCTGAAGTACTCAAACACATCTGCAATCTGCTCATCCGTCGCAACATACAGGAACTTCACTGCTCATCTTTACACCATATCCCTGATATAGTGATATTTGATATCAATGTGCTTTGACTTGTCATGGAACACTGGTTTCTCTGACAACTTCACACAACTCTGGTTGTCACAATAGATACAGGTAGCATCCAATGGGAGTCAAATAACTCAAACAGTAGCTTCCTAAGCCATACTGCCTCACAACTGGCCAAATAAGCTGCGACATACTCTGCTTCAGTTGTACTTAGTGCTACACAGGATTGCTTCCTTCTAAACCAAGAGATCACACCCGATCCCATACTGAAGCAGCACCCCGAAGTGCTCTTCCTATTTGCATCACTTCCTGCCCAATCTGAATCAACATAACCCTCCAGGTTAAACTTTTGATTCGCAACATACTTGAGCCCATAATCAACCGTGCCCTTCAGGTACCTCAAAATATGCTTTATAACAACCAAGTGAACACCTTTGGGATCCGTTTGGAACTGGCTCAATGTGTTAACTGCAAAGCAAATATCTGGTCTCGTGTTTTTCAGGTACATCAAGGACCCAATCATCTGATGATACATCGTAACATCAACCGGTTCAGATGAAGCATCACACAGAAGCTTCAGGTTCGATGCCATAGGTGTGGCCATGGCCTTGCAGTCAATCATCCCGAATCACGTCAGGATCTCTACTGCATACTTCCCTTGTCCAAGGAAGATTCCATCTGCACTCTGCCACACCTCCATACCTAGAAAGTAGTGCATCATCCCAAAGTCCTTCATCCCGAACTCGACAGTAAGCTTCCTCTTCATGTCGGCAATCAATCTATCCTCACCTATGACAAACAGGCCATCCACATACAACAATATTATCACTGGATTTCCTTCCTCAACCTTGTAGTAAAGGTTGGAATCTGCCTTACTCTTGGTAAAGCCCAAACTAGATAGAAAACTGTCAATCCTACCATACCAAGTCCTAGGAGCTTGCTTCAAGCCGTACAAGGCTTTCTTCAATCTGCACACATATGACTCCCTGTCATGTGTCTCAAAACCGAGTGGCTTCTCCACATACACTTCCTCTTTGACTACACCATATCCATCTGGTGTATCTTCCACTTCATCACTGCAGCCAAAGCAAGTATTGTTCTGATGGAAGTGAATCTGGCTACAGGAGCAAAAGTCTCTTCAAAATGTATCCCCTCTTTCTGGGAGAAGCCACAAGCTACAAATCTCACCTTGTATTCCTCTATGCTACCATCTGTAGCATGCTTGATCTTATAGATCCACTTGGAAGTCACAACAGACTTCCCTTCAGGTCTTGGGACCACATCCCAGAAACATCATTCTTTATGATCAATTGGTATTCCTCGATCATGGAATTCTTCCATTACTGCATCCCAGATCCCAGGAACTTCAGATTCTTCAATAGATAGTTTTCTTTTAACTTCGTTGTTGGAACAAATGTTGTAGTCCTTCTTTTGTAGGTGATGGTACATGGTATTTCCTACAAGACAAGTTCAATTGCATAATTAGAAACATCTTGTATATTTCAGAACAAATTCTTACTCATAAAGACATATGTCATATAGTCATGCAATTATCTTAGCCAATGCTTCAATACAACATTTATCCATATCCCGTAACTTTCTAGATGCCTTCCATCTCTACTAGAACATTGTTAAGAGTGTGCACAAATCCCAACATGTCAGCAAAGAGGTTTCATTCTAGATAAGTAGCAATGGAATGTTGTACAGTACCATACGCCACTTTTTTTTTTCACTGCAATTTAACTGGCGCTCGATAATGCGGGGACGCCGTAGAACGTGGGCATGGGGTTTGATCTGAGGTGGGGATAGCCACAGCCGACCACCCTAGCCACCCCTTCTATCAGCAGGACCCCATACCATAAGCCACTTACCCATTATTGCATATTAGTAGTCTCTTGTTCATTAATGCAAGTTTTCTAATATGCATAATACATATCCTAAATCTAGGAACATAAGTACGTACATGACTGAACAACATCATTTAAGTAATCATAACAATTCAAATACTTATCTTTGTTTAGTTGTTGGGTGGAATCCCTCTTGATCTTTACTTCCTGGAGTGCTCCCTCTTGATCTTTGCTTCCTTGCAGGAGCTATTGGAGTGTGCTCCCTCTTGATCTTTGCTTCCTGGATTACCTGTCCTTGAACTTATATCCATCCTGGACCACTATGCATGCTTAAGTGTGCACTAGTGTCATGGTAGTGTCATCCTCAAGATCTCATATATAATCATACATCCATTAGTATAATCTCAAAACTATCAAAACATTATGATCCTAAATAATCTTAACATGTATGGTCATGAACATTTCACACATAGGTAATTTATCATAAGCACTGGTATTCAAGGTTTCAAGGAGGACTTCTATTACTCATGCATATTCTTATTGAAACATGATATGCATAAACTATTGATTACTTAAACTTCTAACTTCAAGAATAATCATTCATAAAAAAGTATAAGATCCTAACATAAGGTAAGATTCTAACTTGATATAGGAAAAACATACCTGGTTATCATGTTTGCTAGTTATGTCTAACATACCCAAATAATGTCTTCTTGTTCTCTTCAATGACTTGTGCTTAGTAACCTGCATAACTCATAAGTTACCCATTATAGATACAAATTATACATACCTTGTAAGTAGAGCTTCTATAATGGCTATGGATGAGTCTTTGTCTTCATTTCACCATGGTCATATGTTCTTGGTCTAGAACTTGATTTGTCTTTCTTGATGTACCTTTCATGTTAGCGGACAACATCAACCTCATACAACACCACAGTGCATTAGTACAATCATATAACCCTAATCAATGAATGTATTCCATCATTCACATGCATTCATACTAGGGTGATGAGACAAGTCTAAGATTAATCAAGATTGTACTAACCTCAATAATATGAAGACAAACATATCATAAACTTAATCATGAACAAATTTCAAAACATACCTATATCTCTTCAAGTCATACCTGTCGGGATTGGTTGTATCCTTCTCATATAAAGCATCAACCTCATCTCCCTATCGAACTAGAATTTCTTCACTTATGCAAGTGTCCAATTCATTCTTTTCTAGGATTAACCCAATCCACTTTGATTTGTTGAAACTGGATCTGGAGCTGGATTAGGGTTTGTCAAAGAAACCCTAAAAATTCAAAGTTTGAATTTCAAACTTCTGAATGGATGGCAAGATGTGGCTTGCTGAGCTGATCAAGCTGATATACTTCAATTTTGAAAACTGCAAAAATTGACCCCTCAAAATTGCCTTTGAAACTTCCGAATTCACTGGATAGGACCCCGAACTAGGGTTTGATAAAGCCCACCCTTATGCCCAACCAAAAGGTTCCTTCCAAAGCTCTAAACTTCGATTTTTTCTGAGGAGATTCTAGCCATGGTAACAGACATAAAAAATTCCAACTTTTGCAGAAGCCTTAATTTTCCATCTTTCCGATCAAAATCCAAAACTAGGCTTTGATCAAACCCGACCTTCTGCCCAACCAAAAAATTTGATCTTGGTCTCTAAATTTCGATTTTGATGAGGATCATTCAGACGTGGTATCTGATTCCAAAAATTCCAACTTTCTCCAAAGCCCTAAATTCTCGTAGCAGTGACAAGCAAAGAATGAAGGTGTTCAGAATCCAATTCTGTTTTGACAGAAATATGCACTTGATTGTTTCAGGTGCATCTCTGAAATTATGAATCCAAAAGGTATGAAACTTATGCCTGTGGTAGCCTAACCTATCATATTTATAACCTCACAGGTTTTACCTCAATTGGATTCTCTGAGAGAGAGTTATGCCAAGTGTTGCAATGCGACCTGTTTATGGTATAAAACAGGAGAGCGAACCTGTATGGCATGCCACATGTCACTGGTTCAATTTAGGCCTCTGAAAAGAGGACCTGTGTAAGTACAGTCCGTGCCCTACCTATCAATTTTACTAAATTTCATTTCGAGCTTCCTAGCCCAAGTTGTGACCTTTTTTCCTAGGTCACCTGTTTATGACTGATATCTGGAAGAGGCAGAAACCCTAGATTGTACTGATCATAAAACATAAAGTACAACGAATCAGATGTTTTTCTTTGGCCACAAGGTACACGAGGATGTTATCTACTACCTATAAAAGTTTCAGATCCTTAACCTTCGCCAAAATGGATTTATAGCGAAAGTTCCACGATGACTGGTTTTTTCTATATCAAGCCCTACTTTCCAATTTGTCGCAAGTGCAACAAGTCTCATAAATGCCATACCATGCCTTCCTTTAGGCTAGATCTGATACCATGTTATTTTTTCATCATTTAATTCAATATATCTAGGATCTTAATTGAAAGAACAACATGTACAACATATCAAGCATAAGAGATAAGAGACAAGAGACACAAAACATTTCACCCGGGAAAACCAAGAAGGTGAAAAACCCCGCAACTTCCTCAGAGATAGAATAAGCATCAATACAAGGATCACCATGATCAAACACAAGAGATAGATATCTTCAGCAGCATTCTCCTCCTCCACTTGTGCGCACCATCCTCTTCTCTCACTAATGCAAAGTGAGTGAATAATAGAATGTGTAAAATGAGAGAGACACACTCTCTATTTATACACTAACTTTCACTTGACCTTTACTCAACTAGGTCGGCCCCAACTTAACAACTTAACATAAATTGACTCTGGGCTGACCCCACTAAGGTGGTCTAATAACCCTTTGACCCACACAACTCATACAGGGACGACCCCATCAAGGCGGTCTAACAACCGATCAAATATAAGTTGCGACACTTACAATAATACTTGTGACACTTGCAAATACAAATGACGACACTTCCAATCGGAGGAATAATACATCTCCGTTGGGGATACAATAAAGTACAAATGTAATACATAGAATAATATCTTCCGAAGTTACAAATACATCAACATTTACCAGCTCTGGTGTGCTCATTCTATAAGGAGCTTTGGAGATTGGTGCTACCACTAGAACAAGATTGATGGAAAAATCAATATCTCTCTTGGATGGCAGTCCCGGCACTTCATATGGAAACACATATTGGAATTCTTGCAACAACTGAAAGTATTCTATCCTTGGTCCCTTATCCTCTACTGAATCTGATGTGTGGAATGCATACAGTTGGAAACCTTCCTGATAAAAATTTCTTAGCTATAGGGCTTAAATCTGTCTTACTGAAACTTGCTTGGGAATTCCTCTTACCAATATTGGCCTTCCCTCTTCATCAATACATTCAAGTGATTTCTCATAATAGTCTAATTTGGATCTATTTCTTTCCGGCCAATCCATACCAATTAGGGAATCATATGATCCTAATGGTAGGAAATTTAAATTTGCATGTGTGACGAGTCCATTCAACTCTAGGGGGCACTCCATCACTTCTTCACTCACCTTTCTCTTGGTCCCTGTGGCTAATTGAACTAGCCAAGCCTTACTATGATTTAATTTACTAAGAGAACAACCTTCAACCACCTTAGGAGACACATAATTATGAGTAGACCCTGGATCAATCAAAACATAAACATATTGCTTAGCAATCTTACCTTCAACTTCTATCATTGATGATTGATGGTCTGCTTGGTGATCATCCAATGCTGCATAAATTTTAGGTGCCGCCCTTGCCATATATTCCATTATAGTTTCTCCTTCTATGTTGTGCAAACTTATGGGATTCTTCCTCCGATGTGGACATTCTCTAAGCACATGGCTTCCTCTACATCCCCAACATTGAAGTGGCCTTTTTGGTGCCTTTTTTGCTGCTATTGCTGGATTGAATCCTCCTTGTGCTTGTTGGCCCTGTGGAAAATTTACGGGTTGATTTCTAAATGGTGTTTTGAATCCATTTTTCTTTTATTCAAACCTCCCTCTGGGATTTCCTTTCCATGCTGGATGAACCTCTGTTTTACCTTTTCTCGGTTCATAAAAATGCACTGCCATCCTAATGGATTCATCTAGACATGGTGGATTGACAAACTCAATCCTATCTCTAAAATTTTGGGGTAGCCTACCAAGGAAACATTGGATATTTACTCTTTCATCCTTGATGTAATTTACATACCTCAATAAATCCAAAAACTTGTGGACATGCTCATCAATGGATTTTTTCCCCAATCTGAGTTCATTGAACTATTTTCTCTCGTTATCATAATACCTAGCTGATAGGTAATTCTCCTTGAAGTACCTTTTAAAATGCTCCTAGTTGATCCTTCTTTCACTGATTCATGGAAATCCAGCAAGTGTTCAGATGGTACTTCCCAATATTCTCCTCTAAATATGTGAAGGGAAGCTTCCCATTCATCTCTATCAGGTATGGAATTTGGAAAGCCTAGAACAGCTGAAAAATTGAAAGGTGCAAACCTCTAAGCCACGATGGCTTCCATGGTATTTGACATCTTGAACGAGTACTAGAGTCGCCAACACATCCTTCCTTCTTGGAGTCGTTGGTGAAAAATTGTAGTGTAAACCATGTAACCATCCCTTGTTCACCCTCAAATACTGGATCTATTCAATATCAAAAACCCCAGGGAAGATGTCTTCGTGCCTCCGTCCCCGACAGTGGTGCCAGAATATGTTTGCATTATTGGAATTTGCGTCCAGTGCTCCTCATGAGTTTCGTGACATGGGTTAACCCCCTCTCATGGATAGGCTAACTTTGGCGATTGTAGCAGAGATTAACACTTGTAGGTTTTGGTCTAACGACAATCGTGCTCCAACAAATGGTATCAGAGTGATAGGTCTCAAGTTCGAAACTCCCCTGGGTAACATTGGAGGGGAGATTGTTGGCATTTGCATCTAGCGCTCCCCGTGAGTTTCATGACATGGGTTAACTCCCTCTCGTGGATCCTAAATTTGGAGATTGTAGCGGAGATTAACACATGCAAGTTTTGGTCTAACGACAATCGTGCTTCAACATGCACTACAACCTGTACTTAGACTACATAAGTACAAAGACAGAACATACAAAACAAAAACTAGAAAATGGTTGAGTTTTTTATAAAATCTAAAGGAATTATCCAGGAGAAGGGCAGAAAAATATAACTAGACTAATCAATAACAAACAATGGTTAAATCAATAAGCTTTGAAAAATACAGATTAATCATAACAAAAACCAAATTCAATAAATCAATACTTGAGAGATATTTCTTCCAAATATCAGATGAAAAATATCATAAATAGAAAAACATTTTGGACATGAAAAGTAGTAAATCCCACCCACTCGGGAGCATTTTAGGTTAAACACTTTTATCAAAAAATGAAATCATAAGAAGGGTGATCAAACTGATCAGAAACTATCACTAAAACAATAGATTAAACATGGCTTATATATATATGTCAATCCAAAATGTAGTCTTCAAAAGAACTTACAGAGAACAAGTTACCAGTTTTGATAGCACAAACTGATATCATTTAGCCCTTTTCAGAAACACCCCCCAGCCTCTCTGCTGCAACTCCTCCATTTTTACATTGAAAATGTAAGCATTTATAAAAATACAAACTCCTAGCTGTTACAAACTTTTAGGAAAACAATCTGATATTGATCTTTTGAAATCAAGTAAATGCTAAGTGCTCAATGCCTACTTCCTCTAGATATGGATCAATCCCTTTAAATCTGTATGTGTTATACCACTTGTTTCTTAAATTTCTACTAAGCTGCCATCAAATCTGGAATCGATCCTCCAACTGCTACTTGAAATCAAGAAGAAATTCATGAATATTGATCCTTTGTTTTAAGATGTTTGACCACCTATCTTTTAGATATGGGATTCGATACTAGTTTGATTCCCTTTTCTCCAGTTAACTAATTCTTTGCCACTTGTAATGAATTATTCAGAAACTACCCAATGAGGTTAGATGAATTCCTTTGTTATCGGATATCGTGATGAAAGTTATTTACTTCTACATCCTTGTTTGAGAAAACCTCAAGAGAAAACATAACAATAGGCTCAACGCTCTTTTCCATGAAGAGAACGTTTGAAATTCTCATGTTGGGTGCTTGTCTTCAACACATTCGACACCTGGAAGCTTGGGTGTCAAATTCTCTGCCTTGATTTCAAACATTGGATAATTGTTTCAGGTGTTCTCTGCTAATAGTGGGCGATTTTACATTTGATGCAATTGAACGTATTTTATATGAAATGGAGAACCATATCACAAATTTCATATTCCAAAACATATCAAATATATGCCAATCAATAGTGCAATTTAGTTTCCCCGTGGGATGTTTAAATTCTCAATGACTAGTGTTAACCTGTAGATATTAGCATCATAAAGCTACATTTGACATCTGCGTGCAAACTTGATTGAGCAATCAACGCTGAATGGAACCTGGACTTGAGCATTTGGTCACATGAGCTTTCTCTGTGAGGTTTGTGTCTTCAAACACAATTCAGTGTGCACAAGCGGTAAACCTGTAGGCTCTTCCCTCAACGCAAAACATTTTTTTTATTCTCAGCATTCGACTATCCATGCTTGACTTTGGAAGGCCGGCAAGCTTGGGACATATCCGACATTTATAATAATAAAAATTCTATTTGATTTATATTACCAAATGTTATAATGCCATACCGATGCGTTATGCAAGGTAATGGATCTCTGGGGTATACTTTGATGGACTTTGTAACTTGTGTGTTTGTGAACATGACACTCTGAATGGCTGATAATGTTGAAAAGTGGAAACTATGGTTTAAGATAAGATATAACTTCAAAAGGAGACAAAGGAACCCCTTTTTTTAATGACAATACTTTATCCACTTTTAAAGAAGACCACGTGAAAAGTTAAAAAATACCATGGCTAAAGCCATGAGTATGATAAAATAATCATTTTTATTTTTTTAATAAAAAAACTATTAAATAATAATTCCACTTTTTAATCAAATTATTATTTAATAATTTTATTTTTTAAATAAAAACTATTACTATGGGGAAATGAGTAAATAGGTTAGCAAACAACAATTCATGGGATCAAATTGGGTAGCAGAAAACATGACAACTTTGACGGAATTTTGGAGGATAAGGAAAATTTGACACGAGATGGCGAAAAGAGTGAAGACTCTGACGGAATCACTCACTAGTGGATTTGGACCCAAAATCCTCCGACCTCCGACGAAGAAGGACTATGTCGTCGGATTTCACCTTAAAAATTTCAAATTTGATGATTTTTTTAAAATTGATAGAAGGAGACGTTGGATATCCGACGAGGCCCCTGGGATATCCGACGTCTCTGTGGATATCCGACATCATATTAAGCATTGAGATGTCGGATATCCGGCGCCAAGCTGTACCACCCGAGGATGTCGAAAATCCGACATTAATTCTCCAACGGTAACTAGGTTCAAGGCGTCAGATATCCGATGGAAGGATGACTTTTAAAACTTATAAATATTGAAACATTCTGACATGTTTGCTATACAAGCGACGATTTGCAGAATTTTTTTTATTCGGGGGACTGTTTTTCATTATTTCCATTGTTTTTGTGATTCAAGCGAGCGAAGTGTGGAGCTTCATTTTCTAAGATTGCTAATCTTCATTCAAGCTTTTTACGAGAAAATGTCAACTAGCAATATTCCTAATCGAGACGAACAAAATCGACAATTGCTTGCTAGATTGTGGGAAGGAGTTGAAAGAAGGGGTGATAGGAAATGCTATTGTCCATGTAGTCAATGCAGGGGCTTTAAGAGGAGAATAATTTTTATCACAACAACTAGAAAACATTGTAGGGCGCATGGGCACGCACCACGATCAATACATAAATTTACAAAAGCAATCAAAATAAAAACATATATAATGCAAAACTTACAAATGGATGGGGACTAACATGGACAATAAATATTATTTTAATATTAAATATTTATTATACTATTTCTTTTTCTTTTGTGCATGTTGAATCTAGGGTATAGTGGAATAAATCATTTATTTGTTTGTTAGTGAGACTAACCCACTCACCGGGGAAAGCACTTAACTCTCTAGATTTGTGACACTTTCCATCATGATAATAGAAATAACGATTATATTGGCATGTTGTAATTTCTCTTATATTTTTTCTATAGAAATTACCATAGCATCATTTATCTTACCTTAGTGGAGTACGATACGAGAAATTTTGGGTTATATTTGAGTAGCTTTGCTCAATAATTGGGTCAATTATTATGTCTCTTGGATAGTTTGGATGCACCTATTCGACCAACAGTACAATTGGCCGTTGTTCTTTTCATCCCAACAGTACAAAATTTGTTACATTTTAAATGCATCACATAAATGTTTACATTTTGCCTTTGAATTTCTTATATTAACTTTTATCTATTGATGGTTTCATGTAATTATAAAGGAAAGACATCTTAGGGCACTTCGTCCAGAGGAAGTGCTTCCAGAACAATTACCGGAAGCTATCAATATTAATGGAGAACAAGTTAATGATCACATTAATGAAGAAGATGATCATACTGAAAACATAGTTGAAGATGATGTTACAAATAATTTGATCCATGATTCTTTTAATGTTGGAATGGATGTTCATGATGATGATGATGATCATGAAAATGATGAACATTTTGGTGATATTCATGATATACCTCTTCTTGATAAGGCATACGAACCCCTTTATGAGGGATCCAAGACAAATATTCTCTCTGCTATATTATTGATAATGAACTTGAAGGTTATGAATGGTCTTTCAAACATATCAATCACACGGATGTTAAAGTATGTAATATATTCCATCACAAAATATATATGATTGTGTATTTTTTTGTTCATTCATATATAAGTCAAATTATTACGGATGAAATTTGTTCCATTAATATTATTTCTATATTATATTAACTAGATTTTTATTTTAATTTGTTGTAGCATGATATGTGAATATTTGTTACCACCGTCAAATATTTTACCTCGCACATGTCGAGATTTATCTTCCATCATGAAAGAAATTGGAATGCAGTATGAAGCAATTCATCCATGCCCCGATGACCATGTTCTATATTACAATCAGCATGAATTTGCAACAGAATGTCCTGAATGTCATATCAGTAGATATCGCACAGATCAAGTAACTAAAAAGGTGCCTCGCAAGGTTCTACGTTATATTCCCATTATTCCACATCTACAACGACTGTTCAGGTGCAAAAACATAGCGCAGTTTATGGATTACCATGCATGGAACAGAAGTCAAGACGACATTATTCGGATGCCTGTAGATGAGTCTGCATTTAGAGATATGGAGGAAAAATGGCCTCACTTTAAAGAAGAACCTGGCAATCTTAGTATTTCTTTGGCAGCAGATGGTGTCAATCCATTTGCAGAGATGAGATCCATTTACTCGGTGTGGCCTATTTTTGTTATCAACAACAACATTCCTCCATGGTTGACAATAAAAAGGGAGCACATAATGTTGTCGAGGATTGTTCCAGGTACGAACCCTGCAGTTTGTTTTTTAATGTAGTGGTATCTCATTTGTCGTATTTTGTCGCATAATGTCATATATATATTTAATAGTTTTCTATTGTGCAATATGGTTTAATATATATAATCTAAATGGTACGTCTCATATTTATATTTTTTATATGTTCAAATCAATCAAGTAAGTACCAAGTGAAAGATATGAATGTATATATCAAACCTCTTATTGACGAGCTATTGAAGTTATGGAATGGCATGACTATGTATGACATATCTAGACCAATACGCAAAGGCAATTTCAATTCCATGCAATGCTTGTATGGACAATACATGATGCCCCAGGGTTAACCCACTTTTGTGGTATGTAATTATAAGTTCCACTTTATTTGCAAAAAGTTATACGAACTACTAGTTAATATACTACGCACGCATGTTTTTCTAAATAATCTAGTCATTTTATATATAATTATAATTGACATAGATATTCCATCTCTTTATGTAGGTCTTCAGACAAAGGGAAAATTTGCATGTCCATTTTGTGGTCCTAAGATCAAATCTCGTCATTCAAAAAGCTTAGGAAAGGAGGTGTTTGATGAGTATAGGCACTTCCTCTATAAGAATCATAGGTATCGAACTACCGAAAAACATCTGCTCAATGGCAAGCAAGAGACTGCATTAAAACCATAGAGAATGACACCTCGCCTATGGAAGCTGCAACATAATAGAAATAGTCAAGGTACGTATAATGAATCATCGTATATGCTATGTTATATTGTGTGTTTTTTACTGTAATTGACATTAATTTATGTAATTTCATGATTGTCGTTCATGTGATCATGAAGGCATTAATGGGCTTCCATGAGGAATGAAAAGTTATCCTAGACAATTCAGTAGGTTGCCCTACTATGAGCACCTACAAATTGCTCATCTATTTGATACAATGCATATCGGAAAGAATGTGACCGAAACATTATGATGAGTATTGGATGGAAGGAGTGACAAAGAAAAAATTGTCAAAATTTGCAAAGACATTCAAGATAGCAACCATGCAATGAAATACGTCATTCAATTTCATAGAAACAGAGAGAAAATTAATATAAACTCACTTCCATGGATATTAACGGACCAACAAAATAACGTTGTAAAAGAAGTCATTCGAAAAATTAAATTTCCCACCGGATTTTGTGCGAACATGAAGAATATCATAACAAAGAAAGGTGATTTCGTGGGGGTGAAAACTCACGATTGGCATGTCTTCATGAAAGTAATTATTATGGTATAGATTTAATTATTATTTTTTTCCTATTCCAATGAATATGGTTAGTATATTTTTTATTTGTCTACTCTTTGTTGATAAAATGAAACGATTTGTATATTATTGTTACAGTATGTTGTACCTGTCTCTATCCCAGACAACTTCGACAACAATGTCAAGCAAATAATATATATTCTCGGGAAATACATGAGGTAAGTGGTGATTTTTTCCATGCGCTTAGTGTTTGTTTAATTCAACATAGAACTTATATTTGATTTTCGTTCTGTAATTCATGATGTTACGTAATATATTGTTTTTTTTTCTTTAATCTCTTGATTTGGTTGTCATGTCACTTGTAGATGGTTGTCATCTAAGTAATTCCATAAAGAAGACATAAAGTATTGGAGGAGAGAAATTCCTCGTCTCATGTGTGAAATGCAGAAGCATCTACCTTCGGCATTTTTCAATGCATAAGAACACTACCTCATACACCAAGTTGAGGAGATTGAATTGTGTGGACCTGCACACTTAAGGTCCATGTGGATGGTTGAGAGGCACTTGAAATTTATGAAGGGTTTGGTCATACAACGAGCATATGCTGAGGGTTCTATGATGGAGGGATATATGGTATACCAAAACATGCTGTATATTAATGAATATCTTCCTAAATTAGTAGAAAAGCTCAATTTATGTTGCATTTTTTATCCGAAATCCAATAAGAGTTTCGAAGGGGAGTACCCGAAGGGGAAAGGTAGATCGAGGAAGGTGAAAGGTAATATAACACATTTGAGTGGTGATTTTTATGTATATATAATATCATACATATTCTATTTTTATATTCAGTATTTTGCATAAATTTAGAGTGTAATATACTTTGTTAAGTTACTATATTACATTTGTATTGAATTTTAATTTTATTGTCATGAAACAGTTGGTCGAGAGTGGGATACAATTCATTTATACATCATAAACAATCTTGACTAGATGAAGGTGTGGATCGAACGATGTGAACGATTTGGTCATGGAATATCATGGGAAGGTGTGGCTTCATTTGTTAAAGATGCACATCGCAATGGAGACACCAATCTAACACAAAGGGAAATCGATGTAGCAAGAGGTTTAAAAGATAAGAAGGTAAGCATATTAATCATCCACACTATTTTTTTTTTGTAAAAAATAATGTCGTTGTACATCACGCTGTTTTTTTCATTGTATGGCATTATAAACATGCACTAGTTAATCATAAATATTGGATCATTACATAATCTTTTCCTGTATGGCTTGTTGTAGGTAAAACGCCATAAGGCTATGTGGTGCAATGGATGTAGATATCGAATCAAAAAGTTGGATGAAACAAAGAAAACATCTGATTGTGGGATATCTGCAGTCTTTGAGGTGACAAATGTTTCTTCTAGAAGTAATAGACATCTAGAACTCTCTGAAAATCGATACTGTGCGTATCTGGAAGACATTCTTCAATGTGACTTTAACTCCTTCAAGGTATTTCTGTTCGTTGTCAAATGGTACAGGTGTCGATTGAATCAACATGATCCTGATAAAACAATAATTGAACATGATAATGGATTTACCATGGTAAATACAAGGTTGTTTGAGCCAGGAACAGAGCTCTATGTTCTTCCAACCCAATGTGAATAGGTGTGAGGTTCCAGGTATAGCGGGGTGGTCATTTGCTGTGAGACACGATCCAAGGGAAAGGTCGGTAAAGTATAACGCAGATGAAGGCAATGAAGATGTTCTCGAAGAAGAAGACATCGTAGAAGATGATCATGATCAACATTAGTTAGATGATCATGGTCCAGAAGAAGATGTCGAAGAACTTATTGAATCAGATGATGTATCAGATAATGTCCATGAAGAGGATATCGATGATGACATGATGATCGTAACTAACATCGACGAGGAGGATGATATGGCCAATCCTTACAATGTTGAATCTAGATCATCGGATGATAGTACAGATGATGACCAAGATGAAGAGGATGATGAAGACCATTGAAGTTTACGAGGTGTGCAGTAATAATAAATTAATTGTTTCGTAGTGAGTTTCCATTTTCCTGTATGATATAATTAGAAACATTGTTTGTTTTAGAGTATGTCAAAAAACACATTTAAAGTTTCTGTACATAGATATTTTTGTCGGGTTATGGGGAATTGAGAGTGATGTGGGGGGGGAGGGGCCATAAGAGCTTCCACCTTCACATGGTTGGCCCTATTTAGTAGAGAATATTAAATTATTCTCGAAACAGAGAGAATCTTAGTAAGGAAATGTACAATTATCAAGACTCAAACATCATCATCATAATCATCTTAATCATGATAATCATCATCATCATCATCATAATCATCTTAATCATGATAATCATCATCATCATCATCATAATCATCTTAATCATGATAATCATCATCATCATCATAATCATCGTAATATCAATTATCATCATCATCATCTTAATCATCATCATCAACATCATCAATATCATCATGATCATCATCATCGTCATCATCAACCTCATCATCTTCATCATGATCATCATCTTCATCATCACCGTCATCATCATCGTCTTCTTCATCATCTTCATCATCATCATCCTCATCATCATGTCCATCGTCATCATCATCACCCTGATCATGATCATCATCTTAATCATCATCATCATCATCATCATCATCATCAACATTGTCAATATCTTCATCATCGTCATCGTCATCATCGTCATCGTCATCATCATCATCATCATCATCATCAACATCGTCAATATCATCATCATCTTCATCGTCAAAACCATACCTATAGATTAATTAATGTGCTACATGGGGCCAACATTGAAATTTTTTAAATATGTGCTGCCTTGGATTGAAATTTGGCATGGCTAGACTAGACGCTTGCATTGACGGTGTGGGAGGGTTTCTAGACTCAAACATGTCTGACACTAACCATTTGAGCATCAAAAACCATACCTATAGATGAATTAATGTGCTACATGGGGCCAATGTTGAAATTTTTTAAATTTGTGCTTGCTTGGACTGAAATTTAGCATGGTTAGACTAGAGGCATGCATTGACGGTGTGGGAGAGTTTCCAGACTCAAACATGACTAACAATAAAAATTCTACAATAAAGTATAAATGTATATAAGTGTTTCAGATAATAATAGATGTATATTTTTGGAAAAATTATATCAACAATGATTCACTTATGGAGCCAAAATATTCACCTTATGATCGCAATCAAGTAATTTTGAAAAACTCCTTACAATATATCAAATGGGTATGAAAAATGTTTTTGTTGGTGTAAAACTCTACATTTGGGTTCATTGTTATTTAGGTCAATATCAATTATTCTACCCTTTCACTGAAACTTCATAGGTCATGAATGATGATTGGTGGTGTCTAGTTAACCTCTCCATTTAGATTGTGTGTCTATTCTTTTCTTCATGGTTATCCTACTCCATTTTCGGTAATCTAATCACCATCAAGTTTGGAAAAAATAAGGTAAAATGTTCAACTAATAATTTTCCATAAACATGACACATGTCTACGAAAAAAGAAATTTTTATGCTACACCCTTGTTCGAAAATAATTTAGTAACTAGCAACATGGGATTGTAAAAAGTGGAACAATATATCACATAAAGTGGGATTTACCACAATAACATGAAATCACATTTCAATATTGAACCCCATGGATCAAACAAGAATATTTCCCTTTCCGAGGCCATCTCACAACCAATCTCAAATTTTGCAATTTTGGGACTTGAACTTTTGGGGTTTATTCAAGGCTTAATCAACATATTTTTGGGCCCGAAATGGAACAAAAGATAATAAGTTTCCTTTACAAAGAGTAAGACATATTGATATCTTTAAAATAAAGGAGATATGCATTGGTTATAAACGTTGATATTTACATATTTCCAAAATAATGAATGGCATTACATCAACACTTAGCTCTCATCATGCCTTTGACAAGGGAAAAAGTGGGTACAAATACATGTAAGTTATCAACACGGTCAAAACTCATTGTGAAGAGGGTGAATCTACATGATTCCACAACCAACCTAAGCAAATCTTATAAGAATAATTAAATACATAAAATAACTATGTTTTCCTTCCGCGTGGTGTTTTCCTTGTGTTTCTTTTTAAATCTTGTCGCATGTCATTTTGTTTTGTTTTATATCTTCATAAGATTTAATTTTGTAGTTGAATGAGAATTGAATGGATATCAATGTCTCATTATGTGAATTTCTTGTCGTCTATATGTCCAATTCTTTATGATAAATAAATTATAATGTTGTTGCATTTCTAAAATCTAACATTAAAGGGACCAAACATCCATCTCCACCTAGGGTCGATAGATTTCTCTATAACCGTGCATCATTTTTCGACAATCAAGTATAAATCTATATTGTTGATATAATTTTTTCAAAAATATACATTTATTATTATAGTGAGGGTTTTCCTCATGACATGTACCTCTTGAATATTAAACCTTGTAAGTGAATACAATGGACATATAAATCCCCCTTTAATGGCTTAAGGTTCAAGTATTTAATGGGCCAAAATACAATGCCATTGGGAAATATATAGGCCAATGATTTTCCATCCCCATTTCTTTTGAGGGGCGTGAAGGAAACCGTGTTTTTGTAGTTGCCATTAAATAAATATCTGCAGGGGAAGAGTTGCTTATTAATTACAATTTGAGCCGAGTAGATACAAAAAAGGTTACTATGGGAGTGGTACATATAACAATTTACCCAACCTTTTATTAATGAATTTAACATATTAAGGATTTTTTCGTTAGTTTATTTCATTTAAATTTTCCATATTTACTTCACAGGCTAGTGATCGGGATAAAAACTTGCCAGCAGATGGTCGGAGGAGTACATCTTCCTCGAGGGATCAGGTATACATCTTTGTAATAGTGCAAATATTATAAGAAAAAATAGTTTTTTTTCTTTTGTTTTTTCATTATTAGTATACTGGTTTCATTCCTATAATGTTATCTAATTATTTTGTTTACGTAATAATATTCTCTATGTTTTTGATGTAGTCCGGTTCTGCAAGGGTCACAGTACCCTCGACGCAACAGGTATACATATTCTTTGTAATAGTAAAAATATAATACTCAATAATAGTTTTTAATCGATGTGTTTTCTCATGATTAGTTTTGGAATTGTTTAGGTGATCACTTTCACTATGTTTTTTATTTAGGTATTTGTAAGGGGCGGCTCCCAGATATTAGAAGATCGGGGCAAGTCACCTATGAGCATCGATCCGAGGAGTGGATCATGATCCTCTATGTTGCAGGTATAATCCATTGGAATTGTACCAATATAATACGTAGCATAATGTTTATTTTGTTATGTATTTTTCGTGTGTATACTGGTTTCATTGTGATAATGTTTTCTAATTCTTTTTTGCAGGGGCCTGATGATCGGGGCAAGTCAACAGCTGTGGATCAGGCGACACCATCGTCTAGGCACCAAGTAAACCTAGTTGTAATTTTAGGAATCTATCATGATCATAGACATGTTTTGTTAATATAATAATTTTAGGAATCTATCATGATATAACTCAATAGTGTTTTATATATTTTTGTTGTAGCCCAGTGAATCATTGTATGAAACAACATCAGAAGAATGTTCAGTAGATCTTGAAGTGGCTGAGATCATTAAATATTCCCACGTAATTGGTGAAGCCGCAAACCCGATTAAGATGATAGACAAATTGTTGGAAAAATGTAGTGTGGAACTCGTTTCTCTGCTAATCAAGATTCCACAGACAAGCCAGAACCTGGCAAGGATTGAATTGTTGGAATGGAAATCTGAATCCTTGGAAGTAAGTTGAGGAATCTTGATTCATAAAATAATTCATTTATGACTTTATAATTTTCTCTTATATATGATAGTACTGAATGTGTAAGATGTGGTTTGTATTTACAGAATTATTGGAAAACACACAATAGTGGTGGTGGCGATGTTGGCCCCAGCGAGGCTCATGGAGAGACGTGGCATCATGAGCAAACGACTCCACGTGCATCGACTAATCCTTCACCATTGTTGTCGAATGAATAGTCGGCAACACGTTCTGACATACCACATACCCCAACTGTGAGTGCACCGGCCACTAGTGACCAATGTACATTGGATCCTCCAGAAGAAGGGGTCAACATTGATCAAAATCCTGGTAATATTGATATCGACCTAGCTACATTTCCAGGATCTTCCCATGTCACTAGCACAGGAACAATGGAGGTAACATTTTTGGTCGACGTAGATCTCGTCCCAATAAATATCGATAAGGTCCCAGGTAATTAATATACGTTGATCAAGTTAGTGTTTAGAACTTCATTGTAATATACCGATAAAACGTTTTCTTTCAATTAATTATGATCATGGCATGATCGTTTCGCAAGAAATGATGTTTTCTATAAACAAATGAATGACACGTGCTTGGAGATCTTTGGGTCCACCATTCGACAAAGGTGGGATAAACAACCAAAATGTTTAAAAGATGAACTCACTAATCGGTTGGTTGGCCTGTTCGGCGACAAGACCTTCAATAAAGTCGAGGTCATGAAAAAGGCTGGACTACATGTGAAGGTTGTCCGAGACCAATATAGGACCCACCTGGAAAAAAACCCTAGGTATGAGCGCCCTCCAATGATTCCACTAATGGAGTGGAAAGATCTAGTGGAGGATGGAAGGGAGAGGGCTCAGAGAAGAGAAGGAAAGATAACACCAGGCACAGGGAGGTATGCAATACTTTCCGCAATGTAATTCAAAACCTTATTATTATCGAATATTTCTATATCGAACTTGGAACATCTAATGTATTTCAACACTTGCATAGGCTGCCAGACACATCAAAGGCCACAAAGGCAATACTTGAAAAAATAGGTTAGCACAAGCTTGGGCCTGGTGGTTATTCCAATTTCGCGGCACGATTTGTAAGTTTCGAAAAACCAATAATGCGTACAAATAATAAATTGCAAATTATTTTTCGTTTTATTGCACCAGAAAATGTTAATTAACGACGTAAATAGAATCTATATACTTTATTGAAGATTAACCGCTTGTGCAATCTATTCGTTATAAATACTTGACAAAAAATATTGACTGTGTTTTGAGCAGGAAAGCAATGATTCCCCTAATGTTGAGGAGGGAGAACAACAAATCGGAGATCATGCTTCGAATCCTGGTAATGAATTTATTCATATGCTACAATTTTATGTATAGAATTGCAAATGGTGAACATTAATTGTAGTTCACCATATTTCAACTGCAGAGCATGTAGAGGGTGAAACTGTACAGGTTGAGCATGGACAAGAACATGAACTACATGATTTGGTCACACCAGGTTAAAAAACACCTTTGTAATGTTTTTTTTAAATGAAATACTTGTCATTACAATATCAAAATACAACGATGTAACATTTTCACATTGTTGCAACAAATCCAAACCCCTTGCCGCAAAATCCACGTCTAGATCAACACTCTAGGATGTAGACATCACCACGAGCACCTGATGAATAACCAAGAACTGGAAGAGAAAGTCCAAATGTAGATGCTCCTCTTAGAGATTATTTACCAATTATAAAGAGAAGAAAAACTAGTAAAAAGAAGTGACTGGAAAAATGTCGTCTAATTGTTTTTGATAACAATATATCGTCCATGATTTTTGGTCCAATGAATGAATGAATGGTTTAATGGTTTAATGATTCAGTGTAGTAAACTGTTACCTTTATTGAATGTCAGTTTTTATTGAATGAATGTGTTGACTGAATGAATGAATGGTTTATTGAATTTTATCTTTTATTGTATGTATGTGTTGACTGAATGAAACAATGGTTTAATGAATGTTAGCCTTTATTTAATGAATGGTAGATGAAAGTTCATGATGAAATATGGATGACTTTGCACGTACTTGTTTTTTTCAAGTACATGCATTGGGTATGGGGAATTGAGAGTGATGTGAGGGGGGGGAGGGGCCATAAGAGCTTCCACCTTCACGTGGTTGGCCCTATTCAGTAGATAATATTAAATTATTCTCGAAACAGAGAGGATCTCAATGAATGGCTACGATGTTGGCTTTCTACAACCCACTCACCTGTCATCTAAATTTTGACAATTTCTTGTAGCTTGTTGTGATGTCTGGTTGCTCATCATAATCAATTTCGAGTTTCCACAACATCAAAGGATGAGTAAATGATGCACTGGAATCAATATCTTTAACCTTCTCTTTAATTTCCTTGGAATCAATATCCTTAACCTCACATTAAACCCTTCCAAAATGGTTTATTTACCATTGAAGCATGGCTTCTGAAGCATGATATTTGCAACTATCTAGCACACACCAACAACAATTAGAAACATGCTACTTGTTGTCAATGTTCATCATTTTTTAGGGTTGCAACTTAACTGAGGAGATTCGAACCTGCGACCTATGTCTAGTCCCAAGGCTAACACCTTCAAGCTTGAAGTGCAACTGACAATGGGAGACCACCTTCAAGCAGCTTGATTCATTCTGCATGCATTTCATAGTGGGAGACGACGGGATACCACCTTGCTTGATTCATTATGCATGCATTTCACTATGCAACAGTCTGAAATTCCCTATGCGCTTTCCCTCAATTAGTTTCTCGATTCAGCATGACCCACGCCTGCCGTCCAAGGAGTGTTGCTAGCGGTCTAGAGTTTCATCCTGGCAACAGTGATGATTTATGGTATTATGTTTCCCTTCAGCTGCAATATGAAAAACTCAAAGCTCTCATACGAAGGTTTGTCTGACAAATGTGATGGTTTTGGTTTCTCGATTCAGCATGACCCAAATAGTCACATTTGTCAGACAAGCCTTCGTAGTTGACTATGAGTTTTCTGTGAAAATCCTCACAGCAGATCTAAGAGATGATGTATACCTCACAAGAAAGTAATTGATTAAGCAAGAAAATAGAAGAAGAGTGGTCAATGCAGTATAATGAGCAACAAAATAATAATACAATAGAACTTGGATAGAAGCAAAAATACTTCACACACACTAATTAATTAATCACAATATGGACAAATAAATAGTACAATGCATGAGGATTTTAATGCCTAAGGTGGCAATTCGAATTAGCCTTCATGGAGTGATCAAAAGATCACTAGAGTGTCATCGGAGCACAACTAGTGGTTTATCTCATCATTAGTGGAGTCATCAATGCTCAAGTATCTGTCAACCATTAGCCAAACTGAGTCTAACTGAGTGTGGTAGGTGTAACTGAGTGTAACTAGAACTAACTAAATGAAGGAGGCTCAGTGGAGGGCGCATGAGGAGCTAACTGAAGTCAAAATGGGCAGTCAAGTCTCACTGGAGGTCCATCGGAGTGATACAGTCAGTTGAGAGTCAGTATAGCCTTAAATCAAGGAAAGAACTGAAGATAACTGAATGGTAGGTAAGGAAGGGTGCCTTTCTCATGCAGTAGGTGAAAGGAGGGCGCACTAAGCTCTAGGAGGGATGAAACTGAGTGGAAGGAAGCTCCGGGGGCTAGCTAACTGAGGGCTAGGTGCTGGGACTGATGATTGGGATGCATGCAAACCCTAGATAATGCATGCAAACCCTAAAAGCGCATGCATGACTGAAAATGCAAATAATGAAAATGCTGCTAGGACTAGGATGGAGTATAGGAATATCCTAACATTTTCCATATTGAAGCTGAAGGGAAACATAATACCATGAATCGTCACCGTTTCCAGGCTGAAATTCAAGACCGTTGGCAACACTCCTTGGACGATGAGCATGGTTCATATTGAATTGAGACACTAATTCAGGAAAAACGCAGTGAATCTGAGACCGTTGCATAGTGAAATGCATGCAGAATGAATGAAGAGTACTGGGTGTTGAAAGAAATGGCCGTGGGACTTCATATGAGAGGAAATGGAGATGGGAATTGATTGATAAGGTTAGGCTTGAAGGTGGTAGCCTTGGGACTAGACATAGGTCGCAGGTTTGAATCTCCTCAGTTCAGTTCATACCCGGTTATTCTTTCGATGCAAATTATAGATTTTATTTATTTTCCTTTGTCAACTTTACGTATCCCTTTATGTGTTTTCTTTATTTTCCCTTTTTAACATTATGTATCCCCTTGTGATAATCGAAATTGTTAATATCGAGTCACTTGAGAATGAACGTAAAGAGGATTTCCACGGAAATCTGTTCCATCCAAACCTATCAAGTGTACTTTTAGGTCAAAAATATTCTTGTAACAAAGCAATGAAAGATCTTAGAAGCAAATGTAACAAATCCGTGAAAGAAGTTCGCGTAACATAGTGGTTTTTGTTTGCAGGAATCCTTTAATTTATAGGGTGAAAATCATGGCCATAGAGCTGCCACAGTTCGGAGATGTCAAAATTGCTGACCTAAAAGTGCACTTGATAGGTTTGGAATATGGAATGTATTACCGTTGAAATCCTCTTTATGTTCATTCTAGAGTTTTGAGAAAACCAGAGATATATGAAACGATGCATTATGACAGTCCGACTTCATAGTCGCCTCTTGAAATCAAGGTAAGACTAGTTGGATACGGCAGCACAAGTTCAAATGATAGGGGGAGTAGTTGAAGCAAATGAAGTAAAAGTTCATTTGCTTCGACTACTCCGCCTATTGACTGATCTTGATATTGTGTCTTGTAAATTATCCTTGTACCTTGACATATTCATCAACATTTTTCTGTTGGTTTTTTCATGCTAAAATGCTCCCCCTTATGCTACTTCAAACTTCAACAAGGTTCTATCAAGTAAATTCATAAAAGGTAAGCATGCATCATCATTCCATACTCCCTCAAATCTCTCTCTCTCTCTCTCATTTTTTTTTGAATCGTACTTACTGCCTCTCTATCCTCCCTCTTCTACAACATTACCATTTTCAAGCAACAAACTCCACAAATGCTTGGACTTCTCAATCATCTCCTCATTTTGATTTTTTTTTTTAACACAAGAACTCCTCTATTGCAATCATATTCAACACAATGTTGCTCTACTTCATCTCCACTCTTTTCCATAAAATCTTATGATACAACTGATCTCTTGTGATACAACTGCTATATTTTTACTTTGGTTTTATCCACTCTGTTTTCTTTTGCTGCACTTTCAAATTCATCTGCAATGATATCAACACAGTACACATTATGGGAATAAGACATTCACATTTGCATCTTCCACTACTACATAGAATTAAATATCATCTCCTTAAAACTCCACCATTGTAACACCACTCTCTTCTACAGTGTCATCTTCTACAACAACAGCACTCACTACTGCAACATATATCCATTACAACTTTTCCATTGTTTCTTGAGTTTCTTGTACAAGCTCAACCTTTACCCCCAGTCTTTTCCTTATTTTATTTTGCTACACTTAATTCTTCTACACCTTTATTTGGAATTATATCAACATACACTTCCAAACAATAATGTTTTTTTTATAAATTTCCCAATGGTGTCGAATAATCGACAACCACAAGACAACCGACAACTTTGCCATAGATCCGACGGAAAAATACGTCGGTGCTTAGCCATTTTCAAGTGGGATGGGCGTTGGTTTTCCGACCTCCATAGTGCACAAAACCAACTACTTTGCCATAGATCCGACGAAAAAATACATCGGTGCTCAGCCATTTTCAAGTGGGATGGGCATCGGTTTTTCGATCTCCATAGTGCACAAAACTGACGAATTTTCCATAGATTCGATGCCAAAAGATGTCGGTGCTCAGCCATTTTCAGTTTTGAGTGGCGTCGGTTATCCGACGGTCGTAGTGAAAAATACCGATGAGTATGCCATAGATCCGACGGAAAAAATACGTCGGATCCAAGACCTTTTCAGTTGTGACGGGTGTCGGTTATCCGACCTCTGATGGTGTCGAATAACCGACAACGTCCGAGCCATCGATTTTAATCCAAATTTGGACCGACGTTAAAAAAATAATGAGATTGTCGGATAGTCGACCACAAGATGTAGAAAATTTGACTTTGTGACCGTCGGATTTTGGGTCCAAAAAACCTAGTGACTTTGGAAATTTCACACAAAAGCAGTAGTAAAAATTTTCATCTATGGAGAAAAGGAGCTGACCTGATGGACATAAGGAACTCAAGGTTTTGGTAAAAGTGCTAGTGGAATTTCCAACAACGAAAATCAACGTCCCTTTTTAGATGCACGATGTTGGAATCAAATATTTTTGCTAAAGCGGATCCTAGTACCAATAGATGATAATAAAAGGACTAGAAAATTCTCCATGGACGTAGACCACATTGGGTGAACCACATATATTGGTGTCTTTCTTGTATTGTGTTTACGTGTTTTATTTCTGCATCTTATTTTATGCTATTGTTCTATGATCATGTTTTTCTAACAACATCAAGTTTGTATGGTTTTAGGTTTTTATTGTTGGTACCCTCGGACAAAATTAATTTATCTCAGTAAAGGTCTCATAATCAAGCAGCTAAAATGTAAGAAATATCATTCATTTTCAAGAAAGAAGGAGGAATTCCTCCTTTAGTTGATTTGCTCGAGTTAACTGATACCAAGGTGCAACGAGCATCATCAGGTGCTTTGCATACATTAGCATTTAAAAATGAAGCGAAGACATTGAACAAGGAATTGAAAAATATTGAGTTCATGAGTGATGTTGCTCATTAACTCGATGTAAGGATGCCGATTGTTGGAAAAATTTGAATGTTGGACTGACCAACCAAATTTTATTTTTTCCCTAAGGGCACCGAGAAAGAGGATATGATCATTGAATATGCCCTTCCTCTCTTTTTCGTAAACATTTGAATTTTAATATAATACGTATTTTAAAAAATGTTGAAAATTGTAGTGGTAATGGTAAACACATATTTTTATTTGTGGCGAGATATGATCCCAATTTCAACATCATCAAACCCCCCCTTCAATGTGGGAATGGCCAAAACACACATTGTTCTAGGGATCTATGCCTGTTAGGTTTTGACCATGGATCATTTGCATGGAAATGCCCTGTGTTAACAACTAGACCATGACCCAACAACATTTCTAGTGGCATGGATTAATTGTTGTGTAAATTTACATTAATTGTAGTCTTTAATTTGATAGTTGAATCCAAAATAATTGTGTGGATTTTAAAGTAGTTTATGGTAAATTGGTTCCTTGAAATTTTTTTAACAACGTATGGAGGCAATATGTTCTAGAAAATTGGTTTCATATATGCAAGATAAGAAGCAAAGGAACTTGGAAAGAAATACATATATTTGGGTGTGCCATTTATAGTTGAATGGTTCAGAAACAAAGGGAATTTTATAAAATCTCAAGTCACAGTAGCAACAGGTCTGAAAGTGCATTAAATATCTATCAAATTAATATCACACTATATTGTAATAGCATTCATAGTTTAAATGTTATTCCTTTTTTGGATGTGGGTGTGGTAGGTGCTTTTGCATTACTACGGTTACAAGAAGATATGAAACAAAAACTGAGTACATAGGGGAATTATTATGAAGGTGACTTGGAAGCATATCTATAGTCCATCAAAGAATTGATGATCAACTCACTTTGGAAAATAAATGTGGTTGATATTGAAGGCACCCTCTCGCATGTGTTCCAGATGGTAAGACTTTTCCAGAAACTCAAACCTATTATTGTGGCCATTTATTTTTTAATATTATTGATACGAGAAATTTTTACTGTATAAACCCACTGTTAACATCGGCATTATTGATCCAACTGGGTTTTTATTTTATGTGTACTTCCTGGTTCATTCTTTTTTATGAATGTGGCATATATTTTCATGGATATTTTAATGTCATTTGTTTTGATAACATTGAACATTTTAGTCCT
Organism: Larix kaempferi; assembly: GCA_027924585.1. NCBI lineage: Eukaryota > Viridiplantae > Streptophyta > Pinopsida > Pinales > Pinaceae > Larix > Larix kaempferi. Next base: position 2,820,640 of record BSBM01000484.1, on the reverse strand, counting down.
TTTGCTTTATGATATAACTAAGATATTTCAAAAGATAAAGAGTAAGAAGTTGATTTAATAGGTCTTGCAAGATGTTTTGTGTTGGTGTTGATCTTGCTTCAAAAGAGACAATTTCTAAAACCATGCAACTTCATTGCATATACCGACATGAGCCTTATGCCTTACTTGTACTTATATATTTGGGAGTGCACATTATCTCCTACTGTATTTTCTTTTAGTGTTGATAATTCATTTCCCAACATTTCTAAATAACACCATTTAGGGTCACTGGTACACATCTTATGTAAGCCTTGAAGGCCTTCTTTATATATATAATTGTTGGAATATTAAAAAAAACCCACCTATGTCATTCTAGACTTGGATAAATTAATTAATCATTTATGATTAATTTCCTGAGTTTTGACTAGGTAAAATAGGCCAGTTTTGTCTTTTAGTGGACCACGTGCCATCCTAAATCACCAAAACGAATTTGGATGGATTCTGGATAAGATTTCCTTGGATTCTGTCTGATTTTATTCTAATCCTGAATTAGAAAGGCACTTTCCTGATTTAGACAGCTTTATCCTATTTTTTCTACTTTCTAGTGGAAAAGGAAACGCTAGTTGACTTGGAAAATCTTGCCACTTGACCAATTTTACCTCCACATCATATGTTCTCTCCTAAATCCATCAATACATCCTATTTACCTCACTCATGAGCTTCCATACCATACTTACTAAATTCGTGAGCCTCTAGGACAGTTTTGGAAACTGCTTTTGCCACCTAGGGTTTTTTTTGTCTTTTCTAAGCCTTTTCTTTTTGCTCTTTCCAAATTGCCTCAAAGGAATTCGATTTTCTCCATGGACGATGTAATATATATTGTTATCATATCAATGAATAAGATACAGAGTGATTTCCATAATTTATTCTCTCTATTATTCTTCTCTCATTGTCTGAAATATTCCATGTGAAATTGTCTTATGAATCTAGTTCCTAGCAATTGAAAATCTCACATGGTATCAGAGCTAGATTGATTCAAAGAAATTTCCAACATTTTTTTTTGCAGGTATTGTCATCACCAGGAGCACGTCATTATGGAGCAAAATCAAGCCAAATATGTGACTCTCACTCCCTTCAATTTCTTTGACTAGAAGGCGCATATGATCATCCAGCTTCGAAGCAAAGGATTGTATAGACTCACTATGGGGCTTGAAACTGAGCCAGGAGTTGTTGCATTAAAATCCAAATGGTTCAATAGGATTAATGAATCTTATGGGTTACTTTGTCTATCTTTATATCCATATCTTTTATTCCATATTGATTCTCTATCCACTCCAAATGAGGCGTGGACAAAGCTAGAATCTCTCTTTGGAAAACAGGACGAGCTCAGAGGTCATTTGTTGGAGATTGAATTGATCTCTCTTAGTCCAAGTAATTTCGACTCTATGGAGGAGTTCATCTCAAAATTCAAGAACCTAGTACTTCAACTCAATCAATGTGGCATAGAAAATAAGGATGAGCAATTAATCCTTACCATTCTGTCAAAACTAAGCTCTGAATACTCAGTATTTGTGTCTACTTTTCATTTTACAAGGCTTGTAGTTCCCAAGTGGAAGATGCCAACCTTGGATGCATTCATTGATTCACTCACTCAGGAGAAGGACAAGCTGGTCCAAATGAAGGATCTATCACCTTCCAAATACCTTGCACTTGTTTCTCATGGAGCAAAGAGTTTCAAGAATAACAAATCCAAACAAAATATATTGTTAGAAGAAGAGGATTCTGATGGAGATTCCAAATCCAAGAAGATGAAGAAGGAGAATCCCAGGTTTTCTTATTGCTGCAAAGGCACTCATCCTGAGAAATATTGATTCAAGAATAAATTGGACATCATGGCCAAGATTCTTGAAGAGCATAACATAGATGTTCCTGACTTTGCAAAGAAAGAACAAGGCAAGCTTGTTGTAGAACAAGAACAATGTTTCCAATCCTCTCCCAAAGGTAATCATGCTTATGCTTTGAGTGCTAGAGTGAAATATAATTCTGATGTCTCTAATTTTGATTCACATTCTGATATATCAGAATTAGAAATCTCCACTTCTTCTTTGGAACAGTCTTCAGTCGGTTCATCCAAGTCTACTCTCAAAACTAGTTATTTTTTACTAGCTTCTGACTTGCCTTCTTAAAGGTCTTTCCACCACTATTCAAATCCTTTAGATTCTGATTTAGAATATTATTTACAGTCTGATATGTAGGTCATTACATATCCCACACCATTTTCCCAACGCACAAATTACCCCACAACCCCCAAGTTATCCACTTAAGAAACTACACAATTCTATGTTTTCCTACACTGTGTCACTTGCCTCTGTTGCACTGTTGTCTTTCATATCTTTCATTGATTGTATACCCATGTATGCAGCCATCTTTGGACTAATATTTCACACATCTTGACCTGAACCCATCACTCATGGTTCAAAATTCAAGTCCTCACACTCTCCAGGCTCTCTCAGCTGTCAAGGTGACCTAGTTTCTCACACTTTTACTACTGAAAATCTATTCGATCATGGAGACTCCACATATTTAATGTTTGTTTCTCCATATGACTCACATTGTGATATTTCAGAGCTGTACGATCTCATTTTAAATATCATAAAGGTTATACATCAGTTTGAGAAGAAGGTACAAGAACTAGTGCACCAAATTGCAGCTATAGAAGAAATTGATCACGTTGAGATCATTGTTTCTCCTTGGGAAGGAGTATGCATAGATCTTCTTTCCATCATTGATTATGTTTTAAGATCTGATTATATATGTTACAGCAGCAATAAAAATTCATTTGATACTCCTCCATCATTAGAAGATGAGCTTCATAGAGCTTCAACACATGGTTCTTTCCTACACAACATTGATGCACTAATGCATGCTCATGACATCTACAATCTCTTCATCAAGTCCGTTACTCAGAAGCAGCCCATTCATCTCATTCAAATGAGAAACATGACAGTATGAAGACATCAAGCGTGTCAATTTTTTAGGGAGTGTTTTGTTCCCATGAGGTTTTCCCTGTTTCCTCGGTTTACATGGACTAGTTATTTTTGTATTGGGGTGACCATAAGCCTTGTTGCTTGGGCCCTATAATTCTGATATTTTTCTGATTCCCATCACATAAATTCAGGCTTAAGAGGGGGGTGTTGGAATATTTAAAAAAACCCACCTATGTCATTCTAGACTTAGGATAAATTAATTAATCATTTATGATTAATTTCCCGAGTTTTGATAGGTAAAATAGGCCAGTTTTGTCTTTTAGTGGACCGCCTGCCATCCTAACTCACCAAAATGAATTTGGATGGACTCTGGATAAGATTTCCTTGGATTCCGTCTTATTTTATTCTATTCCTGAATTAGAAAGACACTTTCTTGATTTAGACAACTTTATCCTGTTTTTTCTACTTTCTAGTAGAAAAGGAAAAGCTAGTTGACTTGGAAACTCTTGCCACTTGACCAATTCAAACTCCACATCATATCTTCTCTTCTAAATCCATCAATACATCCTATTTACCTCACTCATGAGCTTCCATACCATACTTACTAAATTCATGAGCCTCTATGACAGTTTTAGAAACTACTTTTGCCACCTAGGGGTTTTTTTTGTCTTTTCTAAGCCTTTTCTTTTTGCTCTTTCCAAATTGCCTCAAAGAAATTCAATTTTCTCCATGGAGGATGTATTATATATTGTTATCATATCAATGAATAAGATATAGAGTGATTTTCACAATTTATTCTCTCTATTCTTCTTCTCTCATTGTCTGAAGTATTCTGTGTGAAATTGTCTTATGAATCTAGTTCCTAGCAATTGAAAATCTCAGAATAATATGGTATTCTTCCAACAAAACAAATATATGTAAATGAATCCATTTAAAATCTAAAGCATTTCAAAAAAATTCATGCAAGCTTATTCAATGCTACAAGAGATATTTTCATATAAATCTTAAGCCAAATTCTAACATCAACTAACCATAGTGCTTCCCATATGACAAAGTAATTAACCGTCCTTAATGAGATTTTGAACTCCAACAAAAATGTTGAAATTCATCATCTAGATGTCCTTAAAAGTCGATCCATCATCCCCATTCCCATGATGAACATGTGCTACAGGCATCCCTACTAATGGTGTTTTCATTTCTTCCAAGTGTAAATAATATGCTATCTGTTTCAGAGCACACAAGGCATTTTAAAAAATGACAAAATGTACCAATATTAGAAAATTCATCATGTTACTTTCTTACATCACTAATGTATAATTATATAATATATTATATTTAAGGGTTCTAGCTGAATGGAAGAGCACCTTCCTTACAGGTAGAAGGTTGGTGGTTCAATTACTCTACACACCCTATCTACAGAAATCAATGACTAAATAGATGGCCAGTTAACAACAATTAATGACTAAATAAATGACCTGTTAACTGCACGTAATGACTAACTAAATGACCAATTAACCCCAGTCAATGACTAAATAAATGACTAGTTAATGACATTCGATGACTAAATAAATGACCAGTTAACAACAATCAATCACTTAAACAAATGACCAGGTAACAACAATCAATGACTAAATAAATGACTAGTTGACAACAATTAATGACTAAAACAACGACTAAATATATGACCAAATCGACCAATCAAAACAACCAATAAATGATTGAAATATTTTAGTCACGTATTTAGTCGTGTTATAAGTGTCTGGCAATAAATTACTATTAGTCACGTGACTAAACTTAGTCATTTATATGCAAATTTTAGTTGTTTTTTAGTCATATATCTCAATTTTTCTACTAGTGATCCCTTCATCTTCAGTTTGTCTCCCTCCACTACACCTTACATAACCATTTGAAGAATGTTCATGCTGTGAGTCACTCACCCCCGTTTACATCAATCAAGGTTATGATTGTTAGATTTTGAGCATTAATTCAGTATACTCTAGGATCTTTACTGAGAAAATAACATGTACAGCATATCAAGTATAAAAATGCATGTCAATCAAACTAAGCAATCACATGAGACAATAGACAAACAGAGTTTCACTGGGAAATCCATAAAGGTGAAAAACCCCACAACTTCCTCAGAGATAGAAAGAGCAATGATACAACCCAAGTACAAGAGATAGTCTTCTCCTAGCAGCTGAACCTCCTCCTCCACTAGTGCACCACTTTCTGAGTAGTGTAGAAGTGAATAATGAGATGATCAAATAGAGTGCCTCCCGCACTCTATTTATAAATGACCTGACCTACCTAATAACCTAGCAGGGCCGATTTGTCTAACTCAGTCTAATAACCCATGGTTATACTAATCAGGGCTGACCCCACACTTGGTGGTCTAATAACCCATCATAGCAAGTTACGACACTTGCGACACTTGTCAATACAAATGACGACACTTCCGTATAGAGGAATAATACCATCTCTATAGGAGTACAATATACATAGGTGAAATACATTTTGAAGTTACATATACATCAACACTCCCTCTTAACTAGGAAGGTATTTCTTGACACAAATCTGCTAGCACAAGTATTCTTCTCTGGATCATCGTCATTGAATTATCATCATCGTCATCGTCATCGTCACTGCTGCTGCTATCTCAATCAATATCCAATCTACTCGTCATAGGAAGTTCTACAGAGCCAATCCTTTTTCATACTAGATATAGGCCCAACACCTGTAGGTCTTCATCATCTACAGAACCAACCCTTTTTCATGTTGGATGTAGGCCTAGCTCTATGTAGGTCTTTCAACATATCTGCGAGCAAGCCATAAAGTAGGTACACCTCAGGATTGATTACATTGCCTCTGCAAAACATGCAAGATCTCCCAGGACTGATTACACTGCCTCTGCAAAACCTGCAAGAGCATCTCAGGACTGATTATACGCCTCTACAAAACCTGTGTACCATATTGTCACATCATCGTCTTCAGATCACCTCATTATCCATGGAGCACAACCTAGATGCACATCACACAGCACTTACACTCACCGGCATGGGAAGACACACCTCAACCATCTGTGAAAGGCTCATCCCTTATATCTACGCCATGGGAAGACACACCTAAACCATGAGAGAATGGAACTGCACTTATATCCATAGCCATGGGAAGACACATCTCAACCATGCTAGGAATGGCACAACACTTATATTGCAGCCATGGAATGACACACCTCAACCATACTCGAAATGGCCCAACACTTATATTGCAGCCATGGGAAGACACACCTCAACCATGCTCGAATGGCCCAGCCCTTACATCAATGACCATGGTAAGAAAAAATTCAACCATGTCGGAATGGCTCCAGCCCTTACATCAATGACCATGGTAAGACAAACTTCAACCATGTCGGAATGGATCATGTGCATCTGTGTCTCCAGACTCGTCACTTCCCCTTGGAAGACATCTCAATCTGAAGTACACCAAGTCTCCCTCTGAAGTATTCAAACTTCACTCTAGATAGTGGCTTGGTCAACACATCGGTTATCTGCTCGTCTGTCGCAACATACAGGAGCTTCACTGCTCCTCTCTGCACCATATCCCTGATATAGTGATACTTGATCTCAATGTGCTTCGACTTGTCATGGAACACTGGGTTCTTCGACAACTTCACACAAATCTGGTTTTCGCAATATATACAAGTAGCACATAACTGGAGATCAAACAGATCAGACAGTAGCTTCCTGAGCCATACTGCCTCACAACTAGCCGAACAAACTGTGACATACTCTGCTTCGGCTGTACTCAGTGCCACACTGGACTGCTTCCTCCTAAACCAAGAGATCATACCGGATCCCATACTGAAGCAACACCCTAAAGTGTTGTTCCAATCAATGGCACTTCCTGCCCAATCCAAATCAACATAACCCTCCAGGTTAAACTTTTGATTCGCCTCATACTTGAGCCCATAGTCAATTGAACCCTTCAAGTACCTCAGAATATGCTTTGCAGCTATCAGGTGAACATGTCTCGGATCTGTCAAGTACTGGCTCAAGGTGTTCACTGCAAAGCAGATGTCTGGTCTCATATTCGTCAGGTACATCAAGGACCCAATCATATGACGATACATCGTAGCGTCAACCGGCTCAGATGAAGCCTCACACAGAAGCTTCATGTTCGATGCCATAGGTGTGGCCATTGCCTTGCAGTCCATCATCCTGAACCTCTTCAGGATCTCTACTGCATACTCCCCTTGTCCAAGGAAGATTCCATCTACACTCTGCCACACCTCCATACCAAGAAAGTAGTGCGTCATACCCAAGTCCTTCATCTCGAACTCGGCAGCAAGCTTCCTCTTCGTGTCGGAAATCAATCTATACTCTCCTCTTACAAACAGGTCATCCACATACAATAGTAGTATCACTGGATTTCCTTCCTCAACCTTGTAGTAAAGGTTGGAATCTTCTTTACTCTTGGTAAGTCCCAAACTAGATAGGAAGCCATCTATCCTGCCATACTAGGTCCTGGGTGCCTGTTTCAAACCATACAGGGCTTTGTTCAATTTGCACACATGCGACTCTCGGTCATGTGTCTCAAACCCGAGTGGCTACTCCACATACACTTCCTCTTCAACTACACCATTCAAGAAAGCTATCTTGACATCCATCTGGTGTACCTTCCATTTCATTACTGCAGCCAAAGCAAGTACTGATCTAATGGAAGTGTATCTGGCTATAGGTGCAAAACTCTCTTCATAATCAATCCCTTCTTTCTGCGAAAATCCACGAGCTACAAACCTAGCTTTGTATTTCTCTATGCTACCATCTGCAGCATGCTTGATCTTATAGATCCATTTGGAAGTCACTACAAACTTCCCATTTGGTCTTGGGACCACATCCCAAACATCATTCTTCATGATCGATTGGTATTCCTTGACCATGGAATCCTTCCATTCTTTCTTTTTTGTTGCTTCTTCATAACTGGAAGGTTCCTTGTTCATTATGTCATAGAGTAAAGCAACATAGCTGGTATGTGATCTTGTCCTTTTCCTTTCTCTGTGTTCCTCTTTTGGAATGCCAAACCTTTTTGCATCTTGAATGAGCTCTCTAACCCATGCTGGTTTCCTCTTGTGAGAGTTCTTATCATGAGGTGAATCTACAGGTTGTTGTGGATCTTCCATTTCACGGTCTTCTTTAGGAACTGCTTCATTCATGGTGGTGTCTTATGTTCTAGATATTTTGGGTTCTTCATTATCTTCAAATGGTGTTTTCCTTGATTTGATGTATGCTGAGCTTTCATCAAATATTACATCCCTACTGATATCAATCTTCTTGAATCCTGGGAAGTAGATTCTGTAAGCCTTCGAGCTTTCACTGTAACCCATGAATATGCCCTTCTTTCCTGAAGGATCTAACTTTGTCCTCTTTTCTTTTGGGATGTGAGTGTATACTGGAAAACCAAATATTTTTAGATGGCTAACTTTTGGTTTCTTACGAGTGAACACTTCTTCTGGTGTTTTGTTGTCAATTATCTTATGAGGTATTATGTTCTGCACATATACAGTTGTCCTTGCTGCTTCATCCCATAAGTGCATAGGTAGATCTTGGTCATGAAGCATTGCCCTAGCTGCTTCCATGATTGTTCTATTCTTCCTTTCGCCAACCCCATTCTGTTGTGGATTGTAAGGAGTAGTCAACTCCCTCTTAATCCCTGAATCACTACATAGCTTCTTGAAGTCACCTGAAGTGAATTATCCGCCATTATCGGATCTAAGTGAATTCTTCGCCATTGTCAGATCTGAAGATCTTGATCTTCATGTCAGTTTGGTTTTCTATCAAGGCTTTGAATTCCTTGAACTTGTCAAATACTTCATCTTTGTTCTTCAAAAAGTAAACCCAAGTCTTCCTAGAGAAATCATCAATGAAGGAAACATAGTATACATACCAAATCAGAGAACTAGATGACATCGGACCGCATACATCAGAATGAATGACTTCCAAGATTCTTTTTGCCTTGCTTTCACTGCTTGGAAATGTCTTCTTTGAGTTCTTTCCCTTTGTAGAACCTTTGAAAATTCCTTCATGCTTTGACTGGATTTCAGGAAGACCTTCCACTTCTTTGCTTGCAATTGGTAATGCCCTATAGTGCATGTGTGCAAGCCTTCTATGCCAAACTTCACTTGGCTCTATTGAATCATGGACCATGGCTTGTTCTGGTTGGCCCTTCAGTTTGTATAATCCTCCCTCTTGCTCTCCAATCACTACTGCATCGTCTATAGTCTTACCTTTTGGTCACATTAGCACTTGGCCATCTATAAATGCAACCCTCATGCCTTTTGCATCCAATGCAGATATGGAGAGTAGATTCTTCTTGAGACCTGGAACATATAGTACATCTTTCATCTTCATAGACTTTCCAGAGTCTAGTTTATAGGAGGCTTCACCACTCCCTTTTATTGGATACTGGTAGTCATCCCCAAGTTTCACATTGTGGGGTGATTCATGTTTAGATAGGTTCATAAAGGATTCCTTGAATCCTGTCATGTGTTTAGAAGCCCCACTATCTATAAGCCAATCATTACTTCCATGATTAATGGTTCTAGTGAGAGTATAAATCAAAACATATTCTCCATCACTTGAAGAATCTTCACTATCTTCTCTATCCCTCTTCTTAGGAGGTTCATCATCCTCATCAGCATGAGCATGATGTCTTTTCTTGTTGTTATTCCTTTTGTTCCTGGGACAATTTCTGGAAATGTGTACCTTTTCATCACAAGTATAACACCGAATATGAGAGAGATCTTTCATAGATCTTCCAGAGCTTTCCTTCTATCTTTGGTGATAGTGTTTACCTTTCCTGTGATGAGAGTGCTCCCTTTTGATATTATCTTTCTTGGTGTTTGCTGTGAGAGATTGATCTTCATTCCCCATTTTCTCTTCTCGAGCTATAATCCGAGCTTCTTCCTGTGATCATTCTTCCCATAGTCTATTGAATGTGATAAGTTTATTCCTAGCACAAATTCCTTGGATGAAGGAATCCCATGACCTAAGAAGGCCATTAAGAGTGGTCATTACCACTTCTCCATTTTCTACATCTTCTCCCACAGCTTCAAGTTGTTCTTTTATCTGGGAGACCCTTGAGAAATAAGACTGCATAGTCTCTGCATTCTGGATCTTGACATTCTTCAATTGATTCCTCAAGGTCATCTTCCGATTTATGTTCTTCCCTTCGAATAGCTTGGTCAGGGAATCAAACATCTCCTTTGGTGTCTTTAGAGATGGCACATGTGGTATGAGATGGTCTTTGATAGAATCAACAATGATCCTCTTAGCCTTGACCAAATTCCTTTTGTGTAAGGCCTTAGCCTCTTCTTCCTCTGGGATAGGGGCCTCTTCACTTATGTAAGTGTCCAACTCATTTTTTTCCAGGATTAACCCAATCCTATACTTCCATGCTCGGAAGTTATCAGCCCCTTCAAGCTTATCCTCAATCTTGGTGTGGTTAGACATCTTTAAAGAGTACTTCAAATGGAAATAGAAAATATTTAGGTCTTACCACTTGATTTGCTGAAAACTGGATATGGTCCCGGATTAGGGTTTGTCAGAGAAACCTTAAAAATTCAAACTTTGAATTTCAAACTTTTGAAAGGATAGAAGGATGCACCTTGATGAGCTGATCATCCTGATATACTCAGAATTTGAAAACTGCAAAGTTTCACCCTTTAGAACTGCTTTTCAATCTCCCGGATTCATTAGGGAGGACCCTGAATTAGGGTTTGAGTTTACCGGAGCTTCACCCAACCAAAAAGTTTCATCTAAAGCTCTAAACTTCGATTTTTTCAAGGAGCTTCCATCTATGTCCTCAGATTTCAGAAATTCCTATTTTTGTGAAAACCCTAATTTTTAGGGCCAAAAATGAAAGTGCCCAGAATTGAGATATGATTGGACAAAAATATTCACCTTGATGAGGAGAGTCAATCTATCATATTTCTTTTCCAAAATATGTGGAGAGAAACCCAATAAATAAGAAACCCTAGTTTCCGCAACTGCACAGTGTCTTCTTCTCAGGTTAGCTTTGATACCATGTTAGATTTTGAGCATTAATTCAATATAATCTAGGATCTTTACTGAGAGAATAACATATACAGCATATCAAGTATAACAATGCATGTCAATCAAACCAAGCAATCACATGAGACAATAGACACACAGAGTTTCACTAGGGAATACCATAAAGGTGAAAAACCCCACAACTTCCTCAGAGATAAAAAGAGAAATGATACAACCCAAGTACAAGAGATAGTCTTCTCCTAGCAGTTGATCCTCCTCCTCCACTAGTGCGCCACTTTCCGAGTAGTGTAGAGGTGAATAATGAGATGATCAAATAGAGTGCCTCCCACACTCTATTTATACATGACCTGACCTGCCTAATAACCTATCAAGGCCGACTTGTCTAACTCAGTCTAATAACCCATGGTTATACTAATCAGGGCCGACCCCACACTTGGTGATCTAATAACCCATCACAGCAAGTTACGACACTTGCAACACTTGTCAATACAAATGACGACACTTCCGTATAGAGGAATAATACCATCTCTATAGGAGTAAAATATACATAGGTGAAATACATTATGAAGTTACATATACATCAACAATGATGTGGAATTACATTGAGAGCTCCGCTTTCAATCTACTTCCTCCCTCATATTGCATGCATAAGCTCCCTTTTGTTCTTCCACTAAGAAGAAGTGTTTCTCCATTGTTCTACCCAAGTTATCTTGCAATTTTGTGGGCATAAAGGAACTCCCCAAGGGATATACGGTTTGCTTCCCTTGAAGCTTGCACCTCCTAGGTGACACTATTGTATTTAGCTGGACGATTGGGCGATAAAAAATTGGCTTGGCACACTCTTGTTCCATCTTGTTTTGCTTAGCACTTACCATTTTTTTTATTTCATTTCATTTTGTTTTATTTATAATCAAGAGTTTGCTTGGTCATTTGGGGTTTTAGTTACTAATTCTCAATCACAATATTGGGTCCTTGCTACAACCTCAAGGATATCTCTCACTATGGGAAGGTTGTCCACCCTTGTGGCTATTTTTCCCACAAAAAAGACGCTTCTCTAGAGATACCTCCACACAAACACAAGCATAAGAGAACATGTTTCCTTTTGGTTAATGTTGGTCAATAAATTGGCCCAACTTCTTTCCAATATCTTTGAGAGAGTTTTCATCCCCCAAAATCATAGGTAGGTGACTTAACCTAACCCACTTAGGAGCTAAAGTGATTTCCTCCTATGGATTGAAGTCAAGATACCATGGAGACAAATGCATTTCCTTGGAACCTATGAAATATGATTCTACGTGAAAAGTTAAGCCATGTTCCTCCCTATTGGAAAAAAGAAACACACAATAAGCATAGCGAGATGCAAATGGTAATACTTGTCCTTGAATATTGTGTTGACGAGCATATATGACCCGCTCGCCAACAAGAGGGAAACAACTTGGTCCGGGAGTATTTAACCAACTCTTTGGGATGGCTGCCCTTGACAGATTTAACGGCTCCATTGGTCGTTGAGTAGGTTTGCTCCTCAAAAAGAGACTTTCAGCTAAGTTCTATGATCCAAATGAAAGCTAGCAAAAACAACTCTGGAGCCGCGACAATTATGTTATGAAAACTACAAAAATGCAAACTAAAAATAACAGTTATCAAATTAAACCTATCTAATACTTCCTATATTGGAAAAAATTAATAAAGTCTAATAATTGATTAATTTCAATACTTTCTATATTGGAAAAAATTAATAAAATCTAATAATTGATTAATTTCAATATGTAAAATGAAAATATATTATTATTCCATATTAATAAGATCTTATTCCAAAAAATAACACAATCTAGTAACTAATCCTAATTTTGTTTAATATCAAAACTAACCAATTATAAAGCCTATGTAACTGGGTGTCAAGGATAGATATATATGATTATACTTTCTTAACTTGAGTGAAATCACCTTCAGCTTTCATAAAATAAAATCAAGTATTTAATAAGCATTAAAGAAATAATTATGTTGAAAGAAATATAAACAAAACTGAATCAATTTAATCAACCATTCATTTGAATTGCACACACACAGTTATATCAACAATTATGGAATGGTGAGTGATAAACAATTTCTACCAATGACTCATTCAAATAAAATAAAATGAAAATGAGAATGAGAAGTATAACAAAACTTAATTTTCAAAATCCAGACAATACAATGACTCGTTAATGTGAAAATGACCATAAACATATATAAAAAAACCTCATATACACATTTACAGTAATTTTCATAAAAGATGTATAAAACCTATACAAACTTACAGTAATTTTCATAAAAGATGTATAAAACCTATACAAACTTACAGTAATTTTCATAAAAGATGTATAAAACCATTGACTGCATACAATTTTCACCAATGCTAGAAAGTATGAACGGATGAGTGGCAACCCAAACCCTTCCCTTAGAATCAAAGTTACAAAGTGAAATAGAGTTTGCAGAGATCGCCCCCCCAAGTAGTTTGTCTTCTACTTGTTGTTAATGAGAGTAAAGCAATTTGATCTGATCCCATAAATCTGGAAATATCTACGCAATCAGGTATCAAATCTGCTAAACAATTGGTCTCAGAATTCAGGTTACGAGGTATTTGTACATTCCTGATATTTTCAAGATCCTCTCTCAATGCAGAGTTAATACCCATTATATCTGCACATATATAAAAATATATATGGTAAAGATGAAATAATACTATAATAACAAAAGCTTAAAATCAATGAGGTAGAGTACAAAATTTCCCTTCCATTTGATTAACCTTGTGTATATTCTTGGTGATCTAGCTTTGTTGCAACGTGGATACCCAGTAAATTCGACAGCATCATCATTCTTCGAATAGTTAAGTTTCATTGACTGTATTTTCCATTTACCGCAAATCGTTGGAATAATGTAGAACTGGTAACTTCTTTGCGAGTTTGACCATATAATTTGGTGAAAGATGTAATGCTGCTCGATAGCAGGGCAATCTGCAGTAATCTCAAAGGCATTTATCCAAACTTACCTACCGTGGTTTTTGGTTAAATTTGGTGAATTTTATTTTGGTAAAATTTAAATTGAAAGTATTTAAATTGTGTTTTTGAATTTATAAACAGATTCAGCACACTTAAATACATCAATGCAATTTCCATAACTAATATATGTGGTTTTAAGCATATCTAAAAATTTCCAACCAAACACCTGTGGCTATAATTTATTGTAGCTTTCATATTCCAATCTCACGTGTTAATCATAACACAAATCTGGGCGATTTCAATTTCTTGTCTTTTATGTTTCCAATTCTGACCATTATTTAAGTGGATTCTGCATTTAGTGGAAAAAACAAACCTAAAATATTGATTTTTTTTAGCATGATTTTAAAAAAATTTGATAAATTTTTTTAAAAATCTTGGTTACAATTCTCAAATTCTGAAATTTTGGGTGTTCTAGAGATTTTTCAACTTCCATAGAAACATGCTCATTGATAAAGTAATGTAGCGGCAATGTCACAGTCCCTCCCGTGGACCCAATTCCTGGAAGGGATTATGATGCCAATATGGGGCTTTTACACAAATGAAGCCCACTCATTAAATTCACAGCAATTAAAAACAAGAGTGTGTAGATGCAAAACAAACAAGTATGCACAGCGGAATCAAAACAACATCCACACATAATTCATGCTCATCCAGCATATCAAAATAATCATTAAATTAAACATTGGAGAAGTAAATACACATAGAGATTACTTATCTTCATTGTGCAATTGTCTCAACCAACTAGCTATGTCGCTGCAACGTTCCACCCAACCGTAGGCCAGTTGTGTTAATCAGTTCTCTCAACACAATTGCCACCCCCGAGCTAGGCATGATTCTTACAAGGAAATGGGACATTCCAACTCATACACAGCCAAAGTAATGGATACCCATCTCAACCCCAACATTCTCTTACACACAGCAAACTCAAGAATTGGGCATGGATACACATTTTCAGCAATGGGATTTACAAACACGATGGCCATGGTCTTTCCCAAATCATGGGCACACCAAAAACGGTCTGTGAGAAAGGGCAGTTGGACCACATGGAGGAAAATGATTTATCCCACAGATTATGGGCATTCCAATGGCCAAAACGACCTCTAGGAAACACCTAAATCGATCCATTCTCTTCTCCACTAGTAACCAAAGCAAAAACGCCCTTCCCAGCTTGAAAGATGATGGAAAACACAGGAAATCCATGGAGAAAAATGCCTAGGTAGCTCCAAACTCGTGGGAGAGCAAAACTACTTTATGGGTTATGGCTTGGGGAGCAATTCATGGCTATTTTCTTGCCCAAGAAGCAAAACACGTTTTTCCATGAAAGGTGGCTTGCCCATACTCGAATTTAGACAGCCATACTTCCCATTCCCCAAGGCATTAACTACCTCAACCAACTCTTGGGAGAATGAATGATTGAGTACAAAAGTCAAAATGGGTAGTTGAGGGTTTGATGAGTTCTCTCATTGACACTTGGATTGACTTGATTGGATCAAGGGTTTGAATGTTTTCCTTCCCAATTCCTTGTAAGATCATGCCCCATCTCTTGTTGCATTGCATAGCTAATTGTGGGTATTTTATTAAAATGCATATTTACATAATATTTGCAATTCCAACGTGCCTGGCTAGCAGGTAAACTATATGCATCACTAAATTGATGGCGGGCCTTGGCCTTGAGCTCCTCACCACGATTTTATAACAGTATTACATCATTTACATTTTAATGCAATGGGGCCAAAATCCAGATATTACAAGCAATCTCCTTCTTTACAGGATGGCAAGTTCAACGACTTCTTCAATCAATGGTCAAGCATGCATATCAATATTACACTTTTAATGATATGCATAGGCTCAATTGACAATTCATTATAAATATTACACTTGTATAATTTGATTTACAACGATGTTAATATTATTTACATAATTATCTATTTTTACACAGTAAGGCATTTTCTCTATGTGGATGCTATGTTTTTTTTTCCTTTTTGAACATTGGCAGCTATTGAATTGGGTTAGATGACCATTGAGAGAGTTTCAATTGTTGATCCATAACAGGTGGCCAGCCTTTAATGCTTGCATCTCTAATTTGATACTTAGACGACCATTGCTCGCACAGTCATAATACTTAGGTGCCTGCAACTAAAGCAACATCAACCAATTGTTGTAACTATTTGCAGCAAGTTGGTCTTCCAATTGCCACAATCCTTTTTTGGTATCAGACGGCTTTTGCAGCTTCAGTGAATACTCGAAGCTCCAGCATGAGCTTGAATTGTGTATCACAACAAATGAAATGAGAAGTGTTTGAAAACTGGACTAAGTGGGGGATAAATAACTCCCAACTGCATTTACTCCACATTTGTTATTCCAACAGTAACTATAATGATAGGAGTGGCTCATGTCAACCTTTATGGATAACTATTGTTTGTCATCCCTTGTCAAACATGTGCCTGTGGTTCTCCATCTTCCATACATCCAGCTTGCAGTTGAAATGAAGAGGCTATGCTCCTTCCTTCTTCAGCTCTACTTGTTCCTTTCCAAAACAGGACTGCAAAAGCAGTGGCATGGACTCAACTGAAACATTTTTCTGTACCAAAAATACTACCTTGTGGTGATTACTGTGGTGTGAGCATTAATATGCATGTCTATTCTAACTATTCAAAAGGATGGAGTGCAAGAATTACTCTTTTCAATTGGAGAGCCACTGAATTTGCAGACCGGTTTGTTGCTGTTGAGATGGATAAATCCTTTGCTAGCTACCAAGATGGTTATTCTTTTTATTGAACTAAAATACTGGGGTTGTAAAACACCCTATTCATGCAAGGAAAACAGGAATTGAATTACTTGAATGCAGAAATAAATGAGATTAAAATCTATGATCCACAGGTACTTGGTAAGAAACAGTCAATGATTTCCTTCTTGAAGAAACCTACACCTGGCATAAACATTGTGGTTGGTGATGGATTTCTTGGAAGAGTATTTTTAAATGGCAAGGAATGCTCTCTTTCTGTCATTTTTCCTTCTGAAGCAAGGAATGTGGTTTCTAGAAACATCCTTGTGCTTTTTCTAGCATATATGTTCCTTGTACTCGTGATTCTTGATTCTTTTTAAATGGCATAATTGGCAGTCACTTGATAAAAGTAATAGGTGAGGGGAAGAGATGGAAAATGATGAAAGACTGGCTTTAGAAGAATTTAAACTATATCATGTTCTCAAGTTAATGACCTATCATGTAATTTTTGAAATACTATTACAAACATAAAATAGTATATTAATATATCAATAAACATTCATAATACTTAATAATTAAATGAATTATTTGTAATATTAAATGAAAGGTTGTATCCTTTCACATTTAGTCATGAAATGATTATTTAAAGGTTTCGCTATATATTATAAAATCATCATCTCTTATCTATTACATATTCATTTATATACTTATTCATAAATTATTTATCCAATTTACATTGGGTATTTACTCAATAAATAATAAACCAATTATATTCTTTTCAAAAAGAAGTTGTAAAAGATTACAGTTTTTGTAAATGCAATTCTATCTATTGTCACTTCTAGTACATCTAAACAGGCTTTTAGGGAATGATGTTATAATCCGTTGCTTGGATAGAATGCTAATGATAACTGGCGTGGTTGCTTTCATTGTGTGACACAATTCTTAGTAGTAATTCCCCCAAAGAGAATATGATTTGATGTAAAAAAAAATTCAAGTATTTTGTCTTTTCCATTTTTTGCATGCTTTTCATTAAGTAGAAACATCAGTTTCATCAATAATTTTGTCTCAAGAAGAATTTACTCTCCATATCTGCATTGGATGCAAAAGGCATGAGGGTTGCATTTGTAGATGGCCAAGTCCTAATGTGGCCAAAAGGTAAGACTATAGACGATGTAGTAATGATTGGAGAGCAAGAAAGAGGATTATACAAACTGAAGGGCCAACCAGAACAAGCCATGGTCCATGATTCAATAGATCCAAGTGAACTTTGGCATAGAAGGCTTGCACACATGCACTATAGGGCATTACCAATTGCAATCAAAGCAGTGGAAGGTCTTCCTAAAATCCAGTCAAAGCATGAAGGAATTTGCAAAGGTTGTGCAAAGGGAAAGAACACAAAGAAGACATTTCCAAGCAGTGAAAGCAAGGCAAAATAATCTTGGAAGTCATTCATTCTTATGTATGCGGTCCGATGTCATATATTTCTATGAGTGGGTATGTATACTATGTTTCCTTCATTGATTATTTATCTAGGAAGACTTGGGTTTACTTCTTGAAGAACAAAGATGAAGTATTTGACAAGTTCAAGGAATTCAAAGCCTTGATAGAAAACCAAACTGACATGAAGATCAAGATCTTCAGATCCGACAATGGTGGAGAATTCACTTCAGGTGACTTCAAGAAGCTATGTAGTGATTCAAGGATTAAGAGGGAGTTGACTACTCCTTACAATCCACAACAGAATGGGGTTGCCGAAAGGAAGAATAGACCAATCAAGGAAGCAGCTAAGGTAATGCTTCATGACCAAGATCTACCTATGCACTTATGGGCTGAAGCAGCAAGGATCCCAAAATTGCAAGTGACTCTTGGAGACCATACTATGACTGATAGCTTTTATGTTTTCAATGTGGCTGATACCAATTTGGTGTTGGGAGTGCAGTGGTTGTACTCCATTGGTGAGCATTTAGTTAATTACCAAGTAACCCAAATGAGCTTCAAAGATGTTGAAGGAAAACAAGTGGTTTTGAAGGGTGTCAACACCTACCCAAAACAAGTAATTTCTACAAATAGTATGACGTCAGTATTGAGGCATGGTGATATAGAGTGGGATGTTGAATGTTTCATCACCACCAAAGGGACCTCCATAGATGTGTCACACCATCCAGAGGACATCCAAAGGATGATAAACAAACACAAGAAAGTGTTTGAATATCTTCTCCATGGAAGGCCTCCTGACAGGGGTACTGAACATTGGATTGAGCAGGAACCTGGCACTTTTCCTATCAAGATCCATCCTTATAAGCACCCAAAAATATTCAATGATGAGATTTAGAGGACCATCAAAGAGATTCTTGATATGGGATTCATAATTCAAATGTCAAGTCCCTTTGCATCATCGGTGGTCCTAGTAAAAAAGAACGATGGAACAATGCGCATGTGCATTGACTATAGGGATTTGAACAAGAAGACCATAAAGAAAAGATATCCTATCCCAAGGATTGATGAATTGATGGATGAGCTGCATGGAGTAAAATATTTTTCTAAGATTGATCTCCATTTCGGATACCACCAAATAAGGATGAAGGATGAATACATTCAGAAAACTGCTTTTTGGTGCCACTATGGGCATTTTGAGTTTCTTGTCATGCCTTTTGGCTTGACCAATGCACCGGCTACTTTCCAATCATGCATGAACAAAATTTTCAGTAAGAATCTACATAAGTATGTCCTTGTATTCTTTGATGATATTCTAATTTATAGTAGGACATGGGAAGAACACTTGCACCATTTGGACAATGTCTTGACAATCCTTGCAAAACAGTCTTTTTATGCTAAATTGTCAAAGTGTGAGTTTGGATTGACCAAGATCCTTTATCTTGGTCATATCATTTGGAAATAAGGATTCAAATTACATACGGAGAAGATCAAGGCCATACTTGAATGGCCAAGCCCAAAGAACATAACATCCTTAAGGGGATTCATTGGTTTGTGCACATACTACCAGAAATTTGTAAAAAGATTTTATAAAATAACATTCCCTTTGACAGATCTCACCAAGAAAGGTGTTTTTTGCTGGTCATATTAGGATTAAAAATATTTCAACATAATGAAGGAATTCATGAGAAGCTTCCCAGTACTTTCACTTCTTGATTTCACCCAACCTTTCATATTGGAATGTGATGCCTCAGGAGAAGGCATTGGGGCAGTTTTAATGCAGAATAGGCATACCATTGCTTATGAGAGAAGAAAATTGCAGCCACATGAGAATCATTATTCAATTTATGATAAAGAGATTATGGCCATCATGCATGCTTTGGCCAAATTCAGGCAGTACCTAGTGGGAGGCAAGTTCATAGTCAAGACTGATCACAACAGTTTGAGACATTTCTTGACCCAAAGAGAGCTGAATGATAGACAACATAAATGGGTAAGTAAAATTTAGTCTTATGACTTTGAAATAGAATACAAACTTTAGGCTAACTTGAATGTGGTAGTTGATTCCCTCTCTAGGAAACCTGTTTTTTCTTTGTTACAAGTCCCTACTGATTGGAAAGTTCAACTAGCTGTGGAATACTCTAAAAAATAGTTTGCTTGTGAAGTGTTGGATAGAGTGATTCAAGATGATTCCTACCAAGTCCTCAATGATGTCATTTATTACAAGGAAATTTTTTTTCTAATACATGTATCCAAATTAAAAGAAAATATTTTGATGGCTTCCCACAATGCACTAGTAGCAGGCCACCTTGGATTCCTAAAAACTTACCGGAAGGTGAGAGAGAGGTTCACTTGGGAGGGCCTAAAAAATGATGTGTTAAGGAATGTAAGGGATTGTATTGCATGACAACAGAATAAAGTGGAGCACACTCATCCTTCTAGTCTCCCTCAACCCTTTCCAATTCCAGAATAGAAATGGGAAAGTGTGTCCATGGACTTCAACACATGATTACCAAAAACGCAGGGTAAGGACAAAATTTTTGTAGTAGTTGACAAATTGACTAAATTTGCTCAGTTTTTTGTTGTCACATAAACTATTACTGCCAATCAAGTTGTTGCACTATTTTTTAAAGAAATATTTAGATTGCATGGTCTTCCCAAGACTATAATCAATGACCGGGATATAAAATTTACTAGTGCTTTCTGGCAATCTTTGTTTGAGCTAGTTGGAACTAGTTTGAATCTCAGCACAAGCTATCACCCTCAGACTAATGGCTAGAATGAGAGGGAAAACCAATGGCTGGAAGGTTATCTCATAAATTATGTTACCAGGTAGCAGAAGGCATGGGTCAATTGGATACATTTGGGAGAATTCTATTATAATAAAACATTCCATATGTCCATTAGAATGACCACATTCAAAGCTCTGTATGGATATGATTTTTAGGGATTGCAGAGCACAAAAAACAAAGTATTGGCTGCAAGAAAGCCAAGACATACTCAAGGCCCTCAAAGAAAACTTGTAGGTTGCACAGAACCAACATAAGATGAATGTAGATAAGAAAAGAATAGATCGAACCTTCCAGGAAGGTTACTTGGTCTACTTGTGGTTGCATCCCTACAGGAAAACCACTCTAAAATCAAAAGAGGCTGAAAAATTGTTGCCAAGGTTCTATGGGCCTTATAAGATCACAAGGAAAATTGTTGAAGTTGCTTATGAATTAGATCTGCCATTAGGGAGCAAGATACATAATGTTTTCCGTGTGTCATGTTTGAATAAAGTAGTTGTCAAACAAGTAACTATTTCAGAATATTTTCCTCCTCCTGATGATGAAGGACACCTGGTCTTAGAACCAGAAATAATTTTGCAGGTTAGAGAGAATAATTTGAGGAGCAAAACTATTAATTAATATCCAGTGCAGTGGAAGGGGTTTCCTAGTGAAGATGAAACCTGGGAAGGTGAAAAGATTTTGCAACACCCTAGAGTGCAACTGCTTGAGGACAAACAGTCTTGGGAGGGGAGGACTGTCATGTCCCTTCCCTAGTCACCTTGGTCAAAACTTGGATCCTCCCATCCCTAGGGGGTCTAGGAAAAATAATTTAATAAGGAATAATTAGTAGGGGTAAATTTTGGGCACAAGTACTATAGTCATTAATTATTTTTAATATTTTTAGTTTTTAATTATCTTTGATAATAAATGTCTCATCATTATTAATTAATTTTTGTGGAAAGAATTAATGATGGCATGGATAGGAGGGTTCATAAGTTCAAAAGTGGACCTCACTTACTCAAGAGGAAACCTCAGAAAACCAAAGGAGTTAGCTAAGGCAAGGTGGCAACTCAAGGAAATGGAAATAGACAAAAGCAAGAAAAAAATAGGCAAAAGAAAAAAGCAGTAAAGTTCAAAAGAAAGAAAGTGCATAAATCCAACAGTGGAAAAAAAGGAAACATTCAGAAAGGATAAGTAGGGCGCACTTGCTAATTTCAGTGAAAGGACACAAAGCAGGAAAGTTTGCAAAGCAAGTAATTGTTAATTCCTCTCAAGGAATGTGCCCTTCCTCTCTCACACGTGTGGATGGATTGTGGATGAAGTTAAATCATCTAGAAAACAATGATTCCAACTCCCATTCACATCTTTTAGTCAACTATTTTTGTCATTGAGAGCTCTTTCTAATCACAGTTGAGAGATGTGCCTCAACCTTTGCTTGAGAGATAAGCCCCAAGGTATTTCATGTTCCAGTCAGTCATTTATAAGATCCAGAGCTATGGAATATTGATCTTCAGCTCCCTATCATTCCAGTATCGAATATTCTCAAGCTTCTAGAGAGTGATCATTGGTTAGAGTATCATTGGAGAGAGCATTGGAGGATTCCATCAGAAGGAGGTGCTCCATTTCAGTGGAGAAGTACAGAGTAGCCTAGGATGTCCATTGTGAACCACATCTGCAGTCAATATCTGATCTACAGACCGATATCATTCCAGGATTGAATATTCTCAAGTCTCCATAGAGTGATCATCAGTCAGTGTGCCATTGGAGAGAGTATTGGGAAATTTATCAGAGGAAGGAGCACCATTTCAGAGGAGGAGATCAGCGCAGCCCAAAATGTTAAGTGTTCCTGTTGGAGGGTCCTAGTTCAGCCTGTCGACTAGGCCCTCTGGCCGACCATTCTGCAGCATATGTCGACTAGTTGCGTCGACTAGTATGGGTCGAGTCGGTTGGATAAACCGACAGACAGTTGTGTAACTGTATCTGCACATATATATCTAGGCTGGTGAGCCGATAGGGAAGTAGAGATTGATTCTATCATATTGTTCTACTATTGCTGGTTAATACAAAGACTATTCTCTCTATCTGTCTCGTCTCTTGTATATGTGTCATTGTGTATGCTTGCTTATATTGTGTAATGTATCTATGATAACTATGTGAACCGTGGGATTACAACATTTGGTTCTGTTGCCGGTTGATACATGAAAAATTACTAGCAACATGACCCATGATTTCAGAACAGGAGATTAGAGACCAGTGGGAGAAGAAAATCATGAATTACTTGCAGAATTATGCGCGGCATAACAAGCTAACAATTAACCAAGCAAGAGATCGATTCTTCTCCGAGACCCATGAGCGATTTGTAGAATCCGTGCCGACCGCCTTGAAGAAACTTCTGGATGAACAGACCAGTTGATGAAGCAGAGCGTAAATTAGTATCAAAGCTAATCAATGGAGGTCGTACAAATCTATCAGAATGGTGTGAAAATATTGTAGAAGATTTATGTGAAGAACAGGCGATCGAAAATCGAGTATCAGTAGATGAAATAAGAAGAAATTTCTTCATCGAATTAGCTGATCAATTTCTATGTTCTCTGCTGACAATACTGTTTAAATTTTTGATCGACAAAGGTGTCGCACATATTGTCGAAACAAGACCGTTGCTGACCTTGCCCCTTCCAAACTCTAACTGTGAGGAGAAAGAATGTAAGTAGGAAAAAATTGTAAAGGAGCGCGAATGGGAATTTTTCTTGAACAAGCGATGGTCTACACTTCCCCAATAGTTTAGAAACCGTTGGGCCAACATTGGGGGGGTGATGAAGCATGCTCTGATGTACCTAGTTTGATGAAACTCGACATATGACAAACGACATGACCAGTAGTGGAAAAAAATCTATCAAAGACAGACTTTTAAGTCACAAAAGCACCCCAGATATTCAAAAAATCGAAAGAGAAAAAAGGAGGCAGCGACGTGAAGAGCTGTGGGAGCAAGCAATTGTACTCCGGAGGACGCGAGGATCAAATATTACTACAGATGCAGAAGGGAATATGCCAGAATCAAGTCAAGCCTGCGATGATCGGGATGTCGAAGAATAACTGTCGTCGATGGATGAAGACTTGTGGATAGAGCGTGGTAGAGCTCTCCAAGTCCAAATACCAGAAACGGTAGCACTTCTGTCTCCATTCCGTTTAACAGAAAGCATTCGGGTGGAAGAAATTGTTGAAGAAAACCTTGGTCTCCATGCTGGTCAGTCTGGATTTTGGAGTCGTCGAAGCATAGAAGGCGATGATATCAATAGATTATTGATTCATCGGCTAGAAGAAGGGAATTGGATATCTTTTCAACTTGAATTTTCAAATAGAAGTTTTCATCTAGTGTACACAGAGCATGAAGAAGCGCCCCCCTGCCAATACCAAATTTGAGTGATTCAACAAGCATGTTGGAAAGTCCGAGATTTAGCGAAATACCGTTTGAGCAAAAATTTAACTGGATTTCGACAGAAGTAATTGACGAAGGAAGATTTAGCGACATCGAAGGAGATACAGTCACTGATTCCGAAGACAGAGAACCGAGTCCAGAAAGACAACTAATTCATACTAATGAAACACAAAGTATTGATTGCGGAAATAAACCACCCACACCTACATCAGATTCTCAGAATAATACAATAGCAAACATGGCACACACCACAGCACACCTTCCGTTCTACGAAGGAGATGAAGACCCAAAAAGACACTGGTTTGTGTTTGAAGCAATCTGGACAGCTAATCAAATTACCAATGAAGACAGACAAATTGCTCAATTTGTTGGTTCATTAAGAAAAAGAGCACTGACATGGTACATGGGGTACATAGGAAAATCGCCAACTGCAAGAAAAGCACAAATTAAACAAATCTTTTGGCCTTCTTTATGATTGAAGATGCAACATACCTGGCGACAGAATGACTGAAGACAACAGTCCAAAAGCCAATAGAAACTGTCAAGGAGTACAACAAGAGGTTTAAAGACCTCCTGAGAAAATTAGACTATGAAATTGAAGAAAAAATATTAATCAAATGGTTTATTGCTGGTCTGATGAATAAAATCAGAATACATGTCCGTCGACAAAATTTTAATACATATGCAGATGCGCTAAGAGTAGCACTAGAAATCGAAATGGATGATGAATACCTTCTAATATCCATGGAAAGACATGCGACGAACGACTTGA
Organism: Larix kaempferi; assembly: GCA_027924585.1. NCBI lineage: Eukaryota > Viridiplantae > Streptophyta > Pinopsida > Pinales > Pinaceae > Larix > Larix kaempferi. The sequence goes on along the minus strand of BSBM01000484.1, from coordinate 2,795,429 downwards.
AAGTATGGAGCAAGCTATCAGAAATATGACCTTAAAAGGACCAGAGCTATGGTGTACAACTTGTCGAACCTCAGGACATACCAAAGATTCTTGTCGAAATGATGATCGGCAATAAGATGTAAAACTCATCCAATCCAGATGTTTCTGCGATTTATGCAAAGAATATTATTTACATACCACAAACGATTGATTGTCCATACAATCTGAAAAATAAGAAGGCAAGATGGTGTCAAATTTGTGAAGTAAATACACATTCAATCGAAGAATGTCATCTAAACCTGAAAAATCGGCAAAATTATCATGCAGTGTACCAAACAAATTCTGTCGAGCATAATCAAGACAAAAATCCAGCAAACAACAGATTCGGGATAAATGATGGAAGAAATAACCAGTACAATCAAAACAGGAATGTCAAATACCCAAGGTATAATCATCATCGGAACAATTGGCGATATAATGGCTACAATAGACGTGGTGGTTATCAGAGTCGCGGTTGTGGTAGTGGAGATCGAGGCTTTCGATATGGTCGACCTGGTGCATGCTTTACATGCTTCAGCGAGAATCATCGACACACAGAATGCCCTTATAAGGAAAGAACTGATCTCAAATTTTGTACAAAGTGTGGGGTAGGCGATCACTATTTAGAGGATTTCCCTACCATGATCGAGAAAATAAATAATAATAAAAAATGTTCATGTTTTATCTTGTGTTAAAAAAAATGATGTGATTCAAACAAAAAACTTACAAATTGTAACAAGGCAAGGCACTCATATTGGTCAAGATAAACCTTAGATAACTAGAATTGTCAATAAAGAGGATTATCCAAATCCTATAAAACAAAAATCTGTGTACAAAGATGTGTTTGACATATTTCATGATTTAGCAACACATGAAGAAACTCTTAATGAATTGCCCAAATTAATTTCACATGAAGAAGCTGTAGGAAAAATGATTGATTTGTTGCATAAATTAAAGCACGTCGAGCAAAGACAAACTAAAAACATTTGCTGACTAAAACAAAAAGATAAAAATGACGCCGACCCATTAGTCGATCTCGACATAAATGGATATCATGTACAACAAGTTGTACTTGATTTTGGATCCCAAGTGAATATCATGACTCGTGATACTTGGGACCAACTCGGTCGACCTCAACTACAGGAATCATGCATCTACTTAATGCTCGCAGATCAAGGATTAATTGAGCCGATTGGAGTATGGAAAGGAGTCGAAACTTCCATTAAAGGTATCACGACATCAGTAGATTTTGAAATCATTGTACCAAAAGATGATGCAAGCTCTTTCCCTGCTTTGGTCGGTCGACCATGGGGATGAAAGATGAAGGCTTCAATTTCTTTGGACAAAAGCCGCATCAAGTTGAAAGGTAATGGCCAGAAGGTTATCGTGTCAATCTTCCCATCACAAGGATAACCTTGGTCAGAACCTACAGAAGTCGATAATGATATCTGACATCTTTACCGAATAGATAATAATGAAGACCGCATTGACTCAAATAACCAAGGAGAACTTCATCTCAAAGATCCTATCTCGCTTGGATACAATTCCGATGCAGAACTCTATGACTGGCAAATAGAGAATTACGATCTGCATGCAAAAGAATGCTGGAACGTGGAATCCATCTCGAGGAAACAAATAAAGAAGTGTCTCTCTATATCTTACACACTGAAGGTTTTCAAATGAAAAATACGAGCATATCCAACACTTGCTCCAGTTAAAAATGTACAATATGGTAACTCGACATTAAGATATAAATAACGTGATCCACCTGATGTACATGTCGAACAAGTATCAAAACATGTCGAAGAGCAAGGCCGTCTACAAAGTTTGGTAGAGACATTTAATGGTCAACCTGCGAGATGGCGGGACACTCATCAGTCGAAACTTCAAAGTTAGAATACTGCATCAACATTTTTCATAGAAAGGTTTGGAGGAAGAAACTTGACAAATCAGGCCGACATTCCTTTTTTCACACAAGGACAAAACCCCGAAGCTCACATTGACTGCTACGAAAAAGAATGGAGAAAATTAGGCTACAAAGATGAAAGAAAATGGCCTCACCTCTTTCCCAGAACACTTGACGATCTACCTAACAAGTGGTACAAGATGGAAGAAGCAAGAGGAGAAACTTTCCTTTGGAAAGATCTAAAAGAAAATTTTATCAAGGATTTCCAGTTTTCTCCGCAGGATGAGAGATTGGTCGAAGCAAGCAAAAGCATCAAAGAATGTTTTCATCCAACATAAACTCTAACACTAAAAAACAAACAAGAGAATGTGCACACACCTAACAATTGCTACAATATAAAGACGACAGAAAAACAACACTCGACAAGACTGAGCCTAGAAACAGAGATGTCGGTAGGGAAAATTTTTCAATGGAGAAAGGATCATCCCAGTGTGTCGAAGCCCATAAGAACAATCTTAAGTATAGAGATCATAGAAAAAGATGAACCTGAGAGATTATCAGAAAAATACTTCCCACCAACTTTCACACAAATCAAAAAAGGTGAAAGATAGATGAGTAACAACCGTGCACCAGAATGGATGGACACAAAGATTAAAATAAAGGAAGTAGATATTTCAAAGGACGATCGACCAAAAATGGCAAAAATTGGTGATTACTGGAATGAGGAACAGATAGCAGAAATATCCAGTATTCTCAAAGAATTCCAAGATGTTTTTGCTCAAGACTATAAATATTTGAAAGGGCTTGTAAAGGAAATGGGCAAGATGAAAATTGACATTAAACCTGACGCCAGACCCATGAAGAAAAGACCCTACAAACTTGCTCACAAATATAAGGATATTGTAAAAAAGGAGATCGATAACATGCTTGCTACAGGAATAATATATCCTATTGACTAGTCGGAATGGGCAAGCCCAATGGTCGTTCAGTGAAAGAAATGAGATCTGACTCGACTAAGAATCTGTGTCGGCTTTAGAGAGCTGAACAAGGTAACTTTAACAGATCCCTTCCCTACACCCTTTGCAGATGAAATCATCAATGAAGTTGCAGGGCACGAGTGCTATCTTTTACGGATGGATTCTTGGGGTACAACCAAGTACCTATAGCAAAAGAAGACTAGAAAAAGACAACATTCATGTGTGAATTCGGGTCATTCGCATATAAAGTTATGCCTTTCGGTTTGAAGAACGCACCTGCGGTCTTCTCAAGAATTGTCGTCAAAGCATTCCAAGAATATATTTACAAAACCATGGCTGTATACTTTGATGATTGGACAATTTATACAATGCTGAAAGATCACTGCAAATGGCTCAGACTAATGATGGAAAGATGCCGACAGATACAACTGTCCCTGAACATTAAAAAGTGCATCTTCGGAACACCTATCGGCATATTACTTGGCCATGTCGTGTGCAAAGAAGGTATTAAGGTTGACTACGCAAAGATCAAAATCATTCTCGACCTAAAGCCTCCAGTAAATCCAAAACAAGTACGAATTCTGTTAGGTCATACCGGATATTACATAAAATTTATCAGACACTATTCCGATATGACTTACCCTCTGGAAGAATTGCTAAAAGAAGATCGAGATTATAAATGGACAGAAGAATGCGACATTTCATTTAACACATTAAAAGGAAAAATGGTCGAAGCACCGATTCTTCGATTTCCATATTGGTCAAAGAAATTTCATGTACATATTGATGCATCCGGAATAGCAGTAGGAGCCATCCTAACACAACCCGGAGATGATAACATGGACTATCCTAATGCATTCAGCAGTCGAAAATTGAATAAAGCTAAAAGAAATTATTCTACGACTGAAAGAGAAGCATTAGGTATGGTATTTTCCCTTCAGAAATACCGACATTATTTATTGGCTAACCCCTTTGTATTTTATATAGATCACCAAGCTTTAAAATACTTAGTTAATAAGCCATTGCATCACGAGAGATTATGTCACTGGCTATTACTGTTTCACGAATTTGAATTCGAAGTAATCATCCGACCTGGAAAAGTTAATGTCGGACCAGACAACCTGTCGAGAATCGACACAGGAGAAGAACCGACAGGAATTGAAGATGACTTATCAGACACACACTTGTTTCGCATTGAAGCAGTACCTTCAGAACTTATGGAAATCACACAATTTCTAGAAAATGGGAAAGCTCCTGAGGGAATGAATGAGAAAAAGAGGAAGATATTAGCAATGAAAGTAGCCCCCTACACCTTGATCAACGGTTTCCTCTATACACTTGTCTTGGACGATATATTACGCCGATGTGCACTTGAGCATGGACGACGGGATATAATTACAGAAGCCCATGCTGGACCAGCAGGAGGACACTATCATGCGGATATAAGATCCAGAAAAATCCTGTAGGCAGGACTCTGGTGGGAAACGATTCATAAAAACTGTCGAGAGTTTGTATCTAAGTGTGATAAATGTCAGCGCATGGGCTGACCACTACCAAGAACATAAATTCCCTTATGCCCAATTAACCCTAGCCGAACATTTGAAATATGGGCTATTGATTTTATTGGACCATTTCCAGTAGTAGGAAGATGAACATGTGCTCGGTATATTATTACTATTGTCGAATATGTTACCAAGTGGGAAGAAGCAGAACCAGTCGAAACATTTTCAAGTGAAGTGGCTGCTAAATTCATTTATGAAAACATCATAACATGCTTTGGATGTCCCATAACATTGATAAGTGACCAAGGCACACACTTTGTATGTAAAACCATTAAAGCATTGACTAAGGAGTTTGCAGTCGATCATAGAATAAGCACAGCTTATCACCCTCAGTCGAATGGCGCAGTAGAATCATTCAATAAAACACTCACAAAAGGACTGACAAAAATCTACAATATAGAGAAAGATGACTGGGACGATAAAATACCTGCTGTCCTTTGGGAATATAGAATAGAATATAAGAAAACGACAGGACAGACACCATTCTCACTTTTCTATGGGCAAGAGGCTGTTGCTTTGTTACATTTTCGACGACAAGCACCGACCATTGCAACAACTCTACATATCGACGTCGAAGATACTCGACACGAACGGCTATTACAGCTGTCGAAGCTGGATGAAAGTCGACAATTGGCATTAGAACATCAGAGAGTGCAAAAACAACAACTTAAAGCATGGCACGATAGAAATATCAAACAAAAGAATCTATCAGTTGGAGATTTAGCACTCCTATATAATAGCAGAGTAAAAGGGAAACCAAAAAAGTTGCATACAGAATGGATGGGACCCTACATCATCAAAAATTTAAATCCTAATGGCTCAGTCCAACTAAAAACATTACAAGTAGATATTTTCAAGAAAGTCGTAAACGACGCCCGACTAAAAAGGTATAAATCATGAACATGAAAAAAAAAACGGTTAGAAATAACTGAACGAGAGTAATATAAAGCAATCAACCAAATATAGCAGATCATGGCAAAAAATAGAAATGATGAGGGAATGGCAGAGGAAGCAAGGAAACAGTAGAGAAAGAAGTCTGATGCATAATCGTCGATATTACAGACATAGACAAGAACATTGACGGTTTATAGAAGAAAATCCGACACGGCAGAAGTATTGGAGCTCAGACCGACCAAACATAAATAGAGAAGCCCATCGACCTAACACAACGAACGAGATTTCGCAGCACCATGATGACAAAGCAATAAATGCTAAAGATAATCGCACCGCCAAAAGTAATGCACCTGACGAAGCACCGATATCCAGCCAGCCTAATTTAATAACTCCATCACATCAGCCATTAATACAGGCCTCTACGTCTCGTTCGCCCGTGCCAAGTAATTCTGCCATAAATATGGAGCTTAAGGATTCTTGGTTACTCTTCTGCCGAGAACTTGAACTTCAAGAAACAGAATTGCCTGAATCCACTGAAACCATTCTTGCAACTTCACACCCTGAATCCGCCATGGCTCCCCGAAAAACTTTAACCGCTAGCAGAGCCGCCACAACAACAGTTAGAGAATTGGAGAAAGAACAGACACCACTGGAAACTAGACTCCAGTTGATTCGGAATGCAAAGACATTGGAACCCACCTGGAAGAAAGCATGGAAAAGTGTTGAAGATTGGGGAAAGGAATCAAACTGTCACTGGTGAGAGGAAGCAAAAAGGTTGCAGACAACCACAATCCTGCACTACCTGAAGGCACCTTTACTGGATAATTTTGGAGGATTGAAGGAAGTCATTGCACAGTTCATCGTTAGCAGATACCACAACGGCAATATTTACCTTGATATTCGAGTCGAAATCAATGGGGAAATCATCCACAAAATCACTGGCCTTTCACATAAAGGAGATGATGTACCAACAAGATCGGGTACAGACTTGATCGATGAGTTTGTTGATTCTGCTGCTGGAAAGAATTCACGAGGTATAGTCGTGAGTCAGATTGTCTTCGGAAATTACAAAACTACCGCCAAGATTGTATCACATGCGCTTTCACGGACAGGTAGAGGTTCAGACCTGAAGCCTAAAATGCTAGAAGCTGTTAAAAATATGGCTATGAATGGCAAGGTATACAACTGGGCAGACTATTTGGCCGACATTCTTAAATATACATGCTAGAAGTGCTAGGACGATGGAGCTATCATCCACTACCCATCTCTACTCATTTGGATTGCTATGACCCATTTTCGACCAAAAGGAAACAAAGATTTCACTGAAGTTCGACTCATCCTGATGGAAAACTTCCGCTGTTTTGCACCTGGAACAAACCGATATGGACCTACAACAGTCAAGCTTTGGCTTGAAGCATGGTTTACTGACCTTGAAGAAATAGCAACAAGATGGAGGGTACCACATAACGTCCATCGAAGCTTGCCCTCGACAACGCACATCCAACTATCTTTGGATGACACAGTAGTATGGTACATGGAAGGAGTAGTAGGTCCAACAAAATGACTCGAGTATTACCCCTCAGTAAGCAAAATATTCTCAGAATTAAGCCGTCAATCTAATCAAGTACTACCCATTCCAGCACAGGCCTTGAAAACCAACTTCAAATATGTTGAACCTCTGTCCGACATGGAAAAAGAAGAAGCATATGAAAGTCGGTTGTACATGAACACTTTCAGCTATCAGCCCAAGCCGACACCTAGCACAAAGATGTTAGCACTCACCCAGACTCCGAACATAGAAGCCGGAGAGCGATCGAACAACGATACAGAATCCGACAATCCAGAACATCTTCTGACAGACAATAATATCCAGAAGGTAGCAGCTGAAATAGTCACAGCCTGACAAAACAGAATAATATCAACAAAAGGGAAAGGAAAAAGACAAGTAACAATTCAAGAACCATTGATGATAGATGAGATTGAGCTATACAACGGTGCTACCCAAATATTAGAAGTTGCAGCCAAGAATAAACAACTCGTCGAAGAACAATTCAGAAAGTTCTTAGAAAAAGATAAGTATCCATCTTCCCAAATCATTGTTAAGAAACCCAAAATTTCAGTCGTTCCTGATGTTGATCTAACCATCCAGTCCCCCCCCCATTCCCCAACTATAGTAGAAGAAGAAACAAGTCTTTTAGCATTACCTGTGCCCCTTGTCACAGAAGACTCTGCCTTGAATACATTCATTGCAAACATTCCAATATTCTACCCTAACTAGCACGAGATGGTCATCCAACAACCCATTTTTGCCTCTCCGTCTACTATCCCGGTTAACTTAGCCCTGTCCGACAACATTCAAACAGGAATTTCACCCTTGCCATTACCCAGCCCAGAAATTGTTGGTCACATGACCACCCACCATATCAGAAATCTTGATCCATCAAATCCAATATATGCACAACAAACAGGTGTCTTCATTCCTCTTCTAGTCAAATCACTACCACAGCAAATGAGTCCAATTCAAGCAAAAACCGTTAGCGCGGGAAAATCCCAAGTTGTTAGTTCCCAGGTCGAGTCTAGTCTAGTTAGTCCGGATCCCTTCGACAGTACCATTTCACCAAGTCCAATTCCGACATCCGTCGACCTACCATCATTCCCAGTAAAATAGTCGAGCTCCCCTGTCGAAGGATCCAAGTCTAGTTCAATTTCACAATAGCTCAACAAAGAAGCAGACACGACAGAAGCAGAGAGAGTCACGGAACTAGTCAAGACTCGAGAAGCTGCAGCCGACACGACAGGACCATCAGAACACACAAATGTTCCAGCTACTAATACAAGCAATATGGAAATCTCTAGCACATCTTCAGCAAATCCATTAGCGGGTGAAGGACCAGAACAGGACAATCCAGTCATTACAACAGCAGTACCCAGTACACACAGTCAAGCAGAACAGGTTGCTATCAGTGCAAAAGTAGTCATCGACAATCACCCAGTAACAGCCGAAAAAGATAAGGGGCCAGAACAACAAATCATAAGCAAAGAAAAGAGAAAAGTAGCCGAAAGAAACACAAAGAGAAGAAATGTAAAGAAAGAGAATTGCAGCAGCAACTGCAAATGCAGCAAACACAGCAAGGACAATCAGAAAATATTCCTTCTGTATACTTAGATCAATTTGGAGCTACTACAAGCTATCAGCCATAGTTGGCCTCCCAAGTAGAACTTGATTTACTTGAAGATGCAGTTTTTAGAGCGCAAAGATATTGCCGACAGGAATCAGAAGATCAGTTACTGCAGCTACAGAACGAACGAGCTACATTTCTTACTAAGTGTGAAAAATTAGCTCAGCAAGTTATCTCACTTCCAGCTAGTTCCGACACGACACCACTTCTAGACAAAGCATACCAGTTACTGGAATCTGTCGTGTCGATGTTACAATCTGAGCTTCTCAAGAAACAACAAGATTAGGCTATTGAGGTAGCTTCCCTCGTGACAAATCAGTTTACAGCCTTTTCAGCACCTTCCAAAGCACTCAAGCAGTATGCTAATCAGGAAGAAAAACTTTCCTCCGTTCTCAATAATTGGTATGTCTACTATGGTGATGTCTACAAAAATATTCAGAAAACGCGAGCATTGCTAAGCAAGCTTCAGCAACAACACTTGATTGCAGATGAAGCCCATATTGAAATACTTGATAATCAGGTCATCCTGGAGAACAAGCAATTGGAAAAGTTAGAAAAACAGGAAATTTAGTGGATGTCACGGGCTCGAGGAGGCCTCAACAAACTTGAAGAAATTCAACCTAGATTCAATCAGTTACTTGCTGCTGCCGACAATACAATTAACACATTTGGTCCCAACATGATCCATTTGCAGGCTACATCCACTCACGACAAGATGGAAAATATGTCGAAACTCACAACTCTGACTGTCGACATCCAGAATCTGCTACGCACTTGGAAAGAGTTCCAGCACCATCTCTCTGTCTCTGCTGAAGTTATCATTGAAGCTTGTCTCCAAATTCCTGGCGTTATGGATTCTAGCATTTCTTTGACATAATTGTTTATGTAATTCATTTTTTGTAATTTTTATCTCTCCATTTCTTCTGGACGAAGAAATATTTTGAGGTGGGGGAGATGTTGGAGGGGCCTAGGTCAGCCTGTCGACTAGGCCCTCTGGCCGACCATTCTGCAGCATATGTCGACTAGTCGCATCGACTAGTATGGGTTGGGTCGGTTGGATAAACCAACAGATGGTTATGTAACTGTATTTGCACATATATGTCTAGGATGGTGATCCGATAGGGAAGTAGAGATTGATTCTATCATATTGTTCTGCTATTGCTTATTAATACAAAGACTATTCTCTCTATCTGTCTTGTCTCTTGTATCTGTGTCATTGTGTATGCTTGCTTATATTGTGTAATGTATCTATGATAACTATGTGAACCGTGGGATTACAACAGTTCCCTTCATCTACAGCTAGAATCCCTGATATCATCCATATATTATATCCATTACATAAAATTATCTTCCCCTTCTCTTTTGATGCTTATTCTGTTCCTATTGTAAGAATTTCTAGCTTTGGAGACCAACTGAAGGTCTGAGTATTAAAATGTCTTAATTCTCTGCTCAAGACCTATTATTTCGACCTGCTTCTATTTAATATGATGTATGAGAACCATCTTTTATTACATAACATAGATTTGTAAGACTTTGAGACCATTTGAGACAAATAAATGGAAGACTAGCTCTATTTGCAACAATTAATGACTAGTTTTTCCATTTCGGCCAGTAAAATTTATGTATGCATCTATTTTCTGATATAATAGATGTATGAGGTTCATGAGACATTAATTAAGCACCAAAATCCCTAAAACTGAGAATTTGGAGACATATGAGTCAGTTTGAGAGAGTTTGTAAATCTACTAGGTGAGCATTCCTACACAACACACTTGATCATTTTTCCTCCAAACACCTCTGTAGCCTCCCAAATTCCCTAAATATCTGCTCCAACATCTATTAAAGATTTTAATTCCTGACATTCCCCCTATTTTCATTTAGGTGTACACTTCTAAGTTTAGTTTTCATATGTTGGAAGGCCCAGGAAGCATCGAAGTGGACAACAACTCTTGGTGACTGTTGAAAAGTAAATGGCTCCAGTGCTTTGTGCATAGGACTTGGAATTTGGTCCTGTTTCTGCCTTGTTTTCTGCTACACACATCCCCATACTCTTGGAAGAACCTTAATTCATCTAATTCCTAATCCTGAAGTCATCAATTTGAGCCATTAATAATTTTTTCCCTAACTAGTTCCTTTACTAGTTTATGCTTGTTAAAATTCAACTATAAAGTATTAATTTTTTTTAGATAATATACATCAAATCTAATCCAGGATATTACAGGATTGAATTCAAAGAATAAAAAAATATTTTTTATTTGTTTTCCTACCATCACTTTTAGTTAGTTTAAATTCTTAGTTTAGTTGTTTGTTTGTTTTATTTCTTTGAAACTATGCTTGAGTCCACAACCCTCTAGCGAGTGGTCTTTAGCACAAGCGTGTGTGAAAACACATGCTACATTTTTTGGTGACTCCATTGGGGAAGATCCATATCTTTCTCTGATTGTGTGTCCTTTATTTTCCTAGACTTTGATTGAGCTTTTCATTCCTATGTTTAGCTTCTTTTTCTGTCTAATTTTGGTAGAAGTGAACTATTGTGAGAATCCCCGTCCTAGAACCCCTTCAGCTTTGTTGAACTAGACGAATTCTATGATTTTTTAGAGTCCTTAATACCAGGTCATTCCTCTCATGCTATTTTGTGCAACCCAGATTACTTATTTCCCATCGAACTGAGCGAACCTAACCCAGAAGTCGGTTTTTTCTTCGGGTCGTTCTTGTATTGCTTCTATGAGCAACCTAGGTAACTTATTTCACTTTGAAAAGAGCGATCTGTTTCTGAAACTATTGTTTAAACACTCTTGTTTTCTTTGTTTGTTTTCTTCCTGACTTAGTTAGATTCAGTTTATCGGTCAGAGTCTATTTGCAGTCCCTTTCAATCTATTTATAGTCTCTTGTGCCTTCTCTAGTAGTTATTTTTATTGCCCGGTCCGAATTTTTTGGTGAAGAAAAATCGTCTTCAAGTTTAATTATTTTCCCCCTCTTTGGAAATTACTATTGTGGTTTTCTTCCTTACTACATTCACTTCATTTTCAGTAAGGAATTGATGAACTGATCTATGATATAGTTAATTAATTTGTTTTCTTAAAACGTTGTTAGATTAGAGCCTCTCTTTTAATCTTTTCAAGTCAATTATTTAATTGTAAAAAGGCACTTCGGAAAATTTTGCTTGATCAAAACCCTCTGTTGTGCTGAGATAGTTTTTTTCAAGAAACGTTTTCCAAAAAAGAACTTAGTATTGAAATTGCAACTTTTATCTTTAAAGCAATATTGATTTCTTAATTCTTAGTTGTAGTACACACCTCACATGCACATGACTACACAACTTAATCTAAACTATTGCTTGGTTCATGACACCAAGCAAAGCCCTAAAATCAACCCTAACTTGAACAAACATTAACCTCACTTGAGTACAAAAAGAATTTTGTAGTTAAGTTAGGACCTTAGGAATGGGAATCCAAACAATTCCTCCTGGTCATTATTCATCTGAGATATAGTGATCATCCAATTAGGGAACTAAAATCCTCTAGTACTTGGGACATATTTTAAGGACAATATGTGGGGTGAGCCTCTTTTAGGAGGGAAAACAACTAGAATGGAACTGAATGGATGGGTGGTGCACCATCTCCACTCAGTATTGAATATCATCCAAATCATTGTCTTTGGACTGGAGATGTGGAATACTCATTCTGACATGACCTAAATGAGGTAGCCTAGAATCCATTCTTCTTAGGTATATTACCCAATGGTGATCCCCTTCGATGGGGGAATACCCAAGACAGATGGATTTAGACTCGAACATGGATCTGTAATTGTCCTTTCTATCTTAACTTGTTGTATTTGGGTAGGCATGATGTCACTATTACGGGTTAGTGTTTCGAAGATCCACTCAGATTCCTAATTATTTTCATCTGATGGGGAGGTGATTACCACACAAAGAAAAATATTTGAGGAAGATTTTATTTGGTGATTTTTCCTATTGATTGTGTAGATCTTTTGGGTTAGTGGGTCCTTTTATTTTCTAGGATTTCTATTTTTGTATTGGTTTCTTTTTCTAGATCACATGTTGCACACTCAGTTGCACTGGTTTTTTGATATTTTTGATTTGAGATTTATCCACCTTAGTATTTTAGTGTTGATGAGTTGTTTGACGTCATCACTATAGCTCCCTCAATATTCTCTCATATAATTCGGGGTCTATCCCCTTAGTACGGCTTCTTAAACCACACTATTGGCTCCACAAGTCGGATTCCAATTCAACACACTGCATAGTCACCAGATTCCTCTATGACCCCTGATCCCGACACCATATTTCCAGGACCTTCTTCACCTACAAACACTTCTAAGACCATGGATGGGACCATTCCCAAATCCCTCAGAATGGCTAGTAGTATCCCCACTCTTACTGGAAGAAACACCACCACCATAATATGAGGGAATATTCCCAATCACGTGGGCATTCTTAACCCCACCTTTAGTGGACCTAACATCCCTCAAACTGGTGGAACTTCTGGTAGCAAACCCACTACCGATGGAACTGCTGGCGGAACTACTGGCAGAACTACTGGAGGAAACACTGGTGGTACCATGACTAAAACCGTCGTTGGCCCTTCTACTTCTCTCCCTAGTGCGAGTCTCCCATTCATGTCTTGCCTCAACATCCCATATTTGGTGAGGCTAAATAATGACACTATTCATCATGATCCTTCATGGCCTCCCATGCCAACCAAACTTCCCTCATACATCCCAAAATTTGAGAGGAAGGCAGGAGAGGACCCTTAAAATCACATTATGTCATTCCACCTATGGTGCTCTTCAAACAACATCGTGGATGACTCTATACGATTACATCTATTTCAACGTACCCTGACTAGTGTTGCAGTGAAATTGTACATAGAGAAACCCCATGGGACACATCCCAATTTTGTGTCCCTAGTTTCTACTTTCCTGTCATTTTTTCAACTTGTTTTCCATTATGACGAGGGAGTGGAAATTTTCCTATCTTGAAGAAAAAACTCTTCAATTCATATCACGAACCATATCCATGAATGGATTCGATGTCGAATCTTGTGTAATATCAAGCTCGACGACATGATCTTCCTATATTGGTTCCTAAAGTCCCTTCTACATGTGATATAAAAATATGTGGCCTCTGAGCACCCATGGTTCGAAGAAGAAGCCATATTGAAATCTCAACAGTACGAAATTATCTATGCACAACCAATATATCTTTATACCATCATTCTCGATGCCCCTATAGGTAAATTATCTCAAAGAGACACTCTGGGTGCATCCCATTTAGAATACAACATTGTTGGTGTCGTTGCTTTTCACCCTAACCAGTATATGTCAAAATTCCCTCATTTGAGAATTTATATGTATGGACACCCCCAAACTTCGATCATAGCCAAGGTCCCTCCATGACTCCTTACTCTGCTCAAGATTCTTCACAATCTACCTCACATACAAGGACGAGTACTTATTACTCATTTCCCCCTGAAATAAATCACATACATGGATCCTCTTGTAGTTGTACCTCGTATGGTACTACTTATAGTGGTTATTTTGCTCCGCCATCCATCAACCCATACTACTATTTTCCTATCCCACCACCAATTGCTCCAATGCATCCTCACACGGCACCTCCTTCTTTCCCTCTTGGGAAAGTATATGCTCAACAAAACTTGCTTGTTCAACCCACCCCCAATAACTAATAGGCCCATCCCAAGTGAAAGAATAAGGGGGGAAATAAAGGAAACATCGATCATCCAGAAGGTGGGGGTAAACCTCCTAATACCCCCGCTAATAATGGATCTAACTTAAACCTTATGGACGAAGATCTGAATAAGCCTCCCAAGCAGGACAAGAACACGCAATTATGGACTAATAATCCATGTTACTTCTGCAATGTTTACGTACATTACACTCACCATTGTCCCCATATGGAAAAATATATCCAGTTATGGAATGAGGAGAACCAACATGAAACGACTAATTCCCCACAAGGGAAACATAAATAGCCTCCTCAAACCATTCGGGACAGCTAATGGTTCTACAAAATCCCTTCCCTCTACAAGGGGTGGTCACTGCTCAAACCATAGTAGCTTATCCTCTGTCAGCACCACCTATTGTTCAAGCACATGAATCAAAGGTTCAACACCTTCTAATGTTATTAGCTAATGTTAACCTCCAAACTCAATGTAACCAATATGGTTCAGCGGTCGAAACTTTACCTACCGACAACATAAAAGAGTCATCTCAAATTGATGGATAATTGCACATACCTCGTCCTATGAACAAAGGGATTCCCAAAATCCCCAAGTTCCCTCCATGTTGTATTTCCAATAACCCCAATTCTAGAGTTGCTCCCAACTATAGAATTGTATACAATTTGTCCCAATCTCCAACAATTATGTCTACACTAGAGCTGTTGTGGAACTATCTAGTTTAGCATAAAGCCTTATTGAATTCTTTAGGTGCAATTGATCCATTCTATTTTCTCCCGATGAAAAGTTTGATCTAGATCAAGTGGAACCCAGGATGCTCTTATCCATAGCCTTCCAAGTCCTTGTCATGGTTAGGAATCTGGTCTTCCATCAATGTATCATGGATGAAGGGGCGTCCACTTGGGTTATGTCCACCCATGTCTAGCATAAGCTTGGATCACCCAAATCAGTCTCATCCCTTATGAATTTTCATGTGTATGATGGTTTTGTACTCAACCTCAAGGTATTCTCTAGAATGTCCTAGTAAATTTAGCTAGAAAAAACATTTTGATCGATATAGAGGTTTCAATGCCCAATTAGATTACAACCTCCTCTTAGGTCGTATCTACATGTATGCTATGAAAGCGATCACCTTATTAGTATTCAAACTTATGTTGTTTCCCCATGAAGATAGGATCGTAAATTTAGATTAGTTGACTTACTATGATGCTAAGGTTCTGGTGTGTCCAAATATTTTCTTACATACGGTTGTCAACAATATCACCAGTATGACCCTCCCCACCTATTCAAATGTTGGACCAACCATTTTTTGTGATGCTAAAATGATAGGTATGTTTCAGGATTTACCACCCCCTCTTCCTAAAGTCTATATATATGAGTTATGTACTATCTCTTTGGGAAAACCAACAATCCAACTCCATCATGTGCCATCTCCAAGTCATTTACCTAGAAATCAGCGGGGATCCATACCCATCTAGTAGATCCCATTTGTATTCCCTCCATTTGGTTTGGTAAGCACACTTTTGATGGAAAAGCTTAATCTTCTAGGACTCACACTAGGACTCCTGGTTTGGTACCTCAATTCTCTAAACCCACCCTCAATCCCTCAGGTTGTCCTAACAACTATGCAACCCATTAATACTTCTAATACTCCTCCCTCTGGAATCATTACAGAAGAACCTTCAACTACCCAACCTCTTCCTGAGAAGAAGGCTTGGGTCAACACTAAAAACCTGACTATTCTGGCAAAACCAACTCAAGCAATGAAACCCCCTCCTAATGCTATGGTGAAAACTCCTCCACCTTGTGCCATATGTGATGTTTTGGGCCACGCTACCCAGCAATGTCCAGAGTTGTTGATCCTACGTAGTAATTTGCAAATGTTAGATGGTGAAGTAGATGAAAACACTCATGTGTTTCATCTTCTTGACGTCCCTAAAACAAATAACAAGTCTTTGTGAACCAATCATCCTTGTTCATTATATGGGATTTACGGCCATTACTCACACCATTTCTCAGACTTTCCAGAGTACAAATCTATACTTGCTTATTTACTACATCTTTCAGTAGAATATCAGGTCATGGCTATTTAAGAAGTCTACCCCCCAACATCCTCATCAAAATAGATGACTACCATTTATTATATTTCATCGACTAATGAACCTTCTGTGTCATCTAATGATGTTTCCAATGTATTATCAAATCCAACCACTATCAGTTTGTCTAAACAAATCTTCCACAATGATGAGGAAATCCTTGAAGCACTCACAACACCAAATTTTCCTTGGGATGATATGCACAATCATGCGTATTTTATACCTGATGAACCCATTCTCTCGACATCATCTTCAAATAAATTCTCTACTAATTCAAAGGACTTCATTCCATGTGGAAACATTGATTGGTTTAAAAACATGATTCTCACCCCTGACACATTTGAGGAAGGAAACATGGATAACATTTCCCTGACAATAAGGTTGACATCTCAACAAAACTAGGCATCACCGAGAATATTCTTTTAGGAGCTTCTTGTACTCCTGAAGAAGTCACTACCTACAAAGCCCTTTTTCAAGAGTTTCGTGATGTATTTTCTAAGACTTATGTTGAGATGCCTGGCATGGATCCCTCCATCATTGAACACCATATCAATATGTGGCCTAACGTTGTGATAGTATGCCAAAATCAAAGGCCTATACACCCTTCAAAAGCATCAGTCATTAAATTAGAAATTGATAAGTTAGATAAAGATGGATTCATTTATCCAATTGTGTACACCACATGGGCATCTAACCCCATGTCAGTCAATAACAAACAAGGCACCTTGTGTGTTTGTACTGAATTTTGCGACTTGAATTTGGCATGCCTGAAAGATAATTAACCCACCCATTTTATAGACCAAGTGATTGATGCTTATGATGGGCATGAGGTACTTTCCTTTATGGATGGATTCTCGAGGTACAACCAATCTAGATACGCAAAGAAGCAATACAAAACTACCTTCACCAGCCCATGGGGAACATTTGCATATTGTGTAACATCCCGTAAAATACAAAAAATTTAAAATTTTTTAAAATTGCGATAATTATCGAAGTTGTTAATGCGGAACATATAAAATAGTTAAATCTCTTAACTAGGATAATTAATAACGATGACACGTCGAATTTCTCAAAATAAAATATGATGTTAGTTGTAATTGCTATTGTAGACAAAATAGATGCTAATCTCTTTAACAAAAGGCATTTTATGATCATAACACAAGAATACGATCTTCAGATCCGCTTAAATTCTAAATGTAACTTTACGTTGTACGTAGGTTTGTATTATTATAATTGTCTTAGTAATGTGCTAATAGTTTGTTTTGTATGATGACGAAGGGGTCCTACGAGGTACCCTGAGGTTTACTTAGCTACGTTTATCTAAGGAATTTGAATCCTGTTTCCATGTGCAGAACGCAGGTAAGAAATTATACGACAAACATGAGTTAAGAGTACATGTGTCTTTCAATTCATTGTCAATGTAATATGAAAATACTAAGTACTTCCTTGCAAAACAAGTTACTGGAGGTATGGATATTTTGGTTCCAATTCTAGTTTACATGCTGCCTTACAAAGTCTTCCGTGTTATTAAAATCACGTCGTCATTTTGTTTTTACATTGCTATAATTATTATCTATGAAAAATCATCTTAATATGACTATTGTCATTAATATCAAAACGATGATACCAACGTCCAATTGTAACTCTATTTGAAATCTTTGTGGAAATAGTGTTTATACTATTTCAAAACGAACTATCATTATATTTTTGCATCAACAGAACTTTAGACTATCCTAAAGTCTTGCATTTATCATTTGATTAACATTACATAGTTAATATATGGAATATATAGTGATTATAGTACTTATGCTATGAACTTAGCATTATAGTGTGTATCAGCACCATTTAAACTATACCTATAGTCTCACATTTATCATTTTGACTTGGCAATACATGGCTAACATATGAAATATATATAATCTACCTTAACTATGCATTTTCGCACCATACATTAGCATATAACTATTATCATGATGCCTGGTATAATAAACCTTAAGAACTATTATAAAATGTGCACTATGGATCTAACATTGCAATGATTACGATGGTGACAGGGCATTAAAACTCATACTTGGCATGCTTTCAAACTGGCGATGACAGGTCCTAGCATTTACGTTTCCCAACTGTTAAGTGAAGTGGAAAGCTTGTTTGGATGGTCTTCACGTGATTGAATTTACAATCAGCACCATATAAAGCTGAGCTGTGCCATGCTCTAGCCCTCGATCTGCTGATTTGGCAACTTGGTAGATGCAACAATCAATGTAATATTGATTGCAATTATCTCTCGAATCTCTGCGTTCCCATCTGGCAGCTAACCCACCGTTGATATTTACAAGATCTAAGGCTTGGATGAAGCCCTAGTCTTTCATTGGTAAGTAATAAGAAATGGTTTTCCTGGTATTCATTTTGCGTTTAGCGGTAAGGTAGAAGAGACGACAGTGTTGCTGCAATGTAGGGTTTGGAATTTTGCTGTGAAGAGGACTCCTTCCTCAGTTTCGAACCTTAGACCTGTGAGAGAGTTTATATGTTACAGGCTTATGATCATGGTGAACTAGAGCCATGACTCAGCAATTGAAATTGTGAAGAGGATCTTCTGTCAGTTTGTTTAATGTAATTCGAACTGGGGTTTGATTCTCCTATTCAAAATGGTCTTCTGAGTTTGAACTCGTGTTTGCTGCAAATGCCATCAGGATTCGTCGTTTTGTGGGTGTGGGGTGTCTAAGTCTAGGAGCTTCAATGCTAATGGAAAGTTTTCAATGATAATGACTGTAATACTGTGATCCTTACTTTATATCTGCGTTTTTCTTATTTTTAATCCTTTCGAACTGTGACTGGCAGGTACTACTTTGTCGGAAGGTTTCTATGAGTAGAACTTGGAATGGGGATGCTGCAACTACTTCCTAGTAAGCCTAGGTGGTTCTTGAAACCTTGTAGGTACTTTTGGCATGGTTTAGCTAGTGAATGCAGTTGTGACGAGAGTTGGAAATACAACCCTATTCAGAGTAATGGCCGAGTTTAAGTTTTGTTTTGAACTAAACTGTAAGAGGATAAACCCTCAGTATTTAGTTTCTATTAAGCTCTGTAATAATTAGCTGCGTCGTTTAAAAATGACCTTGAATGTGTTTTTGTGTTTATGGTTGTTAAGGGAAATTCCCCGTGTAAATTTGGAGCCTTGAAAGGTCCGCAATGTAAACTCTGTCGAATTTTTGGTTATACTGTTGAATACGAAACTTATAGATTCGAGGGTTCACTCACTTCTATAGAACAATGGCTCATTTGTACTGAAATGTTTTTGTTTAAATAATGGTTGAGAAATCTTTTGTATAACTGTTGATTTGGTTTCGAACAACGAATGTTGTCTCAGTTCGAGAGTAGTTAGTTGCTTGTCTATTGGTAAATAGACGTGTACTTCGTATCGTTTTTGGAATTCAAGTTTAAAATAATGATGTTGTAAAATTTGGTCCTTCGTATGTTTTGAAATGGCTAATGCCATGGGGTTCGATTTTGTTTTCAATGAATGAAACCCTACCCTTTAGGTTTTGTTGGCAACCTTGCTTGTACTGAGAATTTGAATCCGAGAACTGGGCCTTAACTTGTGCATGTAATGGTTTTGACACTGTGTATATTTTCTTGTTAGGGTTGTAAGCTATTTGTTAAACATCGATACTAAAATCGTGCTTTCTGCTAAGTGATATTAAGTGTCTTGTTGGTAATCTCGACAAGAATAAATGATAGTAAGGTTATATAAAATGTTGGTTAGGGTTTGGATACCATGTCTACTATAACTTCAGAAATATTTACTGTGTTTTCCATGAATGGCTTGATAAGAAGTTTATTGAACTGTGTACTAAATGAATGTTAAAATCTAGGGTATGTAAAATCGTAGGGTTTAATTCTATAGTGAAAGTATTTATATTTAATGATTGAAATCAAATGTAATAATTAGTGATGAAGTAATAAGTGTTTACTTATCATTTATAAGTAACAACTCTCTGTAGAGAATAGTTGCAGCTGCTATATTTCTAGATATAAATGCCTGAAAACATTGAATTTATAATATTGGAATGCATATTATGACTATCCGAAAATAAATGAAATTGAATTGGAAAATATAGATTTGTGCAGAAATAAAAGTATTTTTCTTTTATTATGAAATAGATGAATGCTATACGTCTATTTATACTATGCTGTACTATTTCCTGCGTATTAAACTTATGATTGAAATGGCAGAATTCAAAAGAAATATTACTGTGTTTATCTATTCATTCAAATGGCATTATGCCTATCACTCATCTCTATTAATTTTACTTTTCTGTACTAGAGTACTATACAGATAACAGTATGGAAAAATACAGAAAATAATTTAATCATTCATTTAAATTACTTAATCATTCTTACAACATATCATCTTTAAGTCAGAAAATGAAATAGTTTCTTCTGTATAACTGTAAATAATAATTCTACCATGTAGAAAAACATTTAACTGTAAACAAAAAGTCAGAACAGTAGAACCTGGTTTACTGTAGGAGAAACAAACAGCCCAAGGTACCTGTTCCACCCAACCTATTCTTGAAGACAACCAAATTACTTGCCTTAGGACCCCCGAACCTGTTCACTGAACCACTAGGAAGAAGAGTCTATAGAAGCCTTAGTTCATCAACTTGCAGTAGAATATAGATTATCCAGTCATAGAGACCTGCACCACCACCTCTGGTTTACCTTCTCAGAATAATTAGCATACTCACAATGCACTTTCACATAGACTCCCTATTCAAATCTCTCAGTGATCACCTGATACACTTGAGGAATATTTCTGCAGAAAATATTGTAGAAGCTGCCTGCTCAATTCCAATTGCCTTATCTAGGTTGCCTAGGCCGTTTAGTGGTTAACTGGTCATTAATGAGATGACTGCTCTCTTCCACCCACCTGGGGGATAATGCCACAAATTTAGGGGTAGTTGTCCCATAACCAACAACTAGTGATGGAGTGCAAATGCTTCCATCTGTCCCATGCCTTCTAGCAGCTTCCATTCCTCCTAGTGGGTCAGTGAACACTCATTTAACATTTCCCTTGGGTGTTTGTCTCCTATTTTAATTTATTAAATAATAATAATCAGTAATTACAATCATCCTTGACCAAACTTGGTCATAATTACAAAACTTTGTAATTATAATTTAACATAAAGTATTTTGCAAATAAAATAAATATTCTCAAAATTTGGGTAGGTGATATACAACCCCCCTTAAGTCTCAACATCGTCCTCGATGTTGTTTAATCACTCTCTGAGTGTTCCTGAAATAGAGTTGGGTATGCTTCCCGCATACTACTCTCCAAATCCCAGGTTTCCTCTTCTGGGCTAAGGTGTTTCCATTGCACCTTTACCTGCCCAATGGTGCAATTCCGGAGTAGAGTTTCCCTCCTTTCGAGGATACAGTCCGGTTCCACCTGAAAATGGTCGTCTTGTCCCACCTGTACATCATTCCAATTTACAACATGAGTAGCATCGTGTACATACTTCTTTAAAAATGATATATGAAAAACATTATGTATCTTTAGATTTGGTGGCAAAGCCAATTGGTATGCCACGGGTCCAACCCTTGACAAAATTTCGAAAGGACCACAATACCCGGGTGCCAACTTGGCAAAGCTTCCCAATTTCAATGAACTCTTTTTTGGTCTCACCCTAAGAAAAACATGTTCACCAACCTGGAACTCTTTATGAGTCCTTCTAAGATCTGCTTGACTCTTTTGCCTATCTTGGGTAGCTTTAAGATTTCTTTGTACCTGTTTCACAATTATTTCTAGTTCCTGCAACAATTCAGGTCCTAAAATAACTCTATTTACAGAGTCATTCCAAGAAACAAGTGTATCACATTTCCTACCATAAAGAATTTCAAAAGGGCTAAGCCTAGATGATGCATGATAATGGTTGTTATATGCAAATTCTGCTAAATGCAAGTAGTCCTCCCACTTACCAGGCTGGTCCTTAACATACATCCTTAGCATGTCTTCCAATACCTGATTCACCCTTTTTGTTTGTCCATCCATTTGTGGATGAAATTCTATGCTGAATTTTAAGGTTGTATTCAACCCTTTAAAAAAAGATCTCCAAAATTTTCCAGTAAACTTATAATCACGATTCGAAACTATCACTTTTGGTATCCCATGTAATCGAAAAATCTGTTTCATGAAGATTTCTGCAATGTTTAGAGCCTCATGAGTAGTCTTTACAGGTATAAAATGTGTTGCCTTGCTAAGTTTATCCACTACCACCATGATGGAGTCCTTCTATTTCTGATTTTTGGGTAGTCCGGTAATAAAATCTATGCTTATGATCTCCCATTTCTAGCTAGGTATAGGCAATGGCTGTAACAGTCCAGCCAGATGCTGATGTTCAACCTTCAGTTTTTGACAGTCTAAACACTTAGCTATATATTCTACTACTTCATCCTTCATTATAGGCCAATAATACTCTTTACGTAACATAGTGATGGTTTTCTGGTAACCTGGATGGCCAGAATAATGACTTTTGTGCATCTCATCTAAAATCAGAGTTTTTACTTTTGATATGTTGGGTACATACAATCTGTTTTTGTACAATAACAATCCATTTTCCTTTAAACTGTAATCTGCCATAGAATTTTCAAAATTGCTATCTGGTGTCTTTTATTGTAATTTTTTGTAATCTTCATCAGTTTCAATCCCTTCAAGGATCTGATTTTCTAAATCTGTTGAGTATGTACTCATGGATGAAATAAAATTCAACTTTGCTTTACGACTTAATGCATCAACAACCTTGTTCTCTTTCCCTTTTATGTGTTGAATTTCGAAATCATATTCACTTAGAAAAGTTAACCATCTAGCTTGTCTAGCGTTCAAATTTGTCTGATCTAATAAATATTTCAGCCCCATGTTATTTGTCAACAAGGTAAATTTTCTGCCAATAAGATGGTGATGCCACATTTTTAAAGCATGAATTACTGCTAATAACTCCAAAGCATAAGTAGAGTAATTCTTCTCATGTATTTTCAGCTTTCTAGACTCGTATGCAATAGCATGTCCCTCTTGTGTTAGGACTCCATCGAGTCCGTCATTACATGCATCGTTGCATACTATAAAATACTTATTAGGATCTTCAATCCTCATAATAGGCGCTGTAGTTAGTAATTTCTTTAACTTCTTAAAATTGTCTGAACATTTCTGATCCCATATAAACTTCTTCCCCTTGTTTTGTAAGGAGGTCATGGGGTTTGCAATCTTTGAAAAACCTTCTATGAATTTTCTATAATATCCAGTAATACCCATAAATGATCGTACATCCGACACATCTTGAGGAACCGACCATTCATTAATGGATTTTATCTTGTCGGGGTCAACCGAGATTCCTTCCTTAGAAATTATGTGTCCTAAATACTGAATCTTATCCTTGTGAAAGTCACACTTACTAAATTTAGCATATAACTGATGATCTCTCAGAACTTGTAAGATAATACGTAGATGTTCATCATGTTCTTATTTACTTTTAAAATACACTAGAATTTCATCTATGAACACAATAGCAAACTTATCTAAGTATTTGTGCAGAATATTGTTCATTAAACACATAAATACTGCCGGGGCATTAGTCAATCCAAATGGCATAAATACGAACTCATAATGTCCATATCGAGTTCTAAAGGCCATTTTAAAAATATCCTCATCCTTCACATGAACTTGATGATATCCTGACCTTAAATCAATCATTGAAAATATCGTTGCTCCACGCAGCTGATCAAATAGATCGTCTATGCGGGGAAACGGATATCAATTCTTGATTGTCATCTTATTCAGTTGGCGATAATCTATACAAAGCCTTAGAGTGCCATCTTTCTTCTTAACAAATATGACAGGTGCTCCCCAAGGAGACGTTGGGTCTTACATAGTTTTTATCAATCAGTTCATTCAACTATGATTTCAACTCATTTAATTCCAGTATATTCATCATATATGGAGCTTTAGAATTTGGTACTGCTCCTGGTATTAACTCGATGGTAAAATCTAGGTCTCTCTTAGGGGGTAATCCTGGAATCTCATCAAGAAAAACATCTTGGAAATCTTTTAGGATAGTTATATCTTCTAGTTTCAGTTTTTCCTCTTTAGTAATCAACTCATCATTCACTACATTCACTGCAAACATTTGACATCCTTTTCTAACTGCTTTCTTTACTTGCATAGCTGAAATCTATCTAAGTGATGTCTTTCTTGGAATACCTTTTACTTCTACTATTTCTCCTTCATCATTTAAACATGTAAAACTTTTCTCATAACAATTCAGAATGACATGATGGGCTTCTAACCAGTCCATTCCAATTAAGATATCATAGGATCCTAAAGGTAAAACATTCAACTTGGTTTGTGTCTTTAACTGATTCATAGATAAAACACAACTTTCAATAAAATCAGATACTTTTCTTTTTGTTCCTGTTGCTAGTCTAACTAACCAGGATTTATTGAATTTTTCTATTTTCAAATTAAAACTTTCTACAGTATCTGGTGATATATAACTCAGGCTAGCACCTAGATCAATCAAAATAGTAACAGGGTGGTTTTGTAGCATACCTTCAATCTCTACCATAGAGACTTGATGCTCAACTTGCCTGTTGTCTAGTGCTGCATTAATTATGGGCATCTCCCTTGCCAAGTCTCTCACAGTAGGTTCAGTCTGTATGGAATGAATATTGTTAGTCATCCGCTTCCTCTTGGGGCATTCTAAAGCATAATGAGGACCTTGACACTCAAAACATTTGATAGGTTCCTTTTGGTCATTAGTCCTGGTAGCATTGGGAGTATTTCTAGGAGCTATAAAATTATGATGTTGATTATTTCTGGGATTGTTTCCTTGAAAATTCCAATGCGGAAAGTTTTTCTTTTGGAAACTAGAATTTCCACTAAACCTGAAATTTTTCTTTTTTAGCTCAAAGTTGCTCGGTTTATGATTTTTCCAGTTAGATATCCCTTCTCTTTTCCGATTAGTGTCATAACAGAAATTTGCTTTCCTCATGGCCTCTTCTAAGGTCTTTGGATTGTCATACTCTATTATGTCCTTGATGTTGAAAGGTAGACAACTCAGGTATCTTTGAATCTTCGGTTTTTCTTCCACAAGGTATGGCACATACCTCAGCAGATTTAGAATATTACTGTTCATCTCTTTCATGTTCATAGTTCCCAGCTTTAAATCATAGAATTCCTTGGATTTTTCTTCATAATATTGTTCCAATAAGAACTTCTTCTTGAAGTACCTTTTAAAAGTGCTTCAATTCACATCCTTGTCTTTGATGTCCTGCCACCAAATATCTGCCTTCCCAATCAAGTTGTATATTGCCATCTTTGCCTTCAACGATTCTGAATAATCATAAATTTGGAAGTACTTCTTCATGCCGGACATCCATGCTTCTGCTGTCTCTCCTTTCTCAGTTTCACCATTGAAGGTTGGGGGTTTGATTTTCTTGAACTCCCCAGAAATCTGTTCATACTGTTTGTGACTTTTTCTTTTGGATTTGTAATCTCCTTCGCTGCTATCACTTGAATAATTACATTTCTTTTTGAGTTTTTCATTGGCAGCTTCTGATGATGTTGAAATGTTGTTCGCATCATCAGTTTTCATTTTCTTACCCCTGTCTCGATGAGGTAAGTCTTCAATCTTGGAGGTATTTTCAATCTCTCTATCATGTTCATTAGTTGGGCACTGATCAAATAGTACTTGGTTAAGTTCCTCTTGTGCTTTCAGAATTTTCTCATTGTCTTGTTTTACAGATCTGATTTATCCTTTTAACTCTTGAAATGCACGTAACAATTCTGATGAATTGTCATTTAATTCGCCATGGACTTCTTCTTCATAATGTTGTCTCGTACTATGACTATTGGGTCGAAATCTGTCCTCCATATGTTCAGTCGATCCTTCCATACCTGTAGCTTAAAAACAATTTATGTATAACACAAATAGTTTAAATTTGTATTAGTGAGTTTTCTGCTGTCATAAAATTTTATGTTGCGTGTTTTTTTTGGACCTTTTCAGGCCTAGAGTTTGAACGTGAGCTCTGATACCACATATAACATCCCCTAAAATACCAAAAATTTAAAATTTTTTAAAATTGCAATAATTGTCGAAGTTGTTAATGCGGAACATATAAAATAATTAAATCTCTTAACTAGGATAATTAATAATGATGACACGTCCAATTTCTCAAAATAAAATATGATGTTAGTTGTAATTGCTATTGCAGAAAAAATTGATGCTAATCTCTTTAATGAAAGGCATTTTATGATCATAACACAAGAATACGATCTTTGGATCTGCTTAAATTCTAAATGTAACTTTATGCTGTACATAGGTTTGTATTATTATAATTGTCTTGGTAAGGTGCTGACAGTTTGTTTTGTATGATGATGAAGGGGTCTTATGAGGTACCCTGAGGTTTACTTAGCTACGTTTAGCTAAGGCATTCGAATCATGTTTCCATGTGCAGAACGCGGGTAAGAAATTCTACGACAAACATGAGTTAAGAGTACATGTGTCTTTCAATTCATCGTCAATGTAATATGAAAATACTAAGTACTTCCTTGCAAAACAAGTTACTGGAGGTATGGATATTTTGGTTCCAATTCTAGTTTACGTGCTGGCTTACAAACTCTTCCGTGTTATTAAAATCACGTCGTCATTTTGTTTTTACATTGCTATAATTATTATCTATGAAAAATAATCTTAATATGACTATTGTCATTAATATCAAAATGATGATACCAATGTCCAATTGTAACTCTATTTGAAATCTTTGTGGAAATAATGTTTATACTATTTCAAAACGAACTATCATTATATTTTTGCATCAACAGAACTTTAGACTATCCTAAAGTCTCGCATTTATCATTTGATTAACATTACATAGTTAATATATGGAATATATAGTGATTATAGTACTTATGTTATGAACTTAGCATTATAGTGTGTATCAACACCATTTAAACTATATCTATAGTCTCACATTTATCATTTTGACTTGGCAATACATGGCTAACATATGAAATATATAAGCTTTACCCTATATGACTATACATAAGCTACATAAATGAAATATATATAATCTACCTTAACTATGCATTTTCGCACCATACAATAGCATATAACTATTATCATGATGCCTAGTATAATAAACCTTAAGAACTATTATAAAATGTGCACTATGGATCTAACATTGCAATGATTACGATGGTGACAGGGTATTAAAACTCGTACTTGGCATGCTTTCAAACTGGCGATGACAGGTCCTAGCATTTACGTTGTCCAATTATTAAGTGAAGTGGAAAGCTTGTTTGGATAGTCTTCACGTGATTGAATTTACAATCAGCACCATATAAAGCTGAGTTGTGCCATGCACTAGCCCTCGGTCTATTGATTTGGCAACTTGGTAGATGCAACAATCAATGTAGTATTGATTGCAATTATCTCTCGAATCTTTGCGTGCCCATCTGGCAGCTAACCCACCGTTGATATTTACAAGATCTAAGGCTTGGATGAAACCCTAGTCTTTTGTTGGTAAGAAATGAGAAATGGTTTCCCTGGTCTTCATTTTGTGTTTAGTGGTAAGGTAGAAGAGCCGACAGTGTTGCTGCAATGTAGGGTTTAGAATTTTGTTGTGAGGAGGACTCCTTCCTTGGTTTCAAACCTTAGACCTGTGAGAGAGATTTTATATGTTACAGGATTATGATCATGGTGAACTAGAGCCACGACTCAGCAATTGAAATTGTGAAGAGGTTCTTCTGTCAGTTCGTTTAATGTAATTCGAACTGGGGTTCGATTCTCCTATTCAAAATGGTCTTCTAAGTTTGAACTCGTGTTTGCTGCAAATGCCACCAGGATTCATCGTTTTGTGGGTGTGGGGTGTCTAAGTCCAGGAGCTTCAACACTAATGGAAATTTTTCAATGATAATGACTGTAATACTATGATACTTACTTTATATCTTTGTTTTTCTTATTTTTAATCCTTTCGACCTGTGACTGGAAGGTACTACTTCGTCGGAAGGTTTCTATGAGCAGAACTTGGAATGGGGATGTTGCAACTACTTCCTAGTAAGCCTAGGTGGTTCTTGAAACCTCGTAGGTACCTTTGGCATGGTTTAGCTAGTGACTGCAGTTGTGACAAGAGTTGGAAATACAACCTTGTTCGGAGTAATGGCTGAGTTTAAGTTTTGTTTTGAACTAAACTGTAAGAGGATAAACCCTCAGTATTTAGTTGCTATTCAGCTCTGTAATGATTAGCTGTGTCGTTTAAAAATGACCTTGAATGTGTTTTTGTGTTTCTGGTTGTTAAGGGAAAGACCCCGTGTAAATTTGGAACCTTGAAAGGTCTGCAATGTAAACTCTGTTGAATTTTTGGTTATATTGTTGAATACGAAACTTATAGATTCGAGGGTTCACTCGCTTCTGTAGAACAATAGCTCATTTGTACTAAAATGTTTTTGTTTAAATAATGGTTGAGAAATCATTTGTATAACTGTTGATTTGGTTTCGAACAACGAATGTTGTCTTAGGTCAAGAGTAGTTAGTTGCTTGTCTATTGGTAAATAGATCTGTACTTCGTATCGTTTTTGGAATTCAAGTTTAAAATAATGATGTTGTAAAATTTGGTCTTTCGTATGTTTTGAAATGGCTAATGCCACAGGGATCAATTTTGTTTTCAATGAATGAAACCCTACCATGTAGGTTTTGTTGGAAACCTTGCTTGTACTGAGAATTTGAATCCGAGAATTGGGCCTGAACTTGTGCATGTAATGGTTTCAACACTGTGTATATTTTCTTGTTAGGGTTGTAAGCTATTTGTTAAACATCGATACTAAAATCGTGCTTTCTGCTAACTGATATTAAGTGTCTTGCTGGTAATCTCGACAAGAATAAAATATAGTAAGGTTATATAAAATGTTGGTTAGGGTTTGGATACCATGTCTAATATAACTTCAGAAATATTTACTGTGTTTGACATGAATGGCTTGATAAGAAGTTTATTGAACTGTGTGCTAAATGAATGTTAAAATCTAGGGTATGTAAAATCCTAGGGATTGATTCTATAGTGAAAGTATTTATATTTAATGATTGAAATCAAATGTAATAATTAGTGATGAAGTAATAAGTGTTTACTTATCATTTATAAGTAACAACTTTGTATAGATAATAGTTGCAGCTGCTATATTTATAGATATAAATGTTTGAAAACATTGAATTTATAATATTGGAATGCATATTATTACTCTCCGAAAATAAATGAATTTGAATTGGAAAATATAGATTTGTGCAGAAATAAAAGTATTTTTCTTTTATTATGAAATAGATGAATGCTATACATCTGTTTATACTATGTTGTACTATTTCCTGCATTTTAAACTTATGATTGAAATGGAAGAATTCAAAAGAAATATTACCGTGTTTATCTATTCATTCAAATGGCATTCTGCCTATCACTCATCTCTATTAATTTTACTTTTCTGTACTAGAGTACTATACAGATAACAGTATTGAAAAAATACAGAAAATAATTTAATCATTCATTTAAATTACTTAATCATTCTTACAGCAAACATCTTTAAGTCAAAAAATTAAATAGTTTCTTTTGTATAACTGTAAATAATAATTCTACCATGTAGAAAAACATTTAACTGTAAACAAAAAGTCAGAACAGTAGAACCTGTTTGACTGTAGGAGAAACAAACAACCCAAGGTACCTGTTCCACCCAACCTATTCCTGAAGACAACCAAATTACTTGCCTTAAGACCCCCGAGCTTGTTCACTGAACCACTAGGAAGAAGAGTTTGTAGAAGCCTTAGTTCATCAACTTGCAGTAGATTATAGATTATCCAGTCATAAAGACTCAACATTCATAGAGACCTACACCAGCACCTCTGGTTTTCCTTCTCAGAATAACTAGCAGACTCACAATGCACTCTCACATAGCCTCCTTATTCGAATCTCTCAGTGATCACCTGATACACTTGAGGAATATTTCTGCAGAGAATATTATAGGAGCTGCCTTCTCAATTCCAATTTCCTTATCTAGGCTGCCTAGGCCTTTTAGTGGTTAACTGGTCATTAATGAGCTGACTGCTCTCTTCCACCCACCTGGGGGATAATGCCACAAATTTAGGGGTAGTTGTCCCATAACAACCAGCTAGTGATGGAGTGCAAATGCTTCCATCTGTCCCATGCCTTCTAGCAGCTTCCATTCCTCCTAGTGGGTCAGTGAACACTTATTTAACAGTTCCCTTGGGTGTTTGTCTCATATTTTAATTTATTAAATAATAATAATCAGTAATTACAATCATCCTTGACCAAACTTGGTCATAATTACAAAATTTTGTAATTATAATTTAACATAAAGTATTTTGAAAATAAAATAAATATTCTCAAAATTTGGGTAGGTGACATATTGTGTGATGCCATTCGAAATAAAAAAAATTAAGATCCACTTTCTAGCGTGCCTTGTCAAACTGATTTCATGACTTGGTTCATGTCATTCTTGCATATTTAGATGACCTCACAAATCAATCCGAAAAATGTTCACAGCATTTGGAGGACCTTCAACAAGTGTTCCTCCAATGTTGCAAGTATAACATCTACTTGAACCCACTCAAGTGTGTGTTTTACATCACATTTGGTCGGTTACTGGGATTCATCATATCCTAGCAAGAGGTCAAGGTTGATCCCCTAAAATTCAAAGCTATCATTAACCTTCCCCCTCCACAAACATTGCTCTGTTTCAAATTCTACAAGGAAAGGCCAGTTTTTTACATTGCTTCATACCGGACTATGCTACTATAGTCCATGGGTTCCTATCTTTGCTAAGATCCAACATCCCTTTTGTTTGGGACAAACAGGAGCGGGCCACTTTTAACACTTCAAAGAAATATCTTACTTTAGACCCGTTGGTCTATCCTCCATATTTTACAAAGGATTGTATCCTTTATATTTTAGCATCTAAATTTTCCATCTTCAAAGTATTATTCCAATAAGACTCTTCTCTCTATGAACATGTTATTTACTACATGATTCAGAACCTGGCTAGTCCTCCTCTCTCCTACCTGCCTGAGGAGAAGCCATCCTTAGCTATAGTATTTTTAGTTCAAAAGCTTCAGAATTATATTATGATGAGTCGAACCAAAGCTAATTCCAATTCAAACCTCATGTTGTACCTTTTAATTCGACACCTCATCCAAGGACATCTCGCTAAGTGGATTGTGGTCCTTTAAGAATAGAATCTCAACTTCACCACACCTGAGATCACCAAAGCGTTAGCATGGGATTATCTCCCTACCCTCTATGTTTGTCCCATATCCCATTATTGACCAACTATCAGACGAACATATGTTCACCATATAATTAGATGATCCATGGTATGGTGACATCCTAGTGTATTTTTGCACTCATAAATTCAGTCCCCACCTCAAGCATGAAGACTTCCATCACATTTTTCACCAAGCACCTCGATATCTCCTGATTGGGGATGTCCTATACCGACGTGGTGTTGATACTATCTTAGGAAAATTCTTTACCCATGATGAGGTAGAGCAGGTTTTGAACGATTTCCATAGTGGTGCTTGTGGTGGTCACCTTTCAGGGATAGCCACTACGCAAAAATTTATTTGTGTTGGCTATATTTTGTCAACCTTATTCTCAGATTGTGTTGCGGAAGTTAAACATTGCCACAATTTTGAACTCTTTTCCCCTAAGGAAAGAACTCCTCTAGCACCTTTGCATTTGATTGTCATTGTGGACCCCTTTTGCAAGTGGGACATTGAGTACATGGAATGCAATCTAGTTTATTCTAGTGGTCATAAGTACATAATCATGGCCATCAACTATTTTAGGAAATGGGTCGCATCCATGCCTACCTGTGATTGTATGAACAAAACTGCAGCGTGGTTCTTCTTCAACCACATCATTACCTGATTTGGCATCCCTCACCAGTTGGTGTCAAATCATGGTTCCCACTTTGAGGATGTCCCATGGAAAGAGATTTCCCATCTTTTGAAATTAGAGCACTAGTTGTCTTTTTCTTATCATCCTCAAGGTAATGGACAAGTTGAGCAGTTCAATAAGATCATTAATTCCATGCTTCAACGGATGGTAGACAAGCACAACTCTAATCAGCACCACGTGATCTTTCCATCCCTATGGGCATATCGCACGTCTGTCAAAACTACGACAATATTTAACCCATTCCATCTCGTTCATGGAGTGGAATCTGTTCTACCAATCGAATGTCAAATTCCATCTCTATGCATAGCCATCGATTTGTTTCCAGATACCACCACTCTAGAACATCGCTTGATCACCCTTAAAAAAGCATATGAGGATAATCAAGTAGCCATGCAAATGATAGAATCTGCAAAGAATCATTCCAAATCTCACTTCGACACCCATGTTCATCCACAAACATTTAAAGAAGGTGATCTTGTTCTCATGTACAACCAAGATCATGACAAGCATGACAAAGGGAAATTCGAATCTATGTGGTAAGTACCTTACATAGTGAAAACTTATTTAGGCAAGGGTTCATACCTCCTTTCCAATTTTGAAGGTTGAATCTTGAAGAACCCCTGTAATGGGTTGTATCTCAAGAGATTCTATGCTTGATTTTGACTAGACTTTGGAACCCTTGTATCATAGTTTTCTCTTTTTAGTTTTTTCTTTCATTTTTTCAGAAGTAGGTCTCATGATTCCTTTTCTTGATGTTGTCATATGGATATTGTCATTCACTTTAGCTATGCTAACACCGCAAGTAGATATCTTCCAAATCTCGCCTCGATTGCATGGGTACTTTACTCCCCATCATATGACTTGATCCATATCAATGGTGTGTGTCT
The DNA here is from genome assembly GCA_027924585.1 of Larix kaempferi. Taxonomy (NCBI): domain Eukaryota; kingdom Viridiplantae; phylum Streptophyta; class Pinopsida; order Pinales; family Pinaceae; genus Larix; species Larix kaempferi. Next base: position 2,762,185 of record BSBM01000484.1, on the reverse strand, counting down.
TGGGGAATCCAACAATAACCAGGTAGAGTATGATGCTATGATCAACCTTCTCATTGATGCTCTCCATATGAGCATTTGACACCTTTGCATCTAATTGGACTGCCAGTTGCTTGTCTCACAGTTGAACAACTATTACCGGGTACGTGATCCTTGCATCTTTAGAAATTTTCTGCATGCTAAACATTTGGTTAAACATTTTTAATCCATTGCATTCATAGAAGTCCCTATAAGTTCCAATATTGTGGCAAATCAAATGGCCAGTGGCATTCTAGAGTGTCATATGGCCCATTAACATCAAGAAAATTAGTTAATTTCATACATATCACATTGTATTCACATATGTATAAATATATCATCATCAGATAAATAAACTCAAAAATCATATATATATATAGAAAGTGTGTCTAAAAAATAAATAGTCATGTCTAAATCTCGGAGCCCCAATAACTCCGTAAAGTAAATACATCAGTCAAAACTCCCCATTCTCATAGGATGGGGGGAATTTCTATGCACTGCTAACTATTCATCTAATTATTTGGGATCATCATCATCGGTATCCTCATCCTCCTCGCTATCATCATATATGAGAGGCACATTTCCCCGCATCTGGTATCCAATAGTGGCAGTAGCAATTACGATCTGATGCATGCTTGGACATCACTCGCTAAGGTCTTGAAAGCACACCGTAAGCACCTCCTCATCAATGTGTTGCCAGCCATCATTGACTATAACCTTAAGTATTCGGTCAATATCCCAATGTAGTCCATCTAATACTGCACCATCACCCCCACCAGCGCTACTATGCCTGAGGGGTAGGATCAACCCCCTCAACCCTTCCTTGTCTACTAGATGCACTAGACCCACATTTGCATGCATAAGTGACCAGATATCAGTACTGCTATCATGTAAAAATTATAGCTACCATATATGATAGTGAACATAACTATAAAAACTAAAAATTAAGGCATACATACCATCTGGTCCTCAGGCCTATCTAGGGGGGCGAGGTAGCTTTGGGTCCGCACGATAGTCCATGCCTGCATACAGATAATCATTAATCACAACCAGAAGCTGGCACCACTACACAAATGAGGATCAGTTGAACACCCTTCCAACTACACCTACTCCCTCTCAAATCATCATCTCACCTAAGCACCTCATCTTGGGCTCTGTACGCCCACTATTTCTCATAGTAAAGTGAGGGCATAAGGTGGGTACCTTCTCAAAGAAGAAGGAACAAATAAATGATACAAACCCAAAGTCTCACCCGAGATGGATGACCTAGTTCAGCTCTCACTAAACTGAAATAAGAAACATATGGGCCCACCCAAATTAGGTCCCATCCAGTACTCTCTCCACCATGAAAATCTGGCCCCATGATATCTTATGTGGAGCAGTAGATCCTAGAACCCAAACTATGGGCCCAGATTGCAATCGCTTGTCTACCTAGGTTCTCAATGTCAACCAGGAGTATCGATGTAATGTGAAGGTCTACGGTTTCAAAGCAATGATGCTCCATGAACTGATCCCTCATGTACACATCACAAAGATGTTTGGGATGCGTGTCCCCACTAACCCCAAGTTGAGGCAAGCCAGTCATGAAGTATATATATACCAAGGTGATCTCTATATGCTCACCCCGAACCATAAAATCCTATGCATCAACATCCTAGAACTCAACAATCTTGTTGAGTAGTAGAGGTGCATTGTGCATCAATGGTTTCTATAATAAATTGAGTAACCCACATCTATCTAGAGTATCTCCAACTGTTTGATCATCACAAATAGCTCATCAGATGTCATGAACATCCCTCTCTCCAGCTGACTCAGGGAATCCTACATTCACACCAAGTAATCAGGATCATTCTAGTGCCAAAAATATTCTCTGTACCCTTAGGTCATGCCTTTTCAAGGGTTTTAGGTGACCCAAGTCACATCTATCAAGCCAAAAGGAGTGATTCAAGTCACTTAATTTCCCTTGATAGATGTGATTCAGGTTGCATCTCCCTCTTCAATAGATGTGACCCAACTCACTCCAGTTCAACAGAAAAGTGCAACTTGAATCGCAACAAAGGCCTCAAAAGGCACGAACCAGCCTGAAAACCCCCTAGGAGTTCACCAGGGTCCCTGTAAGAGCCAAAATAAAATAAAATAAAATTGTTATAATTGACAAGAAAGGCAAGAGAATTCACTTGTAACTCATGGAATATGAATCAGATATTCGAAATGGAAGAAATCATCGGTTTAATTTTTGGGTCCCACACTATTCTCCAATAGTGCAAAGTGAAAATGACACTTGGAAGAGTCGGCCCCACTCCTATTTAAGTGGTTTTCATCAATTTTTATTATGATATTTATGGCCTCTTACGGCATATGTTTGACACATCGTTCATACCATTGGAATTAGGGTTCAGATCTCTTCTTGATTATGTGAACCTCTTTCCATGATCAAGAGATCAATTTTGGTCCCCTTTTCTTCCTACCTTGATTTGCATGCCATCAGGTAAAATTTAAATTTTTCATACTATTTAAGATACCAGTACATTGTTTTTGGTTTCTAGATGCACTTTTATGCTTGGGTACCATATTTGTGTGCAGGTTCTTGCTGCGACGAATTCCACGCATTTCTTCCCACAACCGTCCTTTGCAAGTATAAATCCTTAAACGACATATAGGTGCACTCCCTTTGAAAAACATCTGATGCATCAAACATCTGTGCACTATTTACACCTATAGGACTCCCCCCTATCATATTAAGTGGCCCATCCCATCCAATTTTGCATTCTCCCTTACTTGGAAGTAGAGCCTCTCGAACATGTGTGTCATCATAGAGCCCCTTGCCATTCGGCACCCATGCTGTTATTTATTTCCATGGGACTGGGAGTCCTTTTAGTCTATGATCTTGTGCACTTAACTGCATGTCACTCTATTCACATTATCCATTGGTCAATCCCATGAACTCCCAGAATTCTGATCATTTTGGCATGTTAATGTTTCACATGCATATTCATAAGCCCGCCACTTCATCCATACTGCAAAATGTCACATTACTTTTCCACCATTCTCCAATCTACAAGGTGATTACCATCCATGTATTTCCCTGTCATGAAAAGATCCATTTTTTATCACTCCCTTTAGTGATCCTCATAAAACTATCAAAATCGGACACTCATCTCCTTGCCAATATTTCCCCCTTGCTCACAGTGACCATTTCTCATCAGCAACCATTTTTTACAAACGATGATTCTAAGCACCCCCTTTTTCCTAGATGCTAACACATTTTGGGAAGCCACACTTTTTTGGAGTACTTACTAGTATTCGTCCTTTAATGACCATACATCGAATAAACCATTCAACAAAAGTGCTTCTTAGTACTCCTACAAATCATGCATAACCTCTTTTGTGGCAACATCCCTGGTCACCTTTGTTAAGAGTATTCTGCGATGAGTTACCCTTGGAATCATACCTACTCAGTATCCCTATCCCCAAGAGTAACAAGTCCCTCCCTCGTTAAATTCATTCCCCCTAGAAACTCGAGTTGTGTCATTCCTTTGATCCCATTAATAAATGCCACACATTATGCTAGGTCATCCCTACCTTCATACTCTAAATAAAGGAAGTTTGAGTCCATTACTCAATTACACATTTGTTCCTCAAAACAATCTCTCAATTACTTGTCCAATGTTCATTTTATCTTGGTGGTATTCCTTGCACTTCTATTAAGGAAAAATCATTACCTTAGTAGCTGCAGGTCTCCTTTTGTCGACATCAACACATATATTCAAGAATATAGACCCAGAGGTATCTTGTACCTTGGCCTCATAATAATCATTGATGAGTTACTCAAACCAACTAAGGGGAGACATCATTTCCCCTTAAATTGGTTGTTTCTCATGTGCTCGACGCCAAATCAATCATCGCACCATTAAGTTCATACAAGACAATGGTCCTTCCATTCTTTGGTCGAAGACCCAATATATCCTTGGCTCCTATCCTTGGAGGAGTCTCTTCCAGTTATATATTGATCCAGATATATGGGCTGCATTGGTGACAGTGTTAGGGAATCCCCAATTGCGCGCTTCCTATTATATTCAGTTATAGATGAAGTACCAGATATGGATTGGTTCGGTCCTTCAATGGTTTGATTCATCCTATATTGTTGAACCCTTTTCAGTTCCAATATAAAATCAGTTATTGTGATCTAGCATTCCTCCAGGATGTCATTGTTTTGATACCAGTTCTTCAAAGAAGCCTTGATTGGAGCATGGTTGAGTCCCTTCTGGACACTTCTGGTGTATACGGTGATTATTTCATGTATTGATTAGACCACACTAGTCCTAGATATTCATTATGATGTACACAGTGATTATTCATGTATTGATCTAATCCCCACTGGTTCTAGATCTCCTTCTATTTGGAGACATTGATACAAGCATGGGAATTCCCACCTTATCCATATATATTTGATATTATATGCACCATTGTATATGTAGGCAAAGGACAATGTAGCCCCATTGGAAGGTGAGTTCTATATAAATCGGTCTCCATTATGTACACCACTGTCACACTTATCTCCTACCAATAAAATCCTATGATGTATATCAACCATATGATGAGCTCCTGACCTCACACATCAGGGGGAAATCTATTAACAACCAAAATTTGCTCACCTTCCATGCCAGCTGCACAGTCACCTTCATATGTCATCATGACACATCATTCACAACAATTTGGCCTTGGAAAATTAGTCAAAAATCCCAAATATGAAAGGAAATCCTCAAAAAAACATTTATAATTTAGGTCGCTCTTAATCCCTTGATAAGAAGGACCCGGGTCGCTCGTAATCCTTCGATTTGAGTGACCTAAGTCTCACAAAAACATAAGAAAATCGTGACCCAACCATCAGTTTTTATTTTGGTTGTCTCTCCTTTGTGTCCGATAAAAAGAAGATGAAAGTGACATGAGTCTCTACGTGCTTTTAGTCAGATGAAGAGCCTAGACCCCAAAAATCATCCCTAGACTCTCATCACCAGCTATAAAAGAGACACCAAGGACCCTCATTCTACACACAATTCCATTCCATTTTCTCAAGTCATCACTCTGTTGGATTTTTTCCAAGATCGAAGTTGACCTTTTATCACTTCCCTCCCACCTCTTGGATATCCTCTTCCTGTTATGTGTGGCCAAAGAATCATAAGGATGTGAGGAGAACCAATGGAGCCTCCCTCAAACAACTGTAGCAATCCCCTCTTTTGTGATTGTTCAGATGACCTCGGTTCTTGTAACGTTCTTTGTACATCAATTAAAATATTATTTATTCTTTCATATCTTGTCTTGTATGCATGTTGATTGAATTCAAAGAACACAAAAATATTGTTTATTTTCTTTCCTACCATCACTTTTAATTAGTTTAACTTCTTAGTTTAGTTGTTTATTTTTTTATTTCATTGAAACTTTGATTGAGTCCGCAACCCTCTAGAAGGTGCTCTTTAGCACAGGCGTGTGTGAAAACACACGCTACATATAGTGTAGAGAGAACAAAAGTTACGAAGATAAGCAAAGCCGCTAAAGAAGGAGGCATTCAACAACTTGTGAAGAATTGAAAACAATAAAAGTTGAACGTAGTATAAAAGAAGGGTTGGAAGGATGGCCTGAATGACTCTTCAAGCTTATGTAAGTGATGGTTTAAATAGAGTGGACGATGACTTGATGCATTGATCAATGTTGGTAGTATTTTCAAGTTAATTTATGTCTTGGTTATTTTTGTGAAAGTCAATAATATATTATTGGATTCCATAAAAGTCACAAATGGTATTGAGATTATATAATCAAACATAAAATAAAATAAAAATATTACCAATTTTTAGTCTCTTGATAGTAGAAGATCAAAATTGAGTTAAAGTAAAGTGGATGCCTACATAGGAAATTGTGAGTTTGTTGATGTAAGAAATTAAAGTCAAGTCTAGTGTAAAAAATTGTGAAGTAGAAATTAATGAGAGTTGTATTCAAGTAGAGACAAACAATTTTAAGTCAACATCGAGATGGAGTTTATGATGTATCAAAAGTTTTGTGGGGATTCTATCTGATTCAAGTCAAATTCAAAGGAAAGTTAAAGTCAAGAGAGTGAATATCAATTCAATTTAATTTTTTTGGAAAACACTTTGGGTGCATGCTTAGTGGTACCCGACACCCTCACAATTGTTGTATTTTAGATATGGGTTCATGATCAGTTGTACCTAAAACCCTATATTTTTTGTGTTGATTATTTGACAAGAGAGCATGAATCATTTGATATTTTCAAATGGGTAAGGGAGGAAAAAGGATACAACTTGCTAATCATGAAATTGAATTGCTACAACCAGATCTTGACGATCCCCTCCAAGAGAAAGACAAGTTACCAAAAAAATAATTCAACAATGGGCAAGGTCACCATGAAAATGAAATCTATAATGAATTTGTTTGTTTCACTACACAATGCATAAGTGCACTAGAAGAAAGGTTGCAATCGTTGGATCGATGGGTAAATTATATTTTCAAATTTTAAGATCAAAAGGATCAAATGATAGAATGATCATAGAGATATAAATTGAACACCAATATCATGGATAAGCAATGGAATGCCAAGGTTTCAAACTTTGGACTGGCCAAGCTCCTTGGATCTAAGAAAATCTATGTCACAACCCGGGTCATGGGTCTTTTGGGTAAACACTGATGCTATCTGGTTTTAAGTCCTAGTCTTTAGTATCAAGCTTCAAAAATGAAAACACTTTTGCATGATTGTTTTTCATTTTTCTGGAATATTGGCCTACAATATGAAGATAAATATTAGCTTTGGTGTAGGAAAAATTCACATTTACACATTTTTTTCCTTTTCTTATGCGGTTAGACCATATTAATCTATGGGATTGGGAAAATTTTAAACTTGATGAGATATTGGGTCTTCATGATCTATGTTATTAGTCATATTGTTAGTAGCGGTTGATGGTGTTTTAACAATTCACATTTTAATGAATGTTTTTATCATTTTGTTGTATAATATTGGCCTATAAATCGAAGAAAACCATTAGATTTAATGCAAGAAAGAGTCACATTTCCATACCAAATACTGGGACTGGGGAAAACAAACTTGATTGAATATTGGGCATTGGGAATATATGCTATTAGTTATATTGTTAGCGGACATTGATAGTGCTTTACGAAACCTTGTATTTTCAGCTACGTTGCACCCAAGTATGCCAACACAGGTATGTTGAATGAGAGAAGCGATGTCTACAACTTGGATTATTTATCATGGAGATTATTTCAGGAAGAATCCCTATTTATTAAGGCATACCTATTGGGGAGGTTAGAATATACAATTCTCTTAAATCCATTGTCGAATCTCTTCAAACATTTTTATTTAAATTAACAAAGTTATATCTTTAAGGTCTCAAGGTGGAATGAATCTTTTTGAATTTAAATAATTTGTAGGTAAATTTGGTAGAATGGCTAAAAATGGTGGCGGGGAGCCGAAGGTAGGAAGTGGTCGAATGTCATATACTCGGTGACCTCACTGTGTGTTTGGGGCCATGGGATACTCATGCGAATGAATTTAATCCCCTCTGATACTAAATTTTGTGTTTCTATTTGCTTAATTAAGATTTACAACAAAGTTACATATATGTAACTGAACACCCATAATTAATAAAAACATATATGAGGAAATTACAGGCATATTCTACATTAATGGAATTACTCAATTACATTAATTATGTGCAATTAAATCATAAGATAGAAGTAATTAAATAAAATACATAATGGAGATAAATACAAGCATTTCATACACAAATGGAAACTTATCTGATAATATAGTCCAACAGAATGGATACCAAATATGTTCTTCCCAGTCGTAGGCACTATGTTATACCAATTCTCTCTATAATAGAAGACACCCCTAGTTGGGGCTACCAATCCAAAAGACGGTGTTGATTTTTTTCCTTCTATAGCTATCCCAATCTACTAGCACTCCTCCCACATCAATCTGCACAACTCAAGGAATGGGGTTCCCTTTTCTGAGTTAAAATTCCCTAGATTTCCCTTCTCTGAGTTAATAGTCCCTTGGGATTTTTACCCCAATTCCCTTCTAGGGTTCCAACACATGCCAACCAGGGACTCTCCTTGATGGGACTCCAGGGAACTCATATGTTCTCAGGTATGGGTCCAACCTATAGTACGAGTGATGGATATAGGCTATGGCACAGGTGGTGGTGGTACGGTTGATGGTGGCTCATAGCTCAAAAACCCTGAAGGATGAATCATGGAAGAATGATCATTGAATGATAGCAGAATTAAATAGTTCTCAATAATTTATATGTATGTTAATAACTATCCAAGTGGCATGCTAGGATAAGGATATATAGACAAATGGAACTCATGGAGAGTTCACAATTTCCCGCCACTAATCCCAAGGGTTAGGATAATTAACTCATATCAAGGCTAATGCACTTTAATTAAAGAGGCTATTATAAAAATTAGGATAAAAAGGTATTGTCAGGAAAAATATATTCATCAATAATGCTAACATAAAATTGTCAACCCGGGAAGGTAGTCTCAGAGGCACCAACACTGTATGTGTAGGATTGGAATGAAAACCAAACTTATTAAAATATCTTTAAGGATTCATGAGTTAGACCAACACTAACTGTAAATAAAACACATCTGGTACTAATCTGGTACCATCACACCGCCTAACCTTTGAAACCAACTAATTCAAAATGAAAGCTCCAACTACAACACTATGTAATATCTCAAACTGCAACTATCTAATTGTGGTACCCGTAACCATGCCTTAGCTTTGTTGTAACTAACCTCATTTCATCTTTTCCCTACACTGACTCCCTTAGAAATATTTTTCCTTATGATGAATCTATTATGGAGATCATCAGCATTGATGAACCACCCTGGGAAGATCACCATCATTGGTCTTCTTTTACTACGATTCAGGCGGTGGATCTTAGCAAAAAATATGGAAACTATTCCCATTGACATGTCTGTGAAACCTAGTGTTGTGGAATAAATCCATCTGGGGAAAATATGCACACCTATCGAGGTAGAGTTTTATACTGCCCTATTCAAAGAATTCTGTGACATTTTTCGCTTGGAGTTATGAAGAAATACCAAGAATAGACCCTCCATTGTGGTTCATGAGATACTAGTCTATCCTGGTGCCCGACCAGTCTGGCATAAACTTTGACCCGTGCATCCCCGCAAAATGACTGCCATAAAAGCGGAACTTGAAAAACTTCTTTGTGCTGGTTTTATTTACCATGTCCCACTGACAGATTGGGTGTCCAACATCGTTCCCATCGCAAAGAAACATGGTATTATTAGGGTATGTGTTGATTACAGAGACTTGAACAAAGCTTGTCCAAAGGACAACTACCCAACGCCTTTCATCGACCATATTATCGACAACTGTGCCGTGAGTATCATCTTCTCATTCATGGATGGCTTCTTGGGCTATAATCAGATTGAGATACTCCCATCCGATCAACACAAAACCGCTTTTATTTTACCATGGGAAACCTTTGTGTACCACAATTTACCCTTTGGTCTTAAGAACGTCGGGGCCACTTTTCAAAGGGCCATGTCATACACCTTCCATTATATCAGGCATGTTGTGGAACCCTATCTCGATGACCTACCTGCACATTCCAATTCACGCAAGGACCATCTAGATAATATGAGTGCAATATTCTCATGATGTCGTCACTACAACATTCGCCTGAATCCACATAAATGCGTATTCTTTTTCGAATCCGACAGATTGTTAGGTTTCATTATCTCCAACTATGGCATGCGCCTTGATCCCACGAAGGTGGAGGCCATTTTAGCCTTACCTCCCCCCTTCAATATTCCATAACTCTAGAGTTTGCAAGGGCATGCAAACTTCTTACGTCGCTTTGTCTGCAACTTCGTCGAGATCACTGAGGGCTACATGAGGCTTCTCAAAAAAGACATTACTTTCACATGGTATGATGAAGCCCAACATTATTTTAACAACTTGAAAAAGGCCCTTACTAATGCACCTGTGATACAACCCCCTGACTATACACGGGACTATATTCTATATCTCACTGTGTCTACTACCACCGTCGGCATAGTGCTGGTTCAGGAAGACAGTAACGGCCAAGAACATGTTGTGTACTATCTCAGCAAGAGTCTCATTGACTCAGAGACACAGTACTCACATGTGGAGAAGTTGGATCTGGCCATAGTCTTTGCAGTCCAGAGGTTTAGACACTATATTTTGCTTCACAAAACCATTGTTATCATGAAATTCAACCCAATGTATTATATCCTAACACGTCAAGTGCTAGGGGGAAAATATTCCCATTGGATTATCGTTCTTCAAGAGTTCAATTTGGAATTCGCCAAAGCGAAATCCAAAAACTATTTGGTCTTTGTCGAGATTATTTTTGCGTTTCCTCGTGCCGATGATCAATCAGAGCTCATTGATTCATTTCTGGATGAATCCTTGTTTCTCATCAGCACGATCGACCCTTGGTATGGAGATATCACCTTATATCTCCAGACCCGATGCTTTCGGACCAATCTTAGTCGTGATGACCATCGTCGTATTCGACACCACGCTAAGTATTATCTTATTATTAGCGATACATTGTATTGTCGTGGTATTGAATTCATGCTACATCGTTGCTTAACCCTCGACAAGGCCGAACATGTGTTGAATGACTACCACTCTGGAGCATGTGGTGGTCACCTTTTTGGGATGGATATCTCCCATAAGATCTTGCGAGTAGGTTAATTCTAGCCTTTGATCTTCAAAGACTGTGTTGAAGTGGTTAAGAAGTGCCCCCCGTGTCAATTCTTTCACTCTAAGAAACGCTCGCACTCCGCTCCTCTCCACCCTATCATTGTCGTCATCCCCTTTGAAAAATGGGGTATTGATTTCATGCATTGTAATCCCACTTCATCTGGGGGGCATAGTTATGTCATCATCACCGTTGACTACTTTACAAAATGGGATGAATCTATGCCTACATATGTCGAGGACGGAAAAATGGAAACACTATTCATATTCAATCACATTATAGCCAGGTTCGGCGTCCCACAGGCCATTGTAACTGATCATTGTTCCCACTTCAGGAATCACATGATAAAAGAACTATGTGCCAAACTGGGTTTTTCGCCATGAAAAATCAACCCTGTACTACCCACCAGCTAAAGGTCAAGTAGAGAAATTAATAAAGTCTTGAAATGCATGATCCAACGCACTATGGGCACACAAAAATCAAACTGGCACTTAGCTCTCTTTTCAGCTCTTTGGGCCTACAGGGCTTTGGTTAAAAGTGCAACTGGGTTCACACCATTTCAATTGGTGTATGGCTTGGAAGCGATCCTCGCGATTGAGTGTGAAATACCATCTCTTAAGCTAGTAGTAGAACTTTTACTTAACACCACCGCCAAAGAGGAACGGTTTCTATATATGGCCAAGATAGATGAAACTTGCCGAGACACTGCACTCGCTAACGAAGCCCACAAAAATCGCGTCAAATCTTGGTACAATAAATCCATTCAACCTCTGGTATTCAACGAGGGTGACCTATTCCTTACCTATGATCAGATGCACGACAAACTAGGTAAGGGAAAATTGGAATCTATGTGGTACAGTCCCTACGTCGTAAAACGTGTGTTAGATAAAGGAGCTTGCAAGCTTGTCGACTGTGATGGTATATCTTTCGGTCAACCCCGTAATCGGATCTACCTAAAGAGATTCTATGTGTAGGACTATCATGAGTATAACATCTTGTACATAATGTATTTAGCATGATTTTAGTTAGATTTTGCGTGTGAAGAGTCTATCTCATACACTGTTATTTATCTCGACTTATGCTTGTATGCACAGATGTCGTCATACTATGGATTCGTGGATGGTGCGAGTCGACATACCCAGAACCTTGCTTCTGCAGAATGGGTACTGTGTTCCCCTGCCGGTGAGTTGATATCCTTGGGTGGCATCTGTTTAGGCCCCGCAACAAACAACATCGCAGAGTACCATGCAGTTATCAGATTCCTAAATGAAGTTGCTTCTCTTGGGATCCACACCTTTTTAGTCTACCTGAACTCTCAACTCGTAGTATCTCAGTTGAATTGCATCTACACCATTCATGCTCCTACATTAATTCGATTATACAGAAGGGCACGCCTCTTGGAAAGATCATTTGACTATATCCAGTATCAAAATGTGCCAAGAGAATTCAATATGGTGGTTGATTCATTAGCTAACTATATATTGGATTGGCATCTGGCCCACATATGAACAAAATATGATAAAAAAATGCATGCAAAAAATGTAAATACACAACTCATAGTAAATAAACAAGCTATAGAGATAGTTCCATATATGTAAATATCATGTAAAAAGTGTTTTTCCAAAAAGTACAATAGTATGATGCATCCAAAAGACAAAATTGGGATCATGTCCCATACAAAAATTGGATCTCTGACCTACATATCGTATACATGCCGCTAGCAACACTACTTCCAAACAATACTCATCAAGCTCACGGTACTCGTAGTAACATATGACTACTCTTGCTACATGGCAGAGCAATCTACCAATACGCTCTGACACCCCTACAGTATGCCTCTAGAGGTGGAGAGGTATATCAGGCATCCTCATAAGAGGGACACCCATCGTCAAACCCTAGAGGTTCCGCTCGACATCGCAGAGCCCTCCTACCTCCTCCTCCTTATCCTTATCCACAAGATGCTGTTGAATCCCTCGTCGATGCAGTAGTGAATACCCCGCTAGGCTCTGTGGTCTGCAATCTGCGACAGTGCACGTACATATTTTAGATCTTTTCACGCATTGAAAATATATATATATATATATATATATATATAATAAAAAAAATATACCAAAAACAGATATCTGAAGGTCACATACCTGATACATCCCAATCAACATCCTCAGGAAATACCAAATCAAAATCTCCTCGAAATTCCACCCCATCATAAGGATAGTCCTTGATCATGATAATCTGTTCCTCAAGCCACGAAATCTAGGACCTGCGGCCCATCGATTCGTCTGACATAATCACTCCACCTCCCCATCCGAGGCTCGAATGCGGGACAGACTGGCCTATCTATCTGAGGTCATAACAATGGAACCCTCTCCAAGAATAATGTGACTAGGATACTTCCATGTCCAAACTAGTGGATATCCCCATTCCTGCATTTGGTAACCTGATCTTTGATATTTCCCAGGACCCCCTCGCACCAATTGAATAGCTTCCCAGGACCCCCACATCTAGATGATATAGTTCAAAAACTTCCCTTGTTTACGAATACCTGCTGTCTTGAATAAATTTAGCAAAACACATTCCCGTAATGCCACAAGTGTGGCATCATCATATAGGGCTTCCCTCTTATCTCCTTCATGCTCTCTTTCTTTCCAATCCACCATTTTCACTCTAGTGGGTTGCAATCTTCTGCAAAACATCAAAAGAGACCTTAGTGAGAAGATGAAAACTTGATTTCATGCCAAATAAGAGAAACAAGTTTTTGTTTTTTCTTGCTCTGCATATTTCCGCACCTAGACAATGTCCAAGGACGCGAAAACTAAGTATTTGCGCTCCCCACCTTAAGGACATAATGCGAAAATTCTGAGATTTTCGCGCCTCTTGACATAGAGAGGGAGTGAAAATTTATGCCCTAGAGCCTCTCTCAAATCAGGAAAATGGCATGAAACAACAAAATGAAAGGATGAAATGAAAGATGAGCCTGAGAGGATCAACCTGGTCCGAACGGTGGTCGAAATTGTGCCCTGGATCTCCTGATATCTTCAGTTGAAGGTTTTCCCTCCACAAGGTAAAAACTCTCCTATGGATAATAATAACTAAGACAAAATGGGTAATTTCCTCTTTTACCATCTTTTATACATGTTAAATGGAATTTTTTACCTATTATTTTATTTAAGAAGCCTTGTTGAGTCAATTCTTCATATATTTTGATTACTAATGCCTTGTTTCCTGGATTTTTTGACCGACTTTGGCAGGTTCTCATGCGTTGTTCATATTGGTGTTGTGATATATTTGACCTTGACTTGAGCTTACTTTATCTTTTTTCGTGCTCTGGATCTAAACCTGGAAAAGATTCCAAGCACTTTTCACACCTGAGTCGTGCTTGTCAAACCTACGTAAAACGGTGTCGAGCTTAGTCATCTTTACTCGTGCTCGTAAAACGATGAGGAAAGTATCGTCTTGGTATTATTTTATTCCTTTTTCAGACTAAGACGATTAAATCATGAAAACGGACCCTAGGAGTTCTCTTTAATCTCTTTTCGAACTCCCTCGTTATGAAAAGATTGCCAAGTGCACTTGTGTCTTTCACTCTTTGTAAAAATATTTGAAAGGACGTCTATTCGGCGGTAGGTTATTTATTTTTTGGGCCATCTATACTATTTATGAGAAAGGTATACCTCAGTCAACCTTTGACTGGGAGAGTTCTTCCGGATATCATTTTACACTTTTTCGGGTCTAGAGACTAACTTATTATGAAAAATTCAATCTTGGAGTCTTCTTTAAGTTATTTCAGACTCTCTAAACATGAAAAACTATCGAGTTTCCCTTCTTTGGACTCGTTAAAATTTAACATAGAAGGGCCCGCGTTGGGATGAACCCCTCCTTTCTCAGGTTCGTAAAACATGTGATATTGGACTCATCCATAAGATGAGATATACCAAGCATCTGTTATCCTCTTCAAGCTCGTTAAACTACAAAGAGGTATTGGTCAGTTATGATGGGGGGGAAATGGGGAAATAGGCGGAGTTCACCTTTTTGGCAGCTTGTGAGTCATCACCTTTGAACATGGCATGCATTTATATCTTGTTTTCTTTGGGTAGTCAGTCTCTCTGATGAGTTGTAACTATAGTCTTGCGTTGTCTTCTTCACTTTCAGTCTACCAGCCTCGTAGTTATTTCTGCTAATTAATCCCAACTGCCAAGTCCTGTTTCATGTCGTTACATGTTCAAAGGGTCACAGTTACCTTGAATCCACTCTTTTTTCTAGTTTGTCAACCTGCCAGTATTGTGTCAGTATGTGCTCTTTTAAATCCATTGTTCCACACCTCTCTCTCAAATCGGTTTCATGTCAATGATGTGGAATTCATTATGGTCCAACTTTGACGAGTCTATTCTTGTCGATGTCAACTCTCTATCCAGGAATTAGATTCAGAAACCAACTTTAGTACCTTGGTACTTGCATGCCTCAATGGTAGGTTTCCTCATATTCAACAGTAGGTTTTTATCATTGGCCTATGATCGAATGATTTAGCGAATGTTCGACGTCAAGACATCTGTTCACATTCGATGGAATGTACTATAGATACCTTGGGGATCATTGTCATCATTGGTGATTTCCCTTGTGCTTGTTAATGGTTCACATCATTGACCAGTAATCAAGTAGTTTCTATAACCATGTTCGACTTCAACACATTGTAATCACATGGTTAGATTTGTATCAATTTGGGATCGGGTAGAAGACTCTAGACGTTCTTGATATTACCCTTACGTTCGGGCTGCGATGGTGATTATTGAGTAGGTCTCTACACATACATCATGTTGATGACCTTAGTGATGTATTGTCACCAGATCCACTATTGTATTGGTCGTGGTTGTGTTATTTTCATCTCATGGATCTACGATTGTTCATAGTAGCCATGATTCATCCATAGTCTATATCATCTCAGTTCTCTCATGGATCTGCAATGTATTGGTCGGCAGCCATGCTTTGAGTCAGTTGTTCCGAGCATGGTCATTCCCACCTCCGTGGTATTTGACATTATGTGTTCTTGCAGCTCCGCTTTGACTCCCTTGATGCTATCTACACATAATTTATTGGTAATTTGTTTCGGCCATTAGTTCGTTCTGACCTCACACTTTAGGGGGCATCTGTTATACGTCATAATTACACTTTGAAATCTAGTGTCGCATCCTCGTGTCGTACGACCTAACGACATTTCCTCCTAATGAGTGTTGGACCTTGTTGGTCCCCTCCTTAACCTCATCTAGAGAATTAGGAGGAAAATCCAACCACATTCAGCCAAATTCTAGCTCATTGAGCCACCTGCCACCTCATCCAACCACTTCTTGGCATTATTTTCGCACCCTGCTAGTATAGCAAGACGTGAAAATTCCCTATTTTTCATGCCTTGCATACCTGTAGGGGCGCGAAAATCCCTATAATTTCACACTATGCTCAGTTATTGAGGCGCGAAAATCTCAGTAACAACCCTTTGCATGGATTTTGGATCTTAACTTCTGGGATATTTCCTTGGGATTGCAACCTATGATTCAATCCTAACCTATTCTCCTTGTTTAGTCTGTCGGATCCACTAAACTCTCACCTAGATCCACCTTCCTCTCCATATGGTTGGATTCCTAAATGCTATAAAGGGGAGGCCATCCATGATCCAAAGGGAGGACAATTGGAGGTATCAAACCTATGATCCTAGAAGGTTTGCAAAGATAGCAGAAGGGAGGAAGCTTTGGAGCTGGAGGCTGCTTGGACATCAAGGAATCAGTTTGTAAGTTTCACTAAGTTTCCATTTAATAATAGCTTGTCTTATTTTCCCACTTTGTGTGTCATGTTTCAGTCATCCACATGAAGTGTTTCTAATGTGATTTAGATCTAACTAGTGTACATGGTATTTGGAGAATTGCGTTGTTTTCTATTTTCTTGGTCTTAACAGTTTCTACTTGGGAGATCTGAGATGGGATCTAGGAGAAAAAACAAACATCTAGTTAAGGTGAGTTATACCATTTCTTCTTCTTTAAATACATTCAATCTGTATACATTGATTAGATCTAGGATTTTAAGGTAGCATTTGTTGTATACTGTCTTAGATTAGGCATACTTAATTTCAGTTTGATCTAAGAGAACCTCTTTTTATCCGTAGGAAGAAAGTTCTACCACAGTTCACCCATAAAAACATAAAACTAAATAGATGGGACACAATGTGAAAGTTAAAAATATTAGTGTCAAGCTATCCAGGCTAGAAGAAAGCAAATTAAAATCTTGACACATACTTGTTGATATTGCAATCCACATTAAATTGTTATATTGGAATCGATAAAAATAAAGCATGCTTCTTAATTCTAAAATACTTTTTTTTCTTGGGATTCAAGATATAAAGAAAGATTACAAATAATAAGATTATAAAGGGAAATATATACACTATTACTAACTACACAATCCTTAAAATCTCATGTCATTTTGCAGCAATGCATGACAAACACCACTGTTGAACCAATCAACTTGTTCACAGAAGCATTCAAGCTTTCCAACTCACTTGGCATGCCTTTATATGCATACACACAATACTTATATGCTCTAGCAACTTCAAGACTGGTTGATTAATTACTTTACAGATGATGAAGGAATTCCTAGGATGAAACAACATCGAGGCATAACTCCACACCTCCAATGGTATGGAGATATATACTAGTAGAGTAACTATCTCCATGTAGTTGAATTTAAGCGATGTATGAGAACTTAGTCAACAAAGAATGAAAAGTAAATGCATAGACACGTCATAGACTATATCTATAGAAGTAAAAGAGAACTTCAATAAATAGAAAAATGCACTAACTTTGAAGCGAATATTTATTCACCCACACAATCAAGTTACCAAAAGACCTGGTAAACTAAATAAGCCATGAATAACGGATATAATAATATTGAATAGATAAAAGATATTCGATGATTACAATGGTTGATAACCCACCTATTAAATAAGGCTTGGGAATTGTGAATGAAAGGTCATGCCCTTTCATTCTTAAGTACAATTAATTATGTTTATTAATAATTATTTATTATTATGTTCGTAGCATTTCCTCTCTCTTAGAAAGGCTTTGTCCTCAAATCCTTATAATGTTGTCGCATCATTCCTTGTGACGTCATAGTTGACGAAACATGTCGATACAAACTACTAAGTGTAGAGCATAATTTCTGATATGTTGACGGATCGATCCATCCCAAATTGATTTTTTGTGGACTGTTGGGATTCCATACTAATATTTTGTCAGGAGATTTGATCATATTAGTACCATTATGTTTTGACAGTTCCCGCTTTTTACAATATCAATTTTTATGGTTGGGGTGTCGATAGGGAATTTTGACAATGTCATTTTCTTTTATGAGTGTCGTCTTTTGAGCATTGATCTGAGCTGGAAGTTGTGTTTCCGTCCCTTGAGGTTTTAAGGTTTCATTCTATATCTTTTCCAACTTGTTTTCTAACTCCATGTTATCATTTTGAAACTTCTTAATCAATTCTACTTGCGATTTTCTGGCATCTTCAGACTTCTTAAGTTTTTCCCTAAGATCTTCGTTATGACTTCTGATGCAACTATTTTCTTCTTGTTTGTCTAGAAGTTTTCCTTCAATTTCTTCCATAGATTGTTCTGTCTTTCGACGATTTTTCAAGTTCTCTATTTTTGTGACTAGTGTCTTGTTATGATTTCTTAATCTGAAAATTTCTTCGGAATTGTTGGATAGTGCTTTATTACTCTTTGCGATCTCCAACTTATGTGTTTTTTTAGAGTCGTCATTTTGTTGTTGAAGAACTTTTATCTTTTGTCGATATTGGTCGACCCCTGATTCTTAATCCTCTAATTTCTTTCGTATATGCGTCAATTCTTCATCCTTGTTGGTAACGATTTTGTTCAAGCATATTATTTATGCTTCGTAATCGTTTATTTCTTTCTTTATATCTTGATTTTTAAGTCTCTGATTGAAATCACTTTCGTCTTTTAATTCCTCAACTTGCACACAATTTTTCTATATGATTTTTCTGGTCGGAAATTTTTTGTTCATTGAACTGTTCTCGTATCTCATGTTGTTGAATCATTACTTCTAATTTTGTATTCATGTCTCGTAATTCTTCATTGTCTCTTCGATAGCACTTTAACGTGGCTTCTAATTTCTTTATTTGTAGTTGCAAACTAGCTTCCATGGTCTTTGACTTCTTCGATACTGGAATGGTCTTTCTTTTGACTCTGATTTCTTCGACACTAGATGGTCATCTGGACTATAGATGGTCTTCGATTTTTTTTCGATTTTGTTTTCCTTTGACTACTTCTTCCGCGATAATTGGTTTCTTCTTATTAGGTTAAATAACCTTTTTTTTTCTTTTCCAAAAATAATTATTATTTCAATAAAATAATAATATTATTTCTTTTTATTTTTTCCCCCTTTTTTTTCTAATAATAATTATTAATTAATTAATTAATGATATTATTATTAATATTTTTATAAACTATATATATATATATATATATTTTTTTTTAATTAAAAAATATTTAAACAAATATAATAATAGTATTATAATGTTTAATATTTAAAAAATATTTTTTTTTATTAGGATTTGGATAGCCCTAATGGTGAAGTGGCATGGAGCTAGATGAAAGGTGGATGATGGTGAGGTGATGCGGCAGGAGCAGTAAGTAATGAGTCAAGGCTGCGCGGGATTGGGCGTTGAGGGTTGGAGCAACGGAGGTAGAGTGGAACGGAAATGGAGGAAGGAGGAGTGACAGCACATGGAGGTGTAGGCAGGTGGAGCTACGAAATGGTGGAGCGGGGAGCAAGACGTGGACATTGGGGAGAGGGAAGCAGCGCAAAGGTAGTGAAGCGCAGGAAGGACGGTGATGGTGGAAGGAAGGAGATAAGTTTAGAGAGGGAGGGAGCGGGGTTAGGCGCGGACGATTGTGGTGGGAGAAGGCGTTGGTGGGCGTGGCAGGGGAGGAGGCGTAGGTTGATGTCGGAGGGAGTGGCAAGAGATGAGGGCCGAGGTGCTGGGGTTGAGAGTAGAGGAGTGTGGGTGGAGCACAAGTGGAAAGCAGAAGGAGGGAAGGTTGCTGGAGGAAGGTGGGTGGGAATGGAAGTGCGGTAGGGATGAAGCGGGGAGCTGGAGCAGCAGGTGGGAATGCAAATTGCATAGGAGGTTGTGGTAGGAGGGATGGGGGAGCTGTTGGGGGGAAGGAGAAAGGGAGGGCTTTGTGTGGCGTGGGAGGGTGTTTGTGAAGTACAGCAAAGTGTTGAGGGGGAGCTGCGGGGAGATGGAGGAACGGGGAAGCGAAGGTGGAGAAGCACGATGGAAGAAAGGGGATGAGGACTGAGATGCGCACAAAGGGAGATGAAACGCCGGTAGCGTGGGATGTAAGGAAAGCGATGTGGGTGGAAGAGGACACGAAGGGATATTTGGTGTGGAGTGGTGGGAGTGAACAGGTGTAGTGCGCAGGTGGTTTTGGAGAGGAGAGGGGGCTCGCAGGAATATGAGGAGTAGGGGCGTAGCTGCAAAAGAAGATGAGGAGTAGGGGTTGGAGTGGACACAAGGGAGATGGTGGAAGAAAATCTACGATGAGGGCTATGAAGAACGCGGTGGAAAGGGGAATATGTGCATTGAAGTTGGTCCAAAACCTGTTGCGGGTCAAAGACCCATATTTGGAGAAGCTCCGAAAATAACTGGCCAAAAGCTAGAATCTGGGAGTCCCAAGCAAGGGGCTATGATACCAAATGAAGTGAATATTTATTTGTCCACACAATCAAGTTACCAAAAGACCTTGTAAACTAAATAAGCCATGAATAATGGATATAATAATATTGAATAGATAAAAGATATGCGATGATTACAATGGTTGATAACCCTCCTATTAAATAAGGCTGGGGCATTGTGAATGAAAGGTCATGCCCTTTCATTCTTAAGTACAATTAATTATGTTTATTAATAATTATTTATTATTATGTTCGTAGCAAACTTCAAACAACAACACAATATTGACATTCAACCGATGTTAACAATCACTTGTACTAACTCCATAAACAGAACAAATCATTTATGTGATATATGTTTCATTATAGTGGGTCTCATGGGAACTTTGGAATTTTTCTGATGTTGTTGTTACGGAGAAAACTTCCTATGGCTTGGGGTAGACCACAATAGATAGCTGACTACCATAAATTAACTCAATTCTCAATCCTATGCTATATAAATGACAATGCTAAGATAATGAAGAATATAACCAACCTCGATCCGGACGTTCGGTGTAGATCCCTGTTGGAGCTTTCAACTCGTGCAATTGAACTTGCAAATTAGTCTTGATAGCCAATATACAACAAGCGCATATAATATATGAAAGACATTAACATCATCAATAGCAATGGTCCATGATATCATATGTAAATGCAACCCAATGTAATATAAACAACATTCACGACATTAATGGACAAGAATATGAGTATTTCTATCAATACATAACAAGAAGTACAATGTGATACGACCTCTTGTCGGAAACCAATATGAACCGAGAACTGGGTCTCTCCACTTATGCCTCCACCACTTCAATCCTCCATGCAATGGAAAACTCAAACTATGATAGGAGTTTGGAAGGTGAACATAAGAGGTTCACAACAACAAGGATCAATGAGTGTAGACTCAAGATGCGGCAAAAATCCACTAGAGTTATCTTGCTCTCTCTTTCTCCTCCCTTCCATATTCCATATGTGCTCCATATATAGTCCTCCCAAAGGTAAGTGAAAGGACACATCGAGGCGTTTTGGAGAAAATGGAGGGCCAAAGGTCACCCTAAGACCGCTTTTTGGGAGTAAAAAGTCATTTACTAATGATTTTTACAATTTTACTAGTCACCCGCGGGCTATAGTGGTGCAACTCACGAGTACGCAGGATAAAGTGGAACAGCTAGCGTACAGGAAGAAAAATAGGGAAATAGTGTATCTGAAGGATATAAAGTGGATTTGAGTCAGTATAATGGATCCTAAAGGCCAAAGAGTGTTGATGCTCACAAGGTGGAAAATTACGTTGTAACATATGCCCCCTAATGTGTGAGGTCAAAGAATGGTGCTACGATGGCTGAAATACATTATAAATCTCAAAAGTGGAGTGATGTAGACCCAAGTGGAAGGAGTACCTCACTCGTCATAGTACAATAATATCTCTGAATACATGTCGGTATAGTACAACAATCTGATACAATGGCCATGAATAGGCAATACATAATGAATATATGTCATAAGTGATCATAGCCATGATCCCTCTATAGAAGATATGGTCTCCTACTGAAAAGGAAACAACTCACGCAAACTGGATGTACAAACTGTTGATATCTTAGAGGTGATATCTCAGATGTAAAGTCATGATCATAAGTAGCATACTGAATGCCACTATTGCCTCGGATCTTCTACACAAATCATCTACGGTGCAAGTCCCGTCAAGTGAATAAAGGAGTTGAGGTCGAACCTGATGTGACATTGTCTAATTACCGGTCAATGATGTAAACCGTTAACAGATGAGAGATAACCCACCAATAATGAAAATGGGCATCAAGGCACATAGTACAATCATCAAAGTGTGAATAGATGTGGTGAAGTCGAACACTAAGATGAATCCATCGATTAGGGGACATTGATGTATTCCCAAAACTGTCGATGGCGAGAGAACCTACCACAAATGAATGCAAGACTCAAGGTACTCAACCAAACTCTAAGCCCCAAGTTCTGGAATAAATGGGTTGAAGTCGACGAAATGAGACTCGCTGGAAGGAGGGCATTTAGGAATCCCCCATCAACCAATACGAGGTACCAGCTATGCTGAAAGATTTGGAAGAACTCAAGTGAAATGGACTAACTCAATAAGGATGGCCGACACGCAATAGTCAAGAGATCTAAGGAGTGGCCGACTCTGGTTTCAGGACTTCCTTTGAACAAGAGCATGAGCAGATGGATAGACTCAGGCAGCATAGACTCGATATATACTCTGCGATGCAGGAGGCATCAACAAAGGGCTCCATAATGACTGGAAGCTTAACCAATTGGTGGAGTAAACTAAGAAACAAGTACAGCTCCTAAGGTCCAACTATAGTCCCGACTCATAATGTATGGAGTGGAATGAATGCTCTATTCAAAGGTGACACAACAACTACCAACTAGAAGCAGTAACCATAATCCCATCCAGCTTTTTGGAATATTTTATTTTTTTGGTCTTTTTCATATTTGGAAAAGCTTGAAAAATAATAAAATTGCTTATAGTACAACAATGGAGGGAACGAGTGTCAAATAGTGAGCAGACTAGACCCAAGCAGTGGAACATACCTATGATCAATGCAAGGAAGCATGTGCAGGATATGGACACTCGGGGGGTGTTCCCTCAGGTTCAATAGGTCATCAAATTGTGAAGGGAAAATGGAAGCTCTGCAGGGCTTGACAGGGAAAAGTGCTCAGGCACCAAGCTAACAACTGAGTAAGAGGGAGTTGGCACAAGACTCAAGCAGCAAGCAGGATGATGCAATGCAATCACAACTTGATATAACTGGGGGAGTCCTTATGGGATATGGCCAGCATAAGACAAAGTAGGGTATGATTCTTTATCACAAAGTCATGGCATAACTACAAAGGACTCCCAATCCTAAAGAGGGACACAAGCATGGGATCCAAAAGGAAAAAAAGGGCTCTAACTAGGGCACCCATGTTCGGAAAGGCCCTACCGCCAAATAATGACACTTCTATAGTAGTGTGAAGGTTCTGTGTCGGCTAAGAAGCGGGGTCGCACTTAGGGTTTATGAAAAAGGTCAAAAGGCCAAATGCATAATTCATGTGAAAATGACATCTAACCTATATTCCGTGTGTGAAATATACCTGCTGTAGGCGTGAAATGATAAAAAACAACTCTCGCCGAAGAAATCTGGTCAAAAAATGCTACTCCAAGACATTATATTAGTCCAAAACAACATATAATGGTGAAAACTATAGACAAGTGGGTTTCAAAAATTATAAATAGTAATAAAAATTTACAATTCACAATTCATTTTCACTATTCACCCATTTGAATTTTTGTGGTTAGTTTTCACCTCAAAGTTCAATTGCTAATTCCGGGAGCTACGGGCATCCGTTCATTGAGCCGTCAGGAGCAGTTTGGTAGTCTCATCCATATCTTTCATTTCAATGATTTTATTTTGATTTTCAGTGGTTGGATTTTTTAAATGGTCACAGCGGTACCCGCGAGCTACTAGCATACGGGTAGCAGGTAGGGCTAGGTACGCGCAGTCAACGCATGCGTTGACCATGAGTACCTACCTCTGTGAGTAAATTATCTTGTAGGTACGGCCATGAAGTTTGTTTTTTAAATGAAATTGACTAAACTCTTTGCTTTTTCTTCCTCTAGGATGGTTCTAGAGTGGAGAGAGAGGGAACATGACCTTGTGGATGAGGTTGTCCGCAATGATTTGCCTCAACAGCAAGCTTTACAAGCATGTGGGATTTACAAATTTTGGAACATAGGGGGTTTGAGGGCCCAAAACCAATTTCTCCGTCGTTTGATAGATTACTGGGACATAGATGCACAAAACTTCAACTTAGACGGGCAAATACTATCCTTGGAGGTGGATGATATTTACTTCATTACTGGCTTGTCCCGCCGAGGTAAAGTGCAAATCCTTCGATCTCGTACTGTGGGTGGTGGGATCACCATTCCTGACTATATCGAGCGGTACTGTCTTCCCGATACTCGGACAGTGGGGAGTCAAGTGCCCATCAAATCCATAGTCGACCTGAGCATGAAGATCATAGTGGCTACCTTAGTGCGGATTTCTGGTTCAAATGCTCTTCACCAAGCATCCAGGCTGGTGATGTTCTATGCCTCACAGTGTATGCGGCCCACAGTTTATGACTGGTGCACAACGTTACTAGGGTCTATGAAGACTCAGTTAATGGAGTGCAAGCAAGGGGAGGAAAAAAACTTTGCATACGGCAGTATCTTATGTAGTTTCTTCTTTGAGCGAGTTCCGGGGCTCAGTCCGAGGGTTGAAGTCCCTCCTCATAGTCTCCGTGACCCAGCCCTGAACCGGTGGGCAGAGGTCTTGATGCGACAAGGTGGTGGCCATCAGGAATCACCATACATAGAGGATTTCTTTTACTGGTGGGACCGACAGGTCATATCTATATATAACTACCCCTATGCAGGGATAGACTTCCGTCAGGATCATGACATGCCGCTTCCACCAGGAGCAGCGTTTGGAGACATTGGTGAGTACTCTTTTTATATTTTTGGTGTATATGGATTTTTTATTATAAATGTAAATGCAAAAATATTTTTGGGGGTAGTATCACATATTAATGTTTCACTGTTTGCGTGCAGACAAGGGTCCAGTGAGACCACAGGGCTACCCGAGACATCATCGACGGGGAAGGGGTGATGAGGTAGTGGGTGCTGCAACAGAGCGTACACTACAAACTATGCGGATCAACCTATCACGGATGACCAACAGGGTACCACAGATAGAGGTAGCGCAGCTACCAGAGGATATGCAACGCCTTGTGGTGGGGGTACTAACCAGCTGGGTGCGACTACTGCAACATATAGCAAATGTAGTATAGTATTACTGTCAGACACATCCTACCAAGGCAGTAGCTAGGCCTCCTTGTAGGGATTAGACATCTCAGAGTCCCATTTTTATATTGATATGTATATTTTGAGGGCTACAGGCTCCAGTTTTGTATTATGACACTACCATTTTGGACATATTATTTATAAAAACTATGGTTCTCCGGTTCTACTATATGTGTGTATGTACAAATGCATGAATGTATCTTTTATTTGTGTGCTTCATTATGAATGTGACAAATGCCAATCTAGGACATAGTTAGCATATGCATCAGATATGTGATTAAAACTTCTTGAAACATGAATGTAGGTAATAGAAACAAAATGTTGTTCCAAGAGTCTTAACCTTAAGAATATCTGTAATAGCGTAGGATCCCTCACACGATACTGACCATTCAATTGAGACACAACTAATTGTGAATCCAGGCGTACTTCTAAATACTGGATACCATGTGAAATAGCATCCCGAAGTAGCTCAATCACGGCACTATACTCAGCCACATTGTTAGATGTAGGACTGAGACAAGCACCTCCTGAAGACACAACTAGATGGTCAGGTGAATAAATAACCCACGCAATAGAAGCAAGTTGCTGCGTATGATAGCTAGCACCATCCGCGAATCCTAAGAACGTAGGAAATTCCGTTGAGATCTGTCAATCAAATGGAAGCGAATCAGCAGACCTGAAAACCAAACGAAAACTAAACTATGTACAAAAGCAACTATGCAATAGTATACAAAAGTATTAGCTCGAACTAGAAGTTCAAGCATAATACTGCTTGAGGTAGAGCCCATTCCTAGGTTCCTTCAAGACGTTCCCCTCATAATCCTCTAATTCATAGGCTCCTTTTTCCAGGACATGCCTCACGATGTAAGGACAGTGCCACATGGGGTTAAACTTGCCTTCTCCCAGGGATTCTTTAGCTTGGTCATATAAAAGGACCAAGTTACCTTCAGCATATTGCCGGGGACGGACAAACCTATCTTACTGAACCTTGACATGACGTTTATTGGCATCTATAGCCATGGCAACATCTTGATGTTGCTCGTCTAGCTGCTCAAGGTGGATTAAACGTTGCTCAATACCTGACATATCAGGGAGGAGCTCCACAGCCATTTTTAGCAAAGGGATTTCACATTCAATCAGTAAAATCGACTCCACGCCATGTACCAGCTGAAACAGTGCGAACCCAGTGGCAGTCTTGACTGTGGTTCGATACGCCCACAAAGCAGGATATAACATAATATGCCAGTTGTTCTTGCTTTGTTGGATGGCATGTTGGAGAATGGTTTTTAAAGACTTATTGACTACTTCTACCTGACCATTCACTTGGGGATAGTAATAAGATGAGTGTTCTTGACGAAACCCAAGCTTGAGTGACAAATACTCCATCATTTTGTTCTGAAAGTGACTGCCATGGTCAGTGACAATCTCTTTCGGAACACCGAACCGAGTAATAATCTGATTGAAAACGAAATGGGATTCTGTAGCATCATCGGCTTTTACGATGGGCATGGCCTCAGCCCATTTGGAAAAGTAGTCCACGGCCACTATGATATGGTGATGCCCCCCAGCCGAAGCTAGTTTGCAATCCATGAAATCCACCGCCCATTTGGTGAAGGGACCGACAGTGATGACCGGATGAAGGGGTGCTGGATGCGAGTGTATATTCTGAGAAAACACCTGGCAAGGGTGACATCTCTTCATAGCGTTTATACAATCTTTAAAGATCGAAGTCCAAAAGTAACCATCTCGCATAATGCGTTCGGTTGTAGCAAGCCCGGATAAGTGACCGCCACACGCCCCAGCATGGAAATCATTAAGCACATGCTCCGCTTCTTCATGAGTCAAACAACGACGAAGAATAGAATCTTTTCCTCGATGATACAAAGTGTAGACGATGATACAAATTGTTGATGACGATAGTATAATCTTTAGCGTGATGTTTCACACATCATTGCTCGTCTCGTGAATAATGCGAAGGAAACTTCAAAGTTTGGAGATATACAATAACATCCCCACACCAAGGTTCCTCTGACAAGATAAGAAATAAGTGTTCATCCACAAAGGAATCTTCATGAACGACATCCTTATCAAGTCTTGGAAGGTCCGACATAAGCTCAGCAAAAACTAAGGATTTCACTGACTTTGCCGAAGCAAAATTGAGATCAAACTCATGAAGGATAACAATCCATTTAGTGTACTTCCCCCCTATGAGACGCCGTGATAGCACAAACTGAAATGGATTGATATGTGCTACAACCATGGTAGTTCTAAGCATGATATAGTTTCATAATCGTTGGACTACATGAACAATCGCAAGCACCAACTTTTCCACATGAGTATATCTTAGTTCAACGTCTACTAGATTTCGACTAAGGTAATAGATTACATGCTCAATGAGCACATCATCAACCTGAACTAAGACCATGCCAATCGTCTCTTGAGATGAAACCATATAAATTGTAAAATCTCGTGCGAAGTCGGGTGGACTAAGCACAGGGGCTAATACGAAAGCTTTCTTAAGGGCATCAAAATACTGTTGGGCTTGGTCATCCCAAACAAACGGTGTGCCTTTCTTCAACAAGCACGCGAAACCTTTGGTAAGACTAGCATAATTGACTACAAAGCGACGTAGAAAAATAGCTCTCCCCTGGAGGCTTTGAAGTTGAAAAAGTTGCTCAGAGGAGGCAACCGAATTATTGCCTCAACTTTAAGAGGATCGACTCTAATACCCTCTTTCGAAACTATGAATCCTAGAAGGAGACCTATGTTCACAGCAAATATGAATTTATTGGGATTCAATCGAATCTTGTAGAGTATACATCGTTCAAGAATCAAACATAGGTGCTTGGGGTGGTCCACTCTCTTGCGAGAATGGCCATCAAGATCATCCAAGAAAACCTCCATAATCTTTTTAAGGTTGTGAAAGGCATAGGTCATGGAACATGTTAATTTTTTAGCATTAATTCAACATACTCTAGGATCTTTACTGAGAGAATAACATGTACAACATATCAAGTATAACAATGCATATTAATCACACCAAGCAATCACATCAGACAATAGACACACAGAGTTTCACTGGGGAAAACCATAAAGGTGAAAAACCCCACAACTTCCTCAGAGATAGAAACATCAATGATACAACCCAAGTACACAAAGATAGTCCTCCTAGCAGTTGAACCTCCTCCTCCACTAGTGTGCCACTTTCCAAGTAGTGTAGAAGTGAATAATGAGATGATCAAATAGAGTGCCTCCCGCACTCTATTTATACATGACCTGACCTGCCTAATAACCTAGCAGGACCGACTTGTCTAACTCAGTCTAATAACCCATGGTTATACTAATCAGGGCTGACCCCACACTTGGTGGTCTAATAACCCATCATGTGCAAGTTGCGACACTTGTCAATACAAATGATGACACTTCTGTATAGAAGAATAATAACATCTCTATAGGAGTACAATATACATGGGTGAAATACATTCCAAAGTTACAATTACATCAACACTCCCTCTTAACTAGGAAGGTATTTCTCGACATAGATATGCTAGCGCAAGTCTTCTTATCTGGATCATCATCATCGAATCATCGTCCTCAAATGATCGTCATCGTCACTACTATTTCTATCTTAATCAATCTCCAATCTACTCGTCATGGGAAGTTCTACAGAGCCAGTCCTTTTTCATATTGGATGTAGGCCCAGCACCTGTAGGTCTTCATCATCACAGGCCATATAGTGGAATCCTCGGGACTTATTACGTGCATCAACAAAACCTCGAAAGAGCATCCCAGGACTAATTACGAGCTTACTGCTCAACCTATCGGATCTCCCAGGATCTTTTACATGTTGACCTTCACAAAACCTACTCAGAGAATCCCAGGATGTTACGAGCACACCGCTCTACCTGTCTGGATCTTCATAGAGCATCCCAGGCTATTACGAGCACACCGCTCTACCTGTCCAGATTTTAAAGGATCGTTTCTATGTGATCTTTCACAAAACCTACTCAGAGCATCCCAGGATGTTACAAGCACGCCACTCTACCGATCTGGATCTCGATAGAGCATCCCAGGCTGTTACGAACACACCGCTCTACCTGTCTGGATTTTAAAGGATCTTTTCTATGCGAAATTGTAGCAAAACATACTCAGAGCATCCCAGGATGTTACGAGCACACCTCTTTATCTGTCTGGATCTCGATAGAGCATCCCATGCTATTACGAGCACACCGCCCTACCTGTCTATATTTTAAAGGATCTTTTCTATGCTACCTGCACAACCTATCCACGACCACAAAGTATCAACCTGATGCTCAACATACATCATCCTGATGTATACATGATCAACCCGATCATCATCACTACATCGTCCTGATGCATGTCATCTGGAGCAACATCCTGAAGCTCATCATATGTGATCATCCTGATCATCATAGCATCAACCTGATGCATGTCATCTGGAGCAACATCCTGAAGCTCGTCATATGTGATCATCCTAATCATCATAGAATCAACATGATGCATGTCATCTGGAGAAACATCCTGAAGCTCATCATCTGTGATCATCCTGATCATCATATCATCAACTTGATGCATGTCATCTAGAGCAAAATCCTGAAGCTCATCATCCATGATCAACCTGATCATACTATGCATCCACCTAATGCATACAATGTATCTGCCTAATACATATCACCATACATGATCCACCTAATCATACAATGTATCTACTTGATACATGCAAAAATACATGATCTACCTAATCATACAAGTATCCACCTTATACATATCAAATACATGATCTACCTGATCATACAAGTATCCACCTGATACATATCAAATACATGATCGACCTGATCATACAAGTATCCACCTGATACATATCAAATACATGATCTACTTGATCATACAAGTATCCACTTGATACATACATGATCTACCTAATCATACAAGTATCCACCTGATACATACATAAATACATGATCCACCTGATCATACAAGTATCCACCTAATACATACATAAATACATGATCCACCTGATCATATCAAGCATCAAACCTGATGCATATACAAATGCAAGATCCAACTGATCATATCAAGCATCCAACATGATGCATATACAAATACATGATCAAACTGATCAAAGCATCCAACTGATACATATACAAAGCAGTAATTGGAGGATCGTCCTGATGCTCATCATCTAGCACCTACATCCACAGCCATGGGAAGGATCCTCCTCTCACCATGCTTGGAAAGGCTCCTGCAAATGTGTCCATCACTTCTTCCTCGAAGTGTCATCAATCTAAAGAACACCAAGCCTCTCTCTGAAGTATTCAAACTTCACTCTGGCTAGTGGTTTCGTCAACACATCTGCAATCTGCTCATCTGTCACAACATGCAGGAGCGTCACTGCACCTCTCTGCACCATATCCCTGATATAGTGATATTTGATCTCAATGTGTTTCGACCTATCATGGAACACCGGATTCTCAGACAGCTTCACACAACTCTGGTTGTCACAAAAGATACCAGTAGCCTCCAATGGGATATTAAATAACTCAGATAGTAACTTCCTAAGCCATACTGCCTCACAACTAGCTGAACAAGCTGCAACATACTCTGCCTCGGGTGTACTCAATACTACGCAGGACTGCTTCCTGCTAAACCAAGAGATCGCACCTGATCCCATACTGAAGCAACACCCATATGTTCCCTTCCTATCTGCAGCACTGCCTACCCAACCTGAATCAACATAGCCTTGCACGTTAAACTTTTGATTCTCATCATACTTGAGCCCATAATCGATTGTATCTTTCAGGTACCTCAGAATATGCTATACAGGAACCAGGTGAACACCTCTGGGATCCGTTAGGAACTGGCTCAATGTGTTCACCGCAAAGCAAATATCTGGTCTCGTGTTTGTCAGGTACATCAAGGACCCAATCATCTGATGATACACAGTGACATCAACCGGATTAGATGAAGCATCACACAGAAGCTTCAGGTTTTATGCCATAGGTGTGGCCATGGCCTTGCAATCCATCATTCTGAACCTCTTCAGGATCTCTATTGTATACTTCCCTTGTCCAAGGAAGATTCCATCTGCACTCTGCCACACCTCCATGCTTAGAAAATAGTGCATCATCCCCAAGTCCTTCATCTCGAACTCGGCAGCAAGCTTCCTCTTGGTGTCGGCAATCAACCCATCCTCACCTGTAACAAACAAGTCATCCACATACAGTAGTAGTATCACAGGATTTCCTTCCTCAACCTTGTAGTAAAGGTTGGAATCCGCTTTACTCTTAGTAAAGCCCAAACTGGATAGGAAACTATCCATCCTGCCATACCAAGTCCTAGGAGCTTGCTTCAATCCCTACAAGGATTTATTCAACCTGCACACATATGACTCCCTGTCATGTGTCTCAAAACCAAGTGGATGCTCCACATACACTTCCTCTTCAACTACATCATTCAAGAAAGTTGTCTTGACATACATTTGGTGTATCTTCCACTTCATCACTGCAGCCAGGGAAAGTACTGATTTGATGGAAGTGTACTTGGCTACAGGAGCAAAAGTCTCTTCATAGTCTATTCCCCCTTTCTGGGAGAAGCCACGAGCTACAAATCTCGCTTTGTATTTTTCTATGCTACCATCTGCAGCATGCTTGATCTTATAGATCCACTTGGAAGTCACAACAGACTTCCCATCTGGTCTTGGGACCGCATCCCAAACATCATTCTTCATGATCGACTAATATTCCTCAATCATGGCATTCTTCCATTACTGTATCCCAAATCCTGGGAACTTTAGATTCTTCAATAGATAGATTTATTTCTAGAATAAATGTTGTAGTCCTTCTTTTGTAGGTGATGGTATACGATCTTTCCTACAAGACAAGTTAAATTGCATGATCAGAAACATATGTTGATCGGTATAGTCGGGGAAATATTGGCCATGTTCCCCTCCGCAAAAGAGCCACAGGGTGACCAACCATCTTGGCAAGAGTTGTCCTAAACTCTTCTTTCTTGGTGAGATCGAGTTTGGGAAGGAAATAAGAGCGATGATGCATATCCTCCCAAGGCCTCTCACTACCACACATGGCCTTGATAATAGCTTCATTTGAAGGTAAAGTACCATCAAGGAAATCGTGCAAACAAAACAAGTCGGATTCCCAAACCGGCAGCATAATGGGATCTTCCTCCTCTGTCCGTGAAGTGGAGAGATCTGGCTCTGCAATGGCTTATTGAATATCTTGATAAGCAAGCTCAGCAACATACAATGGCATAGACATCTCGAAGTGCACATTGTCTCCAGACGTAGAACTTGTGGATGGTAAGGTCCATGGATCATCAAAATATGAAGTCCGGAACGGTACATTATGCAATGGAGGAGACGCATCGTCAGAAATGGTTCCAATAAAATTAACGGGTGAAGGGAAATCATAAGATCCCATCAATAAGGGGTATAGTCCAACACCCATGTTCCCATTTGCCGGCTGAGAATCTGTAACTTGGGGGACTACTGATCCCGTGGATGCTGTGGGAGAAGGATTAACGAAATCCAACTGATCGATTGTCACAATCTTTCCTTTGTGCGGAAAGCAAATAACTCTGAATACAGTAGACGCGACAGCTTTCATAGCGTACATCCAATTCCTACCCAGGAGAAGGTTGTAGTCGATGGGTGCATCAACCACCTCGACTTCAATAGGCACAGTTTTACCTCCCAAGCGGACAACAAGGGAAGGGATAATCCCATGCGGCTTAAATTACTGACCGTCAAATTCAGTGAGCATGGTCCTATACGTGAGTAGAGGAGGAGAGCTAAGAGATTTACAACAAGCTAAAGACATCACTGACGCGGAAGCACCTTCGTCAACCACCGTTCTCTTGATGAAATTCTGAAGGAACTCCACATGGATTTGAAAAGCCACGTGGTAAGGTAAGCGAGGTTGAACATCAGTAGTGTCAAACTTGATAAGGTTGGGACTCCCCCCATCTTGAACTCCTAAAGCACTCAAAAGGGCATGCCTTTGAGAAGGACACGCCTGTAAAACTTCAAGAGCCGACATGGCACATGGATTTTGGCCCAAATCTTCTACAATGGAGTAGTTCTGGGCGGCTCGAGCATTGGGATTATGGGTATAGCGCTTGAGAACACCTTTCGGTATCCGCAAAATAATAGAGGGCTTCTCGATATGCAAGCAATTATCAGGAGGAGGGGGAGGCTCATTCCCCATATTCGGTTGTGGTGCACCATAATCGCGTTGACGAGTAGCAACACTAACCTCTAATTGGACCATATTCACGCATCCATAGCCACTAGTATTGGAGGACGACGTTGTAGTCTCATTAGGTCCATAACTAGTAGCGGGAGCATGTGAAGCCATGTTTTGATGATGAGGAAGGGGATCCTTCAACACAGCTGGGCTCTGTGAAATATGCTTCGATGCTTCTTCGATTTGAGGACATAAGTGAGTAAGATGGTCTTCCCCACAAAGCTTTCAAGGGAATTTCACCTTACGCCTAGGTTTATGGTCCTCGCCAGCATTTCTGCCTTCCTGAGGAGGGTTGGCATTCTCCTTATGAGGGGTGTTGCGATTACTATTATTGTTCCCATTGTTTCCACCCTTACAGTTGTTTCTCCCCTTCTTCTTACCACCAGGCTACTGGTTACCAGATGGGTTCGTCGATTGCATAGTGTGTACATCGGACGACAGGATGGAAGTGGACAAGGTGTGAACCTGTCTAGGAGTAGACTGGTTAAGTGACAAATTTTTCATTTGATTAGCCACCAAATCTACAGAACAAGTACTTGCGGATCCCACAATTCCATCAGCATGCGGTCCAGGAACTGACTTGGGCTCATGTCATGTTCGCAGTGCGTCAGGAATAATGTCATACAAAATGATAGACTGAGAGTATAGTAAATCTAACTGCTGGACTTTTAAGATGGCTTGTTCCTCAGTCATAATACTAGACATCGAAACATCCTTAGCAACATATGGAAGTAAGGACTTGAGGAACCATTCCAATAGAAACTCTGGAGGAATGTTGGCTTTCACTAGTCGCTTTCGTCAACACCACTCTTGAACATGGTCAGAAATATGCGTGGCCTTATTCTGACGGAAGGTAGACAAAAGTTCAGTACCAATATCGTAGCGAATCGGTAACTGGAAATGATCCAAGAAAACCAAAGCAATCTCATTGAAACCCCTATAAGTGCCCCCAGGAAACTCAACATACCACTTGGTAGCTGCCCCCATGAGGGTGCGTTGAAATAGTCGCAATCGAACGGAGTCGTGATTCAATAAGTTGGATGAGAACCAAAGGTGAAAGGTAGTGACATGGTCACCCGGATCCTCACCACTCTTTCCTTCAAACTTAGGAATGTCCGAAGGGAGCTTGGTAGGGACTGGAGGCCAGTTAGGATCATGACACACCAGATCATTTGTGAGCTTCGAAAGATCTGGAAGATTAAAACGTGCAAGGAACGGGAGCTACGGCTGCAAAGCTTGATTATGAGCTCCCATAAAAGGTTGATTGTAAGGACCTAATGGATAAGAAGGACCATAAGCTTGACCATGACCATAAAAATGTTGATTATATGGGCCTGATTGACCATAAGCTTAACCATGGCCATAAGGTTGATAACCTCCCCCAACCTGACCTATGTGAGGGTAAGTAGGTATATACGCATTTTGAGCACCATATTGAGGTGAGTTGTACTGATGGCGAGCACCGACTGTATTGTAGTAAGGGTTTTCGCCATAATTATGGGGCATATACGTACTATTCGTAGTAGGAACCGTGTTGTAATGACCACGATTGTAAAGTATGTTCCCACCCCCTACCCCCTACGTAAGCATTATTAGTAGCGTGAGCAGTCGTCTGGTGACCGTAAGCATGAGCTGTATTCCCAACCCCAACATTGGTGTTACTAGTAGCAGGAATGGTGGCATTGTGACCTTGAGTATGAGGTATATTCCCACCTCCTACATTAACATTACTAGTAGCGGCGGAATATGTAAAAGTGTATTGTATTTTTCCACCCTCGTGATTGGGAGGAATTTTAACATTCGCAAAAGTGGTCCTCGGTTGACGGGTAGAGGCATGTGTAGTGTGTTGTGGATCGCGAGTCGTGTTGCAAACATTGTTCCTATTAGGTTGGGTAGTCCTAGGAGGCAACTGTCTTCCAACATTTGCATTGTTAGGAGGAACATGACCGGTCCCCATACTATGTCTGTGAGTGGAAAAAGTGGTGCCCCCGATGAGGGTATTGCCCCCAGTGGGTGCAGTGTTTCTAACACCATGACTAGTGCCAGCATGAGTACCAAAAGCAGTGGAAGAATCAACTATGTTGTAATTAGGCATACCAAAAGGGAACGTGGTAGGGTTGGTCGTAGGACCTATGTCATCATGTAACTCTGGCATCCCATAATGGAAACCATGTGGATCTAAAGGATCGAACGGGTCGTCCTCGGCTGGATCTGGACCAAACAAACTAGGTTGAGTCTTGGGTGGATCCGGACCAAACAAACTAGGTTGGGTCTCAAGTGGATCATCCCCCCACGCCTCTCGAGGGGTAGGGGTGTCTAAGGTGTGTTCGACTCTACCTGATGGACTCGTAGGGATTTCTCTTGTGCCAAATTAATCCTAACGGCCAAACTATCGATCGGAAACAAAAAATAAAGAGCACACACCTAGAGAAACTACAGCCAAGAGTAGACAAACAGAGTGGCTAAATGAGATCTCAACACTAGAGCTGGTATGTCTCTCCTAGGAGAGGCTTGAGACTCCCAAAATGCAGCCAAAGGTAACAGAATCAGTTATAAAGGTTCCCAGGCTTCACTGCGTGCAAAGGGTCGTAACCCTCGACAACAAACAACTATGTTGTCCAACCCCTATCTGACTCAGGACACAAACAGTATAACCACTACAAGTACCCTATGCGATACCTAGGTAAGGAAAATATGGTCACCACAGTATAACCAATGCTCAGGGGGACAGTCGCAGGTGGGATCCGTCGTATGGGAAGGGTAGCTAAGCCCGAAACTCAAAAGGGTCAAATCCCCCAAGAGTCCGCAGATACGAACAAACCCTGGAAATATATCCCACGTTCAGCCAGTATTGGAGGGCTATCTCCGCAACCAACCTCCCGTGACCTCATGCTTAACTCTGGTCTAAGTAGAGCTTCCTAAGAACACCGATGTATACCATGGATTTCACCACTCCCTGGTCAGACACATAATGTTTCGTCTAGTAGTCTTGGATTGTTTACTCACAATGATCTATTCCAAGACTCTAAACCTATGCTAGTTGGTGTACCCTATAAAGAAAAATCGTTCTACTCAATTTTAAGATTAAGCGTTAATTTTAATGGTTGTGGTTACTCAAAGGATATGGTTGTGAAACTAGTGATGTATATGACTCAATAGTATGCAAAATTGTTAAACTCTAGACTCATCTATCCAATAAATACAATGCCACTAGAATGAAAATCAATCCAACGGTTTCAAAATAAAAATGCAACTCTTTTATATTTTCAATGCACAAGCACTCAGATGCAAAATCAGTACATGAAAGTAAAAAAAAAATTGTATTTTCACTTATAAGCAAAAGGAAAATGCAAAACTATGTTTTTGTATTTTTCAATATAATGAAATGAAAAATGCAAGCAAAATCTCACTATTTAGTTACAAAAATGCAAGCAAAATCTCACTATTTAGTTACAAAAATGCAAAGGAGATCACTCAAATAACCTAGCAGATCCCAAACAGTAAGAATCAGCCGAGGTAATGAGCTAAAAAATTAAAAATGGGTAAAAATCAACAAGGCTCAAAATCAAGAGAAAAGAGAAGTTCTGGTCCCAAACAAGGCTTGGAACAGTCAGGAACAAGGCCAAAGAAGACTCGGGAACACCCAAAACCAACCCAGAAACAACCAAAGGCCATAAACCAATCACCCCCGGAGTTGCACGCTACTATCGAAGGAATAACTGCGGGTACCCGCGGGCTATAGTGCAAATATAGGTAGGTAGACATGGGAAGAACAAGGCTCACCTGCGTACAGGGAAAAGCAAATGAGCAGACAAAGAGTCCAATGGCTCAGAAAAAGGGTGTTTTCTATAGTGTATCCTAACATCCAATGAATGACATAGAGACTCGACACACAACAACTCTAAACAAGGAATAAAGCCTAAAAATCCCCAAAAATGGATGTTCTCCCCATCGGAGTCACCATTTTTGTTACGGAGAAAACTTCCTATGGCTTGGGGTAGACCACAACAGACAGCTGACTACCAGAAATTAACTCAATTCTCAATGTTATACTATATAAATAACAATGCTAAGATAATGAAGAATATAACCAACCTGGATATGGACATGTGGTGTAGATCCCCATTGGAGCTTTCAATTCGTGCACTTGAACCTGCAAATTAGTCTTGATAGCCAATATTCAACAAGCACATATAATATATGAAAGACATTGACATCATCAATAGCAATGGTCCATGATATCATAAGTAAATGCAACCCAATGTAATATAAACAACATTCACGACATTAATGGACGAGAATATGAGTATTTCTATTAATACATAACAAGAAGTATAATGTGATATGACCTCTTGTCGGCAACCAATCTGAACCGAGAACTGGGTCTCTCCACTTATGCCTCCACCACTTCAATCCTCCATGCAATGGCAAACTCAAACTATGATAGGAGTTTTGAAGGTGAATATAAGAGGTTCACAACAACAAGGATCAATGAGTGTAGACTCAAGATGTGGCAAAAATCCACTAGAGTTATCTTGCTCTCTCTTTCTCCTCCCTTCCATATGCCATATGTGCTCAATATATATAGCCCTCCCAAAGGTAAGTGAAATGACACATCGAGGCATTTCGAGGAAAATGGAGAGCCAAAGGTCACCCTAAGACCGCTTTTTGGGAGTAAAAAGTCATTTACTAGTGATTTTTACCATTTTACTTGTCGCCCGCGGGCTATAGTGGTGTAGCTCGCGGGTACGTAGGCTAAAGTGGAACAGCTAGCGTATAGGAAGAAAAATAGGGAAATAGTGTATCTGAAGGATATAAAGTGGATCTGAGTCAGTAGAATGGATCCTAAAGGCCAAAGAGTGCTGATGCTCACAAGGTGGAAAATTACGTTGTAACAGTTGCACATCTCTTTGTTTGTGTTTCTACTATGTATCAGTGTTTAGGGGGGTATATTGCATCTCTTACCTTTATGTTGTAGTGAACCTTGTATGGCATTTTGTTGGAACAGTTGAATATATGTAGATCACATCTTGTGGTTGTCTTTTGTTGTTAATATAAAAGCTGATTTTTTCCTGTGTGAAAAAAATAACAAATCATTTGGAGTATAACGTAGCTCATTCAAATACGGACTAGCAATATGAATATATACAAGTAAAACAGTAATGCACTAAACAAGTAAAAGTTTTTTTTGCGACATCAAATATATATACAAGGAAAACAATACTACAATAAACAAGTAAAAATGAATTGGAACAAGATATCATAATTAAGTTATTATGTCAACAGTATAAACATGAAGAGTATTCAAAACATTTAAAACAAAATCATGATTCCAAATTATATTCTTAATGTAATTCTTTGTCTGGCATTTTTATTTAAATATCTCATTATTTGTTGTTTGTTGC
Source organism: Larix kaempferi (assembly GCA_027924585.1). Classification (NCBI taxonomy): domain Eukaryota; kingdom Viridiplantae; phylum Streptophyta; class Pinopsida; order Pinales; family Pinaceae; genus Larix; species Larix kaempferi. The sequence continues at coordinate 2,723,037 of BSBM01000484.1, read as the reverse complement.
CTAATTGAAAAAATATCATGGAAACACAACCAGAGTAACTTTTAAGAAGATAATCTAGGCTAGCCACATCATCTCCTTTAAAATATTAAAGCATTGAAAAATAAGACAACCTGGAAAACAAAATGGTAAGAAAATACCAAGGATTATTGATTGTAATAAATCTAGATAAAGTGGATCAAATTAATGTCCTAATTACATGTGTAATATCTACTTTTTCATCTGAAATAGTTTTTTCCAGGAGATGAAAATGGAGTAGTCTAAATATTCTATGTTTTCTACTTTTCAGGGTATATTTTATGGTTTGTTTTGTTCGATCTCAATTGAAAAACACAAGTTAAACACCTCCAAGTTTGGATTTTACCAAAAAACAATTACTGGATTCCAACAAAAAACCATCAAAAAGTCTAAAACGTAGAATAATTAGACTACGATGAAAATAAATTGAAACCGCACTTTTATATGCCCTAATATACTCACCTATCACATCCTTTAGCAAGGATTAGTCAATGTAATAAAGTAAGACAAAATTAATCAAATTAAACTTTGATTTGTGTGTGTAACATCTACTTTTCAATCTTAAACATGTTTTTCCTATAGAGGAAAATAACTTGAAAACCCATTAAGCATTCCCTAAGGTATGTCATCTAACATATCCATTAGTCCAACTATAGTTGTCTTCAAGGATCTTGGTGATGAGAAATCCAAGAAACCCAAGACAACTTGAAACATATTGGATTTTAAATTTGTGAAAGGGATGGGGTTGGAGTCTTCTCCTTGATGGGTGGTGAATTCAAAACTCCCACAAAGTAAAATTCTATATTTAAAATTTAACTGAAATCATTTTAATAATTTAGTGCAATGGGGATTTTTGAAGCCTCCCTTACTATGCGATTCATATGAATAACCCCTCCTCATGAAAAAATCAGCATCCCATGTAAAACATTGATAATTGTTTAGGAGCTCCAAAACTTGTCGCTTCGACACACTACCACTTCAAACTAGGTCAATATGCAAAATGATCCTCTTCAGGTTCACCCAAAAGAAACACCTGCTCATTTTTTTCACCCAATTACCCCAATTCCTCAAGGATTGGATCAAGATCCATGTGTTTCCACTTATTAAGTTTTACAATGGCCATTTTACTATGGAAAATATTTTTAGTTATTTAAGTTTAATAAGAAAGGGAAAATAAAATTTCAGACAAAAAATATAACACATGAATAGACATGTGAAGTAGACTTGGTAAAGATACTTTAGAATATCATGGGAATTCAAATAAGGGTTTTACTATATGTATAGAAACTAGAATAGGAGAATATTCATATCAAATGCAATTCTTAGTGGAACTGTCAATGAAATATATTTTCTCTTGAAAGAACTTGAAAATGATGCGGAAGGGTTTCAAAAAGAAACAAATAGTTTTAAAAATAGAAAAATCATGGCATGAGAAAGAATCAATAAAAAAAGAAAAAGGTAATTACTAATTTTTTTACCTATTTTGTGGATTTCAATGAATGAACCTCTTGGTTTGGACTCTGAGAATGTTAACATGGGTTGTTGAAGAATAAGAAACATAAATTCCATAAATGATTCAAGACTCCATTGCCAAGAACCTAACCTATCTTATCTCCCTAAGTAGGGAAAAATTGTTTCCTTATAACTATTGTTGCCTTGAAATATGGTTGAAACTGCTACAAAAAAACACTTTTTTTGAATAATTATGGAAAATGGGAAGCTAGAACATAGTGCATGTTAAATTTACAGGATGAAATAGCTCCAAATAATCACAATTCTCAGAATATTGTGGCAAATTGGAGTATCTAGCTTGAGTTTTACAAGCTGAAAATGTTTTTTTCCTAATTTCCCTCCCAAATAACAGTGGCTAAGGGTTTAAATATTATTTTCCAAAAATAAATTTGGGGCTAAATATATTCAAACCTCTCTAAATAAATATTTTTCCCAACCAAATATCTAAACCCTTTAATTTCGCCCATGGGCTAAATTTCACTCCTAAAATTTTCCCTGCTCGAGTAATCCATCATTCGCCAAGGATTTCTTGCATAAGAAGAGCACAACGTTTAGGGTTCTCATTGTTATAGCTAAAATTGGCAATACCACGCTTTGATTGTCGTCTTGAAAATAATCCAAAAGATGACACTTTGAGAGTCATTGTTTTTTCACAAAAAATGACATTTATGGATTGAGGATTCTATGATTTCACCTCTATTATTATGGCCCTGAAAATTCTATTGAAACCAAAACCATTCCCAAATACCCTAAAATTTGTAAACCTTAAAATGAGCAAATTCACACCAAATGTCCATGCAAATTGTGAATTGTTCGCACTTTCCCCTTTGACATGGTGCGAATGCAAGAAAAAAGTGGCATTCGCAGGTTGCACACTATTTGGAAGTGAATCATTCACTCATTTCCCTTGTATTAGGCGTGAATGCCCTCAAAAAATATGAAAAATATATAAAAATTTGAAAAAAGAGGGAGTTATGGAAGTTTCGAGAACCACCTGCTCGGTTTCAACTTCTCCAACCATTTGGTAATTGTTCCTAACTTCCTTCATCAACTATGAGAAAGGTTGGGATGAGCCAAATGAGGGATGACTTTTCATAGTAATGTTATGTTGGAAGAATTTCTTACCTTTTATTCTCCTTTCTCTTCCTATCATTTATCTTTATCATTGATATTTATATCCCTTTGTGATGAAATTATTGTCCTTAAATGGTTTCTAACCTATGCATTAGGAATACATGAGAAGGAATGACCTAGAGCTCTAGTTTCAACAAGGTGTTGATCGAAAGAAGGTATGATTGTACTTTTTTTGTTGTTTAATAAAGATTGGACATCTTTCCCTTCCCTATATTTTGTGTTAATCATTGTATGAGTTTTGGCATAAGTAATTATTGTATCTTGATCTGAATTTGAGTTACTAGTTTCATATTTATGTCATGTTTGTATCTCAATAATATATTTGTGTTGCCACATTAGTTTGAGGAAGGTATCTTGTTTGTGTTGCAAGTATTTGGATTGATATAAAGGATCAGATCTGAAGGAGATAAGGGAGTGGCTAGAATCAACCTTCATAAATAAGGTACACAAAGTTCTTCTCCTGACCTTTGCACTATCCTCCCTGATGCCACTCAGCACCGGTCGTTGTATCCTACACCTGCGGGCTCGTCACACTCGAGAGATGTACTTATTAGGTCCATTTCCCACATAGGAAAGGTTCCTCCTACTACTCCAACGTCATTTAATATGGATCCGCAATACCCACCCATGCCACTTGTGTTGGTTCCCCCTCCTCTAGTACCAATCCCCTCATTTGGTAAGTTATAGTATGGACCCTATAGTCCTACTTTTCCAAACATTATCCAGGCAATAGCGGTTCCAACACTGCAAATGGCACAAGCTGTCTCTACGTCCACATATTATGGGGCGCAAACCGCATTTATCCCACCACCGGGATATAAACCTTACTATATGTTTCCATGTTCGATTGGTCAAACCCACACACCTCACATGGGGGTCAACCTCATTCAACCTTCTTTCACACAACAAAATCAACAGTTCGAGCAGTTGAACACCACAAATACCCAGAATCCTCAGATTCAGGGGAAGAATAAAGGAAGGAACAAGCAAAACCAATAGCAGGGGCAAGGGGGAAACCTTCCTCCTCAGCAAAAGCCAGAACCCGAGTAATCAAAACATGGGGACAAAAAATCCCCCCGGACATGGGAAGAACGCCAACCTGAGAACCAATTACTCTTGCTCCATTTGCAAAGAATATGGTCATTACACACATCGCTACCCTCTTATCCCCGAATGCCAATATTTAGTGGAAGACAAGAAGAATACTGTGATAAATCCCCCTCAAGCCTTGAACCCTCCCCAACCCCAAACCGCGGTCTTACAACAACCCTTCTCCAATTAAGGGGTTGTTACACAACAACAAGATCCTCGCCCCTCCGACGATGGCTCTTTCCAAAATATCTACATGGTGGATGTTAATCTTCAGACTTGATCCAAATGTTATGATAGGCATGAATATTCCCAAGTGGAAGACATCCCTCTCCCCTCAGGGGGGCCTCTACAAATATCACGCCCAATTGTTGAATAGATCCCCCGGATTCCCAAATTCCCACTTCAGCGTACACCTAATAACCCCCATATGAAATCTTCCCACAATTATAGTATTGGGGATGAATTGGATCAGTCCTGTAATACCCCAATTTTGACCCCTGTGAAATATTGGCTTTTAATGTAAATATTGTATACATGCGTTGTATGTTTCCTTAGCATGGAGCTCAAGGCCAAGGCCCCGCTAGTGTATGTTCAGATTTTATTTAAAACAAGTAAGTATTTGATATTTTGATACCCGTGTGCTATTAAGCCATGGGATATTGTAAATTGATGTAAATATTAATATTGCAATAAAATACCAAAACTGGCTATGGAAGCAACCAATGAGAAGGGGCCATGTGTATCTACTAGAGAGTGGTGAGGGGGTTGTGGGGATGAACCATATGTTTCCAAATGTCATTGTGAGAACCCACTTGACTTTCCTTGATGACATTTATTTATGTTGTAAGGAAGTTGTTGAGGATTTCAGTCCATGGCTTCAATGGAGCATGGGCAGCCCAGAAATTCATATGGCAGAGTATGGGCTCTGTTTTCTTATACCACAAGTCACTCTACCTCATGAGAGTTGCTTCTTCCTCATCCCCATTCCATTATGGAAGTTACCAGCATCATTTTCCATCCAAAAACGAATTGCCAGCAGGGAGAAAAACCAAAAATCGCAACTTTGAAAGAACCCACGTTTTGAAGAGCCAAAAATGCTCAGATTTGGTATTTAACAGTAAACTCCAATGGGGGATCCATAGATATGAACCTTGGGGCGAATTTGAGAGGATTAGATACCCCGAAATCCATTGGAAAACTCGGTTTTTATAGCCCAGAAAACCAGTGACGGGATTGAGTTATTTGATGAACAGAATTGTGAGAAATCCAATGGTGAATGACTGAGCAGAGGTTGGGTTTGCTTGATAAACCCAGTGAAGGCTAGAATCTCAAGGATTAGAAGCTGGACCTTTCTATGCCCACCCTGAAGAGCATTGGAGGGAAGGGACGCCTGAGGGACTGTGCAGCAGAGAAGGGGACCTTCCTTGTGTTGGGTGTGGTAGGTAATGTGGGTGCCTTGACTGTTGAATTCATTTTGAGATGCTTGTAGCTCTGTGGTTGAGCTCACTGGCTTAGCATTGCCCTCCTTTGTCTTTCATATGCTTGAAAAACCCAATTGTGTTGGCTTAGCATAATTGTTGAGTGAAACCATGGCTGTGAATGAGCCCAGCTAGTTCCTCCTTAGTGGATACACAACCCAGCTCGGGGGTGATCTCTCAGCTGAAAGAGTACAAGCTGGACAGAGATCTATGGTTGGGTGGAACGTTGCTCTCACATAGCTAGTTTTTTGGACAACTTCATCTTCAAGATAAGTGTTATCTGTGTTATAAATTATATGCATTATGTGTTTTGCATTATGCTAATTCAGAATGATATTTATTCATGATTAATGGAATTGGTATGAAGTCTATGCATAGCATGAGTACGAGATTGAATTCTCTACATAATGAACCTTCATATGCCTGTGTTAGATATGATGATGCATTATTGTTTGTGTGTTTGCAAATATGTTTATTTTCACTGTGTTTATATTGAGTATGAGTCTGGACATAGAAGATTTTAATTGTTATGAATTTATGAGTAATGTATGGGGCTGAGATTGTCAAATAAGCCCGGTAGATTGGTCATGTTTCCCTTACTAGCATCGAATAGATGGAAGGGAACGCTACAAGTCCCCTGTAACCATTTCCATGTTAGAAGTGATACACTCATGCCCAACCCAACGGAAGGATTTATTTAATGCACTAGACGTCATCGATCCTTCCGACTCATCCCTCATGACCTTTAATCTCCACAAAGGTGAACCACGACTACCCTCTTTAGTCACATTTCAAGTCCCTGTCATAGTAAAGAACATTATGATTCATTGGTGTATTATCAATGAAGGCGCATCCACTTGCATCATGTCCTCTAATGTTTGGAAACGATTAGGGTCACCCGAGTTGGTTACCTCGTATTTCTCTCACTGCGCATATGATGGGAGGCCGTCCCAACCTAGAGCATTGTACCAAAATGTCCCCATAGAGTTGAGAGGCAAGTTGGTTATGATCAATATCAAGGTAGTCGATGCTCAAATTAATTACAACATCCTCTTGAGGTGTAGTTATATGTACACTATGAAGGAGGTCTCCTCCTCAGTCTTCTGTATCATGATGTTTCCCTTAAATGGAAATATTTTCACCCTTGACTAGCTCAATTACTATGATCCGAACGCTAGTAGAAACCCTAACAATATCCTACCTACTATCACTGGCACAAATCAACCCCCCTATGTCGATATTTCCTCGACATGTACAAGGACTCCAATTTGTTGGGAGTGTACTCTGGTCCACCATCTGAGATCCCCACATCTACTGATGGCCTAATGTGTACAATTTTCCCCGTTGAAAATGGGCCCACCTCCTCCTCAACACCATCATCACCACCGCCGCTAATAAATGGCATTGAACAAACATTGAGTCTGCGGGTACCCCTGATCTTCCAAATCCATTTCTTGTACCCCCCCACAGGTGTACAAGGGACGCTGGTTATGGCTCAATTGACTCTACCTAGGTTCACTTCAGGTATTCTGGTATGGTAGCTAATACCACCCTACCCAGAAATGGATTCTAAACCAATATCCCACTATGAGTTTTTCCTTGTTTCAATTTTTACTCCTACTAGGCAAGTTATTCCCTCTGTACCACTAGTCGGACCTACAACATCCGCAACTAAACCACATTCAATTGCCACTAAGACAACCACATGGGTGTAATACCCCATGTGTTAATCCCCTAGACATATGTTGTGATTATTATTTGTGTTGTAATGTGGCACTAGGTGCATGGACTATGGACTATGGACAGTATTATTATTATTATTATTAATTAAATAACTAGATCAACCTGGACAACTAATGTGGCTGGGGGGGCATGGATTCCACATTTGAGGGGGTTGAGTACTAGGAGTTGTGGCTCTCCCTAACAACACTCTGTGTTTCCTATTTTTGTTATTTTAGCCTATGTTGGTATTATTGAGACTAATACATGATTTAGTGGGCCTTCCTTAGTGCTTGGATGGATTCACTTGTTAAATGTGCCCCTTTGGTGGTTTTGTAACTCCTTTTTGGAGGTTACACTTGGTTTTGTAAACCCACTTGCATAAGTGCACCCTCACTGGCTATTTTTAGCCTTGACACCTCAAAAGTTGTGTAACTCCCCTCATGTTTTGTAACCTCCTCTCACTAATTCTAGTTGGCCTCTTTGTTTTTAAGTTAACCTCTTGTGGTTTGGGTAACCTCCATAGTGAGTTGGATTTAGACTCTTGGAATGGATTCAAATTGTTCTATATGAATTCGAATGGGCTCTCTCATGGGCTCTCTCTTGGATACTGGATTGAAGTTGCATGCTCTCATAGAAGAGAAGCATTGTATGGATAAAGATTGAAGTCTTGGGTGAGGGTATTTATATCTAAAGGGTCATGGTGAGCGCGGATAGTCACAAATCACCAAGCAATGAATATTGAAGGCCTTATAATGAGGTATGAAGACTTTGTAATGGGGATTGAAGATTGACTGTGCAGAACACATCATGAGTCCTTATCCCATTGATTGTCCTTGTCTGAATATCTACACATGAATCCCGATGGTGGATGGTGATGTCTTGAGGGACCTTTGTGGTGAAGGGAATCCCATTGCACCAGGTATTGTAGATGTGAGGGAAATTTTAGATTGAGAAAGGTGTAGTTGTGGTTTCTGACATTGTGGAAAGCGAAAAACAATATGGCATGGTTCGACCATTTATGAGCATTTCTATGTTTTAAAACCTACCCCATTGCATTTGTAGTGACGTTTCCAGTGAGGAACACCTTTTATTTAACTGAAAATGGTTTCAGTATGACTAAGATCAAGTCACTTTTGTGTGGCAGGGTTCTTTAGAAGGGAGAAGCCACATCTTTTGGTTCATATGTTTCTGAGCATTTATGCATTGTGAGACCTGTTCTATTGCATCCAGAGTGACGTTTCTAGTCATGAATACCTTTTTTTTCATTAAAAAATCTTTCCATATGGCTGAGATATAGTCATTTATGTGTGGCAGTGTTAAGAAAGAACACACCATGTTCATTGATTGCGAGTACCTCTGCTTATGGATCCATGGAATCAGCTCGGGGGTTACTTGTTCAAGTATGGCTTGACTTGACTGTGTCTATGGATGGGTGGAAATTTTTTATGTTGAATCTATTTTCCCCTTAATCAAATAAGTATTTTATTATATGTGTATTTACTGCATCGTTGGAATTATATATGCTTATGAATCTGATTTGCTTATGATCTATATGGTTGTAGGTGACAGCCTTGACATATGATTTTATATGGTTGTAGTTGATATTTTTCATACTTGAATTTGTTCATGTTGATATGGCCATGGTTTGTAGTTTGTGATGATTATTTCATTATGTGCTTATTTGCAGTACTTTGATGTACATGGGCTGTTAGATCCAGTTTTTGCTTATGGTTTGTAAAGATGTAGGTGATATCCATGAGATCTTATGTTATTATCACCTATATGGATATATATGGAATCCCTCATATGTGGTTTTATCTATGTTAATATGGTTGTAGATGGTAGTTTGAAGATCTAATTTCTAGCTTGTCAATGTGGTGGAATATGGCATCCTGTAGATCTTTTAATTTGTATTGACTAAGTTAGTTTACAAATATGAATTAAGTATTGGTTATATGGTTATGGTATATTTGATTAATTGATGTTAGTTAACATATTAATAGATTTCTCATATCTTATTACATTCATGCTTGTATTTACCTTGCTTAGCATATGCATATGGAAAATGATATGTATTGCAAGTTTGCGTTGTCCTTAAAAAGGATGATTGTTTTATTTAATTGGATGGTTAGCATAATGTCCTAGTCTTAGATAAACTTATTATGTTGTGCATTTAACTTGATGCATCCTATCCCCTGGTCATCTTGGTGTCCCTATCCTTGGTTTCGGGGTCAGGTGCATTACAAGGGGGCATGAAACAGCTAGAGTTGAAAGGCCCCCTCCTACTCAACCCTACACCCCACTCGTCATAGGTTGCTTAGACTAAAGCAGGGGGAATCAACCAACAATTGTTAAAATCCCTAGTGTCGACCAATACTACCACATAGAGATTCACTCCACCATGCACTCTTTGTGGGAAACAAGGCCATGCGACCAATCTGTGCCCCAGATTACTAGAACTTTCAAACTTTCTCAACACCCTGGTTAGTGTAACCCATGCTCCATGGGCCATAGAGGGGGGCACATAATCATATCCCACCCATAATTCCAAATTATTCCATACGAATCACGCATGTTCGATTTGTTTCCAGTTTGGGTATTACAACCACCATTGTCTTGATCTCCCTCGATTTAGGGATGCGTTGGAAACCATTCACCTCACTCATCCATTGGACAACACCTCTCCCCATTCATCACCTGACATGGATTCTATCAATACTATTATAACTATGGTCCCTATAAGAAACTACCCTCAATGGGAAGACTCCATACCCAACCAACAATTACCCCTTCAATGCCCACAAAGTCTTGCCATCGTTCTTAATCACACCTACGCCACTCGCCCATGTCAATCATGCAAGTTGATGTCTCATAATTCATTTCAATGTCCTATAGTAGCTTCGTTTTGCACCCTGCACACAACCCAGAAGTAATAGTAGGATAACCTTACCCCTTTTGGAACCACCCTACCAACGATAATTGAAGAAGACAATGCTCTTACAGACACCAACGACGATCACAATATATCCATCATTTCTCATCACCTTAATGATAGTGATCCCCCATCACCATTATCTCAGGAAACCCTATATCCCATAATCTTTCCCCATGAGGATATCCTATCTCCTCCCCCAAGAACCTCTGGTTATATGGACATCCTTCACATTGACTCTGTTAACCTTCATACCAACCCCGAAGATTCATTTTCCTATGATGAATACATGACAAAGAAATGTGTCTTCTCCAAGGATGAAGAGATAATAGAGGCCATGCATTCCGACGAATCCCCATGGGACTCCCTCCATCATAGGTCATCATTTTTCCATAAGTGTGATCCTCAAATCTTTTCAATAGCCCAGCAATATACCTCCTATTCATATCGATTGGTTCAAAAATCCCATCCCCACCCCTGAATTTTTCAAAGATGGAAATCTAGCCAATATCTCCCCCGCAATCTAGGTCGATATTTTTGTTGTCCCAGGAATCATCGAAAGCATCTCCATTAGGGCCTCATGTTCACCGTGATAGGAAATCATTGATTTCACCTCCCTCTTCAAGGATTTTCTATATGTCTTCACGTGGTCCTATGAATAAATGTTAGGCCTTGACCTTGCAATTTTTGAGCTTCATATTGACACTTGGACCGATGACATCCCTGTTACACAAAAGCAGTGCCCAGTCCACCCCTATAAGGCCCCAACTATCAAAGCTAACATTGAAAAACTTCTACAAGTAGGATTCATCTTTCCTATCGCTTACACATCTTGGGTCTCTAACCCTATCCCGGTTAACAAAACTGAAGGTAGCATTTTTTTTTTAACAAATTTTTGCTACCTCAACTTAGCATGCCCCAAGGACAATTTCCCAACTCCATTCATCGACAACCAACTACCCCCAAGAAAACAACCAAGTTGAAGTTGTGAACAAAGTTCTCAAAACTATGCTCCAATGCACAGTAAATAAGAACAAATCTAATTGGAACCATGTGTTATTCCCAGCCCTTTGGGCTTATCGTACCTCTCTCAAGACCGCTACAGTATTTACCCCCTTCCACCTTATCCATGGAGTAGAATTTGTGCTTCTCATAGAATGTCAAATCCCCACCCTCCAATCTTCTGTCGAATTGTTACCCGATACTCCCGCTCTTGAGCAAAGGTTGTTTACTTTGAGGCACCTCGACGAAGAAAGTTGTGACTCAATTCAACAAAATGAGACCATGAAGGTTCACTCCAAATCCCACTACAACCAACATGTTCGACCTCGCACCTTCAGTGAGGGATACTTTTTCCTTGTCTTAACACCAAAAAAGATAGCAAACCAGGACTCGGTAAATTTGTATCTAAATGGACAAGTCGTTATGTCATTAAACAATGTCTCCCCAAAGGAGCATATGTCTTAACTAACCCAAAAAGTATTACCCTCAATAGCCCCGTCAACAGGTTGTACCTTAAACGCTTCTTCCCTTGACCAAGGCACCCCATAGGTGCACTATGTTTTGGTTTTATATTTTTGCATTGTCAATACCTTTGTCACATTCTTTACTATACTTGGGTATGTACGCCACATGTGTGGATTGCGAATAAGACACACTGGAGACTCATCATTTTTTCCATTATAAGAACAAGACTCCATTCCTCAACAACGGTTCCAGGATTACATCACATGTATCGTTATGAAATTGGCATATTGGCAATGTTTACCCTCTTCTCACATTGCATTTACAAATATTCCCGTTGACAAGCATAGGACCCTAATTCCAAGTCATGATGTGCCATCAACATAATATATATGAATAGAATTTTCCCCCATGGGTGTGGACACCATTCCATCCCTTATCACCATTTGACACCCATGATGTTGAACCCCCCACAAGCCCGAGGAATTCTATTCAGCTTGAAATGATCACCCCTAGTTCATCATTTTACAGTTGCACATCTACTCTCCCACCTTCAACAGTGAGTTCCATCAGATTCCTTATAACATGTTACGATCAAGAATTCTAGTTGACTACTCATACCTCCATGAGCACTCTACCATATACAATATTCCTCATAGAATTCCCCTCCGCAAAGACATCAATGGCCCCCGCACCCTCAGATATCACCAAGTTATATTTAGTTATTCCTGTAGGAACAATCTGCATGGAACTAATTCATGGGGAACCCATCTTCGCATTTTCAAAATAAACCTCACATAATCTTGAAAAGTGTCCCCCAACCCACTCAAAACTGTGGGGACCTTTCCCATCATCAAATTGGTCCCTCGACTCCCAAAAACCACGGAGACCCCACCAATCATTCTTTATGTACAAACCAGTTCCCCAATCCTCACAAAACCGTGAGAACCCTTGATTCTTTTGGAAGCAACCCATGGTCACCTTTGATCGATGTTTTTGAGTCTCAATATCCCTAGCATTGTCATTTTTGTCGATCACCATTACTCTCAGTATTGTGTCTCCATCAAAGCACTTTCACTTTCAATTTGTCTCCCTCTGTTTCACTCTATACCTTTCCTAAAGGAATGCTTCCAACAACCCTCCCCATGATTACATCGATCAAAGAAAGTTATGATCCCCACGCTTATCATCTAGTCTTACGTAGGTTTGTCAGTCATATAGTTGGTTGCAATATAATATTGGTTCTTATGATGATACTTTCGTCTTCTCATACGCTTCAACTCTCATCGACATCATCTCACCATATTCTGAGAGTTGCAGTTGTACCTTGGGGTCCCTTTCAATCACTATAAGGGATCACCTCGAACTCAGTAGTGGGAGTCATTCGTGCTCCCTAACTTAATGGTTCCCCCCTATGATCAAAGACAACACATTTGTCGCATCATGGGGAGACGTACTTTTGAAGGTAGCAGTGTTCACATTTTCAAAACATGGTAGCATTCCATATGGAACAGTGAAGTTTTCCCTTACGAAAATTCACCACCATTCCGATACCCCACCCCCGTGGGATTATCATGATCATCAGCAACTCTACTTCTTCAGCACTCAGCAGCGGTTCCCGGTTCATTTACTCTCACATGGATTGAAAATTCCTTCATCCATGTCCCATAAGTATCTTTGAGTTGACCCCGTGACAACTTTTCACGAGCATGGGTATACCCATCTCGTTTGTATAAAACATCATTCTTTATTATAGCTTCGCTAGTCGTCATCGACAATATCTCTCCATGGGAGTCCACTCTCATCCACATATTCTTTTTCCACTACAGTACAGGGGAGAAACACAAGAAACGATGATGCATTATCGGCTCTACAGTACCTTTCGAACCTCATACATCAGGGGGCATCTGTTAACAACTAAATCTCGCACATATGCGACATTTTGGAAATTCGAGAAGTAAAGTGTCATAAACATATAGAATGTAGCTCACCAAACGCATCCTAAAAAAATACAAAAGGCAACGTGAGTCCAAAAGTTCCCAAAAATAGTCAAAAGAAGAGGTCGCACGGCTAAACCATTATTAACATGTGCTACAATGCATGTTACTAGTCCAGTTTCCGCGCGATCCTTGCGCGGATTTTCCTTTGATAGTCACGTGACTGTTAAAACAGCATGACCACCTACTTTTTGAAACAAAATGAAGGCTCTTCAAATCCCCCATCACCTCCAATAATTCGAAACTAGCTCCCCACACACTTGGTGGCATTAAATATCCCCCTTGGTGTACCTTGGAACTAGTTCATGGAGTGCATGGGTTCACATTTCTATCTTGTTGTTTCTTGGCCACCTCTTGGACTATAAAAGGAATCCATTAGCATGCATCTTATAGAGAGAAAAAATATAAAATTTATGTTGTTGTATTTGTGTTAGAGCTCCTTCATAGCTCACCTCTTCCCACCTTTGAAAGCATTCCAAATATTCCTTTCCTCCTTCCTCCAAGGACCAAGAGTTTCTCTCCATTGTTATCTCACCCACTTAGCATTTATTTGGACAAGAAGGACCTCCCTAAGGGATATTGTTGGATTCCCTTGAATCCTACACCTACTGGGTGTTGTACATGCTTGACCATTAGGAATTCCAAAGTGGTTTTGCATACATTTGGTTGTTTGAGTTTGCATTCTTCCCCCATTTCCTTTTGTTATATTTTGTTTAATTTTCTTTTTTTTAATTAAATTTCACTAGCAACCACTTGCAGGATAATTTGGAGAACTCACTCACCCCCCAAGGGGCTCCAAGGACTAAGGCCTTGTTGCATCCTACAAGTCCTATCCCCGTACCAAGTGGATGGGCGCACCCTTGTACAATTTTTTCCGCAACACGAAGGTGGGAATCGGTCTCGGACCGTACAACACAAGAAGGGTTGTTCTTGAATTGCATGCCAAGGGAGGTCCTAGGAAATCCATAGAGTGTTTATACTCAAATTTCATGATTTTTCAAGACGGTCGCAGTGGTGCAGTATATTTTTGCAGAAAACAGTCTCAATTTCAGAGTGTCCTCAGCACTGATGTAATTCTGCAGCATTGAAGAAATTAATAAAATCGGTCTCACTGGAAGGGGCCCAGAGACGTAGTCCTTTATGGATGAACTCCATTATCAACTGTTGTCTTAGATTTTGGTTTGCATCTTTATTATTTTGCATTCTTTATGCATATGTGCTCTTTAAAGTTTTCATTTTAAAGTCTTCTTTCAAAATTTAACTATTGAAGCATTTACACATAAATCATGGTTAATTAAAAGGATCTTACAAATTCAGATCATGTTTGGTATCAGAGCGTCCTTAACCATACATTTGTGAGTGTGTGAATGATTACTAGGGGAAAACTTAAAGCAGGAGAAGGAGATCTTGTGCCTTTTGATCCAGAAATTGGATGTACAATCTAAAGAAAGAAAATGGAAGATGAATATGCTCATTCAGAGCATGATAAGGATTTCCATAAAGCCTTCTATAGAATGCCAGATATGGTTGAGAAGTTGTTTGCATATTACCAAGAGAGACTAAAAAAGAAAGGAAAGAAGAAGGAACAAGAAGAGGATAATGCTTCAGTGAATCAAGGAAGTGGTGGAGGCCCTTTTGAACCTTCATCCCCATCTTCAAGTTCAAGTTCAAGTTCTCGTTTTGCTGCTTCTTCTCATTCTCATTATTATAAATTTCATCAGAAAGATGTTGCTAATATGCCATTGTTAAAGCTTGATGTAAATTTTGATTTACCCATGTTTAACAGAGAACTTAACGATGAAAAATTGGATAACTGGATTAGAAAAATTGTAGTATATTGCAGGATCCAAAAACTTGCAGGTAATGAAGCAAAAATCTAGTTGGCCACACTCCCTCTTGGTGGCACTTCTCTCATCTGGTGGGAGAGAAAAACTCAAGAAGATCTTCTTACTAAAGGTAAATTTATTTCCCCATGGTATGAGTTTACAGCAGCGTTGAAAAAACAATTTTATCCACTGGGTTATATGTGTTGATGTATTTGTAACTTTAGAATGTATTTCACTTGTATATTCTATATTGTATTCATATGTAATTGTACTTTCGACAGAGAGATTTCATTCCTCGTGCATTCCTCTAATCGGGAAGGCTATCGTTGTAATGGGTTATTAGACTCTCCTAGGAGAAGTCGGCCCAATTAGGGTAAAAGGCAAGTGAAGTAAAGTATAAATAGAGAGTGTGACTCTCTCATTTCATCATTCACTCACTCACTCATTTGTACAAGTGAGAGAGAGACAAGTTCGCACGAGTGGAGGAGGAGGAAGCTGCTAGAGACCATCTTCTTGCTTTGGGGTTTTGTATTATTGCTCATTCTATCTTTGAGGAAGTTGCGGAGTTTTCTCCTTTATGGTTTCCCTGGTGAAATGCTTTGTGTCTCTTGTCTCTTATGTTTGATATGTTGTGCATGTTTTTCTCTCGGATAAGATCCTAGATCATATTGAATTAATTTGTGAAAAACTAACATGGTATCAGAGCTAACTTGAGAAGAAGACACTATGCAGCTGTAGAAGCTAGGGATTCTTAATTTTTGGGTCTCTTTCCACAAATAATCAAGGGCATGAGGCTAGGATAACTCTCCTCAGGAAGGCGCATATTTCTGCTGAAACAAAATTTAATTCCAAGCATTTTCAGTTTTTGGCCAGTCACTCCTACGGGATATTAGGGATTTTGACAGAAGTGGAATTTTGGAGTGCTCTTAGCATAGGATTTTTCTCCTAAGAAAAATCTAAATTTAGAGACCAAGATCGAACTTTTTGGTTGGGTGAATCTCCAGGAAATTCAAACCCTAATTGACTTTTGGACAAGAAAAACCAAAAAACCAGAATTTGACAGAAGCTGCAAATATGAAATTCGCAAGTCACTTTTGAGGGGTCAATTTTTTGAATTTTCAAAATCCAAGTATACCAGCTTGCTTGTCTCAGCACGAGGAATCTATCCAAACAGAAGTTTGAAATTCCAAGTTTGTATTTTTAAGATTTCTCTGTCAAACCCTAGCCAGCTCCAGATCTAGTTTCAGCAAATCAAGTGGTAAGATCTCAATATTTTATTTCCATTTGAGTTTCTCATTAAAGATTTCTCACCACACCAAGATTGAGGATAAGCTTGAAGGGGATGATAAATTCAGAGAATGGAAGTATAGGATTGGGTTAATCCTAGAAGAGAATGAATTGGACAGCTACATAAGTGAAGAGGTTCCAGTTCCAGAGGGAGATGAGGCTAAGGCCTTACATAAGAAGAACTTGGTCAAGGCCAATAGGATCATTGCAGATTCTATCAAGGACCATCTCATACCACATGTGTCATCTCTAAAGACACCCAAGTAGATGTTTGATTCCTTGACCAAGCTATGTGAAGGAAAGAATATAAATCAGAAGATGACATTGCAAAACCAATTGAAGAATGTAAAGATTCAAACTGTAGAGACCATGCAGTCCTATTTTTCAAGGGTCTCTCAGATAAAGGAACAACTTGAAGTTGTGGGAGAAGACATAGAGAATGGAGAAATTGTGATGACCACATTGAATGGTCTCCCTAGGTCATGGGATTCCTTCATTCAAGGAATTTGTGCTAGGAAGAAGCTCATCACATTCAGTAGGCTGTGGGAGGGATGCTCACATGAAGAAGCTCAGATTGTAGCTCGAGAAGAAAAGATGGGTAATGAAGACCAAGCTCTCACAGCACACACTAGGAAGAACAAAAACAAGAGCAAGCATCCTCATCACAAGAAGGGTAAACACCACCACTAGAATCGGAGGGAAAAATTTGGAGGATCTATTAGAAATGTCTCTCACATTCGATGTTATACTTGTGATGAGAAGGGACATTATTCCATAGATTGTCCCAGGAACAAAAGAAGCTCCCATAAGAAGAAGAACAACAAGAGAAGACATCATGCTCACACTATAGAGGATGATGAACCTCCCAGGAAGAGGGCCAGATAAGAAAGTGAATATTCTTCAAGCGATGAAGAGTATGTTTTGATTTCTGCCCTCATAGGAACTGTTACACATGGTAGCAATGATTGGCTTATAGATAGTGGGGATTCCAAGCATATGATAGGATTCAAGGAATCCTTTATGAACCTATCTGAACATGAGTCACCCCACAAAGTGAAACTTGGGGATGACTACCAGTATCCTATAAAAGGAAGTGGTAAAGCCTCTTATACGCTAGACTCTGGAAAGTCTATGAAGATGAAAGATGTTCTATTTGTACCAGGACTGAAGAATAACCTTCTCTCCATATCTGCATTGGATGCAAAAGGTATGAGGGTTGCATTTGTAGATGGCCAAGTTCTTATGTTTCCTAAAGGAAAGACTATAGATGATGCAGTAGTGATTGGAGAGCAAGAGGGAGGATTATATAAACTCAAGGGCCAACTAGAACAAGCCTTGGTCCATGAATCCATGGAGCCAAGTGAACTATGGCATAGAAGGCTTTCACATGTGCACTATAGAGCACTATCTCTTGCAAGCAAAGTTGTTGAAGGTCTTCCATAAATCCAGGAAAAGCATGAAGGCGTTTGCAAAGGATGTGCGAAAGGAAAGAACACAAAGAAGACATTTCCAAGTAGCAAGAGTAAGGAAAAAGGAATCTTGGAAATCATCCACTCCGATGTATGCGGTCCGATGTCATCCAGTTCATTGAGTGGGTATGTATATTATGTTTCTTTCATTGATGATTTTTCTAGGAAGACATGGATATATTTCTTGAAGGGAAAATATGAAGTATTCAGTAATTAGAAGGAATTCAAATCCTTGGTCGAGAACCACACGGAGAAGAGAATCAAGACCTTTCGGTCAGACAATGGCGGAGAATTCACATCAGAATACTTCAAGAAATTATGCAGAGATTCAGGGATTAAGAGGGAGTTGACCACTCCATATAATCCACAACATAATGAAGTTCCGAAAAGGAAGAATAGAACAATTATGGAAGCAGCAAGGGCGATGCTTCATGACCAAGATATTCCTATGCACCTATGGGTAGAAGCTGCAAGGATAGTTGTGTATGTACAGAATCATACTCCACATAGAGTACTTGACAACAAGACACCAGAAGAAGTCTTCTTCTACGAGAAACTGGAAGTCAGTCATCTCAAAATATTTGGTTGCCCAGTATACATACACATTCCAAAAGAGAAGAGGATGAAGTTAGATCCTTCAGGGAAGAAGCGTATATTTGTGTGATATAGTGAAAACTCGAAGGCTTACGGAATATATTTCCCAAGATTCCAAAAGATCGACATCAACAGGGATGTAACATTTGATGAAGACTCATCATACAACAAATCCAGAAAGCTACCTGTTGAATACATTGAAGAACCAGAAGCACCCAGGATCTGAGATACAATAATGAATGAAGTAAATCCAGAAGAAGACCGTGAGATAGAAGATCCACAGGAACTTGTAGATCCAACTCGTGAGAAGAATTCCTATAAGAGGAAACCAACATGGCTACGAGAGGTAATTGAAGATGCAGAAAGGTATGGCGCTTCAGAAGGGATGCATAGAGAAAGAAAGAGACCGAGGCCATACACCAATTATGTAGCCCTATTATGTGAAATCATTGACAAGGAACCTGCCAACTATGAAGAAGCAGCAGAAAGGAATGAATGGAAGGATTCCATGATCGAGGAGTATCAGTCGATCTTGAAGAATGATGTCTGGGATATGGTCCTGAGACCAAAAGGGAACTCTGTGGTGACTTCCAAGTGGATCTACAAGATCAATCATGCTGCAAATTGCAGCATAGAGAAATACAAGGCAAGATTTGTGGCACGTGGATTCTCTATAGAAAGAAGAAATAGACTATGAGGAGACATTTGCACCTATAGCTAGATACACTTCCATTAGAACAGTACTTTCTCTGGCTGCAGTGATGAAATGAAAGATACACCAGATGGATGTCAAGACAACATTAGTGAATGGTGTAGTGGAAGAGGAAGTGTATGTGGAGCACCCACTCGGGTTTGAGACACATGACATGGAGTCTCATGTGTGCAAACTGAAGAAAGCCTTGTACGGTTTCAAACAAGCACCTAGGCGATGGTACGGAAAAATAGACAGCTTCCTGACCAGTTTGGGATTTACCAAGAGTAAAGTGGATTCCAACCTTTACTACAAGGTTGAGGAAGGGAACCCAGTGATACTCCTACTGTATGTAGATGACCTATTTGTGACAGGTGAGGATGGGTTAATTGCTGACACGAAGAGGAAGCTTGCTGCCAAGTTTGAGATGAAGGACTTGGGCATGATGCACTATTTTCTAGGCATGGAGGTGTGGTAGAGTGTGGATGGAATCTTCCTTAGACAAGGGAATTATGCAGTAGAGATCCTAAAGAGGTTCGGGATGATGGACTGCAAGGCCATGGCCAAACCTATGGCATCGAACCTGAAGTTATTGATTGGTGCTTCATTAGAGTCGGTTGATGCCACAATGTATCGTCAGATGATTGGGTTGTTGATGTACCTAACGAATACAAGACCAGATATTTGCTTTGCTATGAACAAATTGAGCCATTTCTTGATGGATCCAAGACATGTTCACCTGATTGTTGCAAAGCATATTCTGAGGTACCTGAAGGGTATGGTTGATTATGGGCTCAAGTATGTTGCGAATCAGAAGATTACCCTGGAGGGTTATGTTGATTTGGATTGGGCAGGCAGTGCCATTGATAGGAAGAGAACTTAGGGTTGTTGCTTCAATATGGGATCAGGTGTGATCTCTTTGTTTAGTAGGAAGCAGTCCTACATAGCACTGAGTACAGCCAAAGCAGAGTATGTCACAACTTTTTTGGCTAGTTGTGAGGCAGTATGGCTAAGGAATCTCCTGTCTGATTTGTTTGATCTCCAGTTGGACGTGGCTTGTATACATTGTGACAATTAGAGTTGTGTGAAGTTGTCTGAGAACCCTATGTTCCATGACAAGTCGAAGCACATTGAGATCAAGTACCACTATATCAGGGATATGGTGCATAGAGGAGTAGTGAAGCTCCAGTATATTACGACAGGCGAGTAGATAACCGATGTATTGACCAAGCCGTTGTCCAGAGTGATGTTTGAATACTTCAGAGAGAAGCTTGGTGTACTTCAGATCGAGGTTCCTTCCAAGGGGAAGTGATGAGTCCAGGAGATGCAGATGCACATGGGATTTTCCGACATGGTGGTAGATGTGTTCTCCCATGGTCGTTGATGTAATTGTCAAGTTTTTCTGACATGGTGGTAGATGTGTTCTCCCATGGTTTTTGATGTAATTGTTGATCTTTTCCAACATGGTGGTAGATGTGTTCTCCCATGGTCGTTGATGTAATTGCTGGACCCTTTCTCACATGGTGGTAGATGTGTTCTCCCATGGTGTAGATTTAAGGGTTGGAGTCATTCTCACATGGTGGTATATGTGTTCTCCCATGGTGTAGATGTAAGGGATGAATCCATTTTTCACATGGTGGTAGATGTGTTCTCCCATAGTGAAAAAGTAAGGGCTAGAGCCTTCCCTGAATGGTGGTATATGTGTTCTCCCATGTCGGGTGGTGTAAGTGTTGTGTGATGTGCATCTGGGATGTGCTTCGTTGACAATGAGATGATTTGAAGATGATGAGGTGACAGTAGGGTACACAAGTTTTGCAAGTGGCATATAATCAGTCTTGGGCTGCTCCTTCAGGTTTTGGAGTGGCATATAGTCAGTCCTAGGAGATCTTGCAGGTTTTTCAAGTGGCATATAATCAGTCCTGCAATGCTCCTTCAAGTTTTGCAATGGCATATAATCAGTCCTAGGATATCTTGTAGGTTTTGAAAGTGGCATATAATCAGTCCTAAGATGATCCTTCAGGTTTTGCAGTAGCATATAATGAGTCCTGGGAGAGCTTGCAAGTTTTGTAGAGGCATATAATAAGTCCTGATATGTACCTACTGGATGGCTTGCTTGCAGAGATGATGAAGACCTACATGGAGGCCAGGCCTACATCCAACATGAAAAAGGGTTGGCTCTGTAGAAATTCCTATGACGAGTAGATTGGAGATTGATGGTCGAGATAGCAGCAGCAGTGACGATGATGATCCAGCTTTGATGATGATCCAGTGACAAAGACTTGTTTTGATGAATTGTGTCAAGAGAATACCTTCCTAGTTAACAGGGATTGTTGATGTATTTGTAAATTCGGAATGTATTTCACTTGTATATTTTATTCATATGTCATTGTACTTCCGACGAAGAGGTTTCATTCCTCCGATCCAAAAATCTATCATTGTATTTGAGTGGGTTATTAGACTCCCCTAGTGGGGTAGGCCCAAATTTAAGTTGTAATGGGTTATTAGACTCTCCTAGGATAATTCAGCCCAATTAGGGTAAAAGGAAAGTGAAGTAAAGTATAAATAGAGAGTATGACTCTCTCATTTCATCATTCACTCACTCACTCGTTTGTACAAGTGAGAGAGAGACAAGTTCGTACAAGTGGAGGAGGAGGAAGCTATTGGAGACCATCTTCTTGTTTTGGGGTTTTGTATTATTGCTCATTCTATCTTTGAGGAAGTTGCGGGGTTTTCCCCTTTATGGTTTCCCCAGTGAAATGCTTTGTGTCTCTTGTCTCTTATGTTTGATATGTTGTGCATGTTGTTCTCTCAGATAATATCCTAGATTATATTGAATTAAATTGTGAAAAACTGACAATATGTAGCAAGCTATGATGGACTGGCAGAATTTCAAACAAGGTAAGGGTCTGAATGTGAAAGAATATACACAAGAGTTTAGAAAGAGGGCCTTAGTCCTAGGTATACCTATTTATACTCAAGATACACTTCTTAAATACATAGGAGGATTGTGTTTACTTAATACATACAATTCTTATGTTCAATCCAACTAACCTGGATGAAGTGTGTGTTCAAGCCACCCATATCAAATCTAAGGGGAAGAACACTTCTGATAACTTTTCCAAGAATCCTTTCAAACCAGGTGGAAAAAAGTTTAAATTTAAAGGGAAAGGAAATCACACAACTACCGTGAATAAAGGAGGAGATAATCCCTCATCCATGCATTGTCAGAAAAGGGGTCATGATGTATCCAAATGTTGGAAGCTTCATCCAGATCTTAAGACAAGGAAGTTTCAGAACAAAAAGGAAGATTAGAAGACTACCTCCACTCTTCAGCATGATTTGGGATCAAATTCTAGAGACGAGACAAAAATTATAGCCATGGGATTACAAGGTAAATCTACTTCTAAGTATGTTTCAAAAATTGAACATGTTCATGATGAAAAAAAGAGGAGTGAGGTGTTTCACATAAGGGTGATTTCTAAGCATACTAAAATTGATACTTTATTTGATAGTGGATCACAAGCTAACTTGATTTTAGAAGATATAGTTAAAAATCTTGGTTTGCAAACTAAGTCACACCCAAAACCATATCCACTTGGATGGGTTTGTGAAAATTCACAGCTACAAGTTACAAATCAGTGTAGACTCGGGTTTGCAATAACTTCTAGATTTATGGATAAATTTGATTTGGATGTGGTCCCATTGGATATTTGTGGTATTGTATTAGGTATCCCTTATCTTTATGACAGGAAATCAATCCTTTACAGAGAAGAAAACAAGTACCATCTTATTAAGGATGGTGTTCAGTACATTGTTCGAGCTCACTGTATGAAAACTAATCTATCTTTGGTTTCTGCAAGTCAAATGAAAAGATTAGTAAATGCTAGTAAATTTTTTGTTCTCATGATTGTTAAAGATAGAGATGTTGATAAGACTAATTATTTTAAAGGTTGTGATCCTAAACTTAAATATGAATTGGTTAAGGTTTTTGGTAAGTTTGATGCAGTATTCCAGGAACCTAAAGGATTACCTCCAAAAAAGGAAATACAACATGAGATCCATTTGCATCAAGATGATCCTCTTCCGAATACTGGTATGTATTGATCTTCAACAATTGAAAATGCATAAATCAAGAAGCAGGTTCAATAGTTTCTTGAGAGAGGGGACATTTGACCAAGTTCCTCTCCATGTGGTTCACCTATTGTTTTGCTACCAAAGAAGGATGGTACATGGTGGATGTCCATGGACTATAGAGCTTTCAACAGAATCATAGTAAAGAATTGATATCCTCTTCGCCGTATTGATGACCTTTTGGATAAGTTAAAGAGTGCAATTTATTTCACTAAGTTGACTTAAGAAGTGGTTATCATCAAATCAAAATACATGAATATGATATATGGAAAACTGCTTTTAAAACTAAACAAGGTATGTATGAATGGATGGTTATGCCTTTTGTCCTTTGTAATGATCCTACAACTTTCATGCGGGTTATGAATAATTTATTTAGGCCATTCATTGATTACTTTGTAATAGTCTACTTAGATGACATCCTCATATTCAGTTGAACATGGTAGGATCATGTCAAGCATGTTAAGCAAATCCTAGATGTTTTAGCAAAGAAGAAATTTTATTTGAAGATGTCCGAATGTGAATTTGGAAAGACATCTTTGGTTTACTTAGGAAACATTGTAGGGGGTGGTGAACTGAGGATTGATCCCTCTAAAGTTGAGGTCATTCAAAATTGGCCCAAGCCTACCAATGTAATAGAAGTTAGAAGCTTCCTGGGGGAAGCCCAATACTAGAGGAAGTTTATTGCTAACTTCTCATTTATTCATTCTCCTTTACATGCTTTGACAAGTGTAAAATAGGTCTTTCGGTGGGGAGGAAAAGAGAAGAAAGCCTTCAACACTTTGAAAGAAAATATTAGCACAACTCTAGTACTTTCATTTCCATATCTATAGCATCCTTTCGAGATTGAAATTGATGCTAGTGGTTATTCCATGGGAGAAATCTTAATGCAACATAAGAATCCAATATGCTATTATTTTGAAATATTTTGTAAAGAAATCGCTAACTATCCCACATATGATAAAGAGTTTGATGCATTAGTACAAAGTGTGAAGAAGTGGAAACATTATATAATGGGTAAAGAAACAATCATACATACTGATCATCAACCCTTACAATATCTTCAATCACAAACTAAGCTACAACAACCAAGACATTTCAGATACATTGGATTCTTACACCAATTTCACTTAATCATTAAATATAAAAAGGGAATTTAGAATAAAGTAGCAAACATGTTATCAAGAACTCCAATCAATGCATCTATTATCTTGCAAAATAGTCCTTTGGATCATGAAAGTTACATTGAACAACATGCTTAGGATGAAGACTTCAAACATGTGTATGAATATTTAATGCATGGCACACAAACTAAAGAATTGGACTATCATGTTCATGATAAGGTATTGCATCATCTTAGAAAAAATTGTATTCCACAAAGTGAAAGAGTTCATGTAATTAGAGAAGCTCATACTTTTCTTATATCCGGTCACTTTGGTGTAGACAAGACAGTAGCTCAGATTCATAGGTATTGTTATTGGCCTTGGATGAATGAAACTATATCCAAATATGCAAACGGATGTGTTATGTGTGCTACAAGTAAGCTAAGTAATAGAAAATTGGGCTTGTACACTCCACTCCCTGTACCTTCTCATCCATGGGAAAGTGTGTATATGGATTTTGTGGGAGGGTTTCCTATGTCTAGGAAAGGTCATGATTACTTGTATGTGATTGTGGATAGGTTCAGTAAAATGTGCATCTTAATGCCTTGTAAAAATCAGGTCACAACATATTTGACTGCTTAGTTATTCTTCCAGTATGTTTGGGTTCAGTTTGGATTACCCATTTCTATTGTATCTGATTGGGACTCACGCTTTCTTGGGAATTTTTGGTCAACTTTGTGGGAACTTATGGACACTAATTTCAAGAATAGCACTGCTTTTCATCCACAAAAATACAGTGAGACTGAAGTAATCAACCGTACAGTGGTACATCTACTCCAAGGATATTGTTCTAAGAATCCTAGGCTTTGGTATGAACAGTTGCACTATGTACATCATACCTACAATCATGCCATTCACTCTTCTACACAGAGGTCAACATTTGAGACATGTTTTGGATACTTTCCAAAGTCTCCTTTAGACTTTGGGAGACTTTGTTTATGGGAAATATTATGTGGAAGATGGACAAGTTGATGTAGACAAGGCCCTGAAGTTCATCCAACATATCCAATTGGTACAACATGTAGTACAGGAACAATTGGAAAAGAGCCAATTGAAGTACAAGACAAGGCATGAAAAGCATCGCGTGGATCATCATTTTCAAGTTGATGATCAAGTTTGGATTCATATCAACAAATACCAACTTAAAGGTGAAGGTAACAAGCTTAAACCATTTAGGTATGGATCCTTCACAATTTTGGACAAAGTTGGTAAGAATGCTTTCCGGTTATATTTTCCTCCATACATGCAGATGTATTCCATTCTGAATGTGAAGAACTTGAAATTATATGAGCCTCCAATTATCATGGATCAAGAGGAGAATGTACATGTTCCTTGTGTTGATGAATTTGCACCTAAGTATCTTGATGGGTTGTAGGAAGACAACATTCTGGACAAAAGAATAAGGACTTCATGAAGAGGATATGTGGAATATATTCATGTGGGTCTTAAAGGAATGCATCCAAGCAAAGCACGATGGATAGAGACCAAAAAGTTGAGGGAGTTGTACCATCACCTGTTTATTGAATGATTCCATTCTTTTTGTAGTCTAAAAGCTTCCAGTGGGGAGGTTTGATCTAGGAGGATCTCCCAATATGACCAAAAATAAAAGTCTTCAAATGTTGAATAGAAGCACATCATTGCGTAGGGATCGTCGATAGCTTTTCGGAAACACTCATTTCATAAAAAATGGGCTCTCGATGCAGAAGATATCGCGTTCTAAAATATCGGCAAGATAACAAAATGTCAAAAAGGGGGTGCCACGTGGCACCACTGCAAGGGTGACATGTGGCATGTACAACACTGACGTGGCATGTTGATAGAGAACCACGTGGAATGTGACTTGGTAGAATAGGTTGAGTTGGCATCGAGTTGGCACCTACATGGACTTGTTGCAGACTGACAAGTGGCAGGATTATTGTATATGTGGCAGGTGCATGGACCAATCGGAGGCTTCCACATGGCAGTCCTATTGGACACTATGAACAATTGTTTACTAAAAAAATTGGAAGGAAGGGGGATTGAACCTATGACCTCCCATCGGTTCAAATTCCTTAACTCCACGTGCCCTACCAACACTCCACCAATACTGCTCATTAAGAAATGTGGCGGATCTTATATTTAAAGTTGATTTGGTTTGAATTTTTGAAAAGGTTAGGCCCTCGGCCTCGTGATACAGTATGTAATCGGCGGTGGGTTAAAATGTGCCCGAACCATAAACCACAGGCCACGTTACTAATCCACATAGTATATATGTTATATATGCCACAAAAAATGGATCTGTGGGTTTTGAACCCATGATCTCCACCCAACGATGCCAACGCCTTACCACTGTGCCAAGACCTTCGGCTTGGCAACAGTTGGTGTTGATTTATTTTGAATTGAGGAGGGATTTAGTACCCAATTGGGCGTGCCACCCATAGGCACCAAAAAAACCACACCACCCTATTTAAACCACAGTATGGAGCTTGAAGTAGGTACACAGTGGGAACGAGTTTAGATGCAACATAGTTCTAGAGGCAAGAATCCATACCAAACCGTACAACACATGAAGGGTTGTTCTTGAACTGCATGCTAGGGGAGGTCCTAGACAAACTATAGAGTGTTTATACTCAAATTTCATGATTTTTTGAGACGGTCGCAGTGGTGTATTTTTTTTTGTATAAAATAGTTTGAATTTCAGAGTGTCCTCAGCACTAATGTAATTCTGTAGCATTGAAGAAATTAATAAAATCGGTCTCATTGGTGTTAAGATTCAATATGCTAAGACAGAAAATATCAACATTACATTCCATTTCACAACAATAGCATATATAGGATCACTGAAAGAACAACAAGCACAGCATAAACACAAGAGACACAGATTTATCCTGGGAAACCCTCATGGGGTAGAAAGCCCAGCAAAGCTTCCTCAATATAGATGACCAGCAGATACAAATATGTAAACCATAGACATGAGATCCTTCTCCTCCATAGCAGATCTCTCTCTCACCTATGCGCTAATCACAAGTGAGTGTAATGTGTGTTAAATGAGGAACACACCTCCTCTATTTATACACAACTCTGACTTGTCTTTTACACAAGCTAGGTCGGCCCCAGCTTAAGCACTTTACATAATGTGACAAGGCCGACCCCACTAGGGTGGTATAATAACCCTATAACCCACATAACACATACAGGGCCAACCCCCACTAGGGAAGTCTAATAACTTAAGTTACCACATTATCCACGGAGGAATAAAACATCTCCGGATATACAATAAGGTCTTCACGGAGGAATGAAACATCTCCGGAATAATAAAGTACAAATATAATATTCTTAGAAGTTACAATATTTCAACACTCCTCCTTAACGAGAAGGATATTATAACAACATATGCAAGAGGAAGGAGTCATCAACATCATACATGATACATCTATAAATCATTGGAAGCTTTCTTTATACATCATCAGTAACTCAACCAGTTACTGGAACATCTTCAAGATCTTCAATATTGGAACAACAACATCTTCAGTACTAAGTCTTCATCTTCTACATCACTCGAACAGCTACAGTAACATCATCATCTAGATCCTCTCGATCAACAGCATCGTCATCACACGATCATCAGCATCGTCATCACACGATCATAAGTATCGTCATCACATGATCATCAGCATCAGCATCACACGATCATCAGCATCATCATCACACGATCATCAATATTGTCATCACACGATCATCAGCATCGTCATCTAGATCATCACGATCAACATCATCGTCATCTAGATCATCACGATCAACATCATCGTCATCTAGACCATCACGATCAACATCATCATCATCTAGACCATCACGATCAACATCATTGTCATCTAGACCCTCACGATTAACATCATCGTCATCTAGATCATCACTATCAACATCATCGTCATCTAGATCATCGCGATCAACATCATCGTCATCTAGACCATCACGATCAGCAATATCATAGCAGCATACCCTGCAATACACATGATCCATTTAAGACACCATAACATGTCGAGGGACAATGCAGTCCACTCGTCAACTTAGACAAAGTCTAAGGACCTCTTTTTCGAAGACATATGTCTACGGATCAATTCAGGGACCAAAGTCTGGGGATGATGCAATCCCCTCTCATCCACTAGGGACCACTTCTTGGAGACATATGTCTACGGATCAATTCAAGGACTGAAGTTCGGGGATGATACAATCCCCTCTTGTCCACTAGGGACCACTTCTCGGAGACATCTGTCTACAGATCAATTCAGGGACGGAAGTCCAAGGATGATACAATCCCCTCTCGTCCACTAGGGACCACTTCTCGAAGACATCTGTCTACGGATCAATTCAAGGACCAAAGTCCTGGGATGATACAATCCCCTCTCGTCCACTAGGGACCACTTCTCGGAGACATCTATCTACGGGTCAATTCAAGGACTGAAGTCCTGGGATGATACAATACCCATCACGTACATTTTGAACTAGTGGTTTCGAGATGATGCAATCCCCATCACGTACATTTTGAACTAGTGGTTCCGGGATGATGCAATCCCCGTCACTTAAATTTTGAACCAAGCATTCAAAGACGATGCAATCCCGAACACAGTGCCAGTCCTTTTTCATACTGGATGTGACCTAGATTAAATCTAGGATTTTATCACCTATGAATGATCACCTGCTACTACACTGAGAAATCCAGGAGTGAACATTACATCATTACAAGACCTGTGAATGATCACCTGCTGCTACACTTAGCAATCCAGGAGCGAACATTACATCATTCCAGTCAACCACAGAGCCAGTACTATTTCAACTGGGGTGTGACCTAGATCAGATATAGGATTTACAACCTATGAATGATCACCTGCTAATCCAGGAGCGAACATTACATCATTACAGGTTTTGTGAATGATCACCTACTGTTATGCTGAGCAGTCCAGGATCACACATTACATCATTCACCAACATATTTCTCGAAGACAAGAGTCTACGGATCTATTCAGGGACCCAAGTCCAGGGATGATACAATCCCTCCTTGTCCACTTAGACAAAGTCTAAGGACCATGCATCGACCTCATCGTCGTAAGCAACAACCTCATCATCGGAACAGGTAACCTCATCATCAATACAAGTATCCACATCATCGATACAGTATCCTCATCAATACAATATCCACATCAACGATACAGTATCCTCATCAATACAATATCCACATCATGGATACAAGTATCCTCATCATCGATATATGTATCCGTATATCATTATCGACCATATAACTCCCCCTTTCGAGGAGGTTCCTTCTGAACTACACCAAGCTTGTCTCAAAAATACTCAAACTCTTCTCGAGACAGAGGTTTGGTCAATACATCAACAACTTGCTTGTCAGTGCTCACATATTCAAGCTTGATAGCTCCTTTCTGCACCATATCCCATATATAGAAATATCGGATCTCTATGTGCTTTGACTTATCATGGAATACTGGATTCTCTATCATCTTGATACAACTCTGGTTGTCACACAAGATCACAGTGGAGTCCATCTCTAAGTCAAACAATCCTGATAACAACTTCTGAAGCCATAGCGCTTCACAACTAGCAAAGCAAGCAGCTATATATTCCGCTTCAGCTGTACTAAGAGCCATACTATACTACTTTCTACTAATCCACGATATCATGGCAGATCCCAGACAATAACATCAGCCCGATGTACACTTACTGCCCAATCAGCATCTGTGTAGCCATACAATCTGAATTCATGATCTCCAAGATAACATAGACCAAAGTCTATCGTACCCTTTAGGTACCTCATCACATGCTTTGCAGTTATCAGGTGAACACACCTAGGTTCCACTAGATACTGACTCAAGGTGTTCACAACAAATCATATATCTGGCCTTGTATTCGTCAGATACATCAATGACCCAATAATCTGTCTATACAGAGTTCCATCCACTAACTCTGAAGAGTCATCATCTAACAGCTTCAAGTCGAAACCCATGAGAGTGGCCATGGTTGTACATTCCAACATATCAAATCTTCTCAATATTTCCATAGCATACTTTCCCTGGTTGAGAAAGATTCCTTTTGAGCCTTGCCATACTTCCAAACCTAGGAAATAATGCATCAATCTGAGATCTTTCATCTCAAATTCTGTAGCTAGCTTCTTCTTGCTTTCCATGATCTATTTCTCATTCCCTGTCAGAAAGAGATCATCCACATACAGTAACAGTATCATCCATAACCTTAAGGTAAAGGTTAGGATCATCTTTACTTCTGTTAAAGCCCAAGCTTGTCAAGAAACTGTCAATTCTCCCTTTGTGACTAAACATCATTCTCACTCTGAGTGATCTTCTACATATCTATCCATGCCATCTCCCGTCAGATGGTTCTACTGGTATGAGCCTCAATATCATTCAAACTCTGTGATGAGTTCCTTCTTGCATCCATCTAAGAGAAGAATTTCATCAGTAGATAGAAACCATCTTCAACCTTGTAGCAAAGGTTGAAATCTGCATCACCCATGGTGATCATTAAGCTCATCAAATGACTATCGATCCTGGGTACCCATACAGAGATTTCTTCGATTGAATCCTAGGAGTTTTCTCGATTCGCACTTCTTCTTCAATCACACCATTGAGAGAACAGTATTATCTAGCTACTTGGAGCAAACATCTCGTCGTGATCCTCTTCCTCTTTCTAAGAGAATCTTCTAGCCACGATCCTTCTATAGTATGTTTGATTTGTAAGTCTTCTTGTTGAACATCCATCACTTGTTCGATGTTCATCATTCTTTATGATCTTTTCTACAAATCAAAGTTAATTACACGATTAGTAATACTTCATAATCATCAAATCATGTTGACATGATAACCTATTATGCATACAAATATGATTCACATGGCTATGCAACTATCTTGACCAATACTTTGGCACAACACTTTTCCATATTCTGTATGTATACAGTGGTTATCTAGATGCCTTCCATCTCTACCAGAAAATACTATCGAGAGTGTGCACATCTCTCATCATGTCAGCAAAGAGGTTTCATTCTAGACAAACAATGGAATGTTTGTCCAACTTACCCATCATATGCATATTAGTAGTATATTGTTCAATGCTATATGAATGCTTACACTATGCATGATATATTCTAGGAATACAAACATGCATGCAACTATTACAAGCAATATCATTTACTATTCAGAGATTCAAGAAGTAATTCAAATGATAACTTAAATACTTATCTTTTATGTTTGTGTGGTTGCCTCCCGCTTGAACTTCTATCCATCCTGGGCCACTATGCATGCTTAAGTGTGCACTAGTGTCATCATCATGATCTCATACATAATCATACATTCATTAGTATAGTCTTAATACTATCAAAACATTATGATTCTAAATAATCTTAAGTATGTATGGTCATGATCATTTCATACACAGGTATAGTTACCTAAGATCCTAACAAAGTAGGATTCTAACTTGATATAGGAAAACATACCTAGATTATCATGCTTGGTTATGTCTAACATACCCAAAAAA
Source organism: Larix kaempferi (assembly GCA_027924585.1). Lineage (NCBI taxonomy): Eukaryota > Viridiplantae > Streptophyta > Pinopsida > Pinales > Pinaceae > Larix > Larix kaempferi. The sequence continues at coordinate 2,690,994 of BSBM01000484.1, read as the reverse complement.
TATCTTCTTTGTTCTCTTCAATGATTTAGAGACCTTATGCTAGAACCTGCATATCTCATAGGTTAAGCATAGTAGAACAAAGTCATACATACCTCGTAAGTAGAGCTTCTATGTGTTCAAAGACTATGGATGAGTCTTTGTCTTCATGTCATCATGGTCATAGAACTTGATTTGTCTTTCTTGATGTACCTGTATCTTGTTAGCAGACAACATCATCCTCATACAACACCACAAGTGCATTAGTACAATCATAAGTGTCATAACCCTAATCAATGAATGTCTTCTGTCATTCACATGCATTAATTATTAAACAATCATAATTGTACTAACCTCAATAATATGAAGACAAACATATCATGAACAGATTTCAACACATACCTGTATCTCCTCAAGTCATACTTGTCAGGATTGCTTTTAACCCAATCCACTTTGATTTTCTGAAACTCGATCTAGAGCTGGATTAGGGTTTGTCAGAGAAACCCTAAAAATTCAAACTTTGAATTTCAAACTTCTGAATGGATGGAAAGATGTGGCTTTCTGAGCTGATCAAGCTAGTATAATTCAATTTTGAAAATTGCAAAATTTGACCCCTCAAAATTGCCTTTGAAACTTCTGGATTCACTGGACAAGACCCCGAACTAGGGTTTGATAAAGCCCACCCTTCTACCCAATCAAAAAGTTCGATCCAAAGCTCTAAACTTTGATTTTTCTGAGGAGCTTCCATCCATGGTCACAAACTTCAAAAATTCCAACTTTTGTAGAAGCCCTAATTTTCCACCTTTCCAATCAAAATCATCATCTAGGGTTTGATCAAGCCCGGCCTTCTTCCCAACCAAAAAATTCAATCTTGGTCTCTAAATTTTGATTTTGATGAGGAGAAATCATCCATGGACTCCAATTCCAAAAATTCCAACTTTCTTTGAAGCCCTAAATTCCCGCAGCAGTGATAAGCCAAGAATGAAGGTGCTCAGAAAACAATTCTGTTTTGACAGAAATATGCACCTAATTGTTTCTGGTGCATATCTGAAATTACGAATCCACAGGTTCTGAAACTTCTTCTTGTGGTATCCTGACCTGTCATCTTTCCAACCCCATAGGTCTGACCTCGATTGGATTTTCTGAGAGAGATTTATTCCAATTGTCGCAACATGACTTTTTTATGGGATAAAATCAGAGAGCGAACTTGTATAGAATTCCACATGTCACTGGTTCAACTTTGGCATCTGAAAAAACTTACCTGAGATACTACAGTCCATGCTCTACCTTTCATTTTTTACTAAATTTCAGTTGGAGCTTCCTAGCCCAAGTTGTGACCTTTTTGCCTAGGTCACTTGTTTATGACTGAGATATGGAAGAGGCAGAAATCCTAACTTGTACTGATCATAACTCACAAAGTACAACGAATTAGAGGCTTTCCTTTGGAAACAAGGTATAGGGGGATGTTATCTACGACCTGTAAAGGTTTCAGATCCTTAACTTCTCCAAAATGTATTTATAGCGAAAGTTCCATGATGACGGTTTTTTGCTATATAAAACCCTAACCTTCAAATTGTCGCAAGTGAAGCAAGTGTCGTAAGTGCCATACATTGCCTTCCTTCAAGTTAGCTCTGATACCATGTTAATATTCAATATGCTAAGACAGAAAATATCAGCATTACATTCCATTTCACAACAATAGCATATACAGGATCACTGAAAGAACAACAAGCACAGCATAAACACAAGAGACACAGATTTATCCTGGGAAACCCTCATGGGGTAGAAAACCCAGCAAAGCTTCCTTAATATAGATGACCAGAAAATACAAATATGTAAACCATAGACATGAGCTCCTTCTCCTCCATAGCAGATCTCTCTCTCACCTATGCGCTAATCACAAGTGAGTGTAATATGTGTTAAAGGAGGAACACACCTCCTCTATTTATACACAACTCCGACTTGTCTTTTACACAAGCTAGGTTGGCCCCAACTTAATCACTTTACATAATGTGACAGGGCCAACCCCACTAGGGTGGTCTAATAACCCTATAACCCACATAACACATACAAGGCCGACCCCCACTAGGGAAGTCTAATAACCCAAGTTACCACATTATCCAAGGAGGAATAAAACATCTCCGGATATACAATAAGGTCTTCACAGAGGAATGAAACATCTTCAGAATAATAAAGTACAAATACAATATTCTTAGAAGTTACAATATTTCAACAATTGGAAGGGGCTCGAAGACGTAGTCCTTTATGGATGAACTCCGTTATCAACTTCTATCTCAGATTTTGGTTTGCATATTTATTATTTTTCATTCTTTATGCTTGTGTGCTCTTTAAAGTTGTCATTTTAAAGACTTCTTTCAAAATTTAATTGTTGAAGCATTTACACATAAATCATCGTTAATTAAAAGGATCCTGCAAATTCAAATCAGAAACATATTCCAAAAATAGGATCTATCTATTATATTCTCCTTTATATAACTTTTCCAATGACTGTATATAGTATTGGTTCTTGGTTCTAAGTTCTAAGCTAAAATTAAATTTCCCAAAGTTACCACTTATTCCCAATACTGCTCTATTCCTATAGTTGATTTTTATCTCAAAATACTCACTCTTGATACTTGTATATGATATCTACATTATGTTCCCACATTAACTTTGTTAGATAAACCATTTTTCAAAATTTCACAAAAAATTTCATGCATACAAAAAAATTCTGGAAAATGCTCATTTGACAGTTTTGTTTATCAAATTAGCCTACAAGCCCCTTTTATGTTAGATTTCTGGAAAAATAATAAGTTTTGATTCATAATTGCATTCATTGAACTTAATATCCTATTGATCCTATTTCTAGTGACTACACCCATATTTATTTCCGATTTCATAGATGAAAGTTACATCTCTCATAAATCACCATTTTTGCCCAATTTTACTGTGTTTCAATAACTCCACTTATTTTGAAGGACCAACTTCTGAGATCTGTAGAAAAAAAATATGTAAGGAAATATAATTTTGTTTATATTGGGTGCTGATAGAACGTATGATTGTGAGTACTCGGACACTTTCATCATTCAAATTTGATGCTCCCATCAAATTTTATAAAATTATGGAATCATCAATTTTTAATTTTTGCAATTCTTCCTGACTTGGAACTTCCACTTAAAACTGTTATCTCACAAACTAAGCGTTTCTGGAAAACCCACCTCTAATAAAATTTGTTCGGATCAACGAGTAGTAAAAATGTATAAATCATTAAAAAATTGGTTATGATTTCGTAGGTAAATTTTTCCTCCTTCAAGTTTTTGAAAATCAACCTTTCTCGCGCCCAAATAGTGGATTTCAGCCATCTTTTACATCCTGGATCCACAAATTTTTATCTTTGAACTTAAGGATCCATATTTTTATTTGTTCCTAGATCACAAATGCACCATAACAATTTGGGCCTCAACTGGTCGCACATCCATCCTCAGGGTATGTGCCTTCAAAACCCATTAAATCGAAATTTCTATAAAATTGAAATAGAATGGGTCCATGCTCCTCACTATAAATCATGTATCCTTCATAAATGGCATTGAAATGGTGCAATTCTCATCAATTTCTGAGTTAAACTGCTCATGTTATGGCCAAAACAAGTTTTTAGCTCTGGACTTTTTTTAACCTTTTTTAATTTTCTATTCACGTGGCATGATGTTGATGTAGCAGGGTGCCAACACGGCATGACACATATCTACTAAGGTGTCATATAGGTCCTATGAGTCATCTCGCAGTGCATCCATGTAGCCTTCCATGTCTACCAGGTCCACATACCACCTACACTTGGGCGGAAATGCACTAGCGATATTCCATTATCGGAAGTGTTAACGGATCCCTTAGAAGTGATTTTGAAAAAGTTGTTGCTGGAGACGTTTCCAACTAAAATCAGACGCATGGATAGATGATATTTTCCCAATGGCTTTCCTTCCTGTTGTTAACCAACGTGCAAGTCGTGGAGGCATTATGAATCATAACCGTCGATCGTGGACACCTCTGACCGATATTGACTATTGATTATTATTAACCCATTATCACCTAACCCTTGGTTCTTGGCCTCCAATCACGTGGTACGTTGGATCTAACACTAGGGTGCTAAGCTCTTATAATCCCCTGGATCGAATTCTAGCGCTCGAGCACTAATGTTTTTTTATAATCTAACACTCGTCTGATGTGGATGGTACACATTACACTCTTCATCCAAGTGGAATTTCCACCTCATCCTAGATCCACGTGGCACCTACACATCACACTGTCCATGTGCCATTTATGGGGCCCATATAAGAATTTTCAAAAACAAATCAAAATTCAAATTTTTGACAAGTTGTTCTAGGAAATTTACGCTTGGAAATGTCTTCATAAGCAGGTTCCCAACCCGAATTTATAGTTGGCCCCTTCCAATATTGGAAAACATTTTTTCAACCAACAGAACTAGATATTCCTAGCTTTTACCTCTTGCTAGTAAATTTCTAACAGTTGATAGAACTTGAATTTTGTACACTGATGCCAAGTTCTACCCAAATTTTGAAGAATGGAGTGTTCCATTCATGATTTTTCTTATTACGAACTTCCATGCTAATTCTAAAAACCAAATCTGAGCACTTAAAACCAAGAATTTATACAAGGAATTGGTCAAACAGTTTACCTATAAACTGTAACTTTGCCCAAATTTTGATAAAATATCACAAATATTTCCACAATAGCTCTCTGAATTCGGTGCAACCATTCAAACACCCATTCAATGATTTAATTATATATTTGAATTGAGAAATGGAAGAAATAAAAAATGTTTTCCTGAAATTCTTTCCCTGATGCATTTTATCAAACTGTTCATGTGCAATCTGTAATTATGCATGTCGAATTCAAATACGGCCCATGCAATCCCAATGATGCAACCTTGGGCTCTAATACCAATCTATCACGTAGCCGATGACCTCATGATGTCTTTGGGGCCACAAGATACTCATTCTATTGACTTAAATCCCCTTTCATACTCAATTTTTTTTTCTATTGGTTTAATTAAGATTTACAACAGAATTATATATATGTAAATGAACACCCATAATTAATATAAACATATATGAGGACATTATAGGCACATTCTACATGAATGCAATCACTCAATGTCATTAATTTTGTGCATTTAAATAATAAGATAAATTAAATTAAATTAAATTCATAACAAGTATACATACAAGCATTTCATACACAAATGGACACTTATATGATAATATAGTCCAACTGACTGCTGACCAAAAGCATTCCTCCTAGTTTTAGGCACTCTATTATACCAATTTTCTCTATAACAGAGGCCACCCTTGAGTCGAGGCTATCAATCCACAAGATGGTTCCCATTTTTTCCCCTTGTTGGCACGGGTCCAAAGTGCACATGTTCGGAACAGTCAGCAGCGAAAGGGTCAGCGACATGAACAAGGGACCGGTTGCGAAGTATAAAAGTGTCGACAAACGCGGAAGAATTGTTTAAGTTAGTTAGTAATGGGTCATTTGGACCATTTCGTACCGGCCAAGTGAGCCTATAAGTAGGAGTGATTGTAAGCCTAAGGGAATCATCGACCATAGTGTCTTTTTTACCTTATCATCTATCTTTTGATCTATCTGTTTTCGGCACTTCTATCTTTTGTGGAGTAGTGTTTCGCTCTAAGTTTGTTGTGTGATATGGAGAATTATGCGATGTACTGAACCTTTTGATGGATAATGAGAAGGATCAATAATGTTATATATTTGTCTTATGTCTTGTTTAAGTATCGTAGTGTTTGATGTTTCATTGGAATCGCAATTGATGTTTTCACAGTTATGTTATGTACCGCAGATTCCTTAAGCATGTTTTGTTGATTTTTTTAATTCGTTAACTATGAGATTATAATGTGTTGATGCGAATGAGGATAACGGTTGATAATGTGATGTGATTATACGAATGTGAATATCTGGCTTGTGTAGCGAATGAGTGTGAGATAGTGCATGTATTCTTACAACTACGGAAACTTGGTCCCTGCAGCCCCCTTAGACATCTCGGGTGAGACTTCATTCACTCTCCGGATGTTGCTGAAAAGTGTAACACCTTTATGGGTTGATGTTTAAGGGATTATGTGTCAATGTTTGTTGACAGTAGTGGGAAGTGAACCTCTGTCGACAGAACTGTGTCAACACCCCTCCTCCTCCATTAACATGAAAAACCAAAGGAATTGGGCTCCCTTATCTGAGTTAACATTGCCTCAGGTTCCCTTCTCTGATTTAACAATCCCTTTGGATATTTACCCCAATTCCCTTCCAGGGCTCTAGCCTAAGTCGACTACGAACTCTCTGTGTTGCGACTTCAGGGAATTCAACCGTTCTCAAGTACGGGTCCAACCTATAGTATGGGTGATGTTTGTAGGTTATGGTACGGATGATGGTGGTATTGGTGATGGTGGCTAGGAGCTGACAACAGTTGATGGATGAATCATGGAAGAATGATCACTGAATGATAGCAGAATGAACTAGTTCTCAATAATTTATATGCATGTTGAGAACTAGTCAAGTGGCATGCTAGGATAAGGAGAGATGGAAAAATTACACTCATGGAGAGTTCACCTTTTTCCCCACTAATCCAAAGGTTTAGGATAATTAAATTAGGTTAAGGATAATTCACTCTAATTAAAAACTCTTTTATAAAACTTGGGATAACAAGGTATGAGAAGGATAGTGACTTAAATTATAAGTCACTAAGGTCATCTCCCCCTTAAGTGACCCCTTCTCACTCTCCCCCTTATGGAATCATAGACCCCCGCCCCTTCTTCGTCCTTCTCAGTCTAAAATATTCATGGATTTTATATTAATATAAAATGTACATAATTACGTCATAAGGTCGCACTAGACCATTCATGCCCGACTGCTATCCATTTCATTAATATTTACATGGTTACATTCTGGGGTCAAAATGGGGTGTTACATAGATCCACTGCTCGATTTAAACCCTCAATTAGGGCATTGAAACGGGCATTGTTGGTATTCCTATGTTGTGTGGATCCAGATGCTACCAAGAGGCCAAAGATAGGCCATGTCATACACGTGTTGGAAACAGGCGAATTTTTGTTTTTGGATGAATGTCTATTCTTTGAAATAGGAAACATATAGGAAAAAGGTAGTAATCACGTATATGTTTATATATAATTGGCAAAGTATTATTGACAGTGTGTGTGTGTGTGTGTGTGTGTGTATATATATATATATATATATATATATATATATATGGCGGCACGTATATTCAATAGTGTATATATATGTCCATATAGTGTTGTTAATACTCTACAACTCTATGATTATTGCTTGCCATAGTTCTCTTTTATTTTGCAGGGATTTCATAGTGATACAATCTCAAAATTTTACTAAAACTTGGATTTGGTTTCTTTGGATAAGATCATCGCTTGAGTCATGAGGCTATTGATGTTGATGACAACACTAGTGAAGGTGAATACATTGTCACCAGACAGAGGACGAGGTGGATATTGTGATGATGATCATTGGATTTTTTCTTAATATCACCGTAGATTCTGCTTAGCCTCATGTGCCTCCACCCCCTCAAAGCAGGAAAAGACAGTTTGTTGACCATAGCCAGCTGGTGTTCATTTATTATTTGAAGTTCGTTTAACATATGACCGGCCTACTGCTAAGAACACTTAGCATTTGTTTCTTTAGTGTTTATCATTAATTTTTTATAATTATAAAGAATAATCCTCTTTGATTTTGTCCATTTTTCTATTGTGGAATATTTACTTAAAACAATTATTCAATTTTATAACTTGATGACTTTAGTTTTTGTAAAATCAATTTATTTATTTATAAATAGACTTATTATAATTTCTTTAATAACAAATAATCTAAAAATCCCATTTGTATCAAATAATCTATTGTATAATCCAATGCTCATTGAATTACAATCGCAAGTTGGGATTTATTCACTTATAATAAAGTTGGGATTTATTCACTTATAATAAAGTTGGGATTTTTTCACTTATAATAAAGTTGGGATTTTTAAGATTTTTTTTTTTTTTTTCCACGGAAAAAAATCATAGCTTTATTATAAAAACAAAGTTACATTGTTCAGTTTCCCATGATATGAGCAAATCTATAGTTAAGCTTACATCTCATCACATAGTTACAAGCTTCATACTTCATAACATATCACATAGTTACAACTATACTTCATAACATCAACAGAAAAATCCTATAAGCTCATTCTAAAAGTATTGGAGTTCAAAAAAAATTCATTATGTAATGCTTTCCCAAGTAGTCGGGCTCTCAAAAGTAGAACCATAACTGTATGAACCAAAACATTTAAGTGTTCAGCTTTATATCATAACTTGATTGTATCCTACCAAAGGTCCATAATAGATTTTAGTAGTATTAGTATTTTTTGTTTTAGATGTGCTCCAAATACCATCATCTATCAGTGCACCTGCTTTTGCTAATAAGTCAACTTCTCTATTCCTTTCATGATAAATATGCTTGATTCTTGTTTGTCCCAAAATATCTTTCAGCCTTAAGACCTCGTCCAGAAGAGATACCAGATGTATGTTTTGAATTCTATAAGTTCCTGAAATTCAATTTACTGTGAGCAGCGAATCTCCAAAAATTTGTATATTATTAACCTGATGTTCTATGGACAACCACATCAAAAGTTTTAGAGCAGTCAATTCACCAAAATTGTTAGTACTAGACCCAAGTCCGGCTTTAAAACCGATCCTATGCTCTTTGGAAAGGTATAGAAGCCCCCCTACTCCACATCTATTATGTTCACCCATTGCTGCACCATCAAAATAATCCCAAGGAGTATTGTCCTCTATATCCTCCACTACCACCTTCCTTAATTTTAAATCCACCTTTTCCTGTGGTAAAAACCTGAGTATCCCCAAGCTTTGAAGTGCCACTTGTATAGGCATGATTGTTCTGTCAAAGCAGCTTGCATTCCTGGCAAGCTATATTCCCCAGGCAACTATCAAGGGAAAATATTTTTGCTCTACTACCTTCCCATGTTTATTCCAATTCATAAGACATATTTCAATAGTATCCCCTTTCCATAGGTTGAATGTTGATAATATGGGTTCAATCTCTTTCCAAACTACTTGTGTATAGGTGCAAGTCAACGTTATATGAAATTTTGTCTCCTCCTCCATTTTGCACAAATAGCATCTGCTCGGGCCTTCTCTGTGTTTCCTTCGAAGGATATCCCATGTTAGGGATTTGTTAGAAAAGAGAAACCGCATAAATAGTATGTACTTTAATGGACATGTGTACTTCCAGATAGCACTCCACCACCAGATTGGCTCATGTTCATTTCTCTGTATAAAAAATTTATAACCAGATTTTGGAGTATATAATCTTGTATCTGAGAACATCCATATCAGTTTGTCAAGATAATTTGATAATATAACATTGCAATTCCTCAAATTGGAAATATAGTCATTCCATGGTACAATATCAAACCCAGATAGTCCAACAACCTCCGCATTCAACCATCCTTGGCCTTTGAAGTTAGTCTTTGATAAATCTGCAATATTATTTAGAAAATAAAAACCTTTTGACATAAGATTGTTAATTGTATTACCTCGAAGAGCATATTTATGACTGCAGCCCTCACAAGAGTGAGCTCCAAATCTAATTGAAGTGCCATCCTTGACCATCCATGATATTCCCTTTCCAATTATATCCAATGCTTTGAGGACTGATTTCCAGCAGATGGAATCCTTCCTTGAGGACTTTTTAGGTTTGTGTATCCAGTCATAGATAGTGATCGGGTAGATGTACTTACGCAAAACCACCTTATTCCATAGTCCAGATCTTGTAATAAGTTTCCAAACCATTTTAGCAGCCAGAGAAATAGAGAAAGGGGCGGGAATCTTAAAATCCCAACCTCCAAATTTCTTAGGAAGTTCCAATGCTTACCAATATTTGATCCAGATCAAGTCGTGCTCAGATTTTGCAAACCAAAGAAATTTGTAGCAGAGTTTCCTATTTTTTTCTAAAACTCCAAGAGGGATCCAAAAGGGCATCCAATACACTAGTATGGACTCTAAAACCGAATTTATTAGAATGATTTTCCCACCTTTGGAGAGCCACCGGTTACTCCAATTATGAATTCTCGCTTCACATTTAGCTATCAGCCAATCCCAATATTTATTAAGATAAGATGTAGGTTTCAATCTAAAACCTATATATTTTCAACCTGCATCCAGTTGGGATATAGAATAAGAGAAAATACTGTTGATAGTAGATATCTCTTGAGATTCCATTCTATGTATGAGTAAGGAATATTTTTCGATATTTACTATCATTCCAGTTGCTAAGCAAAACCTGCCAATAACCTCGCTTATTTCCTTCAAGTCCAGTAAGGTTCCATTAGAGAATAAGAGTATGTCGTCAAAAAAAATAATATGGGTTATAGAGATACAACCGCCAAAGGAGATTCCTTGCAAATCCCATTTACTTTTAGCATCAAGCACTGCCCTACTTAAACCTTCAACAACGATAAGGAATAAGAGTGGAGATAGTGAAAAACCCTACCTAAGTCCACGGCCTAGTCGAAAGAAATCTGATGCAGATCCATTTATGAGTATAGAGAAGGAAATCGAAGAGAGGCATCCCATTACCCAAGAGATAAAAGGAACCTCAAACCCCATCTGAGACAATACCACTCTAATATAAGTCCAATTAGCTCTATCATAGGCTTTTGACAAATCCAATTTTAGTACAACAACCTTATCATTTTTACTTCTGATTGTATGTAATCCCTCCTGGGAAACACCAATTGCCTCATGAATATGTCTTCCAGGCAGAAATCCAAATTGTTCAGCACTGATGTAGTTGCTTAAAATTTTCTTTATTCTGATCGAAATTACTTTGTAGATAATCTTATAGACACTATTACAGAGTGCTATAGGTCTGAACTCGTCGAGTCAACCCAGATTATCCGACTTAGGAATTAAAGCTAGAAAAGTTGAGTTAAAAACAGTTGATACTTTCCCACTGCACTTAGACTCTTCAATCACCTTAATAAGATCAATAGCCAATGTATCAAAAAGACCAATATAGAACTCTATGGGAAACCCATCCGTCCCAAGACTGCGATCCTTTTTAAACAAATTCAGTATGTCTTTCAAATCCTCTATGGTAACCTCCTCCATTAACATAAGATTATCATTCTCAGAAACAACGATGGGAAATAAAAGAGAAGCTTTTATGATATCTGCTAAATTAACCTTATCATCCATCCTCTCTGAACATATTATGAAAATACTTTATGCCCTCCTGTGCAATATTAGAAAATCCTTCAACCTGCTCACCCGTATCCGAGGATATCTTCCAGATGGAATTGATATTTTTCCTATAGTTGGAAAATTGGTGGAAAAATTTAGAGTTCTCATCACCGCATTCTAACCAAATTGCCCTGCTTTTCATTCTAAGATCAGACTCCTTAGCGAGTAATATTTTCCTTCTACTCTGTTCCAGACATGAAATGTCTTGCTTTGTAATTTCAGACAAAACCGAATCCTGAACTGTTATATTTCTCTGACAGATCATTTTCAATTTGGATTAAAAGTTTATCTTCAAATGCTTTTTTCCTTATCGACAAATCAATAGAAAAATATTTCACAATTTTTAAGTTTTTTGTAAAATGAGTAGAGGTCAGTTCCACCAAGAACTCTTCTTGTACTATCAAGACAGCTTCAATTCCCTTGACAAATTCATTATCGTTTAACTAGGAAGGGTAAATTTGAAAGGGCAGGCAGGTTTGGAGGTTCCCCCAAACAGTTTAAGAAAAACAAGGAGGTGATCAGATTCACCACCACAACCAACCCATTGTTTGAATCGGATATTTTTCTCCAAAAGGTCTTCAGCAATTAAAAATTGATCAAGTCTCTTAGCAATCCGATCATCACCAATTCGCCTATTTGTCCAAGTTAGGGACATTTTAACCAGTCCAAAATCAATTAGTTTGGTCTCTTCAAGACAATTCTGAAAGTAAACCGAAAATGGATCTAGGAGAGCAGACGGACCCCATATTTCGGAATAACCAAGTGAGAAGTTTAGGTCCCCTCCCATAATCAAATTCCAAGATTCTATGCAAGACTTAGTGAAAAACCGATCCCAGAAAATTTTCCTATTAGAGTACAGTCCGTAGATATTAACCAGCAAGAAATCCTGTCCAAGATCAAGGGAGAAAAAAGTGTGTTACACCTAAATCTTGCCACCTTAAGACTCAGTGTAAACCTCCCTGAAGTTCCCATGATTGAGAGTTCTAACTGGAAGAGATACTGACCTATTTCCATAGGGTTTAGTGAGATCGTCGCAGGTCATCTTTGTGCAGCATGTGACGCCGCAGGTTGTCCTACTGCAGCCTACGACGATGTCAGTTAAATAGATAAAGGGCATCTTCAAGCCATTTCTCGAAGTTGTGTGATGTGGATCTCTATCCCTATCCTATAGGGAAGTTGGCATTCGGCTCCCTAGCCATTTGGGAGGATCCCTTAGTCCTCTCCCACTGTATCTCAACCTACCCTATCATCTTAGTCCTATATATATGAAGCTCATTCCCATTCCAAAGGGAGGAAGTCTATAGTACTTGCATGTTGGTGAAATTAGATTAGAAGATCCCTACTCACCTATTGGGAGACTCATACTTCCTTTGGAGGCTTTGGCTTGGCTTGTTGGAGGAGGATTGCGACGTTAAGCTTTGGTTGTAATCATCTCTCTACTTTGTACTTCCCTCTTTTAATACAGTAATATAAACTCTTTCCACCAAATGTTTTTGTGTTGATAATGTTTGTGTAGTTTACTTGCTTAACCGTTTACTTAGATCTATTACTGTTTTAGATACGTTTTACTGCTTGCATTGTTCCTATATGTCTTGACAGGTTTTGCAGCTGAGATCTGACGACCGTGAAGCTTGGAGCAACTACAAGGAGAAAGATCCACAAACTAAAGGTAAGACATCTAATCACTCGATCTTTAACTAGATCTAGGAAAGCAGTTTCATATTTTGTCCCACTTGTTCTAGATGCACGTTGAACTAGGGAGATCACGCCTTAAGTCCGCTTTCGGTAGATTGTCCGGTAACAAAGTGAAATCCCAAGCCCCGACTCCAGTGCCCAAGAATTGGTTAAGACCAAAATTCTACTACGCCAACCAGTAATTACTCCTCCAGACTTCCCTTTAGAATCAATAAATTCAAATTTCCATCCCACAAGCAGTTTTTGAAGCTCTGAAACAATCCCCGAACCTTCAATCTATAATTCTTGAAAAAAAAAACATCTACTCTTGATCCAGGTGGATATTGGTGGCCACCCACCTTTCCAACTGGCTCAAAACAGTTTTATGGCAATTTTGGTATTGTACTATTTTTAGCAGTTTTTCAGGTCCTGAACTTCCGGGGCCATTTTGAGGCCCTAAACGACCTTTTTTGGCAATTTGGGGGGGCCAAATGGTTGCCTCTAACATACATTTGGCACCAGTCGAAAGTTGTAAATCTCGGATAGACCTTTCCAACGGGCTACCGAGGGCCCCAAACGGAGATCGTATGCAAAAGTTACGACCCCGGGAAGTTGATGTACTAACTTACCCAAACGGGGCCCACATGACTTTTGGCGCTTCATCTCCTAGGGTTAGGTTTTTGGATGTCTAGGGTTTTAGACATTCCTGTTTATTGTAAAAGGCCTTGAGAGCCTCATTGTAACCATCTTCTTGCGAAATGAGCGCAGCCGTCACATCTCTTCTCTGAGATAAGCCGCCACCATTCTAGCAAGATTGTTTTCCGCTGCATCTTACAGTTCTAGCTTATTTCTTTATTGAATAGAAAACCAGTTTTACTGTATCTCTGTTATTTTGCGTTAAGCATCTGATAATAATCTGTATTCATTTCGTTCTGCTCATAAAATCTGGATCAGTGGTATCAGAGTGGTCTGCTCCTTGTCGTCTTAATGCATGTCCCCAACGAGGTCAGGGTACAACGAATTGGGTCTCGAGCTTGTTTCTCTTGAGGACAAAAGCTCTCGCACACCCAAGCGACCTCTCATGGCAGGAGAAAAGAAAGATGATGGGACAGGAGATCCTATCAAAATGTTGCTTGAGGAAGCCCTCACGCAGCAGAGGAACGAGATGATGGATAATTTCCCACAAATCCTTCGGCGACTACCAACAAGCGACGCATCTTCCTCGAGCGGAGGCGCCGCCCCCTTCAAGGTACAAATCAACTTCGATATCCCTATATTTGAAGGACAGATAGACGCAGATGCTGTAGATAAGTGGTTGAATCTACTAGAAGGGTATTTTTCTGTCCATAACTTTTCGAATAAAGAAAAGATTACTTTTGCACTCCTCAAAGCCATTCCCCATGTCAAAGATTGGTGGGAAACATTCTGCGAGCAAAATGACACAGAAGAAGCCTCATTATTTTCAGTCACGGCCACCTGGGAATCCTTCAGGGATGCTATTAAGGAACAATACTACCCTGTTGGAAGTTATGACGACTTGTATACCAAATGGACCACACTGCGACAAGAAAGAGACCAAGCAGTGCCAGAGTTCACAAATATCTTCCATACCTTGCGCACCAAACTGGGTATCAAAGATTCAGAGCGACATCTGGTGCTCAAGTATCACAGTGGTTTGCATAGATACATCCAGACCGAAATGGAATTTCTAGACATCTCTTCCTTGGGCGCGGCCTACCGATATGCCGTCAAAATCAAGCAGAAGCTCAAACAAAAGACGTGGCAATTTGGGCCTGGGAACCCTTCACAGCAAAAGACAGGAAAGGGCGGCCCCAACCCACAGAATAAAGGACAGAGCAAAGATGGACAGTATCAGGACAACTAGTCCAAGCCGCAAGCAAAGAAGGACACCGAAAAAACAAAGAAAGATACCGGGAAGTGGTGCGACTTCCATAAGAGCCCTTGGCATAACACTGTTGATTGCCGCTCAAAGGAGTCCCTGGTGGCCGAAGTGAAAGCATCTGAATCATATGCGGGTTCTGACTCTAAGTCCGAACCAGAAAGGGGAAGACAGATCATTGACACGGAACCCAGTGCCACCATTGCTACCACCAAGCTCCAGCCTGATGAACCAGACGAGCCAGAATAAGGAGAACGCCTCTTCCATTCACAGATGTGGGTAAAAGGCACCCCACTGCACTTCATCGTTAATAGCGGTAGCCAAAAGAATCTCATCTTAGCAGAGGTCGTCAAGCGCCTGGCCCTGCCGACAACGCCGCACCCACAACCCTACACCATTGGATGGCTCCGCAAGGGAAGCGATCTCCACGTCAGCCAACAGTGCCGACTGCCATACGGCATCAAGCCCTTCAAGGACGAGGTATTGTGTGATGTTGCTCCTCTCGAAGTTTCAGATGTTCTTTTGGGCCAACCTTATTTATGGAAACGTCATGCTGTATATGAGTCTAGGCCTCGTAGTGTTATTATTTCTTTGAACAGGAAACTGTACAGGATACCCGAGGCAGTCCCTCCTAGTGCTATTTCCTTGATCTCTGCCAAGCAATGTAGGAAGGTCATCTCTCAGACCGGGAAATTTGTCTTCTTCGTGATTCGCTCTCAGAGTGAAAGAAAGATCGCAGCCACATCCCGGGCCTCCATGACCGATCTATCCACACAACAGAAGCAAGTGGATAAGGTGGTGGAAGGATACTCAGATATCTTCTCCTCTCCGACCGGGGTACCTCTGCACTGCCAGGTCAAGCATCCCATCGATCTGACCCCAGGCGCACCGCTACCCAATGGGCCAGTCTATCGCCGCTCTCTGTTGGAAAACGAGGAGATCAAGAGGCAGATCCAAGAATTGCTCCACAAAGGGAACATCCATCCCAGTTCATCACCTTGTGGGAGACCAATCGTGCTGGTGCAGAAGAAAGATGGGACCTGGCGACTCTGCATTGATTACCGAGCCCTGAATAAAATCACAGTCCGCAACCGGTACTCGATTCCCCGAATCGACGACCTCCTTGATCAGCTCACGGGGGCCAAATACTTCAGTAAGATTGATCTGAAGTCTGGCTACCACCAGGTCCCAATAGAACAGACAGGTGTATGGAATATTGCCTTCAAGTCAAAAGAAGGTCTTTTTGAATGGCTGGTCATGCCTTTTGGTTTGACAAATGCTCCAGCAACTTTTATGAGGATGATGGACGATATCCTACGACCTTTCACCAACAATTTTGTAGTGGTGTATCTGGATGACATCCTCATCTACAGCAAGACTTGGGAGGAACACTTGTAGCATATTCAGCAGGTTATGCACACCCTGCGGAAGCACAAACTATATGCAAACTTGGAAAAATGCTCCTTCGGCATGGACAGGGCCGATTACTTAGGCTACATCGTTGATCGACATGGTGTGCATGTGGATCCAGCCAAGATCCAGGTCATCCGTGACTGGCCAGCCCCAACCACACTCACCGAACTTCGGAGCTTCTTGGGCCTCGCCAATTTCTATCGCCGATTCGTGCTGGGATTCTCTCATATCGCATGGGCCCTCAGCCAAGTGACCAGGGGTGGTGGTAAGGCAAAATTTGTGTGGGGCCTGTCCCAACAACAAGCCTTCGATGACTTGAAGAAGCGTTTGTGCTCATCGTCGGTACTCTCATTACCGAACCTGCAACATCCCTTTGAGATCGAGACAAATGCTTCAGATTATGCTGTGGGCGCCGTTCTCACTCAACACGGCCACCCCGTGGAATATCATAGTGAGACACTCTCAGATGTTGTCCGCAAGTACCCTACCTACGACAAAGAAATGTACTCCATTGTACAAGCCTGCCGCCAGTGGAGACATTACATTCTTGGGAAGGAGACAGTCATCCACACCGATCACAAGCCACTACAGTTCATGCAGACCCAAGGAAAGTTGCAGAATGACCGCCATCAGAAGTGGTCAACATATTTACAGCAGTTCCACCTCAACATCAAATATAAAACAGGGAGTACCAACCGAGTTGCTGACTGCCTCAGTCGACCTCTAGTCACGGCACTTACCACGGTGCTAGACTCTTGTGGCCACGAGACCTCCGGATGGCCCCACCTCTACGAGACAGACCCTGACTTCTCCGCCACCTATCAAATGCTGGGCACCAACTCAGTGGTTGCTAATTTCCATCTTCAGGACGGGTTGTTGTGTCATCTGGGCCATCTCTGCGTTCCATCAAGCGAGCACGTGAAGCTGATTTGGGAAGCTCACTACAGTCGGGTGGCAGGACACTTTGGCGTCGAAAAGACAGTGGCAGTGTTGCAGAAACATTTCTACTGGCCGAAACTTCGACAGGATGTTGGCAAGTATATCAGGTCCTGCACCGCTTGCGCTATTGCCAAACCGACCACTAAGAAACAGGGCCTATACACCCCTCTGCCTACTCCTGACAGGCCGTGGGAATCCATCTCAATGGACTACATGTCGGGCCTCCCGTCCACCAAGAGGGGAAATGACTGTGTTTTCGTGGTTGTTGATCGCTTTTCCAAGATGGCGATTCTAACCGCTTGCAAGAAGAACATCACAACAGAAGCCACTGCCAAGCTCTTCTTTGAATGAGTATGGGTACATTTTGGGATCCCACAGACCATTATCTCAGACCGTGACAGTCGGTTCCTCAACTCATTCTGGTCAAGCCTCTGGTCATTGCTGGATACAAAGCTCACCAAATCCACTACCTTCCACCCCCAGACCAATGGACAAACGGAGGTCGTCAACCGGATGGTCGTACATATCCTGCGCATGTACAATTCAACACACCCCCGCACATGGGATGAGAGTCTCCCCTATGTCCAACATAGCTACAACCGAGCCCTGCATAGCTCAACTGGCCACAGCCCCTTTCAGGTGGGTTTGGGATTCCAACCATTGGGCCCCATGGATGTTGCACTTCCCCTTACGACCACCTCTGCCGACTCATCCCCAGAAGCTGACAAAGCCACCCGGTTCATTGAACGGATCCAGCATATCCGCCAATAGGTTCAGGATATTCTATAGAAGTCTAATGCCAAGTACAAGCAGCGCCATGATCAACATCGGGTGCCACATAAGTTTCAGGTGGGCGACAAAGTTTGGTTGCATTTGCAGAAAGAACGCCTTACAGGGCCCCATCGAAAGCTTCGCCCACTCCGTTATGGGCCATACACCATCACCAAGGCGGTGGGTGACAATGCTTTTGAGCTCAACATTCCCCCCTTCCTTGGTCTGCATCCAGTCTTCAACGTGGCTCTCCTTCGGCCATATTTCCCACCACTATTAGACACCTCAGAGATAGCAGAGAAGTTGACACCAACAGAGCTCAACCCTGACTGCCTACAACAATCATCCAGTGATCATATTGCAGACACACAGATCAAGGGCACTCGACATCAAAGGATCCAGCTTTATCGAGTTGTCAAAGCAGGGCAGCTCCTGCACCAAGGCAAGTGGCTCACCTGAGGCCAAATTCAGAAGAAATTTCCTCATCTGATGGGGGAACTCAACGCAATGGAGACCATTGCTTCCTAAGGAGAGAGGATTGATCCAGGTGGATATTGGTGGCCACCCACCTTTCCAACTGGCTCAAAATAGTTTTATGGCAATTTTGGTATTGTACTATTTTTAGCAGTTTTTCGAGTCCTGAACTTCCGGGGCCGTTTTGAGGCCCTAAACAACCTTTTTTGGCAATTTGGGGGGGCCAAATGGTTGCCTCTGACATACATTTGGCCCCATTCGAAAGTTGTAAATCTCAGATAGACCTTTCCAACGGGCTACCGAGCGCCCCAAACGGAGATCGTATGCAAAAGTTACGACCCCGGGAAGTTGATGTACTAACTTACCCAAACGGGGCCCACATGACTTTTGGCGCTTCATCTCCTAGGGTTAGGTTTTTGGATGTCTAGGGTTTTTGACATTCCTTTTTATTGTAAAAGGCCTTGAGAGTCTCATTGTAACCATCTTCTTGCGAAATGAGCGCAGCCGTCACATCTCTTCTCAGAGATAAGCCGCCACCATTCCAGCAAGCTTGTTTTCCGCTGCATCTTACAGTTCTAGCTTATTTCTTTATTGAATAGAAAACCAGTTTTACTGTATCTCTGTTATTTTGCGTTAAGCATCTGATAATAATCTGTATTCATTTCGTTCTGCTCATAAAATCCGGATCAACTCTATTAGTGTAAATAAGCCTTTTAACAGCTAGATTTTTAGGATGGATAGAAAGACCCATGCATTTAAGGGTCATGATCAACATAAAGGAAACACTTGCGGGGAACCCACTGCTCTAAGCACCCACGTAAAATACTGCTGTCATGATTCAGAACCCAGCACATCCACTACCACCTTTGAAACAAGATTCCCTTCTGCTCTACCTTTTAACTTCCTTTTAGATTGAGGTAAGACCTGGATACTATGTTCTGAAAGATTCGAAGAAGCCACACTATGTTTGGATCGCAGAAAATGCCCATGAAAGGTTTCCACACTAAGTGGGAGGAAAGTCTTAGGGACAGGGGACCCTGAAGGAGAAACCAACAAAGAAGTTGCGGGAGAGTCCAAGGAGGAAGAGGGAGGATCAAGATTTAAACTCGAAGGAAGAAAACAAGGGAGAACATAAAGGTATGAAGTCTGTCCCAGGGAAGAAACAACTAAACCATCCAGAAACAGTTGAGGAACAGAAAAAACATCAGAAGCAACAGGCCCAATAAAATATCTCGAACCTTCAATTTTGGGCAAACCCACTAGAATAGGGTCAGAAATCACGAGTAAACCAGTAGAAAGGGTATCTGAAATAGAGCCAAGAGCAACAATGGATGGAATAATCTCCAAAAAGGGTGAGGAAATAGGCCTAGTTTGAACAACCTTTTTCTTCCAGGCCTTCCTGGTGAAGTTTAATGCACAATCCTTGACAATATGTCCATAATTATGACAGTGAATGCATTAAAACGAGATACCTTGATATTCCAGGAGTTGTTTGAAGGTGAATTCCCCTCTGGAAATAGTAATAGAATCCGCAAGACCCCCACGTAAATCTAGGTTAACCGGGACTCTTCCCACACAATAAACTCTAGTATCTTCATAGGTGAGATCAATTTCCACAAAGGAACCAAGAGAGTTTCCCACTTCTTTAAAAAAGGCTCTTGATCAGAACTGGAACGATAGGTTAGGGAGTTTAACCCAAATAGGAATAGTATCATACCTTTCAGTGGGAGGGTCGAAAAGAGGCGTCCACCATTTAAGGAAAAGAGCAGTTGAATCGCATCTCCAATATCCAGCCATCACTATTGAAGAGTCGAGAACAGTGAAGAACTGAAAATCAATCCATCCACGTCGTAATACCAAGACCAAGGGCATATTAATCACAAGATGTTTCCAGACACCCTCGTCCCATTTCTTTAATCCATGGGTATTGAATCTCCTGCCTGTAAATCTGCCTACAAGAGTTAGTTCATGGGTCAGAAGAACCTCATTATGGGACTGTCCTCGCCCAAGACCAGATATAAGGGTTTGGATTTATTAGAGACCACCTTTGTGCGAGAAACCCTACAACCTGGTAAATTTTGAGCCGCTAAGATAGGTTCAGAAACCAGACCCACCACCAGAGAAGAAACCAGACCCACCGCCAAAGAAGAAGAAGCCATAGAACACTGAACGACAGAACTCAGTACTGGAGAAAGCAAAATGCCAGATGATACAGGTTTAGGAGGCGATAAAACAAAATGGAGATCCAGTTGTTCGTCCTGACATGTTGTGTCAGAGCAAAGTGATCTGACAAACCCTCTAGCTTTGGTTGGGGTCCAGACAAGAGTCTTTGATTTACGCAGATCCATAGGAAAGTAAAACTTACACACACAAAGGTACCAAAAAATCATAAAAGGACTAAAAGGTTATAAATGAGAAGGATGCTCACATCAATCCCAAAGACCAAGACCCAAGAAACAAACCCCATCTCCGTCCAGCTTCACAGCTCCCAAGGTTCGGCTCTCTGACACCTTACACACCATTCTTGCAGCTCTGACTCAGTGTCAATTTAAGATTTTTATTATCTCGAGTACAAGTAGCCATATGAACATGTGTTTTGTGGGTGGAGAGAATAGTCCATGGAGAAGTCACAGGATACCAATCATGAAATATCTAACTAATGTGTGGCAATCCAAACTCTTGATCATAATAATTTTTGTTGTGCATGACAACCCAAACTTTTGATTATGATACCTCAGGTTTTGTGCACCACCATGTGTCAATCCAAACTTCTGATTATATACTTCGGGTTCTATGCACCACCTTATATCATAAAATTTTGAAAATCATTGAATTTGAGTGTTATTAGAATTTTTAGTTTAATGAATTTGATAGTGAGTTTTAATTAAAAAATTGAATCATCAAATTCTCAATAGCAAGAACATGGAAATGGAATGTAAATATTCATGGTGGTACTCTATTTGGACTAAAGCTTATTTTTATTGCACCGAGAGTACTAAGGTGCTTACAACTCAGTATGAGGGGATATGTTGTCACATTTGTCACGTTACATAACATAATGTTCCCATGTTGGCTCATAACTTATCAAAAATAAAAAATAAAAAAAAGTAATTAAAAAAATCATGTTGCCTCATAAAATAAAAATAAAAATTGAAACCATCATAGGTCCATCTTAAATATGGATCTATTAAACATCAATATGGATCCAATTCTTTAAGGTGTAATTTTTTTCTTTGTGTAAAAAAATTAAGGTAAAAAAATTGGATCCCTCTATGTGCTTAATAGATATGGGTTTAAGATAGATCTATGCTCGTTATAACCTCACAACAACATGCAACTAAATTATCTAAAAAAAACATACTATGGTCATCTTATGGCAAAATCCCACATGATGGTGTGACTAAGATACCAATTCCACTACTTACATATCGAGAAGATATGAACAATTTTGATTGGAATTTGGCTAATAAAAAAGATGCAATTTAAACAATTTTGTTAATTTGGATTGATTTATGAATCATTTGAAGATTGCAATTTTAAAATGTTCAAATTAAAAAAGTTAAAAATAATGAAAGATTTTAATTAGTTTTTTTTTTAAGTTTTATATTGTATAATGATTGGAAAATTGCATATCACTGCTTTCAAAACAAGACCACATCATTTATGTCTATCTGAGACACCAACTCTGCTCACTACTTCTTCTACAATTTTGGAATCAAAACCACCCCTCCCCCGTGGGGGGAAACATGGATTTTAATTGTTTTTAAAGGACTGAAAAACATAATAAACCATACGCACACCCTCTACCCAACTAAAACAGAGTCTTGTTATAACCTCCTTCTTAACAGATGGATAATTACACTGACAGCACGACACATAACAGAGACAACAAAACTACAAAGCGAATGGAATCCAAATGAACTCAAGAAACCTAGTTACTGCCCGATGGGCCCTCCTTCCTAACTTGCGGGGGAGTAGTCTAATTTCCCCCCACAATCGCAGGTTTTGGCGCAAACTGGATGCCCAACTTCCTTGCAATTATGTCTATCTTCTTATGCATGAGGCGAGCATCAGTGTTATGCTCCTTCCATAACTTCACTGGCTCCTCATCTCCTTTTTCCTTCTCACCGTGGTCCAGCACCAGTTGATCCAGGAGCCCTTTCATAACCCAGAACGTGGCCACATAATGCTCATATAGAGCCATGCACGCCCTAGTCGTCCCTGGATCGTGAATCCACTCCACCAAACCCTCAAATTCCTCCATCGATTGAGAGGACTCTAATTCCTTCCACAGCCCCTTCTCGACCTCGTCAATTTCCCTATGAATCAATGTTAGGACAGTCGCTTTATAGAGTAGAGCATCTTGAGCCGCCTTTAACGGTACCCAGTTTGCTTGCATCAGACCCACTTCCCCCTTCCCTTTGGCCTCCCAGCTAGTTTTCGTCCCACGTGCCTCCATTAACCCAATCCCCCGACACCTCTGACTTCCTAAATTCTCTACTCCCCCGACTTCAATAACCTCCTCATAAACAAGAAACACCAACATAAAACCACCACACCATCCCACCAAGCCTTCATCAGAATTAAAATCAGAGACCCCATAAATTGCAATGAAAGCTCTGGAGGATCTCCATGAGCCAAAGCCACTGCCCATACCCACATGGAAAATCCGCCACCCTTTTTAGAAATCATTCCCCCTTATCTGAACTAAAGTCTTCTCCTGCTCCCGCATTGTCGAATGGCCCTTCTAACTGCAAGTGTACCATCCTTTCTAAAACCTCGTGGCTTCATAACTCCCCGAGAGCCTTTGTACACCATCCCTCCTCAAACAGCTATTTCAATAAAGCAAGTATGTGACGCACCCTTCGTTCCATGTGTTCAACGCCTGCTCTTGCGCCACCTGCATCCAGTGGAAAAAATTTAATTAAAAATTACTCAAAACATTTTACCTAATTATGTATTAAAGAAATAAAAATTGTAAGGCTTGTACCCACGTAATTTCAAATTAGTGACCTTAAACAAAAAATGCCTTAACAATATGTCCATTAACCATCTATTATACACCCTATATATTAAGAAAAAAACTAAATTATAAATATCATAAAGATTAAAATTTTATACATTATATTTTAACATTTTAAAATAAACATATTAATATGTTTTTTTTACGAGGTAAATGGGCAATCGCTAGTATATAAGATATTCAAAATACAAATTTTTTTTTTTTTCACGCATAGTATAACTGGCGCTCAATGGTGGGCGAGAGCGCCAATCGGACGGGGTCTCGGGGTCGAACCTGGGTGGGGACGACCACAGCCGACCGCCCCAGCCACCTGGCCATAACGGCGGCCCCTATATTCAAAATACAAATTAAAGTATTCATAACTTTAAAATTCCTGAAATGAATGTACTAATGTTGTTAAATTCTTGCTCAATAAAGAGAAAAAATATAATAATAATAAATATATGACTATAAAATTGCTCAAATGAAGGTACTAATAGTGTTAAAAAATTTATCAATAAAATGAAAAAAATATAAATATGACAATTTTTTTTGGGTTTGGCCTTTATAGAATGATGGAGGCTTGTACGAGTGACCACCTAAATTTTGTCGGAAAGAAGTGATGTGATGTGGACGACAATATTTACTGTGGAGAGAAACATAAATTGCATTTTACCACTCTTACGTTAACATATTTTAACTTTTACATTTCTTTGTCGGTAGCATGTTGACGGGATAAGCGGGGGCTGTATGTGCATGACGTGACATTTTGTTATGAAAGTTAATGCCATGATGTATTTTTTTGTTTATTCTATATTTTAGCTCAATTTTTATTATTAGAATAGGTTTAACTTTATTTATAGTTTTGAATCTAAATAATATTTGAATTATTAAAATTAATATTTATAATTTTGAAATTAAGATAAATGTAGGATGATTTATTTTATTATATAAATTTCTTATTGTTTAAAAAATAATAATATCAAATAAATATTTATTAAAATTTAAAATAGAAAAATAAGATTAGATCTAAATTAGTTTAAATCAATAATTAATATATATATATATATATATATATTTCTCTTTACTCATAGAGGTGTATATATCTTATTCCTTTTGGATTTGAACTAATGACTTTTTAGGAAGGAATACATGTTTCTAACCCTTAGGAAGGAATACATGTTTCTAACCCTTAGGCCCATTCAAACTATATAAATAAAAATATATTATTAAAACAATTTAAATTTTTTATTTGTTCATTAAGTTGAACTTCAAATTTATTAAACATGGAGGTAGAAAATTAAATATAAAAATTAAGATGCACTAAAAAATAAAATTAAATTTTTTTATAATTAATAACTAAAGTAATTTTGTAGTAAGTATAGTATTTTTCTAATTATAAATCTGATAAGAATTATGCAAAAATTTCAAGTATGAGTAAAGTTTTTTCATGATTCAAAATCTGTGTATGGTGAAATGATACCCTTAGAAATTTTGCTTCATTATCAAGAGTTTATTCATTATAATAACTACACTAATTAACATTACAAAAATAACACATCTACCAATATTATAAATACCATTGACTATTCTTATTACAATAGAATATTATAACTTAATACTAAGAAACCAACTCAAAGTATTATATAAGGTAATTGATGTTAATTCTTAATCATTTTTTCATTATGTATCATATACACATCACTTAACTATAATTGACTGTATACTTAACACTTATATCATGTAATTAAATAAATTATTAGTGATTAGTAAGTTATTTT
This sequence comes from Larix kaempferi, assembly GCA_027924585.1. Taxonomy (NCBI): domain Eukaryota; kingdom Viridiplantae; phylum Streptophyta; class Pinopsida; order Pinales; family Pinaceae; genus Larix; species Larix kaempferi. Next base: position 2,665,707 of record BSBM01000484.1, on the reverse strand, counting down.
ATACACATCACTTAACTATTATTGAGTGTCTACTTAACACATATATTGTGTAATTAAATAAATTATTAATGATAAGTAAGTTATTTTAAGATAAGTTAATTATGAAATATGTGACAAAAAGTGAGTCATGTCACTTAAGTAACATAGAAAATGTCATATCTTTAGTTATGCTATAAAAAAGAAGTGACTGATCATATAGCCCAAGTCATGTTTTAATTATATGATTAAATTGAATGGGAAACACCTAAGAAACTTTAAAAAAAAAATTCGGAGGAGATCGAGAGCGCTTGAGGGTTTCTGAAAGCAGGGTTTCTCACGGCATGGATCTGCCTCCGGACCCGGGGCAGGAGGCTTCGGATGAGGCTCGCTTCTTCATTTCGGAACGTTTTAAATCTCTGGTTGCATCTCAACCAGCTAACCCCAGAGCTACCGCAGCAAAAGAATCCAAGTTTGTGAAAAAAGCAGAGGAGCCGAAAGTAAAGTTGTCTTCAACTGCTTCAAAACGCAAGGCTGTGGCTCTAGCAGATAAGGGATTGGTCGGCCATTTTACAAGCTTATGGCCATCGCCCCGCTCAATAGAAACGTGGCTCAACAAAAACTGGCGGCCATTAATTCAAGGGGAAGTGCAACAAATTTTTTGTGGTAAAGGGTTCTTCGTTTTTTACTTCGAAAAGAAGGAGGACAGAGATTTAATCTTCAGGAATGGCCCCTACTTTATGGGGCCAAGAGGAATGTATCTAAACAAATGGGATCTCGGGTTTGACCCAGAGAATGATATTCCTTCTGCGGTTCCAGTATGGGTCAAACTTCCTCACCTTCCTCTACATTGCTGGAATGACGAGGATCTTCGAGCCGTAGGGAACTCATTGGGAAAATATATTGATAAATCAAAACCAAAGCCTCCAATGTTTTCATGCGCAAGAATATGTGTAGAAGTCGATCTGGAAAAGGGGCTACCAGAAGCAATAAATTTATCTATGGACGGATGGAGCCACAGGCAAACAGTCGACTATGAGCAAATACCATTCAAGTGTAAGGCTTGCCATGAATATGGTCATTTCGCTAGATTGTGCCCCAAAAGGAAAATATTAGAAGAAGAGGAAACTCAAGGAGGGGAATGGAATGAAGTTATAAGGAAAAAAGGGAGTAAAACCAACCCAGCATCCAAAACCCCAGTGAAAAAGGCAGAAAAAACAAACAAGTTCTAAGTACTGACAATAGAAGATGAAGGAGAGGAACAGGAGAAAGAGAAGCAAGCAGAATAGGTTCAAGAAGAGGAGGAAACGGATATCAGAAATGAGGAAGCTTACACTGCTGCACATCAGTCCCCAGTAGCAGGAAAAGATTCTACGACAAACTCAGGAGGGTCAGTAACTTGGGCCAAAGCGAAGCTATTTCAGGAAGAAACCTCAGAGAGCAAAGAAGAGGAGCAGGAACCAACGGCGAAAAGAGGAAGAAGATACAATAAAGTAATAAGAGAACAAGAAGCAGCCAGGGAAAAGGCGACGGGTAAGCAAACCAGCCTGGATCAGCATGTAAAGATAATCTCAAATGGGAAACAACAGCAAGTAGTGCAAGAGGAAAGAAAGGACAGAGCAGGTCCTCAACCATCAAAGAAATAATGAAAATAATCTCCTGGAACTGCAGAGGATTAGGAGGACGTCAAAAAGCAGAAGCAATAAAAAGAATAAAAAGAATGGAAAAGTTCTTAATTCTTCTGATCCAGGAGACAAAAAAGCAAGAGGAAGAAGGTCTCAAACTCATGAAAAAATTTTTGCCTAGTGGAGAACGAATAGCTGTGAGCTCCTCAAGGGCCTCCGGAGGAATCATTACCTGGTGGGAAAAGGGTATGTATCAAAGCAAATCCTCATTTGTTTTTAGAAATTGGATTTTTGTTGAAATGGAGGAAATAGCAAGCAATAGGTTGTTTTGGGTAGGAAATATCTATGGTCCCACTGTTTATGGACAGAAGGAACAGTTCTAGGATCAGTTAATAGGACTGAATCATAGGTTAGTTGGACACCCATGTATTATGGCGGGAGACTTTAACGTCACCACTTCAGTAGATGAGAGAAAGGGGGGATCGAAAGTCAGAGATCCCTATGGAGAATGAATGGAGGATATGCTGGTTGCTTGGAATCTTATTGACATCAAGCCCAAGCATGGTTCCTTCACATGGAGCAACAAAAGAATTGGACCAAACCACATAGCAGCCAGACTTGACAGATTTTTAATCAGCAATATCTTCCTCTCCGATTCTAAGCTTCCTAACTCAAATATCCTCTCCTCGGCAGCCTCGGATCACAGACCAATTTCCTTATTTTTCACTTCTCCTGGGAATCTTGGCCCCCTCCCTTTCAGATTTAATCCAGCCTGGCTTGAAAATGAGGAATGCATGGAGAAGGTAAAAGCTGTGTGGAGGTAATTCATCCCCGGATCACCAGGGTTTATCTGGGAATCAAAACTAAAACTGGTGAAAAGCACTTTAAAAAATTGGGCCAAAATGAATTACATAAAGCCAGGGGAGGAGTGTGAGAAACTACAAAAAGACCTGGGAAGTCTTCAGCTCAAAATGGAACAAAATCCAGTCACCGAAGACATGCTTAGGGAGGAAAAAGAAATAGAAGAGAAAATTCAGAAGGCAGCTAGAAAAGAGGAGGAAGAATGGAGATTAAAGTCCCAGAGCTTATGGCTAAAGGCAGGGGACAGAAATACAAAGTTTTTCCATGCACAATGCAAGGAGAGATACAGGAAGAACAACATCGAAAGCATCACTAAGGAGGATGGAGAGAAAATAGAGGGTCAGGACCTTATATTAAGAGAAGCAAAAACCCACTTTGAAAAGCTATACAACAGCAGCGATGTGGTGTCTCAAGAAGACATGGATTATATGAGCAAGGAGATCCCCAGTCTTATATCAGAAGAAGACAACAAAAAACTAATGGAGCGGATCACTGAAAGTGAGACTAGAAAGGCAGTCTGGTCACTTCATCCGGACAAAGCACCTGGCCCGGATGGCTTCACAATAAGCTTCTACAGGAAATGCTGGCTGTGGTTAAAAAAAGACCTCATACGAATGCTAAACTGGACCAGGAAAAGGGAAAGGATAGGGGGAGCTACTAATTCCTCTTTCATTGCCTTAATTCCCAAAGACAAGAATCCTCTCTCTCTGGGACGATACCGGCCAATCTCGCTGTGTAATGCTTCGTACAAAATACTCACAAAGGTCATTGCTAACATAATCAAGGGGCATCTGCCTCGAATTATCTCTCCAAACCAAGGAGGCTTCATCGCGGGTCGCCAAATATATGATAATATACTGCTAGTGCAAGAAGCCATCCACTCAAGCATTCAGAGGAAGGACTCAGGTATGGCTATTAAAATTGATATGGCAAACGCTTTTGATAGGGTTAGACATGAATTTCTCTTCACAGTTATGAGGAAATTTGGGTTTGAGCAAGAGGTCATAAGCTGGATAAAAGCTTGCATTGGATCACCATGGATAGCACCCCTAATAAATGGTAGACCTTCCTCCTTCCTCCGTTTGTCTCGTGGCTTAAGGCAAGGATGTCCTCTCTCCCCTTATCTTTTTGTCATCATGGTAGACTCCCTCAGCAGAAATCTAAATAGGCTTCAAGAATCTGGATCTCTCCCTGGATTAGAAATTGCCAAAAACGTCCAACCAATAAACCATGCTCAATTTGCTGATGACACTATTTTATTAGGTAGTGCCTCTCCTATAATCGCCTCTCGATTCAAACTCTCTTTATCCATCTTCCTGCGGGTATCCGGGGGGGAAACTAACAATAAAAAATGAAATATTTATGGTTGGAACTGTAACATTCTTCAACTCAGAAATCTGGCCAACATTTTGGATTGTAAGCCCTGTTTTGATTGGAACCACTTTAAATATCTGGGTATCCCTATCTCCCTCAAAAAAGCAACCTCGTCCTCTTGGACCCCCATCCTGGAAAAAATCAAAAGCAAAATAAGTTCATGGGGGACCCGCTGGCTAAATCTGTCAAGCAAAGTAATATTGATTAAATCGGTGCTTGCTTCACTCCCTGTCTTCGCTGGAGCTATTTTAATGGCTCCCAAATCAGTTACAAATGCAATCTGCCTGGAAATCAAAAAGTTTTTATGGCAGGGAGGAAAAACACAGGGCAAGAAGTTTCATTTAGTCAACTGGAAAACAGTAAAAGAAAGGCGCAAAAGAGGAGGATTGGGAATACGAGATCCAGCAACAATGAGCAAGGCTCTGGGAGCCAAGTTAGTCTGGAAAATGGTAACTGGCAAAAGAGAGTGGTGGAAGGAGGCCATAAGGAAAAAATACATCAGAGGACCCCGGCAAAGATGCTTGAACAACTTGAAAAGGAAGAATGGAACAGCAATATGGAGATTAATCCAGGACTCAGCTGGGCTAATAAAAGAACAACTGTATTGGATTCCGGGCAATGGGGAGAAAATCAACATTTGGAAAGACAATATCAAAGGAGAACGTCCTTTAGGAGAAATCAATGAGATCCAAAATATCAAGATGTGGCTTCAAGATTTAGGGATACAGAAGTTGTCAGACATGGCAATTTGGACGTCAACAGGGAGGTGGAAAGGCTGGAAAAACATAGAACCACCTGAGAATCTTGTTGAAAATTACAAAACTTTCCTTCAGCTATTACATGGGAAAGCTCCAATCAATGGCAGGACTAAATATGTCAGAGGATGGGGGAAAGTTGGAAGATACACGGTCAAGGCTGGATATGATCTGCTCACCACAAATCAACATCCGACTCAAAAAATATGGCAGAAGGTATGGAATCCCGATAGTATACCAAAAATCAACTATTTTTACTGGACTCTGGCTCATAATAAACAATTGACTGCTGATAACCTAAAGCATCGGGGAATCGAAGGACCCTCTAGGTGCCATCTATGTCAAAATGCGGAGGAAAATTCTCGACACATTTTTTTAGATTGTAATTATGCCAAGAAAGTCTGGCAGGAGGTCCTTGGTCCCCTTTCAAACGCTATCACAATGCCCAAGTAGATCCAACAAATGATAGATAAGTGGGATAATAGCCTCCAGGGCGCCAGGAAGGAGAAACCAACCTTAGTCAGAATTTTAAAAATTCTTCCAATGAATATTTGCTGGCAGTTATGGTTGGAAAGGAATCAACGGATATTTGAAGGAAAAGCTAAGACAGAAAACATAATAGCCAACAAAGTCATTTCCCTAACCTCAGAATCCATGCGGGCAAAAGGGATCACAATCCAACAGCAAGAAGCTTTAAGTTGGCATGAATACCAGTGGTGTAAAAACTTCATTTCTGATAGTTCACTTCAGTCCAAAATGTCTCCAATGCTACAAGACTGGGAGATAAGAAAAGACAAACAGACTTTCAACAATTGGTGGAGAAGCCAAAAAAGGTATACAATCTTTTTTGATGGGGCTTCCAAAGGAAACCCCGGGGAGGCAGGTGCGGGAGGGATTTTTTTGATCCCGGAGGGAAAAAAGTTGCAGACTTTAGCTGGGGATTAGGTGTTCAAACGAACAATGAAGCAGAGTGGTTGGCGCTATACTATTCTCTTGAGTTAGCCATAACTTTAAACATAGTAAAGCTACAAGTGATCGGCGATTCCAGACATGTAATCCAAAGCATGAGAAAAAATAACAATTTGAAAGGAGCAAATCGACGAAATCTCCGAAAAAGGATCGAAAATCTTCCCCTCCCAATCGACACTCTCTATTTTCACGTGCTAAGAAGCCTCAATTCAACAGCCGACAGGCTCGCCAAAATTGGAACCACTTTGGGAAAGGGCCAGCTTCTTCAAAACAATGTCTCAAACCATAAATTCATTCCATGAATATCATGTCATAACACCCAACGACCAAACAAGGAGTTCAATTTTGAATTACTCGGGATGGAGGATAGCGTCCCGTGGAAGGCACACGATGGTTTGGGCTTGCGTTTCCCAACAAGTGGCGAGTACTAAGGCAGGTGGCACCTCACTTCACTTCAGAGCTCCCACGCCCCAGCATTTAATGCTGCTGGGCGGTCATAGAAGGTCCTCTCTCGCAATGGATCAACATAGCAATCTTTCGCTCGGCCCTAGACTTCAGCAGCTCAGCATTTCCACAGCAGAGTTCACGTTTCGGCAGCCTGAAGAAGCTCTTCGACGCAGCTCAATGGAGGGGGTCAGGCAAGCGATTGCCACCCTCAGTCAGGTTACTTCAGAGGTTAAAGTCTATCTCTGCAGGACATACTCAGCGGTCTGCAATATAGTCGATCAGAACAAGGAGCAAAACATGGAGTTCAAATATGTTCACTCTCGCCTCTCCTGCGTGGAGTCCCGTCTGGAAGATGTTGAAAGAAACACTATAGAGCTATTGGGGAAGGTGGATAGCATAAAGGAAGACCTCTCAGTCTTCATTAGCAAAACTCAGTACAGCCAGGTGCAGGAAGCGCCGTTGGTTAACCAGGGAAGAATGGAAGCTGCCTCCGTTTTACAGCAGAACTATAGATAGAGTAACTTCTCAGGAATTTTGGAATGCTCTTAGCAGGTTTCTCTAAAATTATCTCCTTCTGAATGTATTTTTGTATTCTGTTATGTAGCCAGTTTGTAAGGGTATATCCCAGTACATTGAATAGGCACTTCAGGAGAATTAGGAGCAAAGGTTTTCAGAGACAAACTCCTTGTAAAATCTGCAGTTTTCTTTCTTTTGAAGCAGATTTATGGCTCAAATTTTGTACTGAATGGCTGTGCACAACCTTTTATATATATATATAAAATACTCTGTTTCTGTTAAAAAAAAAATTATATGATTAACTATGTATATCAAAAAAGTGTTAGGATTGATATACAAGTTGTGCAATAATGATATTTTAATGATTAAATTTGTATTAATGATTGTATAATCAATTTAATTTAAAATTTGTTATGTCTTTTTTTATTGAAAGGGTATTTTTAATCACTTTAAATGTTCAATAATGTAATAAGAATATTTTTTTAATCTTAAATTTGTAGAATTTATAAAATAGTTTGCAATACCATTTAATTTTGATATGCTGAAAATAGATTTGAAAAGTTTAAAATCTCTATAATACCTTGAAAAGTTCAGAATTTATTATCCTTATATGCAACCTACACAAATAGCTAAAAGATACATGGTGCATCATAATTTTATACGAAATGTATACAAATATAGACTTTAATTATCACAATATAGTGCAATAGTTGCAGTATCTTAATTATTAAAGTTGCATAAAGTGTTGCATAATGGATCCATTTTGGAATCCATCACTTTCCCCTTTTCATTAAAAAGCTCACCTAAGAAAATCATAATGCACTAAGAGTAACTTTCATGAATGATCAGCCAAAAGTATCTTATTCAAAATATTCAATGCTATCTTTGCCTCTAAAATATCTCTATAGACTTTGAAAAGTTTGCAACACCTAATAAGTTCAAAATGTTGAAAATAGCTCGGCAAAAATCTAAAGCCTAGAAACGAATAGAATTTATTATCTTTATATACAACTCTTTCACAAATTGTTTTCTTAGTCATACGGATAAGATAGATTCATCATATACATATAATTGGAAAAGTACACTTCATAAAAAGACGGACTCTCATTTTTTCTAACATGTGACTTTACTTTCATAACTCTATTAGAACCTTTACATTTACTTCATAACTCAATGTTTTTACCAATGTAATATAAATAATGTTGTTGAGTGCTTCAATGATTTGTTTAAAGCTAAGAATGGTGTTAAGTGCTTCAATGGTTTGTTTAAAGACTAAGACTTTAAATCAACTGCGCCTAATAAACACTAGATCGCTCACTTAAAGTGTGCATTCTAACCACCTCTTCGAAACTCTTAGTGTTTTCCTGAAACCAATTTGCATGTGAGTGTGGTCTTTGAAATTTAGTTCCAACTTGTAACAACAAATGTAGCCATTGTGCTTCCTATTCATCATTTTGTTTGCATTTATCATGCTTGTGCAAATTTCTCAAGACGTTAAATAGTCATCATGAGTTTTATAGCTCTGATTTGTGAACTTCATTGTTTTTTTGACATCTTTTATAAACATGAGCTATAATAATTCAATATGGAATTAACATCTCAATTTTAACAAATCCAAAAGTAGAAGCAATGCACGGTTAGAGAAAACATTGATTGTTATTGTCCCTTGTAACCATGCATTTTCTCCTACATGTAAAACTATGTAATTGTTGCATCATCTAAATACATATATGTGCATAGGCATTGCCTAAATTGCTCTCATTTTGAATATAAAGTGAGACGTTGCCCCTTGCATGAAACTAATTGTTTGTGTAGTGTTGACCATGCTTGGTTATATACTTATGTTAACTCTTTTGCAAATCTTCTTGAACTTGATCACAAATCTTCCAAATGTGGTTAATGAACCTTACGACTTTCCCATCTACAACTACTTCCATTTTTATAATTTTCCCCGAGAATAAGACCTAGAATTGTTAATACATCCTTCAACAAAAAACCAAGGCACATTTCAAAATGTAAAATGCATGTCACATTTTGAACTCTGAAATTATATTCGTGTTGCACATCTAGGATGTTGGCATTCCATTATTGAAAATTTACAAAAAATGTACTACAATGTAATTTTACTACCTGCAAACATCCATCTATGGATGGAAGGTAGTGTTCATCAATACCTTTAGTGCTTCTCAAAAGTAGTTAAGAAATCTATTGTCATGGTAAAAGGTAATTGATGATGTCAGACCAAAGTGCCCCCAAACTCTGTCAAAGAACAGTTGTGTTGTTTTGCTACAAGGTATCATGACAACGATTTCATTGAAATGGTCCACAACTTCATATCATAGTCATTGCCCTACTGATCGTTTTAAACCTCTAAGGAAGTCCATTGATACCAACTTCCACACTCTGCTAAAAAACTAGAAATAGAATGCACTTGCCAAACTTCTAATTTGTCTATAAATTATCTTACCCATCACCTAAAGTACTCTTATGTGTAATCATCTTGGTGAATTTAAAACACTTGATAGATTGTCAACTTATCAATACCTTTTTCTGAGATTAAACAAGTTGCATCTTCATCTTATGTATTGATTTGTGCTTTGTTATTTTCATTTCTATCAGATAATTAAAGTAGATGCGTATATCATTTCTTATTTACATCAATAGCTTATAGATATACACTAGTAAAAAGATGAATATATTCATAAATTTTATAGAAAAATAAAAGCATAACATCATTCTTAACATTTCAACATGATCCAAGTATTTAAGATAATGTATCATTTCTGCATCCCATTTACAAATTTCATTATACATGTGTTCATAAAAAATTTCTTAATAAAAATCAATATTATAATCTATCTACCACAATTTGGATTAAAGTAATAAAATGTTTTGTCATCATTCAACTAGCTAAAATTAAAGAACATATCATTATAGCTACATCACATTTAGAACCCAACCTATGATTAGAGAACTTTTAGCTAATTCCCATTTTTTACTATGGGAATTTTTTAAGCTTGATTCCAACAACATGAAAACATGAAAGAATGAAGATTTAAAGATTTTAGCAATAAAGTCTATTTTGAAAATTTTGCAATAATCATTTACCAGTAAAAATGATATCCCATGGAAAATGGGCCAAAATATATTTTTCAAGCCTTTATCAAAGTTTATTCAAATTGCTCCATAAGCATATTGAATATAGTCCTCTTATTAAAGGACAAAATGCTTCAAAAGAGCTTCCTATTGCTTCAAGGTGGAAGCACTTCAATAAAATATTATCTATTAATATATCATTAATCAGTTGTTATTATATATGGTTGTACCCCTTTGAAAAGTCTCTGGCCACCGTTTCATTTGTATATGTTTATGGATTTGATCATTAGTTATATATCATTCAACATTGATATCCTTACATTCCATTTACAAAATATTTAGGCACGTCCAGAACCTTTATGCGGCATTGGAACTTTGCATTTTCCATGTAGCAATGTTTCTTGCTTTAGCTTTTTTGGCTATAAGAAAAAGGATTGTTTTCCAAACACTTTGCAATACAGTAATCAATTCAACTCAAACTCTCTACTTTCCAGTTTTTTTACCAGATGAAACAACAAAGAATTGTTTGTGCTGCATCATTTACAATTTGTGACGAAACGACAGTATCATGAAAGAATTGCATTTCTTCATCTGGCCTGGTGAAGTTAGTACAAGTTCTGAGAATTATTCCATGATTTAAAGGGTAAAATTATTGGCATTTACTGGATTTTTAATTAAGAGAACAAATTCTAAACAATGGCGCAATATAAAATTGTTTGCCAAAAGGTGGACTCCCCAGAATATTTGTAATGTAACAATTGTTTTGGAATTATGAGAACAAAGTTGTGGTTTTTGGTGCCTGTAGATTCTATGATTCGTAATTAAAAGAAGAATGGATGGCTTCCACAAACGCCAATAAGTACTAAAACTTACAAAAGGAGCATGGATGTCTAACAGAAAAAGGGAAAAAAAGGAACAATGAAATAAATTTCAACCAGTACGGTAAAGCTTGTCAAAGTTCTAAAGTTCATCGAGGAGGGATGTAGATATTGGAATTCTATGCTTTTGACAAGATTACCTTTCATTTGAGATTACCAAACTCAAAACAATTTGGGAATTTGTTTAATGAGGTACATTGAATATCCTTCCTGCCTTTGGAACATTTTTAGAAAATTCCGGGTTAGCCATTGTTTTTTATAAGACATTGAAAATTGCAAGGTAACGGCTATACAAACAAGCATAAACAGAAAGAATAAAAAAGCAACAAGCCAGCATTAACTGAAAGAATAAAAATGCAGTGATGATTGAGTGGTGCATCAACTAAGTGAAAAGTTCAGTACACTTTCCATCTCCAGCATTCCTCTGAATTGCTAACGAACAATTAGCAATATCAATATCGAGTAAAAATGAATACTCCAAATTTTCAGCATGATTTTGATTTCAAGCTGGTAAAGCTTAGGGCTCAAACATCACTCCATGCTTATGAGGCATCCATGTTCTCACCATGGCTGGGGAGATCAGCATTCCCCCACAGAAATGATGCATGGGGAATATATATATTAACGTTTAAGGTATTAATAGTTCACTTATGTGACCAAATACAATCAACCCAGGATAGCACTATACAAGCACACTGACAAAGATTATTACATATTAAAAAACTACCACAGGAATTTTCCACACCAAGCTTGCAATACACTTCCACTGTCTTAGAGTCGGTCAACAATTCCCAGATACTTGATTTTTTAGTGGGCGAGATTCAGCGATCAAACACATATCTACACCTTCTGAGTGTCCACATTCTAATTTGGCTTGGAAGGTACTGGCTGGAAGGCAAAGAAGTGAATCCTGCCAGTCCCAGTGGCCCAGGAAAAGATAAAATTCTTTTAATTGCCTTTAAGTTTAAACAGTAGTGGCCGATGCATCATTATAGCATCCAAGCTCCGGTAAATAGTAAAAACAGAGAGGACAATATCTAAAGAAAAAGTACCATGTAAAAAACGTTAGGTTTCAGTGTATAGTATATACAAATGTATTCCCATTACCTCAAGCAGGGACTACAGAAAACACTCAGTCTTAAACTGGTAGAATCCTTGAAAAACACTTCCTGATGAAACAGTCCACGTGCTTTGAAATTCAGCTTACACTGCCCTCACAATATTCGGCAGACCAATTCTGGGCAAATAGTATTCATATTTCAATTATCAATTTATTATACCTAATAGAGGTAATCTAACAGGATGGCAGGCATTGCTGAGCAAGATATCAGATAGGCATGAATTCATTGGTTCCAGAACTTATCTTAGTGTCCCTTTCTTATCATTTAAAAAAATCCCCGCAATTAGAAATGCCATCCTTGAAATTATGCAAAAAAGTTGTATGTCTTGGGATATCTTTTGGTGCAAATATGAGCTTAGCAGCACAATGGCAGTCACATTCCCCAGCTTATATGATAAACCCCAAAGCAACATGCAGCTTCCTACAGAGGCTGCAGAGGCTGAAATCCATTTCCAGCTATTCTCCATCATTCAATGCAAGACTCATGTCAGGCAAATAACCTGCCCCTTTTATCTGCACGGTCAGACTGTCCAACATTACATAGATTTTCTCTGATTCTGGATGTGATGTGTCTCCTGCAATGAATGCATGGACCTGGCTCTTAACCTCAATCCAACTACATCCTGGAAACTTTTTAAATCCCTTGCCTTTTAGCTTTGTTCTCACCTTTGCCACATCATCCCACCTTCCAGATGCAGCATAGATGTTTGAGAGCAGTACATAATTTCCAATATTATCAGGCTCTATTTCAATGAGGTACTCTGATGCACATTTCACTAGCTCAATATTGTTTTGAATCCTACAAACGCCAGGCAAAGCTCCCCAGACACTGGCATCCGGCTCCACTGGCATTCTTTTAATGAAGTTGTGTGCTTCATCTAGTTGCCCAGCACGGTCTAGCAGATCAACCATGCAAGCATAATGCTCAACCCTAGGAGTGATGCAATATTCTCGCTTCATGCTGTCAAAATATTGCTATCCCTTATCCACCAATCCCATATGACTGCATGCAGACAAAACACCAATGAAGATGATGTGATCTGGCTTCATTTTGGAGAAACACGAGATAGCATCCTCGCCATAACCATGCATTCCATACCCTGTAATCATTGCACTCCATGAAACCACATCTCCTATGGGTATTTTGTCAAACAACCTTCGTGCAAGGTCTATGCTCCCACACTTGGCATACATAATTAGAAGGACAGTTCCCACAGATATATCCAAGTCAAATCCATTTGTAATAATGGAAGCATGAATACACTTGCCTTGATGCAGAGCTGCTAATTGGACGCAGGCAGGTAGCACACTTACAGTGGTAGCAGATCTATGCTTAATGTCTGTCAAGTGCATTTGACAAAAGAGTGTCAACGCCTCACGACCTAGTCCACTCTGAGCATACCCAGAAATCATTACACTACATGAAACCACATTTCTTTTAGGCATTTCATAAAACAATAGGTGTGCTGCCTCTATATCCTTGCATTTGCAATACATATCAATCAGACTGTTCCCCACAGAAACATACGAGTCCAGTCCACTGCTGATTATGTACGAGTGAAAGCGTTTACCCTGTTGCAAAGATGATAAATGAGCACAGGCGGGGAGCACACTCACCACAGACAAGCCTCATTTGATGATAAAGCAGTAATGCCTCATTCCCGTATCCATTCTGCGCATACCCTGCAATCATTTCATTCCAAGACACCGCATCTCTATTAGACATTTTGCCAAACAACTGATGTGAAACCTCCACCCTCCCACATTTGGCATACATATCCATAAGCTCAGTCCCTACAGAGATATCCAACTCAAATCCATTCCTAATTACATATACATGAATCCCCCATATACATGAATCGACTTGCCTTCTTTCAAAGCTACCAAATCAGCACAAGCAGGGATCACACTTACCATGGTGAACGAGTTGGGCTTGATGCCGGTGGCTTGCATCCGATGAAACAACTCCAATGCCTCGCCAAGGTGCCCATTTTGGCAATAACCCACAATCATTGCATTCCATGCCACCACATCTCTTTCTGACATTTTGTCAAACACTTGCCGTGCACTGTCAATACTTCCGCATTTTGCATACACACCCCCATGGCCGTCGCGACAAAAACATCAGAATCAAAACCGCATCTATCTATCTGATGATGAATCTCCTTGCCCTCTTGCAAAGCTGATAAATCTGCGCATGCCTTGAGTCCAAGAGGAAAGGTGAACTCATCTGGTTCAAAACCCATACTCTGCATCTGGTGATACAATTCAAGTGCTCCCTCATCGTTTTTATTCTTGGCACAGGCTATAATCATAGCATTCCATAACAGGGCACTTGAATTATGCATTTTCTCAAGCACTTGGCGTGCTTTTGGCTTACAGATTTTGTCAAACGCTTGGCGTGCATCCTCCAATCTGCCACAGATTGCCACAGACGGCATACATGTTCACAAGTTTGGTACCAAAAGAGGTATTATGGCCAAAAGCTGCATTGAGCATGTAGGTGTGAACCTGCTTTCCCTCTCCTAAGGATTTATATCGGCACATACCTGTGTAAGAGAAGCGTAGGCACTGAAATCCGGGAACATTCGTTGGCGATCCATGATTTGAAGAACGCCAAGAGCCTCCTTCAAGTGTCCATCCTGGCACAGAGCAATCAGATGGCTATTGGGTTCTGATTTCCAGTGTTGATGTTATCGGATCGATTTTTCAACATTAATGGAACTGAATGGCGATTCAATGGCATAATGTGCTGTGATAGCAGAAGAACTGAATGGTGATTCAATGGCATAATGTGCTGTGATAGCAGAAGAACTGAATGGTGATTCAATGGCATAATGTGCTGTGATAGCAGAAGAATAAGAAGATGGTTTCAGAGGAAGAGAATGAAGAAATCTAGCAGTTGCAGGAAAAGCCAGCACATTTACAATTTTACGTGAATGAAATTGTGGTGCCCATGTTACCCACAGGAGCGCAGGTGACGGGAGATCGTCATTGGTTATTTTGAGCCTTCAAAACATTGTACTATGTTTTGACAAGTTATTAGTGTATTGACTTTTCAAGATATTGCATTTAATTTTGGAAATATTTATAACATCATAAAATCTTATATTTAATTTTGGAAACATTTACAATAACATTAACTATTAACTGACATGAAATTCCTGGCCTTAGAGAGAAGATGGAGGTGATGGCGGCAATGGTTCCTAGGGTTTGAACGGAGCTAGCAGGCGACTGTGCAGCCCACTGCATGCGGCAGCAGGTCGTCAGTCGTGTCAGTAGTGTTTGCATGGTTCCCAAGCCCACTATGTTGGCGGTTTCATGGTCAGCCAAACCGGCGAGACTTTGGTAAGTTTTTTTTACTGTGATCTGTTTTTTTCTACCCTACTCTCTCCACCGGAATCATGGTTCTCCAGGTATGGATCAGCGCGATGTGGTGGACTATGGCAGCGACATGCTGCGACACAGTGACATTTGGAGCTCGCCACCTGGCGCCATCCAGGTTTTGAATGGGGTAGGTGGTTTCGAGGGTGGTGGTTTTGCTGAATGCCATTCGATCGATGGCTTGCCTCTTCCTGGCACTAGGGCTATTCTGGAGTCTGTTTCTGTGCCTTCTCAGCCGGTCTCACCATTTTGGGACAAGACTGGAGTTGGTTTTGTACCGGAGGTTAGCGCTGATAATATTTGGGGCGTCAAGGATCTCTGCTCCTTCCCACCTGATCCATTATGTTCCGGGTTAGGAGATTTTCCAGATTATCTAAACTCTTCGGGTGGCTCTCTTAATGTATCACCTGAGAGGGATAACAGTGTTGCGTCAATAACTAGAGTGGATTTACAGGTTGGGTATGGTTGCGGTGCCTCCCTGGGTGGTAACATTGCAATGGTTTTGGACTCGGCGAAGCATCGTGGGTTTTCAATCCCGTCTGGGGATTCTGCACTGAAGGTTTTAGGTTGCAGGGAAGGTCATGAGGGGATTAATGATCTCCGGGTGAAGACGCATAGGAAGTGGATCAAAAACACGAGTAAAGCCCTGAATTACGCTTTGGGCGAAGACATTGGCTTCCAGCAGATTATTGAGATGGTTAAGTCGGTTATGGTGGGCAGGGTGTATGGTAAGGCGGTGAGCCATAAATCGGTGATACAGTGGGCTACCAGAGCTTGGCTGGGACACTGTGGATATGTCCCTCGGATTGTGGGTCTTTCAGGAGGCTGGTTTGCCTTTCATTTTACATCAGATGTCCATGTACTGTGGGCACTAAGCATGAATTGGTCAATTTTCAAGGTTCCGCTTCTACTTAAGCTGTGGAATCCGTTGTTCGATGCTAGTCGTGAAAGAATGGACACTATACCGCTTTGGGTTAGGTTACCAGGTCTACCTTTACAGTATTGGGCTGAGGAACACTTTCGGAGGATTGGCAATCTCTTGGGCAATTATTTGGAAGCCGACTTCTCCTTCGAGGCAATAGCTATTCAGAAGGTGGCAAGGATTCTGGTAAGTATTAATGTCAGGGAAGTATTATTTGATAGTATGGATTTGAAATGGGGGCCTTACACCTTTGCACAAACACTGGATTATGAAAATGTGTCGTTTCGATGTAGACGGTGCCATGAATATGGGCATCCGGCCATTGATTGCTCCTTACCGTTCCGTATGAAGTTTGGCAATTCTCTGAAACAACGGTTTGTGGAGAAGGAGGCAGGGGTAGTCTTGGAAGAAGTTTTGTTGGGTCAACAGGGTATTAAACATCCATCTGTGGAGGTTCCTACGGGGGTAGTGGAGAATGATAACACTCTGGTGGAGGACGGCACTGTACCGGAGGTGGGTGCTATCGTGGGCACAGCAGAGAACGAACTCCTCCAGCCATTGACCACTGCTCCAGTGGTATCTTTGCATTCTATTACTCGGTCATCAGACAATGCGGCTAGTACTTCTTCTGCTCCCTTTTTAAACCCTTCCTTCAGTTTTTTTTTTAAGAACTTAACTTTTCCTGGTTTTGATTGGGTGGATGGGTTTAGGAATTTACATATATCTTCACAGTCGATGGTCTCCCATTCACTTCCCTAGCATCATGATGTTATTTCCCCTATTTTGGAAACTTTCCAGATTGAATGTCCCCCCCCCCCGTAAATCTTGATGATACCCCTGTCCTTGTGCAAGTCGTTCCTGAGCCTTCTTCACCCACCGGATCCTCAGAGTCTGGTTATTTTTTGCACTCCATGAACAAATCCACAGCGGGAGGGTTAGGGAAGGAAAAACCAAAACTACCTAAAACTAGAGGAAGGAAGTCTTTCATCTCTCATGCTAAGTCCAGAGCTTGCTCGGATCTTAGGAATGGCAAACAAATCTCAATTGAAAGGGCACTTAGAGCAGTGGACGCCCATAAGGATGGGTTAAGATGAAGGTCATGTCATTTAATTGTCGAGGTCTTGCTGGTCCCTCCAAAAGACCAGTGATGCGACGGATGCTACACCTTGAGCATCCCGATGTTTTGATTCTACAAGAAACTATGTGTGGTGGTGATGAAGCTATTGGCAGGTTAAAAGCTTGGTTCCCGGGGTGGGGATTTGAAGCTTCGGATGCTAGGGGTCGCTCAGGAGGTTTGGCAATTGGATGGAATGAAGCTAAGGTTAGTGTGTCCTCTCGATGGGGGATGCATTCGGTATTGGGAATTTCATGCAAATTCTTGGATTTTGACAGAATTTTCACTATTGTTAACATTTATGGTCCATACTGTGAAAGGGAAACGTTTTGGACCTCTCTGTTGGAAAGAGAGTTGCTCAGTGGGGATTCTGTGATATTGGGGGGGGATCTTAACTTTTCTTTGGGTCACGCTGAGGTTTGGGGGCCGCATGCTCATGTGGATCCCCTTACAAATTTCTTTGTTAGGAAGTTATCTGAAGGCAATTGGATTGAAGTTATTTGTTCAATTAAAGCCATCTTGGAGAAATAAGAGAATTGGTTTGGAAAGAGTGGCAAAGAGGTTGGATCATTTTCTCCTTTCTGAGCAAATAGTGGAGTCAACATTCTTTGTTCGACAATGGATTGGATCCGGGGGAAACTCAAATCACGATCCAATTTTTTTGGAGTTGAAGGCTGGCCCTATTAAACCTCCTGTGCCTATTAAGTTTAATAAGGTATGGCTGGAAGATTCTACTTTCATGGAGCTTATTCAACAGCATTGGATACCTTATCATCCGGGGTCGATCCATTCTGCAACCTTCCATTTTGCGGAGAATATTAGAACACTTAAGGAACCTATAAAAATATGGGCTGCAGAGAAGAGGATGAGGGACGATAGGGCACTTAAGACTATTGAAGGAGAAATATCCTCTATCTCTGATGAGGCAGGAGGTGGATACGGTTCTTAGACTACTAAGGACCATCTAGTTCATTTGGATAATCAGAGGAACATAATACTTTTACAGAATGAGGAGACTTGGCGATTAAAGAGCAGGGCCATCTGGTTGGAAAGTGGGGATGATAACTCCAAATCCTTTCATGCTTATGCAAAAGGAAGAAGATATGCCAATACTATTTGGATCCTTGAGGACTTAGAAGGTAATTCTATGTCTACTTTTGAAGGGTTGGCTGCCGTTGGGGTTACTCATTTCAGGGATCTTTTCAAAGCTAGTGAGAGAGTGAATATTGAAGAGGTCATCATGGTAGCACAACTATTCCCTCGGTTCGTTGAAGCGAAGGATAACAGGAAGCTGATGGCCCCTATTTCAAGGGATGAATTGAAGGCGGTCTTGGATAGTTTTCAGAAAGATAAGAGCCCTGGGCCTGATGGGTGGACTATTGAATTCTTAATAGCTCTTTATGATACTTTAGGCAATGATCTTTTACAACTTGTCGAGAATTCTAGGAAGGCAGGCAGGGTCCCATCCAGCATCAACTCCACATTCATTGCCCTAATTCCTAAAGTGGATACTCGCTCCTCTCTTAATGATTTTCGGCCTATTTCGTTATTTAACTGTGTGTATAAGATCGTTACTAAAGTGATTGCTAGAAGGCTCAAACCTATCTTATCTACACATATTTCAGAAGAGCAGTTTGGGTTCCTGGAAGGGCATCAGATTCATGAGGCGATTGGAATTGCTCAGGAAGGTTTACACAGCATTAAGACTAGAAAGCTGAAAGGAGCTGTTCTCAAAATTGATTTGTCAAATGCATATGATAAGGTGAGCTGGCCTTATATTCGTCTTATGCTTACCCATTTAGGTTTTGAGATTGGTTTCATTCGATGGATTATGAGTTGCATTTCTACTGTTTCCTTCTTTGTTTTAATGAATGGAGCGGCGACCCCCTTCTTTCATTCTGGACGTGGTTTACGTCAGGGCTGCCCCCTTTCCCCATTGTTATTTTTGTTGGTGGCTGAGAGCCTGAGTAGGGCTATAAAGGAAGCAAAACGGGTTGACGATTTTGAAGGGATTTTGGTGGCTCCGGGCATCTCTCTTACACACTTGCTCTTTGTGGATGACATTTTGCTTTTTTGTTCTAGCTCAAGAAAGGATGCTGACAAACTCAAAGAGATTTTGAACCTTTTTTCTACTGCAACTGGAATGGAGATAAATGATGGGAAATCCTCTCTTACTGTTTCTCTATTAAGGGAGGAGGAATTTAATTTATATACTAATTTATTTCCCTTCAGACTTCTTACTCTCTCGGACGGGTTAAAATATTTGGGGTTCAATTTGAAGCCTAATGACTATTTAAAAAAGGACTGGTTTTGGCTGTTGGAAAAGATGGAAAAGAGGTTGAAGAGTTGGAGTTTCAGGTGGCTTTCGCGAGCAGGGAGGCTTGTCCTAGTTAAGTCCGTGCTGGAAGCTATCCCGGTATACTGGATGTCACTTGATTGGGTCCCTAAAGGTATTTTAGAAGCTGCAAGGAAAATTTGCTTTAGTTTTCTGTGGAATGGTAAGGAGGATGCTCACGTTACTCCATGGGTGAAGTGGGACAGAATTGCAGCCCCAAAAGCTTTGGGTGGGTGGGGACTAAAGAATATTTATCACATTTCTAAGGCACTGGCTGCTAAGTGTGGATGGCGGTTAATTAAGTCCGATGGCTTCTTGGCTAGGGTTATGGTTCAAAAATACGTTGAGCCTAATACTGTGGAAGAATGGATCAGGTCCCCTCACAAGTCTCATACAGGTGGATCGGTCATTTGGAAAGCATTGGTGTCTTCCTTTGATGTTATAGAACATAATCTTGTCTGGGATGTTGGCAACAGACATAAGGTGAGGATTGGCCGTGATACCTGGGTAGGATGTGAAGCACAACACATTCTGTCAGAGGGCCTGATGGAGGAGTTGAGGCAGCGATATTTGTTCTTTCTTAATCAGTTGGTGGATGTTGAGAATGTTTGGATGGGAAGCCCAGCTTGGAGGAGGGATGACACATTTGGATTAGGAGTGGAGTCGGAGGAAGAACTAAGACAATATTTAAGAGCACTTAGTAGGGACCATATTTTCCTGAATGAAGAAGATGACAATCTTATTTGGGATGGGGATCCTTCTGGAAATTACACACCAAAAGTCGGATATCAGTGGATTAGTGAGAACTATGTGGACAGAGATCTGGTTTGGTGGTGGAAATCTGTATGGAAACTTCAATGCCCGTCCAAAGCTAGATTATTCTTGTGGTGTGTTTTGGCTAATAGGATCCCGACGTGGGATTTTCTGCAGAAAAGAAGTTTTCATGGTCTTAGCAGATGTTACTTGTGCAACTTGTATGAGGAAACCGCTCTTCATTTGTTTCTTCAGTGTAGTTTCTCTAGGGAGGTATGGAATATTGTCTCCAGAATCTTAAAAATACCTTTGTCGTGGGATGGGAACACCCTTGAAGAGGCATGGAGAAGGTGGACGAATAATGCGGCTTTGAATGACTTTAAAGCACTACCCCCGGTGGTAATATGGGGCATTTGGCTCTCGCGAAACAATTGTTTGTTCAATGATAAACTGGGACTCTCGGCTTTAGTGGCTATTAACAGTTGTGGGATCTTCTTAGCCCTTAAGTGGATACGTTAGGCTTCAAGTCCTCGAAATATTCAACCTGTGGAAATTGATCGATCCCAGCCGTGGGGTTTTTTTGATGGGGCTTGTCAGAATGATCAATGTGGGGGAGGGGCTGTCCTTTACTTGTCACCTGTTCACTACTATGTGATGTCATTTGGTTTTGGGAGGGGAACCAACAACTGGGCAGAGATTCTCAGTCTCAAACTTTTGATTTCTTATGCTGTGGAACTTTCTATCCATAAACTTACTATTTTCGGAGACTCTTTGAATGTGATCAATTGGGTTATAGGCACTTATCATTGCAGCAACCGGAGGATTGCTACATTTTTGGAACAAATACAGAACGTCACTCACACATTTGAAACTTTTAATTGCAGGCACATTTACCATGAAAACAATGTTGAGGCGGACAAGGCCTCTAAGGAAGGGATGCTCATGGGGGTCGGAATTTGGAAAATATCTGAATTTTTAGATGGAATTGAACGAGCTTTTTATCATAGACCATTCATAGAATGATCAAGTTAGCGCAGGTTTTTTAGTACAAGTTTTTGCTCTTGTGGTGACACTACAACTATCTCCTACAAACAGTTTGGTGAAAGACTAATTTTTGCAGTTATATAACTCTGTTATGTCAATTCTCTGTTTTTTAGTAGTTATTTTGTAAATAGACAATACAAATTTTGTACAATTTCAAAGGAAGTTATTATGCAAGTTATTGTAAAAGATGTTAATGCTCACGTAGTGAGAACATCGGTATTTATCTTGGCTCTCAACAGGATGCTTGATTCAACAGTTCTATATACCACTCTAAATGAGTGTGTCGATCAATGTAATTTCGTACTCTAATGGATTAAATGAAATTACGCTTTTTTTCGGGGAAAAAAAAACATTAACTATTAACTAGTTAATTCAAAAAAATAAAAATAAATAAAAGGAATGTGTAAATTTTATTCTCAAGCTATTTTATTATAAAAATCCATAGTGTATGGTCTTAGAGTAAGACCAAAAAATCCTTATGATTGGTTAAGAGTTTATCTTTGTTGGACATAAGGAAAGAGGTTAACACCCAAGACCTAGAGGCATCTGGTACGGGTGGAAATCTGCTCCCTTATGGACCACCAAAGGATTATTTCAGGAGGCATGGTTTTCCTTGAATAACAATGATGAGTCAACTCACATTTGTGGATAGCATCCATTGATGGTTATTGTCCTCATTGTCAGTTTGACAAGTGAGTTATGATAGGTTTTGTCTGTTGGAAATATCACCAATACTAAGAGGGGGGATGAATCGGTATTGAGCACCTTTTACCATTTAAAACTTCAATTAAAATATGTAACATTAACAATTAACAATGCCATTCATCAACACATAAAACTATACACAGTGCACAAGAGATTTTACGTGGAAACAACCATGGAATTCTTTTCTTATATTAAAACAAGATTACATTCATAGGAAGCACCAACATTTGATTTATGAGCACCAACTCAAAGGAGGCTACAGCCCCTTAGCTTTACCATATCCAATTGGAAGGAAGCACCCACTTCCTAGATTCCCTAGCACCCACTAGAAGGAGGCTACAACCCCTTTAGATCACAGGCTCCAACCTACCCTAGCACCACCCTGCCACCCTGATATGAATAAAAGTATCAATTTGCCACTATTATTGTCTCCGCTATCACTGTCTTCACTATCACTATCATTGTCTTCAATGTCTTCAACAAACCCTAGAAACAGTCATCCATAGACTTCATCTCTTCCTTGGCTCCATAAATCCTTTAACATTATCATCATCTTCAAACCCTAGTTCATTCTAAGAGAGGAACCTTAGTCAGTGCCATAAGAAGCTTCTTCACAGAGAAACCCTAATCCATGTGCAAGATCTTCACCAAAGAGAAACCCTAGTCCATAAGAACACGTGCCCAGATCAAAACACCATCATCCTCTTAAACTTCACTATGCCTTCTTTGATTTTCCCTTAAACCATCTTGAACTTGTGCTTAACCCTTCTTAGACTTGCCCATAAAAGATGTGAACTTGGATGGTTCAAATTAAATGTTGGAGCGCTTATTTATACCTTTCCAAGTACCTTTTAGTTTACTTTAGGGTTGACCTATAATTGGATCAAATTTCTAACCCAACCAATCCCTTGGGTTGAGGAGACAACTTCATTATCATGGGGTTAATTTTGAATTACAGGCATTTAATTAATTAGGAGTGTGAATTATTTTTTATCCAAAGTTTATTATGCACTTGGAATATTTAATTTTCATGCATTTAATAATTTTATGATAAATAAATGAGGATAATGTTCCACTAGGGCGCATTAGTGGATGAGGTTGACTTGGAGAAGACTTGGAGGAGAAGTTAAGGAGAAAGCACCTAAATCTAGAAAATCAGGAAAAATGAAAGAAAGATGGAGCAAATCAGAAAAGCAGCATAAAGCATAAAGCAACACAAAAGCAAAAAGAAGGATAAATTAGAAAAGCAGGATAAATTAGAAAATCCAGAAAAGGCAGAAAAAGCTAAAGCAAAAAGTGGAAAAGCAAACTTAAAAGGAAAAATGAGGAAAGGAAAGCAAAAAGGAAAAGGTAGGAAAGCTAGCTTTCCTTATCCACTCATGGAGGGCGCATTAGATAAGGAGACTTGCTCCTCAAGTCATCCTCTCTCTATAAACAAACCAGTACACACCTCCTTCACGTTGTTTGTCAGTTTGAGTATTGGTATGAGAGCAATTGTGCCTTAGAGACTTGGGAGATGTGACCCTAGTTCAAGCTGGATGATGTGCCCCTTCTTCCTTTGAGAGGATGATGGTATTCAACCATTGTCATTGAAGTTTATTGTAGTTCTTGTAGCTGATCCAAGGTTGGGTTGAATTTCAAAAAGCTTCATGAAGTCTATGGTTCGAATCTCAGATCTTCTTGTTGAATTCCAGTGTTGGATTATTGTGTTGAAGAGGAGAGGAGTTTTTGCAATATTTTGAGAATCCTATTGGCTCACATATGATGTAATTAAGTCATTATTAATCTCTGATATCATTCATAAGATTTAATATTGCAGAAGTCTGATATATTCTGAGTTTTCTCCACCCCATCTAGATTTGCCTAGAATTTGACTAGTTTTCATAATACATGTGATAAATGAATGAGAATAGATCCAAATGAGTTGATTTATGTTTCTGATTTTAATTAACATGTTAAATGAACCAATCCATGTCTGAGATGAGAAATTCGTGAGCCTTCATTGATGTATTGGGAGTTCCTGAAATTAACTAGTTGTGTAATCCCAGGATGTCAAATTGCTAGTATCTTTGTGAATATTTCTCAAAACTTCCTCAAACTTTCTGGAGTGTCCTATGAATGTATATTGACTGATATTTCATGTTTATTATTCTCCTTGAGTCAGAAACCTTCACCCATAGCTTCCAGTCATTGTATAGTTAAAGTACTAGTTTGCATATGCTGGGGTTCCCGGGAGCATTGTAGTATATTTCAGCCTTGCTAAATTCGAACCATCAATGGTCCCAGTAATTTTTTAAAAGGTACTTGCATTCATCAAAGTCTTCCTTCCATCCAGAGTGTCCATCTTTCCAATCTCCAGTAAAACTAGTCTTTGAATTCATTGTTTAAGTTGAGTTTGGTAGGAGTTAGAGTTAGTGTATCATCAGCCATTGTTGGTACATTAAAAAATAGTCATCTATAGACTTCATCTCTTCCTTGGCTCCATAAATCCTTTAACATTATCATCATCTTCAAACCCTAGTTCATTCTAAGAGAGGAACCCTAGTCAGTGCCATACAAAGCTTCTTCATAGAGAAACCCTAATCCATGTGCAAGATCTTCACCAAATAGAAACCCTAGTCCATAAGAACACGTGCCTAGATCAAAACACCATCATCCTATTAAAATTCACTATGCCATCTTTGATTTTCCCTTAAACCTTCTTGAACTTGTGCTTAACCCTTCTTAGACTTTCCCATAAAAGATGTGAACTTGGATGGTTCAAATTAAATGTTGGAGCACTTATTTATACCTTTCCATCACCTTTTAGTTTACTTTAGGTTTGAACTATAACTTATATTTAATTAGATCACTTTTAATTCTCTTTAGGGCCGGCCTATAACTTTAACCCTTATTTTTGTCTTCAATATTTTTAGGGGCTTCTTCAATGGTTCAATGGGCTTTGACTTGTCTTCTTGAACATTGCATGGCTTCATCAAGGGATTTGGGGCTTCTTCACATCATCATAGCTTCAGGGGATTCTTCAATTTTCTTTTTGACTTGTTTTCTTGACCACTGCATGGCTTCATCAAGGGATTTGGGGCTTCTTCAAACTTCACATCATCATATCTTCAAGGGCTTCTTTAATTTTCTTTAGGGCTTTACTTTAGGGCTTCATGTGTTCATGTTGTGTTACTAAGATTGACATCAATGACAATCAAATTTCCAACATTGTCATTTTTGAAACAAAATCACGCTCTAAATCGTTGTAAAAGATGTGACCTTGTAAAAGCTCTTATTGAATTAATAGAACTTGAATTAACAACCCAAATCTTAGTAAAACAAATTAACTAATTTAAAGTTTATAGGTTAGATATACCAAAGTCAATTTAAATCATTGTTGTCATCGAATCAAAACATTCTAGAAATTTAGTATGCTTCATTCATTTTCAAATTTATCTACACACTATGTACACATGGAACTTACCCAGATAAGTATGGGAGTCCCCACCTTAAGTAGTGTTTTACCTCACATAAATTCAAAGTTCTACAATGATTCAAGAACTCTGAAAAATGAGACAAATCATTGATTTAATGTTGGCTTGCATAGTTCTTAGAGGTTTCCCTTTCAATCACCATAATATAGTGTCTCGATTAAGGATTTATATTGACCAGTAAAAAGTTTTGAATTGAGATGTACATAGATATTGACTGGATTGGCGATATGGAGTGCATTACTTGGATATGAATTTCTTATTCAAACACCAATGATAAATTAAATGTTATATGATCAAATACCCTATTTCAAAGACCACTTCCCTTTTGTTATACGGTGGCCCATAAGTGCAAATGATTAAGGACACAAGGGGATTGGCTTAGACTTGATAATTATTATCACCCACTTGATGTACTTTCAACAAACATCTAGAGTTGGAGACACAATGTGAAACACTCTAGGTAACATCCTTGTTTATTGATCTTTCTCTCTTAGTGTCGCTACTTCTAGTTCAAGGTGTTTCTAGTTCAATATTTTTGTTTTGATAGAATAACATTCCATTTTCTTGAAATGTGATCAAAACTCCTAGGGAATATTGTTTCAAGGAATCACATATAAAGCTCATACATATATGCTTTAAGAATTGGACATGAGCCACTTGAAGTAGAATCTCATCAATATTTTCCTAAACCACAACTGAATTGACTCTATAAATACTTCTTTACCAAGGGTGTAATAACCCAATTTTGACCCTTCGGATGTATTATGTTAGATTATGTATAAATTGTAAATAAGTGGTTATAATGATGGGAATCGATTCATATGAGCTTAAGTAAATGACCCCATATGTAAGTAATGTAAATATTATGTTGAAAATTAATGAAAAGCTTTGAGATGGCTACAGAGAGCACAAGAGGGGCTATGAGTCCACTAGAGTGGAAGAAAGGAAAGGGGGCCCAAGGGAGGGGTGGAAATAATTCAATGTTGATTAAGAACTACATTTTTATCATGTACTTTATTTAAATCGCATCCACCATCATTGACTTAGAACCCAATCATTCAATGCATGTGGTGGTTGGTTAGGAATTCTACCTGACATAGTTATGAAGGCATGGGGCCTAGGTACAAGCAACATGGGGAAGTTTAAGAGTCACCATCCTCGCAGAAATTTACTCCACCCATGGGAATTTACTCCTCCTCCATTATCATGCACTCTTACCACTCATCAACATTCACTCAAATTTCATGCACACACCATTATGATATTCAAGCACTACCCAAGACAAATATAACAACTTGAGAATGACCAAAACCAACTATGGGAGAGTAATTCATGGATTTGGGAACATATATGGATGGTTTTAGAGTAGCATGGAGGTTGGGTTGTTTAGGAATCCTCCATTTCCCTCGTTAATTATTGCTCATTGGGTGCCTTAGAGTAAATATATTTTCTGCAAGGTTTATTCAAAAAACTAAATAGTAGGATGGGTTCTTCTTACATACACTAAGAGAACTATAAGGGATAATACTCTTGAGGAACAATTGATAAAAAAGGGGAAATTTCTTCCTTGCATTGAGTGGATAGTGAATTGGAATGCCATGACTATTTAATGGCTAGATGGTTACTTGGAGTCCTAAGTTGTGAATACATTCGTTGAGTCAAAGAGAAATTGGATTGGGTGAAATACCTATGAGTTTATAGCTAGTTTCCAGTGCCCTAATGGACTCATAGCCCAACTTGGAGGTGGCATCCGTAGTGGGTGTCTATGATTGGGTGGAAAATTGCTTGTATGCAATTAGTCTCTTGGAGCATCTTGTTTAAAAGATAAGTGTTCCATTTGTGCTCTTAAATCTATGTTTATAACTGTAGCTAGTGATTTCACACCAACCTATGCAAAGGGGCACCTACTAAGGATTATGGAACCCTTAGTAGCAGTTCATAAACATGGATAAAAAATAGATAAATGATAATTGATATGTGTGTGAGTGCAAATAACAATAGAAAATCAATCTAACAAACTATTGCAGTAAAAAGAACAAATAGATCGGAACCCGTGAAAGATGTTTTATATTATATTGAAAACAAGGGTTTACAATGATGGTTACCTCCAAAGATGAGGTGATGGGGGACCTTGCAGCAGTACGAAGAGTAGCGCATCGGGTCTCCATATTTCTTTGCTCTTCTCCAAATGCTCAATGGATGGCCAAGATTCAACTAGGTGGGCACAAAATATCAAAAGGGTAGGCTAGAGTGCTGTAGGAAATTTGGAAGCATAAGGGTATGAAGAGTGATCATGTGTCACATTCCCTAACCTCCCTGGTTAGGGAAATTTACCTGGGACTCCAAATATGAATAACTTTGGTGTTGCTTCATGGAGTTTTGGAAAGGGTTCAATACGATACCAAGGGATAAACTATAGGCTAGGATCAGATAATTGGGGGAAATTTACCTGGGACTCCAAATATGAATAACTTTGGTGTTGCTTCATGGAGTTTTGGAAAGGGTTCAATACGATACCAAGGGATAAACTATAGGCTAGGATCAGATAATTGGGGGTGCTTTGTAGATGCGGAAAGGAGAAATTCCAACCACGCCGCTCCAATTAACGCTCCCCGACCTCCGCAATCCGCGATCTGCATTGTGGATGCAGAAAGGTCGGGACCACAGACCCCTGCTCCAGCAAGCTTCTAAGGCAAACTTCTGAGGGTCATAACTCCCCCATCCTTGGTCCAAATTGGACATGGTCGATACCGTTGGAAATATCTTGAAGAAGTCTATCCAATGGTGCAATCCCCACCCCATTTGAGCATTCCAACCATGCCAATTTTCTGATTGAACCTCTATCCATAACCCCACCTAAGTGACTTGATCCTTCAGCAAGGGACTCTACCTCCTTCTTGCCATGACTTTTCCCTTCACCTGACCCATAGAGGGGTTTTGAAAAAAATCAGGGGTTATCCCCTTCCTTCCCAATTCCAAGTGAAGTCAAGCCATCCCTTTTAAGGTGAATACAAGGCATAGAATAACACATATAATAAAACTAAGCTAATTAGCACATCAACAACCTGCAGGGGTTAGTCATACATATCATTCATGTACATAGTGAAGTATTCAAACATGCATTCAGTCTCATATTCAAGTTCATACACATTTCCCTATTGATCCATTTCCATGTAATCATTTAATCATTAACTTGGACATAACAAGCAGATATAACACAAAAAATAACATCATTTAACACACAAGCACTTATCTTAGAACTGAAGATGCCCAAGCAACTGGCTAAGTGAGAGAAAATTTCCACCCAACCTTAGGTCTCTTTCCAACCTATACTCTTTCAGCTGAGAGACCACCCTCGAGATGGGCTATGTATCCACTAAGGAGGGCTAATGGATTCTCTCACAGTCAAGGTCTCATCCCAATGCTAAGCCAACCTACAGTTGGGTTTATCAAGAATTCCAGGGAACAAGGAGGATGTTGCTAAGCTAGTGAGATCAACCACAGAGCTACAGGAATCTCAGATCACTCAGCAAGCATGGCACCCACATTACCTACCTCACCCAACACAAGGAAGACCCTCTTCTCTGATTCACGGTCCCTCAAGGCCCCTTCCCTCCAGTGCTATTCAGGGTGGGCATAGAAATGCCCAACTGTTGTTCTTCGTGATATTTCAATCTTCACTAGGTTTATCAAGCAGATCCAACCCTAAGTTGACCTTCTTCTCTGTTATACAAGTTCATTCTTCATAAAGCCGCGACCTAAGCTCTTCCCAGTGACTCAATCCTCTACAAAACAGATCTAATTGTTCTCATGGGTTATCCGGGTCGTTCAAGCTCTACAATTCATCCCCACGATCTAATCTATGGTTTTCCCAACCGGTTCAATTCTTACACAAGGTTCTCTTGGGTGTTCTCGACTCTGCAAAATCGGTTCACATAGGTCGTGATTTCTCTTTTTTTCCTCACGGCTGGGATATGCAAATGCATGTATTCCCTTGGGTTCTTGGTCAACAATGGTATAGCGATAAGGATGGGAAAAATCCCAGGCATGGATTAGCTTGAGGAACAAGCAAAACATAGGGCCATACCCTGCCATACAGATTCATAGGATGCCCCATACTCAATCGAATTCATGGTCTGGTTTTCTTAACCACCCTCTTACTATTGCATTAATGTCAGCATGGGGAGTCAAATGAGTTCACAATTGGACATGTGCCAGCATGGGTACCAATCCGTTAACTCCCTCACCTTTTCCTAGTGGATACACATGGCCCCTTCTCATTGGTTTCCTCCTTAGCCAACTTCTTGGGTATTTTATCGCAATAATTAATAATTACATCATTTACAAATATTCATGGCTTAACAACACATGGGTAACCAAACTGTCAAATACTTGCCTATGCAAATACAACCCGAACATCCACTAGTGGGGCCTTGTCCTTGAGATCCACACTAGGGAAAAAACACATTGCATTTATACAATATTTACATTGAATCCAATAAACCATAAGGGTCAAAATAGGGGTATTACAACTCCCTCTCCCTTAAAATAACGTCGTCCTTGGTGTTCTCAAAATTGAACAAAAATGGGAATGCATCTTTCATGGCATCCTCTAGCTCCCATGTGGCCTCTTCGGGACTAAGGTGCTTCCATTGCAACTTTACATGCCCGATGGCCCTGTTCCGGAGCAAATTGACCTTCTTGTCGAGGATGCATATAGGCTCCACTTGGAACTCTCCCTATGGTTCCACCTGTATCACATTCTAATCAATTATGTGATTAGGATCATGTACATATTTCTTAAGCAAATAGACATGGAAAAAATTATGAGCTTTCATGTTAGCAGGAAATGCAATCCTATATGTAACTGGTCTTATCCTATCAAGGAATTCAAATGGCCCACAATATCTTGGTGCCAACTAGGCACAACTTCCCAACTTCATGGAAATTTGTCTTGGTTTCAATATCAAGTAAACATGATCCCCAATTTGAAATTCCTTATGCACTCTTTTCAAATCTGCATAACTCTTATGCTTGTCCTGTGCTGCCTTCAAATTCTACCTAATCTTAACAATCTCCTGCTCCTTGATCATGTATGGTCTATGTACTACCATGTTCACTAGGCTTCCCCAATTCACTGGAGTCCCGCATCCTTTTCCATACAACACTTCAAAAGGACTCATCCTCAATGATGCTTGATGTCCATTGTTATATGCAAATTCTACCAAATGCATATAGTCTTCCCACTTGGATGGTTTATCCATCACATACATACTCAACATGTCTTCAAGAATCTGATTTACTCTCTCAGTCTAACCATCTATTTGAGGATGATATGTTGTGCTAAACTTCAAATGAGTTCCTAATTCTTGGAACAATCCTTTCCAAAAATTAGATGTGAACTTTGTATCACGATCTGAAATTATTTCCTTAGGCAATCCATGTAATCTGAATATCTCTTTCATGAATATGTTTGCTATGTCATTGGCCTTGTGAGTGGACTTGACTGGAATGAAGTGAGCTACCTTTGATAGCTTGTCCACCACTACCATGATCGAATCATGCTTCTTCACTGTCATTGGAAAACCTGTTATAAAATCTATAGAGATTGCTTCCCACTTCCATTCTGGAATGGGAAATGGATGCAACAATCTTGCTGGATGTTGATGATCTGCCTTGACTTGTTGGAACTTTTGACACCTAGAAATATAATCTTCTATGTCCTTCTTCATATCATGCCAAAAGTACTGTTTTCTTGCTGCTGTTATAGTTTTATGATATATGGGTGTCTAGAATATGGCATTTGATGGATTTTATCCATTACAAGATTCTTCAAATTTGCACTATCTGGAATGTACAGTTTGGTACCCTGATAAATGAGAACATCATTCTCACCCAGATGATATCTTGCACATGCTTCATCCACATTACCCTGCTGCAACTTTTCCTTGACTTGAAGGTAAGCTTCAACACTAATTTGAGCTTCTAGAATTCTTTCCTTCAAATCTGATTTACACATACTCACTGCTGCAATATGAAATTTTCTGCTGAGTGCATCAACAACCTTATTCTCCTTACCTTTGACATGTTTAATATCCAAATCAAACTCACAAAGGAACTCCATCCATCTATTTTTCCTAGCATTCAGATTTGGCTGGTCAAACAAATATTTTAAACTCATGTGATCTGTCCTGAGTTCAAATCTTCTCCCCAAGAGATAATGTCTCCATATATTGAGAGCATGAACTATGACTGCCAACTCTAAATCATGTGTGGCATAGTTCCTTTCATTCTCTTTTAACTTTCTGGATTCATGTCATATTACAAATCCTTCTTGCATGAGTACTCCACCGAGCCCTTCAATACAAGCATATGTGCATACCACAAAGTATTTCTTTGGATCTGCAATCTTTAGAACAAGAGCACCGATAATCAATTGCTTTAACTGCTGAAAGATATTCTCACACTTTTCAGACCATACAAAATTGATATTTTTCCTTTGCAATGAAGTGATTGGGTGAGCTATCTTGGAAAATCCTTCAATGAATCTTCTGTAGTAGCTTGCAAGACCCATAAAAGATCTAACATCTGCAACATTCCTTGGAGTATGTTAGGAACCTATGTCAACCCTTCTCTTTACTATGTTAGTATATTGTTGTTGGACGCATATGCTTTGTAAGTCGTCCCGTAGTATTTGTTGATCCGTAGTCTATATTAGCTCATAGTATTGACCCATAGTATTGGACGCATATGCTTTGTAAGTCGTCTCGTAGTATTATATGTCCCATGGTTTTGACTCATAGTATTGGGCATAGACTTAGTATATAAGTGTGTGTTGAGGTCATTGAAGGCATCGTGAAGTTAATTGTATTGAGCTTGCTCAAAGGAGGTTTCCCCCTCGAAGTGGCCCGTGATCAATATAAAAGTGATTCTGTTCTATTATTTCTGATATCTCATGTATTTGCATTAATTAATTATTGCAGGTTCATCACATCTGGTATCAGAGCACTTTCTTGGGCTCGTTGGGTGGAATTTCTGCCAATTTTTTTTTTGCATCTGTTGCAGCTTCGGATTTGGGAATAATCCCTATCCGCTTAACTGTGGGAAGTACTTGGGCATAAGCCCTAAAACTCATTGTGAGGAGTACCACAGGAACCCCAAAGTAGCTGGCCCATTGAGAGGACTTGCCAGCGAAAAGGGCAACGACCCCTACTTGATTGACTAGTTCCCACCTGTGAGGTAAACCAAGAGCTATCGTTTGTGGCAAAGCGGTTATCAGTTTTACCTGAGCCGTGGAGTGAGGGGTACTGCCCCAATACGCAAGCCATCAGACAACATTGGTGGCTGAGTGAAACACTTGAACTGTTAGGAAGCCGTACATACCTGGGGTCCATATCTATTTTTAGTTGAACTATTGCCGATCACTTCCGCTCCAGATCCAGCCGTTCCAGATCTATTCTAAAAGTCGTTCCAGATCCATCCATTTCAGATCTATTCTGAAAGTCGTTCCAGATCCAACCGTTTTTTATCCCTTCCGTGCTGTTGCCAATCCATTTCTGAAAGAAAAAAAAAATTCAGTTTTTTCTCCATATCTCCCTTGTTTTTACTCTGTTTCCCTTGAAATTTTCGAGGAACCCCTGTCATCCCATTCTGCATCTTTCATTCCTGAGGACCCTATCCCCAATTCCCCTTCCCAAAGCTCAAAATCCCACATTTGTCTATTTTTAGGGTTTGCCATAACTTCCTCAGATTTCACCCAATCACCTTCAAATTTTAACACAGAGTTCCTTTCTGAATTCTGCTTCTTTGTCCCTCTCTGCCAAATTTTCTCATTCTATCACCCCTCTTCTGAAATCCCCCTTTTTGCTTTCTTGTCCTTTCGACAGTGTCCAAAATCTAGTCAAACCCCAATTACCCATCAGATTGTTTCCCCAATCCAAATTTCCCTTTACTAAATCAGCTTCTGTTTGTGTTTTTCTACCCATTCCACCAAAAAAAAAAAAAAAAAAAACCTGGTTATGGTTGTCACCTGTGTAGGAGCATACACCATGGAGGAAGCACTTGCAGCCATCCAAACCAAACTCCAAGATCTGGATGAAAAATTTCTCAGCCTCCATCTTCAGCATTCAGCCATGAACAATACCAGACAGCCAGAATCTTTTGCAGCCACCGGGTTCTCTTCTTCTAGCAATTTTCGTGGGCTGAAGCTTGATTTTCCTCGCTTCAATGGTATTGATCCGACTGGATGGATATACTGAGCAGAACAATATTTCAGTCTGCATAATACTTTTGATATTCAGAAAGTTCCACTTGCATCCTTTCATTTGGAACAGGAAGCCCTTCAATGGTACCATTGGTACATCAAAGCTCATCCCGAGCCAAACTGGACAGATTTTTGCCAACTCATTTTGCCACGATTTGGTCCTAGTGCTTTTGACGACTTCACAGGAGCACTCACTAAACTTCACCAAACTGGCATAGTGAGAGAGTATCAGACGAAATTTGAGAAACTAGCCAATCACACAGAAGGATTGTCTGATGAATTCTATAGGAGTTGTTTTATCAGTGGTCTTAAGGATGAAATCCGCTCAGAGGTCAAAATGTTTTGCCCCAACACAATGATGGAAGTCCTAGGGTTGGCTAAGCTAGCCGAGGACAAGATCGCAGCTCAACAACGCTCCAAACCCACCTTTGTTCCCTTCAGAAATATGGGTTCCCAACGACCTCCCATCACGCCTGCTCTTCAACCAACTCCTATCAAGCATTTGTCTGAAATAGAAATGCAGGCACGCCGAGAAAAAGGGCTTTGCTATAATTGTGATGAGAAATTCACTCGGGGACATAGATGTGTTCAACAAAAGCTCTATCTCTTGGATGTGGATTCTCCGCCTGCCTTAGAACTTGGTGAAGAAGCTACAGATACAGTAGATGATCAGGTTGACATTCAACACCCACCTATTGACACCCCATCTCAAGACGACCCACCCGAGATCTCTCTCCATGCTGTAACCGGCGTCACCACCCCACAAACAATGCAGGTCAGGGGATACTTCAAGAAGCTCCCTCTTACCATACTCATTGATTCTGGTAGCACTCATAACTTCATTGACCCTCAGATTGCCAAACAGGCTGATTGTTTTGTTCATCCTTGCTCCAACTTTGAAGTCATGGTTGCCAATGTGGGCACCTTACCTTGCAAGGGGAAGTGTCACAATGTGCATATCTCTATGGAAGATTATAACCTAAGCTCTGACATGTTTGCCTTGTCCTTAGGTGGATGTGATGTGGTTTTGGGCGTTCAATGGTTACGCACACTTGGCCCCATCTTATGGGATTTTGTTGAACTTTGGATGTAGTTTAAAGTCAATGGGGCACAACACAAATTTATGGGCTTACAACCAGGCTCTCTCTGCATCATCAGTTCACATCGCCTGGAAAAAATCCTTAAGAAAAATTCACATGGTGTCATCGCTCAGCTCAATTCCATTCAGATGCAACCATCAACAGTCTCCACTACTTCCTTGGATAGATATTCAGGTATCTTTGCTGAACCATTGCGCTTGCTGCCTTCAAGAGACCTTTCTAGTAAGAATGTAGCCACATCTACCTCTCAGCAGGAAATGATGGATATTTTGCATGTAGTACAGAAGTGGCATCCATACCTATTAGGGAATTATTTTTGCATCAAGACTGATCTCCCGAGTCTGAAAAATTTTCTGGAACAATGGGTCTCCTCCCCAACACACCTTCAATGGGTTATCCAACTCATGGGTTATACCTATGTGATCACTTACAAGAAGGGTAAGGACAATATGGTGGAAGATGCTCCTTCTCGCACAGATGATGACCCAGTTTCTCTTACAGCTCTTTCTCTACTTGTTCCAAATTGGTTGCAATATGTTCAACAGGGCTATCTCTTCTATGAACTCCATGCTTCTTCATCAACAGGGCACTCTGGGTTCTGCAAAATGTATGACCGGGAACAATGTAACTTTTTTTGGCCAGGACTAAAAATGACAATTCAATAGATGGTGGCTAACGATGATACTTTCCAAGTCAACAAGGGGGAAACGACACTCCTTTAGGGATTGCTCAAACCCTTTCCCATCCCTACACAGCTTTGGCCAACTATTTCTATGGATTTCCTAGCAACACTCTAGTGGTACACTACCACATATCAAAGGACACCATATGAAGCAGTCTATGGAAAAACACCGCCAGTTCTTCTTCCATACACCCTTAGCAGCTCCCCAGTTTAGGAAATTGACTCGATTCTTCGAAACCGCGATCAGATTCTTCTCATTCTGCAGGACAATCTTCACATGGACAGAATTCGCCTGAAACAACAAGCCGATCATCACCATTCTGAGCGCATTTTCCACACAGCTGACAGGGTTCTTCTTCATCTACAGCCTTCCAAGCAATCCTCCTTGACACTCCAAAGGCGTCAGTGGCCCGAAATGCAAACCGAGGATGCTACCGGGGAACCACTCCTTCAGATTCTGCAGCAATTTCTCCAACCAAAGCTTTGAGGACAAAGCTTTTTCTAAGGGAGAGGGGATGTTAGGAACCTATGTCGACCCTTCTCTTTACTATGTTAGTATATTGTTGTTGGATGCATATGCTTTGTAAGTCGTCCCGTAGTATTTGTTGATCTGTAGTCTATATTAGCTCATAGTATTGACCCATAGTATTGGACGCATATGCTTTGTAAGTCGTCCCGTAGTATTATATGTCCCATGGTTTTGACTCATAGTATTGGGCATAGACTTAGTATATAAGTGTGTGTTGAGGTCATTGAAGGCACTGTGAAGTTAATTGTATTGAGCTTGCTCAAAGGAGGTTGCCCCCTCGAAGTGGCCCGTGATCAATATAAAAGTGATTATTTTCTATTATTTTTGATATCTCGTGTATTTGCATTAATTAATTATTGCAGGTTCATCACAGAGTAGGCCAATCCATTATGGCTTCAATCTTTTCTGGATCCACTGCAATGCCTTTTGTTGAAATAATATGACCCAAATACTGCACCTTCTACTGATAGAAATCACACTTACTCAACTTTGCATAC
The DNA here is from genome assembly GCA_027924585.1 of Larix kaempferi. Lineage (NCBI taxonomy): Eukaryota > Viridiplantae > Streptophyta > Pinopsida > Pinales > Pinaceae > Larix > Larix kaempferi. Next base: position 2,629,286 of record BSBM01000484.1, on the reverse strand, counting down.
AACCGGTGTTCTTTAAGGACTTGCAACACCATTCTCAATGCTCACTATGCTCTTCTTCATTCTTTGAATAAACAAGAATGTCATCCAAGAACACAATCGCAAACTTATCCAAATATTTGTTGAACACGCTATTCATGAGACACATGTATGTAGCAGGTGCATTGGTAAGACCAAATGGCACCACTGTGAATTCATAATGGCCATACCTTGTCCTGAAATCTCTCTTATGAATGTCTTCTTCCTTTATCCTCACTTGATGGTAGCCAGACCTCAAGTCAATCTTTGAAAACACTCTAGCTTCCTTAATTTGGTCAAACAAGTCATCAATTCTTGGCAATGGATACTTGTTCTTAACTGTCACTTTATTGAGCTACATGTAATCAATACACAACCTCAATGTTCCATCCTTCTTCTTGACAAATAACATAGGTGCACCCCAAGGAGATACAGTACTAGGTATGATATATTCTTTGTCCATTAATTCTTGTAGCTGCATCTTCAATTCTACCAATTCTGGTGTGCTCATTCTATAAGGATCTTTGGAAATTGGTGCTTCCCTTAGAACAAGGTTAATGGAAAAGTCAATATCTCTCTTGGGTGGTAGGCCTGGAACTTCATCTAGGATTACATCCTGGAACTCCTGTAATAGCTGAAAGTCTTCTATCCTTGGTCCTTTATCTTATGATGAATCTGATATATGCACAGCATATAATTGGAAACCCTTTTTATAGAATTTTTTTTCAGTGTAAGGTTGAAATCTTCCTTACTGAAACTTGATTGGGAATTCCTCTCACAAACTTTGGCCTTCCTTCATCATCATTGCATTCAAGTGCTTTCTCATAAGATTCTAATTTGGCTCTATGTCTTTCCAACCAATCCATTCCAATTAGGGCATCATATGATCCGAATGGTAAGACATTTAAATTTGCATGTGTGAGGAGTCCATTCAGTTCTATGGGGCACTCCTTCACTATCTCACTTACTTTTCTCTTGGTTCTTGTGGCTAATTGGACTAGCCAAGCCCTATTATGCTTTAATTTACCAAGAGAACAAATTTAAACTACCTTAGGAGACACATGACTATGAGTAGATCCTGGATCAATCAAAACAGAAATAGATTGCTTAGCAATCTTACCTTCAATCTCCACCGCTGCAGATTGATGGTCTGCTTGGTGATCATCCAGTGCTGCATAAATCCTAGGTGTTTCCCTTACCATGTCTTCCACTGTAGTTGCTCCTTCTATGTTGTGAAAGCTCCTGAGATTCTCTCTCCGATGTGGAAAATCTCTAAGCATATGGTTTCTTGTACATCCCCAACATTGGAGTGGCCCTTTTGTTTCCTTTTCTGCTGCTACAACTGGCTTGAATTATCTTCTTGCTTGCTGGTCCCATGGAAAAGTTTTGGGATGATTTATGAATGGTGGTTTGAATCCATTTTTATTTTGTTCAAACCTTCCTCTAGGATTACCTTTCCATGCTTGTTGCACCTTTATTATACCTTTACTCTGCTCATAGCAATGCTCTACCATTCTGATGGCTTCATCCAAGCTTGGTGGATTGACAAACTCAATCCTATCTCTATAATTATGTGGTAGACTACCAAGGAAACATTGAATTTTTACTCTTTCATCCTTGATGTAGTATACATACCTCAGAAGCTCCAAAAATATACATATCATCCTTGTGGACATGCTCATACATAGTATTATGCCCCAATCTAAGTTCATTGAACTCTTTTATTTTGTTATCATAATACCTAGTTGATATGTATTTCTCTTGGAAGTACCTTTTAAACCTTTCCCAGCTGATTCTTCTTTCACTGATTCCTTTCACTTGCATGAGGTGTTCCCACCAAATTGAAGCTATGCCACTTAGGTTATAAATAAAAACCCTAGCCTTTTCATTTTCTGAATACTCATGCATTCTGAAATACTTTTTAATTCCAAGAATCCATGCCTCTGCTTCTTGAATTGTTTTGCTTTCTCCATCAAAGGTGGGAGGCCTTGCCTTCCTAAATTCACCCTGTGGGATACTTTTGTGCTTCTTTGTGCTTTTGCTTATACTGGAAGTATGTCTTGGGCTTCCCTGAGAATTCTTGGAGTCATTTGACCTGCTGGAAGAAGACCTTGGAGAGGGTTTTCTGTGCTTTCTGCTCACAGAACTCCTTCTAGGTCTTGGAATCTTTTTCTTAGAACGCCCCCTAGAGTGACTTTCTGCATTTCTTCCTTCTTGGCCCTTGTTGCTTGGATTAGACCCACCATTTATCCTTTGGTGAATATCGGTGAGGCTATACAAGATGGCCATGTTGAGCTGGTGCCGCTCTTCCTACACCTTCATCAACCGCTCGTTGAATCTCACCATGGTATCAACCAAGTTTGGGGGCATTACTTTTTCCCTTCTCCCATTAGACTCGGCCTCGGTGTGTGCTTCTTGCACGTTCTCACCTAGGACATCTTCATCATGTTCAAACGGATCCTGTGCATCATTAAAGGTAACCATTTTCCCACCTTTATGTGTGTTGCCCTGCTATACGATTAAAATTACCGTTGCTGCAATCATTGTGCATCACAGAGGAATTTATTAGACATCACAAGCATGTACATAAACCCTAACACATCCATTCAAATCTGGAATTATTCATTGGACAATCAATCAATCAATAAACGTTATCAAAACCGTGCCATGGGTGCATTCCTTACCCGTAAATTCATGCACAGCTCTACCCAAATAGCCCCAGTGCTACAACTGAAGCTCTGATACCACTTTGTCACGTTCCTTGACCTCCTTTGTGGCCTTTAGAGGCCATGGGAGACCCTCTATTACTTTTTTTTTCTCCAATTTCTTCCATTTTCACACATGACCGCAATGGGATTAGATCTGCAACCTGCAGCCTCCTTTTTGCAACCCGCAGTCGGGATTTGGAAATCGGGTATCCAAATTCGCTTCCTCGACGAATTAGCTCTACCGACTTTTGCAGTCCGCAATGCGGAAGTCTGAAGCCGAAAGCCAGTTATCGGTCTTCAATTTTACTTGTCTTCCCTTCGTAGTTCCGCATTCCGAATGCAGAATTAGGGATTTAGAGTCCTTTTGCTATCCCAGAGAGTTTCCTCCTCCGCGATTCCGCAATCCACAACGCGCGTTGCAGATGTCGAAATTCGAAAAACCAAATTTGTAACCCCAGGGAAAGTTACCTCCCACAATCCGCACTTGGCACCCCATTTTACAGATGCAGAAAGGAGGAATTCCAACCACGCCGCTCCAAATAACAATCCTCGACCTCCACAATCCGCGATCTGCAATCCGCATTGCAGATACGGAAAGGTCGGGACCACAGACCCCTGCTCCAACAAGCTTCTAAGGAAAAATTATGAGGGTCATAACTCCCTCATCCTTCATCCAAATTGGACAAGGATGGTACCGTTGGTAATATGTTGGAGAGATCTATCCAATGGTGTAATCCCCACCCCATCTGAGCATTCCAACCATGCCAATTTTCCAACTGAAACTCTGTCCATAACCGCACCTAAGTGACATTATCCTTCAGCAAGGTACTCTGCCTCCTTCTTGCCATGACTTCTCCCTTCACCTGACCCACAGAGGGGTTCTAAAACACATCATGGGTTATCCCCTTCCTTCCCAAGTCCAGGTGAAGTCAATCCATCCCTTTTAAGGTGAATACAAGGAATAGATAAACACATATAATGAAACTAAGCTAGTTAGCACATCAACAACCTGTAGGGGTTAGTCATACATATCATTCATATACATAGTGAAGTATTCAAACATGCATTCAGTCTCATATTCAAGCTCATACATAGTTTCCTATTGATCCATTTCCATGTAATCATTCAATCATTAACTTGGACATAACAAGCAGATATAAAACATGAAATAACATCATTTAACACACATAAGCACTTATCTTGGAACTGAATCTTCCCAAGCAACTCGCTAAGTGAGAGAAACTTTCCACCCAAACTTAGGTCTCTTTCCAGCCTATACTCTTTTAGCTAAGAGATCACTCCTGAGCTGGACTGTGTATCCACTAAGGAGGGATAATGGACTCTCTCACATCCAAGGTCTCATCCTAATGCTAATCCAACCTGCAGCTGGGTTTATCAAGCATTCCAGGGAACAAGGAGGATGTTGCTAAGCTAGTGAGGTCAACCAGAGAGATAAAGGCATCTCATATCACTTAGCAAGCATGACACCCACATTACCTACCTCACCCAACACAAGGAAGGATATCTTACTTGTTGCATAGTCCCTCAATGCCCCTTCCCTCCAGTGCTATTCAAGGTTCTCTAGGCCTTTCAATCTCTGCAATTCATCCCCACGATATGATCTATGGTTGTCCCAACTGGTTCAATTCTTACATAGGGTTCTCTTGGGTGTTCTCGGCTCTGCAAAATCAGTTCGCATAGGTCATGATTTCTCTTGTTTTCCTCACGGGTGGGCTCTGCAAATGCGTGTATTCCATTGGGTTCTTTCTCAACAATGGGATAGCGATCAGGATGGGAGAAATACCAAGCATGGAGTGGCTTGAGGAACAAGCAAAACACAGGGCCATACCCTGCCATACGGATTCGTAGGCTGCCCCATACTCAATCGAATTCATGGTCTGGTTTTCTCAACCAACCTCTTACAGTTGCATTAATGTCAACATGGGGAGTCAAATGGGTTCACAATTGGACATGTGGTAGCATGGGTACTAATCCCTTAACCCCCTCACCTCTCCCTAGTGGATACACATGGACCCTTCTCATTGGTTTCCTCCTTAGCCAACTTCTTGGGTATTTTTTTGAAATAATTAATAATTACATCATTTACAAATATTCATGGCTTAACATCACATGGGTAACCAAACTGTCAAATACTTTCCTATGCAAATACAACCTGAACATCCACTAGTGGGGCCTTGACCTTGAGCTCCACACTAGGGCAAACACACACTGCATTTATACAATATTTATAATGAAGCCAATAAACCATAAGGGTCAAAATAGGGGTATTACATCATGGATGTGAAATGAGGGGCCTCCATCACCTTTTTATAGTGATTTTGGGTGGTGGAGTATTGACCCATGGTTTTGTGCAACCAATAGTATTGGCTAGTGGTATTTGATATTTTCCTTTTTTTTTTACTTTTTCCCCTTCTTCTTTTTCTTTTTTGGGGATTTTGGGGATTTGGACCCTTTTTTTTGAGGGTTTTTAACCTTTTTGAAGGATTTTCATTAATTGATAAGGGAAATAATGATTTTATGCCCATTTGGTTACCAATTTAGGGTTTTTTGGGTTTTGGAGGACAAAAATGTAGGAAAAGTGGACAAATGGGTTATGTGACTAGGGAAATGAGCTAGTGAACAATTTTTGGGTGTTGACAATAACTATGCAAATGAAATCCTTGGTTTAAATGAATTCATGCATGTTTATTTCCATTGTATTATTTAATTGCATGGAAGTGGATGTGGAAACTTGGTATTAGAGCCAAAGTTTCATCATTGGGGTTGTTGTATGCCTTCAAGGCGAGAACAGGGTTGACATTAAGTTTCCTTGGGAAGTACAAATAAAATCAAGTTGTTTTGGGAAGACTTTATTTGAAATTTTTGTTGATGTTGATGTTTCTAGAGGTCAAATGCCAACTTGGAGCAGTATAGAAATTTCAAAACCTTTGATCCCCTTACTTATTTAAGATATTGGGCCTTTTTTGTTTAACTAGTAGTAGCCTACATTGAAATTGGCACAGTGGTGTTGTTTTGAACTAACTCAATGGATTTACTTTCAAAATTGACTAATGGGCCGAAGACAATGTTCAAAGGTTTGAGCTTACATGCATTGAGGCCTTTTTCACTTTTTTGAAAGCATCCCAGAGAGCATTATTGAAAGAAGCCTAAAAGTATATTATTTAAAGTAGCTTGAAGTATCTTCTTTAAAACTGTGTCAAAGTGTATTATTTTAAAATGGCCCAAAGTGTCGTATTTTGAATTACCCTAAGGGCCTTCCTTAGACTTGGCCAAACAATATTATTTCTAACTATTCAAAGAGCCTTGTTTCAAAATGGTTGTAGGTGATTTCTTTCGAAATGGCCCAAAGTGAGTTCTTTGAATCACCCAAAGAGCCTTCTTGTAGAACAAATCAATGAACTATTATTTTAAAATAGGGCCAACAAACTTTACTTTGAATTTCATCACAGAGTGTTAATTCAAAATAACTCGATGGGCCAATGAAGGTTATTTTGAAATGGATCAATGAGTGTTATTTCAAAGTAGCCTAATGTACTCATTTCAAAATGGCTCGATTGCCTCATTTTAAAATAGCCTTAAGTAAGAATATGTGTGTGTTATGTTTGGTGTTTGAAACACATAACAAGGAAATAACTAAAGAGGAGCTAAACTCCAAATCTAAAGAGATCCCAGTCAATGGAAATGGAAAAAAGCATTTGGGGAATCACTAGAAATTGTGTGAAATCGATTAAGGATGCACAAAAAAAAGAGGGCCTCACTCTTAACCCACCTTGTAATGTCACAAGGATGCCCAAAGGGTGATGTCACACCCTTGACCCTTGCAACATCCCTTGTTGTTACACCTCAAATTGTCACTATGTGTACCATTGAGAGTCTTCATTTCATATCACCATGAGTAACATGATGTTTATACCACCTAGAAGTTTGAAGACCCTTTCCCAACATGTTGGTCCCCTCCCTGGTGATACTTGGAAGCAAATCCAATAACCTAGGGGTCAAATTCCACTTCACCAAACTCATCCTAGAGATATTTTCGCGCCCTGCTAGTGGTGCAAGGCACAAAAATTAAACATTTTCATGCTTTGCATACCTATGGGGGTGCAAAAATTACAACATTTTTTGCACTTTTCTCAGTCACGGGGTACGAAAATCCTTGAATAACCATTCTCCTTGGTTTTTGGGATTTTGTATTTCAAGGAGATTTTCATGGGATAAGGTTTCCATTCGAATCCCATCTCACCTTCCCACCTTCACATGATTCAGATCCTTGATCAAATCTCCCTCACTTAGATCCATAATATCATCTTAAGTGATTGGCCTCCCAAATCCTATAAGAAGAAGGCCATCCATGAGCTAAGGGGAGAACTTTTGGAGGCATCAAACCTATGATCTTAAGAGTCTTGTAGAGGTAGCAAAGGAGAGCTTGGAAGGAGATGATATCATCTTGGACATTGTTAGGAACCCATGTCTTTACTTTGTTAGTATATTGTTGTTGGACGCATATGCTTTGTAAGTCATCCCGTAGTATTTGTTGATCCATAGTTTATATTAGCCCATAGTATTGACCCATAGTATTGGATGCATATGCTTTGTAAGTCATCCCATAGTATTATATGTCCCATGGTTTTGACTCATAGTATTGGTTCCTAGACTTAGCCCATGGTTTGTATTGAAACATAGTATTGACCCATGGTATTGGTGCCTAGACTTAGTATATAAGTGTGTGTTGAGGCCTATGAAGGCACCGTGAAGTTAATTGTATTGAGCTTGCTCAAAGGAGGTTGCCCCCTCGAAGTGGCCCGTGATCAATATAAAAGTGATTTTGAGTTCTATTATTTCTGATATCTTGTGTATTTGCATTAATTAATTATTGCAGGTTCATCACATCTGGTATCAGAGCACTTTCTTGGGCTCGTTGGGTGGAATTTCTGCCAAATTTTTTTCGCATCTGTTGCAGCTTCGGATTTGGGAATAATCCCTATCCTCTTAACTGTGGGAAGTACTTGGGCATAATCCCTAAAACTCATTGTGAGGAGTACCACAGGAACCCCAAAGTAGTTGTCCCATTGAGAGGACCTGCCAGCGAAAAGGGCAACGACCCCTACCTGATTGACTAGTTCCCACCTGTGAGATAAACCAAGAGCTGTCGTTTGTGGCAAAGCGGTTATCAGTTTTATCTGAGCTGTGGAGTGAGGGGTACTGCCCCAATACGCAAGCCGTCAGACAGCATTGGTGGCCGAGTGAATCCCCTGAACTGATAGGAAGCCGCACATACCTGGGGTCCATATCTATTTTCAGCTGAACTGTTGCCGATCACTTCCACTCCAGATCCAGCCGTTTCAGATCTATTCTGAAAGTCGTTCCAGATCCAGTCGCCGTTTCAAATCCATCCATTTTCGATCCCTTCTACACCGTTGCAGATTTATCTGTTCCAGATCCCTTCCGAGCTGTAGCCGCTCCAGTCTAAAAAAAAAAAAAAAAGTTTTTTCTCCATATCTCCCTTGTTTTCACTCTATTTCCCTTGAAATTTTCGGGGAACCCTTGTCATCCCATTCTGCATATTTCATTCCTGAGGACCCTATCCCCAATTCCCCTTCCCAAAGCCCGAAATCCCACATTTGTTTATTTTTAGGGTTTGCCATAACTTCCTCAAATTTCACCCAATCACCTTCAAATTTTACCACAGAGTTCCTTTCTGAATTATGCTTCTTTGTCCCCCTCTGCCAAATTTTTCCATTTTTTCACCCTGCTTCTGAAATGCTCATTTTTGCTTCCCTTTCTATTCGACAGTGTCCAAAACCTCGTCAAACCCCAATTACCCTTCAGATTTTTTTCCCAAGTCCAGATTTTCCTTTACTGAAGCAGTTTCTGTTTTTGTTTTCCTACCCAGTCAACCAAAAAAAAAAAAAAATCCTGGTTATGGTTGTCACCTGCGTAGGAGCAAAAACCATGGAGGATGTACTTGCAACCATCCAAACCAAACTCCAAGATCTGGATGAAAAATTTCTCAAGCTCCATCTTCAGCATTCAACCATGAACAATACTCGACAGCCAGAATCTTTTGCAGCCATCGGGTTCTCTTCTTCTAGCAATTTTCGTGGACCGAAGCTTGATTCTCCTCGCTTCAATGGTACTGATCCGACTGGATGGATATACCAAACAGAACAATATTTCAGTCTGCATAATAGTTTTGATGTTCAGAAAGTTCCACTTGCATCCTTTCATTTGGAATAGGAAGCCCTTCAATGGTACCGTTGGTACATCAAAGCTCATCCCGAGCGAAACTGGACAGATTTTTGCCAACTCCTTTTGTCACGATTTGGTCCTAGTTCTTTTGACGAATTCACAGGAGCACTCACTAAACTTCACCAAACTGGCACAGTGAGAGAGTATCAGATGGAATTTGAGAAACTAGCCAATCACACAGAAGGATTGTCTGATGAATTCTCCAGGAGTTGTTTTATCAGTGGTCTCAAGGATGAAATCCACTCAAAGGTCAAAATGTTTTGTCCCAACATAATGATGGAAGTCCTAGGGTTGGCTAAGCTAGTTGAGGACAAGATCGCAGCTCAACAACGCTCCAAACCCACCTTTGTTCCCTTTAGAAATATGGGTTCCCAACGACCTCCCATCATGCCTGCCTCACAACCAACTCCTATCTAGCATTTGTCTGAAACAGAGATGCAGGCACGCCGAGAAAAAGGGATTTGTTATAATTGTGATGAGAAATTCACTCGGGGACATAGATGTGTTCAACAAAATCTCTATCTCTTGGATGTGGATTCTCCACCTGCCTCAGAACTTGATGAAGAAGCTCCAGATACAGTAGATGATCAGGTCGACATTCAACACCCGCCTATTTACACCCCATCTCAGGATGACCCACCCGAGCTCTCTCTCCATGCTGTAATCGGCTTCACCACCCCACAAACAATGCGAGTCAGGGGATACTTCAAGAAGCTCCCTCTTACCATACTCATTGATTCTGGTAGCACTCATAACTTCATTGATCCTCGGATTGCCAAACAGGATGATTGTTTTGTCCATCCTTGATCCAACTTTGAAGTCATGGTTGCCAATGGGATCACCTTACCTTGCAAGGGGAAGTGTCACAATGTGCGTATCTCTATGGAAGATTATAACCTGCGCTCTCACATGTGTGCCTTGTCCTTAGGCGGATGTGATGTGGTTTTGGGCGTTCAATGGTTACGCACACTTGGCCCCATCTTATGGGATTTTGCTGAACTTTGGATGCAGTTTTCAGTCAATGGGGCACAACACAAATTTATGGGCTTACAACCAGGCTCTATCTACATCATCAGTTCACATCGCCTGGAAAAAATACTTAAGAAGAATTCACATGGTGTCATCGCTAAGCTCCATTCCATTCAGATGCACCCATCAACAATCTCGACTACTTCCTTGGATAGATATGCAGGTGTCTTTGCTGAACCAATGAGCTTGTTTCCTTCAAGAGACCTTTACGGTAAGAATTTAGACGCATCTACCTCTCAGTAGGAAATGATGACTATTTTGCATACAGTCCAGAAGTGGCAGCCATCCCTATTGGGTAATTGTTTCTGCATCAAGACTGATCTCCAGAGTCTGGAAACCTTCCTCGAACAACGGGTCTCCTCCCCAACACACCTAAAATGGGTTATCCAACTCATGGGTTATGACTATGCGACCACTTACCAGAAGGGTAAGGACAATATGGTGGAAGATGCTCCTCCTCGCACATTTGATGACCCAGTTTCTCTTACAGATATTTCTCTATTTGTTCCAAATTGGTTGCAATCTGTTCAATGGGGCTATCTCTTTTATGAACTCCATGCTTCTTCATCAGTAGGGCACTCTGGGTTCCTCAAAACGTATGAACAGGAACAATGTAACTTCTTTTGGCAGGGACTCAAAAGGACAATTCAACGGATGGTGGTTGACTGTGATACTTTCCAGGTCAACAAGGGTGAAATGACCCTCCTTTCAGGACTGCTCGAACCCTTACCCATCTCTCCACAGATTTGGACAACTATTTCTATGGATTTCCTAGAAGCGCTCCAGTGGTATAGTACCACATCTCAAAGGACACCATATGAAGCAGTATTTGTACATGCACCACCAGTTCTTCTTCCTTACACCTTCAGCAGCTCCCCAGTTTAGGCAATTGACTCAATTCTTCAAAACCGTGATCAGCTTCTTCTTATTCTGCAGGACAATTTTCACATGGCAAGAATTTGACTGAAACAACAAGCCGATCAACACCGTTCTGAGCGCACTTTTCACATCGATGATATAGTTCTTCTTTGTCGACAGCCTTCCATTCCATCCTCCTTGAAACTCCAAAGGCGCCAGTGGCTCGGAATGCAACCCGAGGATGCTACGGGGGACCCACTCCTTCAGATTCTGCATCAATTTCCACATCTAAAGCTTTGAGGACAAAGCTTTTTCTAAGGGAGAGGGGATGTTAGGAACCCATGTCTTTACTTTGTTAGTATATTGTTGTTGGATGTATATGCTTTGTAAGTTGTCCCGTAGTATTTGTTGATCCATAGTTTATATTAGCCCATAGTATTGGACGCATATGCTTTGTAAGTCGTCCCATAGTATTATATGTCCCATGGTTTTGACTCATAGTATTGGTGCCTAGACTTAGCCCATGCTTTGTATTGACACATAGTATTGACCCATGGTATTGGTGCCTAGACTTAGTATATAAGTGTGTGTTGAGGCCTATGAAGGCACTGTGAAGTTAATTGTATTGAGCTTGCTCAAAGGAGGTTGCCCCCTCGAAGTGGCCCGTGATCAATATAAAAGTGATTCTGAGTTCTATTATTTCTGATATCTTGTGTATTTGCATTAATTAATTATTGCAGGTTCATCACAGACATAAAGGTATAACATTCTAATCAACTTCTTTGGATTTCTTAATGATAACTTGGCTTATTCTCCCATATCTCGTTTCTTGTTATATTGATGCATGATATGTTGTATATTAGATCTAGATCAATACATCTATTTGCTTGGAAGTTTTGGTCCTTTGTCTTGTTTAACAGGTTCAAGATTTGGAAATCAAACTTGGAGCTGGAGCTAGGACAACCTACAGGTTGGAGGTAAGTTTCACTTCTTCCCTTCTTCTTCTTCTATGTTCAATCATTTATGTATTGTGCTATATCTAGGAGAATAGATCACCATTTGTTTTGTTTTTGTCATGGATTAAGTATCTAGAGGCTTAATTACATCCATGAGAGAGTTTAACTATCTGTAGGAATAATTCTCTAACACAGAAATTGGCGAATCCGCTGGGGATTTTTCCATGTTTAATTAGCCATCGAATCTTTAAGATTTGATCTCCTACCTCTGCAAACTACTTAGTTTTGATCTTTTTCGTCATCTTGGTCTTCATTGTTGGGCTCTCCGAGTCTTAAAACTTAATATATTGATAATTTTGATGTCAGAACTTCGCCCTTACCACTCTACAGGATATTTTTGCGCCCCCCTATGTATCACAGAGCGAAAATTCCTAAATTTTCACACCCCCACAATAGTCCAGAGCGTGAAAATTCTTGATTTTCGCGCCTGAGTGGTTTTCCAAGGAGCAAAAATTCCCCGTAGCTCACCTTGGTGCTTGGATTTTTTACTTGACTGGTGTTTGGTTTCGGCTTTTGACTTGTTTTATGCTATCTGATATTGATCAACTTTGTGCGATTCCATCCTGATTTTTACATTTTGGTTTTCTTTTAGCCCTCATTTGGATTGTAGAGTGAATTTGCAAATATTACAAGTGTGTCGAAAATTGGAGGACTATCATAGCCACCCCTATCATTTCATCACTTTTTTTTAACCTCTGAGTTTGGTCTGATAGCTCACAAGCTCCTCTACTCCTAGTCTGAAGGTTTGAAAGATTGCTTGGTTTGTTTGAGTTTACAATTATACGGTTTGGATTTTTTGAGTGAAAATGACAAGAAGGATTTGGTCCTCTACTTGGGTTCTTGATTTGAATATTGAAAAGGTCATCTGTTTTCTTACATTTCGTTAGAATCAAGGAAATTATTGCACATTTAGTTGCATAATTGAAAAAGATAATTGGAAATCAAGGTTTTCTCTTCCATACTCAAAGAATTATTACTTTGTGAAAAATCTATGCCATTTTGAGCTTTGAAAATTGCATGGAAACTTTTTCAAAATATTTTCCCCTCTTCACTTAATGTTAAAACAATTTTGCAATTGAAAGAAGCTTCTTTCCCTTTACTTGTCATTTTAGGCTCATGTGAAGCAAAAAGAAAACAAAAAAAAAAGTTTTTTGACTTGTTTAAAAAAAAATTTGTTTTTGGATTCGTTTGGTGTGAAAGAGTGTTTCATCGATTGATTTGGCATGTAATTTGGAAAGAAAATAAAATATAATTTCTTTCTCAAAAAGTTGCATCTGTGTCTCTTACATTTGGGAATGAAAAGAACTCTCCCTTTCGTAGCTAGAAGTTCATCGAAGGAAAAAAAAAAGACTTGCACAATTAATCCAAATTTGCATGGTTTGAGTCAAGTCTACACACCACCGAGTTTCACTTTTGCTCCCCTTGAGTAAAGCAACCACCTCTAAAATTAAAAACCCTAACTAAACAAACGTTAACCTCATTTGAGGAAATAAAAGAATAGTGTAGTTAGGTAGGGCAGCAGGGATAGGAATCCAAATAATTCCCTATTGTTGTTTTACATCTGAAACATAGTTGTTTTCTCTTAGGGTGCTAGAATCCTCTGGTATTTGTTGACATGGTTATAAACCAATTTGTTGGTGGGCCTCCCATTTCATGGGGGTAAGCAGTGAGGCCTGGTTCCTGACGGAAATTGTGGAATACTGTACTCCACTTAGCGCCTAAGGACATCAATCCATTGTCTTCATTGTATTTTCTGTCTTCCATACTGGTTGTATAAGGGACAAACGACATAATCTCTAGAAAACTTTCCCAGACATGTCATGAATGAGGTATCCTAGTGACCATTCTTCTAGGGATATTTTACCTGGGATCCATTTCGATAGAGGGATATCCCTTCATCTATATTTGTCTCTCATTTCATATTATCTGACTTGGATTTCATCACCTTGCGGAGGATACAATCTGTTGAGGTATCCAGATCTTAGATAGGAGTATTTCTTGCTGTTATACCTTGTAGAGGGTATTTTTAGTTTTAAGTGCTGCTTGTTGTCTTTCTGGCCTCTTTGTTATTACTCGCATGCTGTGGCGTCGGTCATAGTATTTTTTTTAGCTTTCTTTTTGGCCCGTGTGACCCTTTTTTCTTCTAGCTCCCCTTTTGCACATTCTATTTCCTGAGGGTTTTTGAGTTCTTTTTTAGCGAGATTTCACCCACATCACTTAGTCTTGTTCCATGGTGGATCCAAGGAAATCACGGAGACAAAAAGGGATGAATATTGAACCATCCACGCCTAGAATTAGTCGACCTCCACCTTCATGCATCCCCACTCCCCCTACAAGCAGACCAACTAGTTGGGAGTCTATCCCAGGACCAACCAATGTGATGCCACAAGTTGCTACAGTATCACAAAGTCCTACACCACCAAAAATTAGTGTAGTACCAGAAGTTAGTGCAACATCAGAAGTCAATGTAGCACCTGAGATTAGCATCGTACCAGAGTATAGTGTCACACTAGAAGCCGATGTCATGTCGAAGGTTTTTATTACTTTGGAAACTAGCATAGCCTTGGAGATGCCATCACAAAATGATCTTCCCAAAGGATATATTAAAATTATTGAGGAATCTGATCTTTTCCCTTCTACGACTATTCAATTAGTTGCGGATCTTAACCAACCATTACTATAGCTGGTAACACCACCTGTTATTCCTAGTACCTCTATTATTCCCAACTACCAATCTAAATCTTATATTAGAAGAACATTAGGAATGCCAACCCCTGAAATTCCTACGTGCCACGAAATTATGGCATCCATACGAGCAAAAATCGCTAGTTTAGCTCGCGAACGCGCAACAAAAGACATGTTTAGACGTGAAGCTGCAAAAATAATGGTTTCCCCAAACTCATAATTTTCATTGTCATATACATCCAAAGTGGTAAATCCTTATGATTCGAAATTCCCCAATTCACTTCCCATGATTCAACCTATGGTATATCGTTTGTAGGTCGATCCACACCCACAGATTGGATCTATTCCCTACCTCTACTCGATGATTCGAGAACAATTTTTTTTTTTATCCATCTTCATCATAATGGAACACGACTCTGGGCCAAGCCCTCAACGATTTCCGCAATTTTCCAACACCTATGCAATTAACCCTAGAAACTCCCCTTCAGCCTTTCCCACTTATTCTACAAAGTGAAATTCTTGGTCGCTCTGTAGGGGACATTCCTAGTCAGGGGAAAAACCACAACATCCCTCCGTTACCTATATCATCTGGAATTGGTGCACATTCATATTCACAATTCAACACTACTATTGCATCCACCCAACCTGCACGATCAATCTCTTCTAATGTTTCAGTTGGTAGAATGTCTACTCCCACTATTGGAACATCGGTTGTGACTAAAAGTCAATATTCAGCCACGATTTACACCATAGCTGGAGGACATCCTTTCATTGGTGCCCCAAGTGGAACTAGTGGCCAACCTCATCCTCCAGTACCATCTGCTTCATGGGGACAACAAATCCCACCTACTGGGGGTAAACATATATTAGGTAACCATAATCCTTCTGGGGGGAAAACAAATCAATTTCAACCTTTTTATTCCCCCAATTCTAATTTGTATCATGGGCTACCTTACCCTAGCATCCCAAACAATCAATGGATCCCACATCCCCCAACATCGCCTCTTAATCAAGGCAGAACAAACAATCCATGGGTTCCACCTCCTCCGATGCCTCCCCCTACTCAAGTTACAATTAATCCCCCCAATCAAGGATTTGTAAATAATACATGGGTCCCACCACCCCCTGTATCTACACCATTTAACCCCACCATGAAGAATTTCCAACAACCGATGTATAATACGATTCTGAATCAACTGGTAAATCCTATGATTCTAAACCAACGACCGGTTAACCCCATGGTCCCTAACCCACAGAAATTCCAATTATACCCCGTGGGAAATGTATATGGGTATAATATGCAACAATCTACAGTGCAAGGCCCTGTGGGCATTCTCGCACCCCATCAATGTTATTCTTAATCGCAACCAAATAGACAACTTCCCTTCCTGGAAACATTGGACATGCCCGATTTGTCAAGATTAATTAACTATCCCATTTGGATTGAACCACATTGGCCACCTATTCCCGCCAAATTACCATCGGATATCCCAAAATTTGATGCGAAACTAGGGGAAGACCCAAAAAATCACGTTATGACATTCCATCTTTGGTGTTCTTCCAACTCATTGATGGACGATTCCATATGATTACGGCTCTTCCAATTCACACTTACTAGGATAGAAACTAAATGGTATATTGAGCTGCCAAAACAGTCTTTCCGAGATTTCAACTCCCTTGCGATGCAATTTTTGATGCATTTTCAACTTCCCCTTCACTATGAAACTGTCATGAACCTATTAACTTCATTGCAACAATCCACCTCTACTCACATATCAGATCATATTCATGAGTGGAGGAAACGCTAAAGGTTTATTAAGGCTCCTATCCCTTATTAATTATTATCCAATTGGTTTACAAAATCATTATCACCACCTATTGCTAGGGATGTTGCAATGGGAGGGTCGGTTACAGAAGAGCAAGAGATCAGTCGTGCTCAGTATCTAGACTTGGTTTAATCCCAATATGGAACTTTGTATGAATTGACCCCTCATGCTCCTCACCCCACCAACGATCCATCTAGTCCCACTACTGAACCTCCTATTGATGGCATAGTTGGTTTCGTGAAGGCCCAGCCTTCATCAAAATCTAGTGGAAAATAGAATACTTCAGCTCCACTCCAAAATCAGACTGCATCCAAAAAAAATGCTTCTCCTACTCAGACCTCCAAAGTGAATGCGGTCAATCCTCGTCACAACAATCTGGAGGGAAAAAGAATAATAATAGAGGGAAATCCAAGAAACCTACTCCACAGCAGGAAAATCCAAAACCCCAACAAACCAATACTGATAATAAACCAAAAAGGAAAGCTAAGTTCCCCTGCCTTATTTTCCAAGAGGACCATTATACAAAATATGTCCCTACCGTGAGGAAGTAAACAAATTTGTGAAAGGTTCTTCCCACCCGACAGTGCTAATTGACCCTTTCCCATCTCAACAACAACAAATGATCACACACACTACTTTGCAAGGGGGCACTCCATATGACCCCAATCAACCAGAGTCATCTGCGATCCGAGAGATCCTCATGATGAGTAACGAGACTATTCATTTATCCTCTAGGACAAGGACTTACGACTCTATTCCAAATTCAAACAAAAATGGGAATTCAAAAGATAAATCTCCTGAGGAATATTCTCCCCCCACTACTCCACCTAATGTCCCTCTTCACATCGAAAGGCCTATTTTTGACACTATGTTGCGCCCACCAAAAGCCACCATTCGAAAACCAACATTCAATCCGAGTGTGCGAGCTGCTCAGAACTACAATATCGTCGATGACTTAGCTCAAGCACCTTGCGCAATGTCTACTCTCGAAGTTCTACAACATTTCCCTAGTCAGCGTAGAACCTTGTTGTCAGCACTTGGAGCCGTTGAACTTGAGACTTCCAACATGATTATGTTTAATTTGGAATATTTTAAGCCAATGATTTCCCACCAATTTGCTTTTCAAATTCATACCAAGATTTGTGGAAATAACATCCATTGTACCGTTTTGAACGAAGGTGCCTCCACTTCAATCATGTCTTTGTCTTGTAGGAGAGATATAGGCTCTCCAGAGGTAAATTAGTCTCCTAACACTTTAAAATCCTTCGACGACCGTGGTTTCCAAACTTACGGAATCATACCATCACTCACAGTAGAACTAGGGGGAAAAACCGTATCCATCCACGTAGAAATTGTAGATGCTCCATTGGATTACAATATCCTACTTGGTCAAAATTTGTTTTCCGCCATGACCGCAGTAGCATCATGTTGATGCCCTGCAAATTGCAGCACTGACAATTAGGGATTCTCCCTGGTAAGCAAGCCCAATTAGATCGCTCACCGTTTGGTGTGGGGAATCCGTCCGGTTAACGACCCGACTACCGTTTGTGATTTAAAGATTTGATTTCACTGGTTGCGGCTCAATCCACCGTTTACGTATTTTAAAATTAAAGATGATATGCAAGTGCTCTATCTAAATGCATGTAATCAAAGAAAATCTAATCTAAAACTATAAAAACTAATTAATCTATCCCTGCAGGGAGCAAATATGAAATATGAGTAATATACTGGAAATGTACCTAAGAATCTCACAGATAGCTATTATGATATTATAAACACATTTACAACAGGATATAAAAGATAATAGAGATAGCTTTGATGTAATTAAAACATTCCATAAGCACATGGATATTTGCATAGGAAATAAAAGAATTCAAAACCAAGAAATAATTCAAACAGGTTAGGAACAATCTCACAGTATGCACGAATGATGAAGAAATAATTCAACAGAACATTCAACACATCCCTAAGCAAAAAACATAGTGCTGCTTTCCCAGGTAAATAGGTCCTTCTTTATTCATGTAGGAAAAATAGTTCTCGTACAAAACAATCCAGTCCTTTCACCTGCCAAAAAAGTCCTTTCCCTTCTATTCTATTCTTCTATTTATAACTTTACAAAATTGTCTCTTCTTGACGCAAGGCGCCTTAGACAAGTAAGGTTCTTGCTTAACAATTACACATCACACGCACGTTCACATAGACAAGATGCAAACAATCATGCTAGAAGCTAGCTTATATTACTTCTACCGAATCGGTTACAATGCAAACTGCAAGGAATGAAATAACTAACTAATTGTCGGCCTCAACCGTTACAATACAGAAGTAACTGTGTGCTATCTCAGTGTGTCGATCTTCACCCTCTCCTGGTTCACTGTGGAACTCTGATCTATGGCTCAATCTCTTTGCTCTATAGATGTGTGACTTTCCTATACAATCTACTAGACTTCTTGAGCTCTTCTTGACTCTCCAAAATGCCAAGTCCCTCAACTGAGATCCTCTCCTCTACCTTCTACTCCATTGATGTTGTTCCCGAGATCACTTCGACCCACGAGACACACATCCTATGTCTGACGATCTCCTCAGATATTGCAGACCTGCAACTGTCAGCACCCCAACCATTTTGCATAGCCTCTGCCTGTGTTGACATCTGTCACGATCCCAACCACTTGCAATAACTATCATTAACTTCCTTAGCAACCCCGAACTATTTCCAAGTACTCTCCTTGAATTCTACGTGTCCTTCTGACATGCTACAGTAATCCGTCATGTCGGCCATACTGTTTGTTAGCTTCTTTTCACAACCCAAGGCTTCGCCAGTCCACCCCTTCCTACTTGCTTGGATTATGCCCAAACCTGTTAGAGTCGTGGTTCAATGCATGTCAACCATCGACGCTCTGATCAACCTGTCGTCTGTTGACCATTGACATGCCGAATCTTGACCTTCGCTACATCCGTCGGTCACATACCCGACTACTCCTGCTCGACTTATTGACTTAGAAAGTCCAATATGCTCTTCCGCACCAGTGGTCGTCGGCGCTCCCTCTATTCGGCTTTCCTCATGTTGACTATCTTCAACCAATCTACCTAGGCCCCGATGCTCCTGCATCAGACTCTCTAAGTGAAAAAGAACTCGACTACTCCATCAGTCTCCTGAAATATTCTTCAGAAATCCATTTCGCCTCCTGCAACTCATCATCTTTCCATCGCACCAAGTATTCCTTCTTTCGCGAACTGTGCGTACGCCCGATTTCGTGTTCCTCTATCACTTCTGCGATTTCTTCCTTCTGTCGATCTAGAATCTGCAGTGTTCAGTCGATCATCGAAACTTCCGCGCTTCTGCTGCTTGAACCTTCTTTAAATTTGTACAGATCTGAGACATTGAACGTTGGTGAAATGCTCAATTCATTTGGCAGCTCCAACACATAAGCGTTGTTCAAAATTTTCTTTAGAATCTTACATGGTCCAATCTTCTTCAGCTTCATCTTGTTATATGTCCCCATCGGAAATATTTCCTTTTGCAATTGTGCATAGACCAAGTCTCCTTCTCTGAACAACTGTAGTCTCTTCTTCCAGTTGGCTCTCAAATTGTATGTCACGTAACTCGACCAAATCCACCACTCCATGTGGGATTCTTCCCTGAACAATCTGGAATGGGCTCAAACTTGTCGACCGATTCACATAATTATTGTATGCAAACTCTTCTTGCGCCAACACATTCTCCCACTGCTTGGGTCTGTCGACTGTCAAACATCTCAGAAGGTTTCCCAAACTTCTGTTCACCACCTCGGTCTTCCCGTCTATCTGTGGATGATATGACAAGCTAAACTACAACTTCGTGTCTAGTTTCTTCCATAGGGTTCTCCAAAAATGTCCCATAAACGTGGTATCTCTATCCGATGTAATACTCTTCGGCAACCCATGTAATCTGACTACTTCCTTGAAGAATAGTATAACAATGCCTGTGGCATCACTTGTCTTCCGACACGGAATAAAGTGTGCCATTTTCAAAAATCTGTCGACTACAACAAAAATTGAGTCGCTCCCTTGCTATGTATTCGGAAATCCTAGCACAAAATCCATGCTCAAGTGCTCCCATGGGGTATCCTATATAGGTAATGGTGTATACAACCCCATGTTCTGACTTCTCCCTTTTTCTAACTAGCAAACTCTACATTGTCGAACCCACTTTGCGACATCTATCGTCATTCTTGGCCAATAATACTTTTCTTCGACCAATGCCCTGGTCTTGTCAATGCGAAAATGACCTGCTAATCCACCGCTATGCAATTCTCGGATTAGGTTCTCCCTCACGGATCCTCTGGGAATACACAATTGTTGTCCCTTGAATAGGTATCCCTCTTGGATAAAATAATCCAAGTATGGAGTCGTTTCGACACTCCAAGGTTCATGACAAGCTCCCCATGCTTTCGCAAAATCCTCGTCGGTCTCGTACTATGTCTTCACCGTCTCTATTCCTGTTCCCTGAACTGTCGTTGTGTTCAGTAGTGCAACCCTTCGACTCAGTGCGTTGGCAACCTTGTTCGATTTTCTCGACTTATGTCGCAACATGAATTTATATCCCTATAGGAATTTGACCCATTTCATGTGCCGCTGGTTAAACTTCGACTGAGTATTCAGATACCTCAGTGCTTGGTGATATGTGTACAACAAAAATTCCTTGGGAAACAAATAATGCCTCCACTTCTTCAATGCTTGGACAATAGCATAAAATTCATGGTCATAGATCGAATATTTCCGCTTCGCATCATCCAACTTCTCACTGAAGAATGCAATTGGTCAACCCTCCTGGCTCAACATTGCTCCAATTGCTGTTCCACTCGCGTCGCAATCGACTTGGAAAACTTTGTTGAAATATGGGAGTGCTAACACTGGGCTCTCAATGGCCTTTTCCTTCAACTTGTCGAAAGCTCGTTGGGATGCTTCCATCCACTTGAACTCACCCTTTTTCATGCACTCTGTCAAATGTGCACAAATCCAACTGAATCCCCGAATGAAATTCATGTAGAAATTGGCAAGTCCATGGAAACTCCTTACTCTAGTTGTACTTGTCGGCTCTGGCCATTCCAATACTTCCTTCACCTTTTCTGGGTCCATCACCAACCCTTTACCTGAGATTACAAATCCCAAGTACACCAGTTCTTCCTTCATGAAGAAACACTTTTGCAGGTTCACCATCAACTTTTCTTCCTACAACTTTTGCAATACCTGTCAAATGTGCTTCAAGTGTTCTATCTTGGTTCGATTGAAAATCAGAATGTCATCTAGATAGACTACGCCAAACTTCCCCAAGAATGGTTTCAATACTTAATTCATCAATCGCATGAATGTAATAGGTGCATTAGTCAATCCGAATGGCATGACTAACCACTGATACAACCCTTCCTTTGTCTTGAATGTTGTCTTCCATTCATCTCCTTCTCTAACCCAAATTTGGTGATAACTGCTCTTCAGGTCTATCTTCATGAAGTCCTTCGCTTGACTCAAGCAATCCATCAAGTCGTCCATCCCTGGCAATGGAAACCGGTACTTGATTGTGATCTTGTTGATGGCTCTAGAGTCTGTACACATCCTCCATTCTCCACCTTTCTTCGGCGCTAATACTGCTGGTACCGCGCATAGACTCAAACTCTCTCTGATCAATCCCCTGTCCAACAATTCCTATACTTGTCAATTGAGTTCCTGACCTTCTGTCGGACTCATCCTATGCGGTGCTTTGTTTGGAAGACTCAACCCTGGAATCAAGTCGATCTAATGGGATATGCTCCTTGTCGGTGGCAATCCCGTTGGTGTCTCATCGACCACTATGCTTCGAAACTAGTCAAGCATCTTTCCGACTTCAACTGGAATATTCTCCCTTGTCGACCTTTCGACACACGGTCCTTTCGGACTGATAACAAAAACTGCGACTGCTTTTCCTCCTCCACGAGGGATTCTTTTGCTAAGCACATCAGCACTCGCTTCTCCCAAAAGTTGCTCTCGCCGTGCTTACAGTCGGCTCACTCCTCTGGCTTCGGCTTAAGAGTCCTTTGCACGCCATTTTTCCACACCGTGGCTGTGTTGGCTCAACCATCATAGATCATTTTCCGATCATATTTCCATGGTATCCTTAACAACAGATGGCACGCGTCCATTGGGATTACGTCGCACAATACACTATCTTCAAATCCTTCGATTCTAAAGTTAATCTGGCACTGTTTGGTCACCTTCACATGATGTCCTTTCTGCAACCACGAGATATTGTAATTGTGTGGATGTTCCCGACACTTCAAATTTTCCTTGTTGATCACCTCTGTCGACACAAGATTATCAGTGCTTCCACCATCAACTATGGTCTTGCAACGCCATTAGTCGATTCACACTTTGGTTCAAAAGATCGCCTTTCGCTGTGCCGGCTCTTGCTCGTCGCGTCTGTCATCCAAAACTAGTGTCTTCCTGGATATCATGGCCCAACTCTTCTTCTTACCATCTTCACTGCTGTCGGATGTTGATTCTTCCCTCTCGTCGACTTGCTCATCTATTCGACATCTGGGTTTCGAATCCTCTACAACATGTAGGTTCTCTGAGCATTCATATTCCTTGTGTCCCACTCCACGACACTTGTAACAGATTATGGTTGGTCTGTTAGCTCCCTTTATGTCGGATGGACCACCTCGACTGCAGTTCTCACAACCATCGCGTCTCTTTTCTTACGCTTTCTCCCTTGTTGATGTCCCTTCCATCCGTCGATTTTCTTCGATAGATTCCTTCCTGTAATCGCTACTTTGGCCTTTCACGAAAACAGTCTTCGCACCCTGCCCAGTCATCCTGCCTCTGGTCGTTGCGGATTTCCTCGACAGTTTCTCTTCTGCCTTCAGAACTAACTGGTAAGATTCACCGACCGCTCTAAATCTTGACATGCTCAATTCATCCTGAATGGCATATTTTAAGCCGTTCATGTACCTAACGACATCTTATTCTCCTTCGTCAGTCTGACCCAACCTTATTGACAATCTATATAACTCTTTGTGTACTCCTTCACGATCATCTCTTTTTGTTGAAAGTTCTGCAACTTCCGGAACAAGGAAATCACATAGTCATTTGGAAAGAACTTCCCTTTCAGCTTGGTGACCATCCTATCCCAAGACTTGATTTTCTCCTTGCCCTTCTTGATTCTATCAGCCTGCACATTGTCCCACCACAATGAGGCATGACCCTTCAACCTCATACATGCAGTCTTAACCCTTTTAGGATCCTCGATCTGCTCTATGTCAAAGTATTTATCCATCTCTCTAAACTAGTCGATCAAGTCTTCTCGATCCAGAATTCTTGAGTAGGTACGTACATCTATCTTTGTTCGACCTCTCATATCTGTTGGAAGTTTGATCAGTTTATCTTCTGGTTCTCCTCCCGCTGCTTCCCATGCTTCCACTTCTTCGACCTCCTCGTCGTTGTGGTCTAACACATCAGGAATACAACCATGCCTTTGGCTTTCTTTGATCGATGCGACTTCATTTGTCAAAGTTCGCATTGTTCAGACGCACTCATCGAACATCTCATGATCAATTGTGACTATTGTGCCACGCGCTCTTCGTCCAACACCTCGAACGTTAATGCCTTTGTGAGCCATTTTAAACCTCAGCTAGAACTCCCATTCGTCCAATTGCAACTGGACTTCAACAAGTCATGTACAACTCTACCCAACCGTAGCTGGAGTTGTAAACACACTTGCACATTGGATTTACTTCGAATGTCGATACCATTGACGTATCTCTGCTCGCAGGATTCTTCTCTCTCTGGTATGGCTATCCTTCAAATATCAGGATGCTATGGCTTTGATACCAACTGACGCAAGGCAGGTTGGTATCACCACATTTCTCCTCGATAGGATACTCTTCCCGCTCTAATACCAACTGACGCAAGGCAGGTTGGTATCACCACCTTTATCCTTGACAATATACTCTTCCCGCTCTGATACCAACTAACGCAAGGCGCCTTAGACAAGTAAGGTTCTTGCTTAACAATTACACACCACACACACGTTCACATAGACAACATGCAAACAATCATGCCCGAAGTTGGCTTATATTACTTCTATTGAATCGATTACAATGCAAACTGCAAGGAATGAAATAACTAACTAATTGTCGGTCTCAGCCGTTACAATATAGAAGTAACTGTGTGCTCTCTCAGTGTGTCAATATTCACCCTCTCCTGGTTCACTATGGAACTCTGAGCTATAGATCGATCTCTCTGCTCTGTAGATGTGTGACTTTCCTATCCAATCTACCAGACTTCTCTTGAGATCTGCTTGACTCTCCAAAATGCCAAGTCCCTCAACTAAGCTCCTCTCCTATGCCTTCTACTCCACTGCTGTTGTTCCCAAGATCACTCCGATCCCTGAGACATACATCCTCTGTCTGACGATCTCCTCAGATCTTGCAGACCTGCAATTGTTAGTTCCCCAAATATGTTGCATAGCCTCTGCCTGTGTTGACACCTGTCACAATCCCAACCACCTGCAATAACTGTCATTAACTTCCTTAGCAACCCCGAACTGTTGCCAAGTACTCTCCTTGACTTCTACGCGTCCTTCTGAC